>CM051838.1:35219635-35819635 GCA_028451465.1 Erethizon dorsatum | reverse complement strand
AGTGTTAATTCATAAAATATTATGCCTTATATAAATAAATACATGCACAGAATATGGATAAATGCACTCTAAGATGGAATTAAACCAACTTTGAGAGAGCCCTTTCTGCTCAGATGCGAAACCTGAAGGAACCATGAGGGGCCTTTGTAATATGCTCCTGAAAATAAGATGCAGTGGATGTTCTCCCCTGATGATCTTTCCTGTGCCCAGAGCCGGATGTCTATGTGCACCATTACTGTCTGCAAACCCCCTGCACATATGTTAATCTCTTTTACTATTACAGCTGTCCGCCAAAGCACTGGCCTCCACACTACTGGACCCCACTTTCTATTTTTTTTTTTTTTGTGGGTACGGGGGGTCGACCTCAGGACCTCGCGCGCCAACAGGCACCCGTGCCGCTGAGCGATATCACCGGCCCCTTTTTCGTATGTGGGATCCGGGAGTCGAACTCGGGCCCTCGCGCTTGCAAGGCAGGCGCTTATGCCGCTGAGCCATCTCACCGGCCCTGGACCCCACTTTCTAATGACAAAAACATTTCGAGTGGACACTGCTTTGAGTTAGTTTTGTATCTGGTTGTTTTTAATACATGTGATCTTGTTCTACTGTGAGTAATAGACATATATTGCATTCATGACTAATATATTGTGAGCAAACTTTCATGAAAGTTAATTAAAATATCACTTCATGGAAAAAATTTTTAAATCATAAGATTTTGAAGACACCCACACATAAAAAAAGATTAAAAGCATAAGTGTTAGTACTTTGCACGGCTCAAAGCACTTTCTACTACAACCCAAGATGGCATGTCCGCAGTACTGAGGCTGTTGCTGGTCTCCAGCTAAATTGCATTTAGAAATCAAGCAAAGCTCAGCAATCATGAGAAACCTGGCTGGAACAGTGTCCTGGAGCTGGGGCCCTAATTGGTCTTCCTTACACACTGCCTTCCCAGGGCCGCCTTCATGTCCCTATTTCTCAGACTGTAGATGATGGGGTTCAGGGTGGGGGGCACAACTGTGTAGAACACAGGCAGGAAAAGATCCAAAAAGGAGGGAGAACTTGAAATTGGCTTCACGTAGGCAATGCTTCCAGATATCAGGAAGAGCGTTACGACCACCAGGTGGGGCATGCAGGTGGCAAATGTTTTGGATCTTGCCTCCTTGGATGGAATCCTCATGATGGTAGAAAAAATGTACACATAGGAGAGCGTGATCAACACAAAGCACAGAAGCACAAGACACGTAATAAAAACCATGACTCTGATCTCGTTGACGATTACTTTGGAGTCTAAGAGGCTCAGGAGCTGTGGAATGTCACAGAAAAACTGATGGACACTGTTGAACCCACAGAATGGTAAGGAGAACGTCGCTGCCACGTGCATGAGGCCAGAGGCCGTGCCACCGAGCCAGGACAAGGCCATCACCCTGACACAGGCCCCGTGGTCTGTGACGGCCTCATAGTGCAGGGGCTGGCAGATGGCCACGTAGCAGTCATAGGCCACCACAGTGAGGGTGGCTATCTCCGCGCTCGCCAAGCCGATGAAGAAGAAGACTTGCAGAGCACACCGGAGAAGGAAATGGAGCTGTCATGGGTGAAGGAGTTGACAATAGATTTGGGAACTGTGACGGAAATGTAGCACAAATCTAAGAAAGACAAGTTTCTTAAAAAGAAATACATTGGGGTTTGCAGCTGAGCGTCCACAGTGGTGAGCACGATGATCAGGAGCTTCCCCACGAGAGCCGTCAGGTAAACTACTAACAGTAAGGCAGCGTGTGCAGTCTGCGCCTCCCACGAGGCAGAGAGTTCCACAAGATGAAGTTCAACGCTTCCGTCTTGTTCCCATCGTCTCCTCCTGAGGAGAGAGGAGAGTGGATGACGGATATCTAAATATGGCTGCCTAGAAGGGTACTTCTAAAACAATTAAAGTTGGATATATAATTGAAACATTATGCATGTACAAATGTGGAAACAATCTTTTCAAGCCAAAATCTCAAAGATACAACCTAGCGTCTAATACAAAGTATATCCTCCATAAGTCCATCCTATTAAGTGAGGTGTGAAGAAGAGGTATAACTAAAATGAAAGATGACAAGGAGACTTAAAAATGAAGTAATCAACAAAGAAATAATTAGTGTTAACAAAAAAAATGAGATACATACACATGCATAGAGAAAAATAACTCATTCGCATTTATTGAATATACATACATATTTCATTTCACTCCCATTTATTGAATATACATGTTTATTTTGAAACGTATTGTTTACTTCTGTGTTAAAATATAGTATTGCAAATGGCTTTTCACAATTCTTAGCTTGGGTAACAATAAAAGCACTGTCGCGTTGGTAATCAGGAAAAGGTTCCTTATTTCATAAGTGGTATTCAGTGAGATTATAATCCAACTTTTCATAAAAATATGGAGGCATTTGTTAAATACCTCCGGTAGTAGGCATACTGGTAGGGTTAGATGTTTCCTAAGGCACAGCTCTCTTTAAATGTTGTTCTTAACGTGTTTTAATTGGACAGGGGACTGGGCTTCGACGTGATATTTCCATAAGTGTGCAGGGCATCTAGGGATCGTGTCCGTGCTCCTTTCCATCCTGGCCCCACTCTGAACCCTTAGAAAAATCCCTCACCACAAGGAACACTTCCTGAATTAAAACGTAAGCAAGCTAGAGAAGAGCATGGTGAAGCAAAACAGCAAGTGGGGTCTGAGATGAAGAACGAAAACAGAAGCACTGTGAAATGGTGGCAGTGCGCTGTGTGGGGAAAAAGACTGGCCTTGGTGTTCGCTGTAACAAAGCTTGCAGAGCGTCACCTACAAGCTAAGTCTGGAGAAGGGCTGCCTAGAGGATTTTACACTGACATTTTAAAATAAAGCCATCTAGTAAAAGGCAGAGGTACAGACTATCAGTGATATAATTAAGATCTAGCTATGAGCTAATTAGAAACTGTGCATCATTCCAATTTTTTGTGCTTTATTTCCTGGTCTTCAGAGTTCATCTAAAATATTGAGATAAAAAATAGAGGGCCGGTGAGATGGCTCAGCGGCTTAAGCGCCTGCCCGGCAAGCGTGAGGGCCCGAGTTCGACTCCCGGATCCCACATACGAAAAAGGGGCCGGTGATATCGCTCAGTGGCACGGGTGCCTGTTGGCGCGCGAGGTCCTGAGGTCGACCCCCCGGTACCCACAAAAAAAAAAAAATAAATAAATAAATAAATAAATAAATCTAATAAAAGTAAAAATAAAAAAAATAAATAAATAATAAAAAATAGAATATAGTGCATGTATCCGCATCACCTACAAATATTAAACAGTTTCTGTTGGTAATTTTTCTAGTATGCTATTTTATCTGTAATTCTTGTATGTTTTTATTTGGTTTGCTTTACTACAATACAAAGGTATCTAAGTTTAGACTTGCACAGTGTGCCAAACCAAACTCTGAAATAGAGTTTTGCCCTTATTAACTCATGAAGCGATAATTTATATATGGTAAATGGCATCAGCTAAAAGTTTGCAATTCCAGGAGACTGATGGTTATAAATGAAAATGACATCATCACTACTGTCAGAGCGAGGTGTCGCTGCCGCGTCCAGAGGCTCCTTGCACTCCTTTGTAAGCAGCATCCTGCCCTGCCGCCTTCCACCCTAGACGTCCTGTGCTTCCTCCACTGCCGGGCAGGCCACCAAGCAAACGGCGAGAAAACCAAGGGAGAGAGCCATGTCTTTCTGCTAGAGACTGTGTTATTTCCCTTTTCCTGGCTTCCTTACATTGGGTGTTCGTGTAACTTTTGTTAGAGGGAGACAGAGGAAGGCTTGCTGTGACTGAGAAACAGAAGGAACCTCTCTGGACATCTGCTTCTACTACGCTCACCGAGGCACAACCGGCTCATGCTGTTTAATTCATAAAACTTAATGGGTTGTACGGGGATGCTTATGGGGACAGACATCAAGCGTGCAAATGTGAGGGCTACCGTGCAGAGTTGAGAAAAAGGACTGGAATTGCCTGATTATGAATTTTTTTTAAATTCTGTGAATGTAAGCAGTTTAATATGTGCACAGAATGTCCTTAACATCCAGTGTGCACACACACACCCCAAAACGCTCGCCCCACCTTACTTTGTGACTCACATTAGATGACCCCCCTTTGTCCCGTGCCTCCAAAACCGATGGCTTACTCCCAGCTCCCGCACCATCTTCGCGCAAATAAAAGAGGTGGCACGTGTTCTAAAATCCATGGGGCTGTACCAACCAATTCAGTAAGGACATGGTTAGAAAATCATAAATTCAAACCACTGATTGAAAAATAAAATATGGTTTTATTTTACAAAACTATGGTATCAAACTTACTGCACAGTGTGGATTGATTTCAGTTGAACTGGGCCATCGAGCAGCTTCAGTTGTTCAGATATTCAAACTCCTACTTCTTTGACTGACAAAGAACCTCCACGTATCTGAATGTATTTCAGATTAAATGGAAAAACGCGTGATCTCACAGTGTGGCTGCAGCCCTCAGGCTAAGATTACAAGTAGCTTTCTTCTCCTGATCCATAAATATAATCTTAGTGAGCACTATGTCTGGTCTTCATCTTGCTGTGATTTACTCTGTCTTTGTGATGCAACAGTGATTAACAAATGAGATCATAATTCTGTGGCCTCTGGAGATAAAGTCCATGTTCTTTGGGAGCGAGAAACAGAGCCGTGCCTTAATTAATCCCTGGGAATAACAACCAGCGATAGATCCCTTTTGGCAATGCAGTATAAACATGGAAATTAATTGGATAGTATTATCTGCTGTACATCAAGAGGTTCAACCAGATTAAAAAGTTGTGCTGAGCATAAGTGGGAAATTATTTAAAATTGTACTTAGACACCAGCCATAAATCCAAACACAGATTGTGGGACTGAATTTCCATTCTTTATAGTCTCATCCTAATATTTTTACCCAATATTCATTTCCTAATATTTTTCTTGTTCTTCCTTACAACCTTCTATCTCAAGTCAAACTAGTAGACAAAAAGTGAACACTTTAAGTATAAAATTAATCTGTTACTCTTTTGTCTTTAGACCTCTTGTGTATTTCTGTGAAATTAAAGATAGAACACGTTGGCATGGCCTACACGCTTGAGTATCGTGACTCTCATTTAACTCTAATATGACACTGTTCCTCACTTCTCCATGGACTGAGAGGCCATTAGACTGCCTCTTTTGTAGAGTGCTGTTTACATACTTTCTCTTCTAAAATTATTTTTTTGTTGTTGTTGGTAGGTAGGAATTAGTTTTATGTTAGAACATTAATTTTTTGTTGATGAAAGGGGTTGTAAATATAGTTTATACTCTGAAGTTGTGTGTTTCTTTTTATGGTGTTACTGATAAGTACAGAGTATTAATTCTACTATGCATTTTTATGAATTCTTTACTTTTGGGGTTTTTTTTGTTTTTGTTTTTAGTATCTGGTTTATCCTTTCATTAAGAAAAAAGCATCTATAGGAATTGCATCAGCCTGATGACAGGTTAGGAGTCTAACTCCTATCTGCTCACAGAAATATGAATTTGAACAATTATTCAAATTCATTGAAGGAAATAAAGACAGAACATTGTCCAATCTGAAAAAGGAAATGAACATGAAATACCTGAAGCCCAAAGTACCACAATTAGATTAAATATAAATGTACCTTCACCTACACACTTTACAAATAAATTACAAAAAGTCAAGGGCAAAAGAAGAAATTTGGAAGCAACAAGGGTAAAGGGACTCAGTATGCACAAGGAAAGCCCTCTAAGACCATGAGCAGATTTCTAAGAACCTAGCTGGCCAGGACTTAGTGGCATAATGTGACTAGTATTAAAGAAAAAAAAAAGCCAACCAAGTATATAATATCTAGAAGGGCTGTCCATAGAAAGGAAAATAATATAAGGACTGTTCAAACTAACAAAAGTTGTAGGAGATCAATAGTAGACCAGCTTTACGAGAAATGCTAAATGGAGTTCTTCAAAGCGAAATAAAGGAAGCAAATTAATAATGCAAAGTCATATAAAAGTGTAAAATTCACTAAAGTGGACACACAATACTATAATATTGGGATGGCAGTTTTTAAACCAGATATATCTTCAAGGTGCAGCGTAAGGGCAGTTGTTAAAATAGTAGCTGCAATAACGCGTTAAGGGATTTAAAATACCAGCAAAGGTGTGGGCGGTGATGTCCAAAGCATAAAAGGAGGAGTAGCAAAAACAGAAATATTTTTCAACTTTTTACCAACATAACAATCTATAAAGTCCTTTATGTGTGGCTCATGATGACGACAAAACTGTAGCATAAACATGAGCAATGGAGAGAGTCAAAGTGCGTGATTACAGGAAACCATCTCACCCTAAGGAAGGCGGCGAGAGAGGGAGGAGTGCGAGTCTACAACACCACGGAGCACAAGTCACAAAACGACAGCCGCGAAAGCTTACCCAGCAGTAACTCCTGTGCGTGCAGGCGGACTAAATGCTCTACTCAAAGACACACAGAGGCAAAATGGAGTTTTAGAAAGACCCCAGGAGTATGCTGCACACACAGTCCCATCCCCTTTAAGGTCACAAAAAGAAAGAGATGGGAAAACATATTCCATGAAAAGAAAACTCAAAAGAGTAGGTGCATTTCTGCTTATTTCAGATTAAGAGGCTTTAACTCAAGAGGCTGTGAAAATACAGGCAAGGTTACTACACGACAATAAAGCACTGTTATTCCTGTGTGAGGCTGGTTTTCAGCTCTCTCCTCTCTCCCTCCTTCCCTCTCTCTCACTCCAACTCTGCCCTGCTGTGCTGCCAGCTGACCCATGTGCCTGTAACGAACGCCTCCACTGCCACACTCTGAGAATGTCACCAACAGAAATGACAAATAGTGCCACCTGGTAGAACAAAACTGGCGATAAACTTATTAAAATCTTTTCTTAATTTGAATATATCTTTGTGCAAATAGATTATAATAATGAGAAATATTTCCACTTTCACAGGCCATCCTCATTTCTTTCTTCCTGCCCTCCTTTTTACTTTCCTTCCTTCCTTCCTATTTTTTTTTTTCTGGCCAAAACTCCAAATAAAACACTTTCGTTTAGCTAAAAGAGTACACTTTTAATTCTAGTTAATTTTTTAAAGGACAAATTGATTATATGTTTTATTGTATTCTGCACATTAAACATTCCTCTTAAGATTTAAAAATGTAATAAATTTTCTTCAAATATATAAATAACTTTGTCTTACTGAAAAACTAATTTAAGCATTTGTCCTTTTAAGAGAAATATGTAAAAAATATTATCAATTTATGCCTTTCCACCCTCGATCGTGGAAGACCTCCAGTTTTGGGCTTTTCCCACGGACAGTTGTAAGACAGCTTTTCTTGAGAGAGGTCAAACCCCATCCGGCACACAGGACAGGCCGGCCTCTAGCGCTGATCCAGGTTCCCTGTCCTGTAACAGTGCTTGGAATCGCGATCTTGGCAATAAGGAGATGACAGCTGATTTTTTAAATTAGCGCAGACTAGTTATACAAAATAATGGGTTTTATTGGCATACGCATACACGCATGTAACACAGCTCCATGCTTTCCACCCCTTTCAGCCTCTTCACCCCTCCTTCTCCTCAGCCCCAACTCCCTTCCTCTTCTCCAACACTCTCCTTTATATTTTCTTCTCATCTCTTTTGTTTTTCTTGGTTCCACATATTATAGAAAACACGCTGTATATCTCTTTCTGAGTATGGCTTATTTCACTTAACATGATGATCTCCAATTCCATTCCTTTTCCTGCAAATGGCGTTATTTTATTCTTTATGGCTCAATTATACTCCACTCTGTGCGAATACCACACATTCATCAGTTCACCCATTCATCACTCATTCCTCACCCACTCATCAGTTCCTAGGCCTCCGGGCTATTTCTGTAGACTGCTGAGAACCGCACCTCGGAAAACCTCTAGAGCTCGCTGGCTTTAATCACTCCGAGGATACGCCAAGCAGCAGAGCTAGACGAGACTGTAGCTGTGTCTTTAGTTTTTGAGGACTCTCCGTTTCGATTTCCATGGTGGCTGTACTAATTTCCTCTCCCGCCAAGAATGGATAAGTCCCTTTCCCCACACAGGCAGAAGTTATTGATTTTTATATTCTTGATGACAGCCACTCTGACGGGGGAGATGAAACTCAGTGCAGTTTTGTTTTGCATTTCCCTGATGGCTAAAGGTGTTGAACATTTTTTCATGTAATTATTAGTCATTTGTACTTCTTTTGAAAAATATCTGTTCAGTTCCACTGTCTATCTCTTGATTGGGTCATTTGGTTTTGTTTCAGTTTGATGGTGGTGGTGGTTTTTAGTTATTTATGTATTCTGGATGTTAATTGCCTGGAAGAAGAGAGGCTGCCAAAGGTTTTCTCCCATTCTGTCTGTTCACTCCGTTAATTGTTCCTTTGCTTTGCTATGTGTTAGTTCTGGCGCCAGTAAAGATACAGAAAGGAAACTAAGAAAAGCCTTTAACGCGGAGCCGGGAAGGCTGCCGTGGAGCGCAGGAAACCCTCAGAGGGGGCGGCTGCAGCACAAAGTATTTACTGGGCTTGGCTGGGGGCGGAGTTTGGAGAGGCGGGGCCAGGTGACATCACAGAAGGTGATTGGTGGATATTCGGCACGTGCTGTAAAGTGAGGAGGAGGGAGTTCCCTAGGCGGGGAAGAAGAAGGAGGAACTGGGTGATATGCTGCTGTTTTTAGGTTCTCCTCCATGTTGGACCATCGCCATGATGACTAAGCAGCTTCCACGTGGGCTAGGACCCATCACTGGCAGAAGAGCTTGTGTGTGTCCCTGTGTGTTTGGAGACACGGATTTGCTATGTAGTCCTGATTGGCCTTGACCTCCTGACGCTCCTGTCTCAGCCTCCTGCGTGCTGAGACTATAGGCGTGCACCAGCATAGCCAGGTTCTCAGATGCTGTTTAATTTCATGCAGTCCCATTTGCCAATTCTTGGTATTATTCCCTGACTTATTAAAATCTTATTCAAGAAGTCATTTCCCGTGCCTGAGTTCTGAAGTGTTTCCTTCACGTTTCTTCCGGCCTGTTCAGGGTTGTGGTCTCATACCTGAGTCCTTGCTCCATTCTGAATTGATTTTTGAGTAGATCGTGGGACGGAAACACTTTCCCTGGCTGTCAGTCACAGCCCCGAGACTTCCAGTTGTTTCATCACACCCCGAAGTGCTGGAGAGGCAGGCACAGCCGAGAAGCAGGGAGAAGCGGAGAACCGCGGGGGACGGACGTGGCGCCCAGCCCCGCCGTGCAGCGCCCGACCCCTCCTGGCCTCCGCCCGGGGACCCCGCCGCGCTCCCCGCAGAGGACGGCACTTCCGGGGAGAGCAGGGACGCAGCCTGGACTCCAGCTCCGGGGTGAGCCGCAGGGCGGGCCGCACGCCCCAGCGCACCACGGCTCTCCACCGTGTGCGCACACGCACGCGCAAGGGCGCACACGCATGCATGCGCACGCACACGCACGTAATTCACACTGCCTTTGCGAGGAGATACGTTTCCAGTGACCGACCCCAGAACGGTGGAAATCCATGAACTTTCTAACAAAGGTTTCAGAACAGTTGTTCACCGTTAATGGAAAGAGAGGCCGCGTTCTGTGGCTAACTGCGTACGCCGCTTCGCTGACCTGAGTACCTCTGCCTAGGGTTGGCGGAGTCTTTAGGGTTTTCTGTATTTCACATCTTGTCATCTGCAAACAGGAGATGTTTAATGTCTGCCCCTGTTCGGAGGCTTTCTTTTCCTTTCTTTCCTTAATTTCCCGGGACTGGACTTCTGATCTTATGTTGAGTAGAAGTGATGAGTGCGTTCACTTTGTTTTGATGGTAAAACCAAAGAACTTTCAGCTTTCAACCATGCAGTATAATGTTAGCTGTGGACTTCTCATTTATGGCTCATAATAAATACCGCCTATTTTGCTCCTACGCCTAATTTATTTAGCTTTTTTTGTCATGAAAAGACACTGAGTTTTCTCAAATGCTCCTTCTCAATATGTGAAAATAATCACTTCTCTTGTCACTGGCTAGTCCTTGTCTAGATCAGATGGAATCATGATAGGCACAAATTACAGCGCAAAGTAAAATGAAAATTTATTATGAAAAGCCAAGCTGACTGCTCCTAGACAACCCCAGGAAAGAGACAGCAAAGCAGCCCCCATAGACAGAGCGGCTCCTCCGTAGATGGAGAAACTCCCAACACAGAATGCTTCTGCTTGTAAGGGCTCCCCTTAAAGAATGTCATTAATTATTCACTCTTTTCTCTCAAAAGGGGCAGGGTCTCTGGACAGGGTGAAATTCAGTTATGCTGCAGAAGGGACTTGCAGAGGATCCACGAAGCGCTTAAAAACGTGGTCCCTCCCCCCAGGGGGTTTATCAGGGCGTTGCATTAGTGCCAAGGCGTGAGGAAGCCTTGGGCCCATTCTCAGATCTGTCGCCACCCTTGTTTGCACTCATCTCCCTGGGGTTGCCCATGTACCCCACCTCTTATCTCAGGACTGCAGCGACTCGCAGCTCCGTGGACAGTGGATTCACTCTCTCCTGGTTAGAGCCCAGAGTCGAAGCTGCCTGCTTGCCCTCTCTGGAGCTGTCACATCCAAGTCCTGACATCCCCTCCTCTCTCCTTTCACCCCTCACTCTGCCCATGCTGCATCTTGCGCCGTGATGACTGAGTTGCAGTGCTGAGCTATCTTAGCACCTCAGGGATAAATCCCACTGGGTCGTGCTGTCTGAGGCATAGAATGTGCTGTGGAATTTCATCTACGAATATTTTGGTGAAGATTTTTCATCTCTAATCATTAGGAACCTGTGCCTGTAATTTGCCTTTCTCTAGTGTCTTTGTCTATCTTCAGCTCACAGCAAAGTAGTTCTCATAGATGACCTTGAAAACGTCCCCATTTCTTTAGTTTTTGGCAGAGTTTGAGAAGGATTTATATTACCTTTCCTTTGCATATTCGGAAGAGTTCCTCAGTAAAGTCATTTAATCCTAGGTTCTTTTCGCTGGAAGGTCAATCTCCATGTTTATTATCGAACAGGTCAGGTTTTCCATTTTTTCCTGATTCAGTCTTGGCAATTTTTTTTGTTTTTCTTACAACTACCCAGTTTGGGGGTGTATGAACAGATTTCTTTGCTCTCAGTTTTGTCAGTTGTGTTGTGTCTTTTGTTTATAATTATATTCTTTGAGTCTTCTCTTTTTTTCCTTATCAATCTAGCCAGATTCATTTATCTTATCTTTTTTAAAAAATAAACTCCTGGCTCTATTTTTCCTTTGTGTGTGTGTGTTAAATATTTTTCCATTGTTTATCAGCTGTCTTGCCAAAGAACAATTTAAGATATTAATAACTTCAAGTTATGTTGGATTACTGAATTTTTTGCTTTTACAGTTCTATTCAGAATGGTACCATTTTACTGAATTAACAAGTGATACTTTGTTTTCTATTGTCAGAAATCTTTTTTTTTGGTAATTGATTACACAGATTAATGGTTTCATTTTGGCAGATTCATGCAGGCATATAGCAATTTTGTTTCTCTATTTGTCTTTTTTTTTTTGTGGGTACCGGGGGGTCAACCTCAGGACCTCGCGTGCCAACAGGCACCCGTGCCGCTGAGCAATATCACCGGCCCCTTTTTTGTATGTGGGATCCGGGAGTCGAATACAGGCCCTCGCGCTTGCAAGACAGGCGTTTACGCCGCTGAGCCATCTCACCGGCCCTGTCTTTTTTTATTATTTATTTAGGTGCTAGTCATCTTTATTCTCTTTATCTTGCTAACTGCAACCTTAATTTGTTCTTTTTGCTGTTCCTTGAAGTGTAAAGTTAGGTCGTGTATGGATATCTTTCTTTATTTTTAATGTAGGCATTTGTCACTGTAACATTCACCCTTAGGACAGTTTTTGCTGCATCTTGTTTCTGGTTTTGTTTTTCCTTACTGAGTTGTGAGTGCCTTCCACATTACAGATATTAACCTCTTAGCAGATATATGATGGCAAGTATGTGCTTCATGCCATAAGGTGTCTTTTCACTGTGTTGATTATTTCTCTTTGCTATGCAGAAGCTTTTTATTTGATGTAGCCCCACTAGTTTATTTTTGCTTTTGTTGCTTGGCATTTTAATACCCTATCTAAAAACCATCTCTACAAAGACCAATGTCAAGGGTTTTTTCTATGCTGTCTTCTAGGATCTTGAGTCTCAAGTCTTATGTATGAGTCCTTAGTCCACTTTGCATGAACATTTTGTGCAAGGTGTAAGAGTTCAACTTCATTTTTCTGTATGTGGATGTCTAGTTTCCCCAACACCCTTTATTGAAGTCTGTCCTTTTCCCATTGTGTGTTCTTTGCAACTTTGCTGAAAAATCACTGGACTACAAATGTGTGGCTTCATTTGGAGGCCTCTGTTCTCTTCCACTTGTCAGTAGATCTATTTTTATGCCAGTACATGCTGTTTTACTTGCTATCAATTGTGATATAGTTTTGAAGTCAAGTATTATGCTGCCCCAGCTTTAGTCTTCCTGCTGAAGATTGCTTTGCTGACTCAGTTTGTTGTCAGTGCTGTTTTCTGTTATGTCCCACCCACCCAGGGCAGCCAGAGCCTGGAGCAGGAAAGAGGGAGAGAGCGAGTAAGGGCCTTTAGTGACCTGCAGAGCTCTGTCCCTGGCCCCGTGCTTTTCCAGGTAGAAGTGAAGAGTGTGGCCCAGCACTCAGCGTTTCAGTACAGAGCATCAGGGAAGAGGGCCTGGCAGCGCCTGGTGCTGGGAGAATGGCACAGACCCAGAGAGGAGGAGACTGGAGGGAGTTGAGCACTGCATCCAGGCCTTCCAGAGACAGCCCTGCAGAAAGGGACCTCGGGTGCTGGTCACTTAGACACACCAGAGAAAGAGCACCACACTGGAGCCTCACCCTCAAGCAGTCAGGATGGGGAGAGCAGGCCCCATTGTCCCAGGCAAAGTCAAGGGGAAGGAGAGGACCCTCAGTGCTCCCATGGGAAGGAGAGATGCCCAGATCTGCAGCCTGCGGCTGCTGCTGGCACTGCCTGATTGATCAGTAAGAAAAGAGGTGTCCAACCCCTCACAGTGCAGGTGCCCATGCAAAGCTGCGGGGAACATGGAAACCAGGAAAAGGCCGCACCACCCAAGGAACAAAACAAGGCCCTGGGACTGAGCTGAAGAAACAGAGATCTGTGAATTAGTCACAGAGAATTCGGAATAATCATCCTTTTTTTTTTTTTTTTTTTAATGTGGGTACTGGGAGTCGACCTCAGGACCTCGCACTTGCCAGGCAGGTGCTTATGCCACTGAGCTATCTCACCGGCCTGTAATCATCTTAAAGAAGCCCAGTGAACTAAGGAAAAGACAGACAGACAACTAAAAGTCAGGAACTGAAGCATCAGCAAAATGAAAACATCAACAGAGAGGAAAAAACCCAACAGCAAATCTGTGACTGAAGAATGTAATTATCAAATGCAAAAAGTCAGTATGAGCTTTAACAGCAAACTCGGTCAAGCAGAAGAAATAGAAAAAGAAAAGATAGCCAATATCATCTTAGATATAGAGAAACTGGAGCCTCATGCCTTGTTGGTGGGGCAGTAAAATAGCCCAGCCACAGTGGAAACCAGCAGCCCTGATGCAGAGAGGACACAAACGTCCTTCTCCAAATGCACAGGGGAAGGGCATGTGGGTGCAGGGACAATGGGACAGTGCAGCTGTGACAAAGCAGGAAATTCTTTCACCATAACGACATGGATGAGCCTGCAGGTTGTGATGTTAAGTAAGAAGACAAGGTGGGTGTGGAGATGCAAGCAGACCACAGGCACGTGTTGGCTGAGCTGTGCAGGAAGAGGAAGCGGGGCGTTTGCCGAGTGGAGGCAAAGTCTCTGCCCTGGGATGAAGGAGCTCTGGGGCTCTGCTGTCCAGCAGGTCCCATGGCTGCCACACGGGCTGTGCACCTAGACTCCTGGAGGGTGGGGCTCACGCAGCAACCTCACAGGACAAGGACAGGAGACAACACTTCCCAAGGACAGAGAGGACTGTGATGGTGGTGGCCCTTCCTCAGGTTGTGCGATCATCATATCTCATCCAACTGAGTGCAATAGATGCACACTCCAGGGTGTGTGGTTACATCTCAGTAAAGCTACTTTTCAAGAAAAGCAAACAGCGCCTTTTCCATTTCAGTTATTCTCATTGCTGTAACGTTAGTATCAGCTTATCCTTCCTTCCAAAAAGCCTGGATCTATGACGCGCACAGTGACCTGTAGTCCACGGAAAGGGATGCCCTACTAAGTTATGAGCAATAGTGTGGCCAATCGATCTGGTTTCTTTTATCCCTTACTGAATTTTAGAAATACGTCTTTAGACGAGAAATGACTTCTGAAAACAAGCAGCTGTTATGATGTCCAACTTAAAGGGGAGCGTTAGCAGTTATTTGGTCTGCTGTGGCAGACGAATCACAGTAGAAATTGCTTATTTTCCAGTGTGACTTTAATGGGGGGCACTAGACAATAAATACAAACTGTTTATTTCACTGGAAACTGAACAATTCACTGAAATTTTAAAAAATGAAAACCTTATTTCCTAGAGAAGCAGTTGGTAAAATTTTGACAATCCAAATTCCCGAATCTCTGAGAATCTGCGTCAGAAGTAAAGCGCGGACCTGCAGCGAGGATCACAACATACACACACACATTGCTCTTCCCTGCCCAAGATTCCCGCCGAAGTGGACTCCTGCACGGTTTGCTTAGTTGTCCGAGACAGAGAACAAATCCATCATGAAGACACATAAGTGGCTGGCAAATCAATTGGGGTGGAATTTAGAGCGGCGGCTTTGGTCAATCCAGCTGAGTGATGCCGGGGCTTAGAATCAACTCCTCACATGTCACATGCGGTGGAAACACAGCTTTCCCAACAGAAGTTTCTTCAGAGCCTCTTTCACATCCTTATTCCTCAACGTGTAGATGACGGGATTCAAGGCAGGGGTCACCATGGTGTAGAAGAGAGAGATGAACTTGCCTTGGTCCTGGGCATAGCTGTCCCGGGGCTGTAGGTACATGTAGATGATGGTGCCATAGAAGACGACCACCACTGTCAGGTGCGAAGAGCAGGTGCTCAAGGCCTTGTGCCTCGTCTCTGCAGATTTGATCCTCAGCACAGCCTGAGCTATGAAGCCATAAGACACAAGGATGAGCGCAGGGGCGAGGATAAGGAACAAGATGCTGACCACAAAAAGCACCAGCTCATTGACTGTGGTGTCCACACAAGCCAGCTTGAGGAGCGCAGGGACCTCACAAATGAAGTGATCCAACTTACGGTTACCACAGAGAGGCAGCTGCAAGGTGAACGTAGAGTGGACCAGGGAATTGGCCACACCACTAAACCAGGAGGCCATGGCCATCTGGTGGCAGAGCCGGGGACTCATGATGACTGTGTAGTGGAGGGGTTTGCAGACAGCAACGTAGCGATCCAGTGCCATAACAGCCAGGAGGACGCACTCGGTGGAGCCCAGGGCCAGGGAAGTGTAGAGCTGCACCACGCAGCCTCTGTATGTGATGGTCTTCTCCAATCCCCGCAGGTTAACCAAGGTCTGAGGGGCGAGGCTGCTGGTGAAGCAGAGGTCCAGAAAGGACAGGTTGCTGAGGAAGAAGTACATGGGGGTGTGCAGAGAGGGGTCCAGATATGATACCACGATGATGGTGATGTTCCCCGCCAGGGTCAGGAGGTAGCAGAGGAGGACAAGCACGAAGAGCACTGGCTCCAGGCCAGGGTGGTCTGAGAAGCCCAGGAGGATGAAGCCAGGTGGGACACTGTCATTGGCCCATCCCATCCCAAGTGGGACCTTTGATTCCAGAGTGAAGGGACGTGAGAGCAGCGATGGTGGCCAATGCTGACTCATCCAGACTGCTTATCTCCTCCTCCTGTGCTGCTGATCTGGCACATCAAGCCATGCTCCTCTGCTCCAGTCCAATGAGTCACTTTTGAGAATCATGGGTACTTTCAGCTGTGTGGACATCTGAGCCTGAGCGTTAACGACAGTCACGGGGGTATGTGCACACTGTCTAGACATGTGCCCCTGCAGAAGACAAGGGCCTCTTAAAGAAGGGAATGGCATCTCCATGGGCTTAAGCTTATGCAGAAATCTGCATGCAACCTGACCATAGGCACAAATGTGGGTAGGAAGTTCCTCCTCCTCTCATGCCCAGCCACAAGCTCATACACACCTCTCTGCTCTTGGCTTCAAGAGAAAAGGGTAAGAGGGCCCATGAATTTACAGTCTATCTAGAGATAAAACAAAAATGAACAGACAGTGAATAATATAAATGTTAAGAGGATATTTGAGGGCTGAACAAAATAAATATTTTTCAAACAGGTTTTGAAAAATAATATATGAGAAAAAGATTACTTCCAAATGAGAAGTGTTTATTAATGAAGCTAATTGAATCTAAGCCTTTATGGGTGGGTGAGATGTGTGTGAGAGGGCATAGAAGACCGTTTTTACACGGGGACAAGAATAGCAGCAACTTGCAGGAAATGAAAATGCATGTTTGGGGAACCGAAATACGTGACATGAATTCAAATCATCTTATACTGGTACAAGTCCACTCACTGATTAAACAGCCAAAAAATAGAAAGTTGCTCTTAAAATATATTTTATTTGCTTAGATGTTATTTAGATAGGCTGGCTAAAAGTCTTTAGTAGTCAGAAAAAATGTTTACACAAAAATAATATACATTATTAATAAAGTGCTCAAGTAATGTTAGTATTATGAAAGCACTTATAATGTGCTTTTTAAAAACTCTTAGATAAATTTATTAAAACTCTAGAAATAAAGATCTTAACTTTGGTATGCAAGCAATGAAATGACATCAAAGCCTCCACACCAGCAGTAGAAGGGCGCTTTCTGTTTCTATTCTGCAAATGTTGCTCTAGTGCTGACAGAGGATGGATGGAGGAGGACATTCCGAGGGAGAGTGTGGGCAGGGGCCCTCCAAAGTTCTCCTGGTGTGAGCTAGGCTTACGTCACAGGGATGGAACCACGGAAGTGAGGATATTAACTGGAAATCAGTTGGAGGAAAGTGTTTGAGAATTCAGTATTAAATGTAGCTATGATTTCTAATGGAAAGGGAGGTGAGCTGATGATATAAGATGATCCTATACTTTATTTTCACAATGAGAACAGTAGGGAAATGTGAAAAACAGTAAATTTTCATCCTGAAAAATTTGTGTCTGATTCCTCAAGACTCCCAATTCAACTCTCTGTCAGGATGGCCCTTCGCAGCAGTGGCCGGGGTTGGACCTGGGCATCCTGTACAAGTTGTGTTCATCGCCCGCAGAGCCAGCAGATGCGTGGGAGGGAAACGTCCGTGGGACTGGGCTCCTGCAGCTCGGACAACTTTCTGCGTCTTTCCCAGTGTTTCGCGTACTCATTCTGTGTGCCAGGAAGCTCTGCTCTAACCTGAGGGGAGTTACGAGGACGGGGAAAGCAAACATCCACACACGGTCCCTGGAGAGAATGGCCAGACCCACACTTAGAGAAACAGCTGGAAGAAAGCTGAGGCTTTCCACCAACACAAAATCCACAACAACAAAGAAAGCGGTTAGAAGTAGGACCAATCTAAGTGAAATCCAAGAAGGGGGTCTTCTTTGTGAGTTCTTAAAATGACAGTAAGTTGTGCAAGGAGGGAAAAAATAAAGACCTTAAGGTGGGTAACTGTAGTTTAGATTGTGAAGGACTTTAAAATCCAGGTTGATAAACTAGAAATAGTAATGGCTTTGCATAAGACTGATTCCGCATATCTTACATGACTGTATAGGATTGATTGGGTTAAAGAAGAAGAAAGATGATGAGGCAAAAAGTAGTCTGACATGAGCTGAAGAGTGAGGTAGTGAAATGCATACTCTTTGCCTCATTCTCACTCAGTTACCAGAACAATCTCCATCCGTGCCACACACGCAGCAGCTGGGGTGACCTGTGCCCTGCGGGCCCCACTAGGACACACACACCTCACTCTCCACCCCACCACACCGAGAAATGTGCCGTCTCCTCACTGTTCTGTCACTCGGCTGTGCCTGTTCTTAC
Organism: Erethizon dorsatum; assembly: GCA_028451465.1. NCBI lineage: Eukaryota > Metazoa > Chordata > Mammalia > Rodentia > Erethizontidae > Erethizon > Erethizon dorsatum. The sequence continues at coordinate 35,801,542 of CM051838.1, read as the reverse complement.
GCTACCACAGTGCCAGGGAAGCGCTCCAGCCCATCCCCGGGAAGTCATCTGCAGCCTCTCTGCCTGGGCCAAGACACACATAGCCTTTCTGGACTCGGTCCCTCTCCTCTCGCTCTTCCCCGTTCCCAACCTGGTAAAGTTTAGTGTCCATCCTATATCCTAAAAGTACTTCTACGTGAATCTATGAGGCCACACTGACCTAAAGTTCATGTCTGCGTAGATCTACTGAAGCCCTAAGTCTCTGCGGAGACCAAGGCACATGGGGCTGAGGCTACTCGGGACCGTGGGTGCTGAATGTGCACTACTGTATCACCGAGCGCTTCCTGGAGAGGATGGTGACCTCCCAGGGTCCTCCTTCTCATGGTCACACTCTCTCCACTCTCTCTTCAGTTCTTCTGGATATAAGATTCTAAAGGAAATAAAAAGTGGTTAACGTCAGCAGATCAGCTGGGCTAGGAAGTGTCAGAGAAGCCAAATAAAACTCCGCCATGCCGAAACGGAAGTGAGAGTACAGCTTTAGCCAAGTCCCGTGACGGTATTTGAAAAGTATAACTGGAGGAGGTGCTGCTTCCTCCCTGCCCTCTCCCTCCCCCTGAATGGTGTCCCCATGGAATGTGAGGGTCACATCACCGTGGAGCTACCAGGAGCGAGAGTGTCCTAGGGAGAGGGAGGGAGGCCAAGGATGAGCCTGGAAACGTCCTGACTGTGAGTCAAACGTGGAAAGGTGCCTCTAAGGATCTCCCCTCTTTCCTTACAAGAGGCCCCAAGGAAGACCGTGGCCCAAAGTATCAGACAGAGAGCCCAGAGGAGGCGCCAAGCATGGCCACGATGGCCTATGAAAATCAAGAGCAGCCAGAGGCACCTGTGTCCTCCACAGTCGCTCCCTTCTTGGACCTGAGCCCGCTGGCTATGGGCAAGTGTGGCAGGGACAGCAGCGTTCCCAAGATGCATGCAAGGCACCCTTCACCCCGACCTGTGCCCACGTGAGCAATCGCCCGAAGTCTGGGCTGTGACCCAACTCTTCCATGGCATGTGCTGCAGTGCCTCCAGCCCTTCCACTCCTCAGCTGCCCACACAGAGCTCGGAACCAGCTGCCAAAGGATGACCAGCTGCGTCCCTCTCACCTGGGAGTGATCCGACCGCGGCTGACGTTCAGCTGCTCTCATCCGTCTCCCAGATGCACTGGTCTCTCACTGCGCCCTCCCAGTTGGTGAAATGATCAGACCCAGGTGAGAGATTCCCCAGGATCTGCTCAGGCGCTTCAAGACCAGGCTCGAAGCTGCCCAGCTGATCAGTGGAGTACCCAGCTGGAGGTCCAGCGAGTGTCCTCCAGTCACACAAATCCCTCCCTGCTGACCCTCAGGTTCCAGAGAAATGTGTCTTCGCTTCACGGTTCTAACAGCAGAGGAGGCCCCTATGTGGCAGGGCTTAGCTGACTTCTCTCTGTCTGCTGCAGCACCTGTCTGTGCGTCTGTATCTACCCCGTCGTCCTCATTGTCCATGGTGTGCTTATAAAAGAGTATAAATGATTGATGTTGCATTTGCCAGTCATATGACACCAACTTACATGTAGTAATAGCTCATTTCCATATTTGACAAGAAAAATCGGAATTCCACATAATTTACCTGTCCCACAAAACATCACCATTACTTTAGTAATAGGACAAACTCAGCTGTGATAGGGACTATAAATTCCTACTTCCTTCACTTTTGCAAACCCCAGCAAGATACCAGGGACTCGGGCAAGACCAAACAGACCAATCCATACCTACAGTCAGGACTGGCTAAGACTAAACAGACCAATCCATACCTACGGTCAGGACTGGCTAAGACCAAACAGACCAATCCATACCTACGGTCAGGACTGGCGAAGTGCACCGAGTTTTCATCTTCAGGGAGCCTCCTCTTAGCTCTGTGCTTCCAAATCACGGAGTTCTGGACCCACAGCTGGCTGCAGAGCACTGTGTGCTGAGGATTGGTGCTCCCGGCAGGAGCCGAGCCCGAGGAGCCAATGATGGGTGGGGATGAGAATCGTGAGAGGTCTTCACAGGGAAAAGGGACAGCCCCGTGGTGAGGTCGCCACTGGGGAAACAAGTGTCCCCAGCAGGCAATTAGCCGAGGAGCTGGCTCACCACTGGGGCCATCCGGGGAGAAGAGGGACACTGGTTCCCAAGGGCGGGGTAGTCCTCCTGCACTGATATCATGCCGGGACCATCTACTGTGTAGAGGAAATAGAAGCCATCAGACTTGTGCAACATTTAAACACAGTGCACACACACACACACACGCTCACTAAAAGCCAGCCTGTTCTGTCAAATGCTTCCTCTCTCCCTTCATTTACAACAGGGAATATCTCCCTCAGCCCCCCTAAAGCTAATCCTTCTTCCATCGCTGCTTTGGATTCCATGAGCCATATACCACTAACTATGAGCATCTCTCTCCATTAGTACAAAGAACTTTGCAATAAAATTATAAGAATAAAAATATTTACTTTTACTGTCTCTCCTGCAATCTCATCTTTTGCTCTTAAAGCTCTAAATGTTGCATTCATCCAACCCCATTCCAGTATCCATATTTACGCTCTCCCAATAGAACTCATCCAGTTGGCACTGCGTTAATTATGTGTCAGGTCTCTCCTGGGTCCAGATCAATGCACGCAACTTTAATTCACCATCTCCACTTGCTCACACACCTCAAACATCCTTCATTTAAATCTAAACCCTTGTTCTCACCACCACATTTCCTATAAAGCTAAGGAGCAGTGCCACCATTCCAGCTATGCAAGCAAGACCTTCAGGTCCATCATCGAGTTTGTGTTTAACAACATTATCACTTCGATCTCTATCCAATAAACCAAGCATATGTATTTCAGCACCCAAAAACTTCGTAACTTTAATAACAGGACAAACTTGATAAACCTGTCCACATCACCCCAAACTCACTATTACCAATGTCAGTTGTGCGTAATTTGAGGGCACAGAAAGTAGCTTGTTATGTTGTAATTGCTTCACTAAATTAAGAAAATGTTGAGTCCAAAGTCAGCGTGAAGATAAGTGGCACGGGAAGAGCTGGGATCAGGACCTACAGCTTGTCTCCTCTCTGCAGCCTGGGGTCTGCTGCACCGTGGCAGCCACACCAGTCGGAACATCGGCCAATGTGCAAAACTGAATTTATTTACAAGTATCTAACTCCTCTCCGTCTGCAATGTCCAGGCTCTTACACTGTGTTTGCACTGGTTTGAACTGCTTTGAACCCTCTCTACTCTGAGTAAACAGCCTCCTTCAGATTTTAACGGTTTCCTATGTAAAATATGCTGACATAGCTTGTGGTATTAGTTTGGGAAGAAAATGGCTCATTTAAGGTGTTTTTTAAAGATCATTTCCTCTGGACTTCAAGTGTACCATGTGTCCGTGCCACACACAGATGCTACACACAGATGCGCTCTAGTCATTGCTTTCGCCTTCATCACGGCTCCCCCCATGATGAGCGGGGCGCTGGAGTCTCAGTACCACCCTGGAGTGGTGAGCGGCTCACAGTGGGGTCTGGAGCCCGCTGTGGGCCCCGTGGGCACTCTCCTGTCAGGACCGGAGGGAGGACTCCCTCAGTCGTGCACATTCATAGCCCAGCCATGCGCCTCTGGGCTCCGCTTCTGCCGCGCAGGCTCAGCCTCCTGCATGAGAGCGACGCTGGCTTCATAGTGCTCTAGCTCACCTCTTCCTGGATACGTGGCTCAAATCATGCAGCTCTTTCTTTGCTTCTTTTCTGTTTCCATCTTAGTCATAAAATACACCAGTTTCTCTGTCACCCTCTCAAGTTCCTCACTGGCGAAAGCTCTAACCTCCACCACGTCTCTCCTGAGCCCTTCTCTCTCATCTCCCACCCCTGACCTAGGAGAAGTGTCCCCGAGGCAGTGAGCCCCCGGACCCATAGCCTTCCCGATCCCCTCAGACGAACACTTCAGTGTCCCTACTTCCTTAACCACGTCCCTGCCGGGCTCCATGCTCCAAGATCCCAACCACCCTAGCAGCAGGGCAGGCTTGGCCAACAGTTGGTAGCTGAGCTGACCCCTGGGCGATGATTGGCTCCACCAAAGTGATTAGATATATATCAGATATATAGCATAGTCCATACATACCAGCCTTCTTCTGAAAATGTCTATTTGACTACAAAATAAAGCTTGATATAAAATGTTGGTAGCTGTAAACCCTACCTACTCTACACAAATTTGAACCAGTATTTATTGATGCTCCGCAACAAACAATGGGGTAGAATTATTTTTATTTTTGTTCCATGATTAAGAAATGTGTTCACCAAATTCACTAGAACACTTCTTAGTGAGAATACCATCCATATTGGGAAGGCTACATTCATACCTTTTTAGATCGAATACAGGGTCTTTAGAGACAGGATGTTTGCGCATTTGAAAATTGTGTAGAAAGGGAGAGAGTTGCTTGGGAGCAGGGAAGAACGGAGACACCTTGAGAAGATCTGGGAGAAAAGGAAAGCCCTGGAGGAAGAACCCAGTGTGATTAGTGATGCTTGCCCACAGCTGTGTTATCCTGCTCAAAACACAATTTTTTAAAAAATTCTAAATGTCTGAGGAAGGTTTGAAGAGGTAGCAAAGCTCACAATCCCTGAGAGAACAGGGGCCTTTAGTGAATTTGCGTAACAGTTGGGATCTGTGCTTAAACTATCCAGATATGGAATGTCAGGAGAAACCACAGCAAGGACCTGGGCTACACCGCCGTCTGCATCTTCCCCTGGAAATCTGCTCTCCTGCGCATCCACGCATTTCTCTGAGTCCTCCCTGGTTATCCCCAAGCTCTGCTGAGCTTAGGGTAATTGTCTGTCACGCAGGGGATTTCAAGAGCTTCTCTGATACTCAAGCTCATTACTCCTGCTATCTTTCCTGCACGGACTTTCATCCTAATTTTATTGCCAAGATTTTCTTGCAGCTGGTGAATAAAGGTTCATCTTCTATACTGGCAACAAGCTCAAGTTGGACATGCATCTTTTTTACCATGTCCTTTTACATGGCAGTTAGCACAGTGGTGTTCAGTACTTACACACCAAAAGCATAATTAATGAGTAAATAAATGACTGGGAAATTAATACTCCAAACACTGAAAAGACAGAAGCCACATAATGCACTGTCTTCCTCATGATAGCTCAGGTGCTTCTGAGCAGTCAGCGATGACAGTTCGTTTCCTAACTTCTTATTCTTCACTGGAAATGATCACAGCATATGGACCTGAAAGAATTTCCCCAATATTCCTCCTCATCTAAATGAATTTGTTTTGATGTCAGTTTGAATACAAAGCTTTATTGCCGGCAATAGATTATGTTAAAGAAAACAAAAAGATCTTATTCCAGAGTATTATCATAAGGACAAGAGACTCCAGATTCCAGTACAGCCCTGGGCTTGGTCAAGTCCAGCCTGGATCCGGGGGCTTTGCAGTCACGGGCAGGGTGGGGTGTTATCACAGAAGCCCAGGCTCAGGGAGGGTTCTGTGCAGACCCGCAGGATTCCTGCTGAAACAGGCAGGTGCAAGGGGAAAACAGGTCTAAAGCCCACAAAGCAGAGGATCCAGAGGATCCCAAGACTGTGGTGAGGGACGGAGTCCACCCGCTTCAGCACTTACTACAGTGCATAAAAAGCAAGACTGACACCAAGTCCTCATGCAAAGTTTCCCAGAATCAAGATGCAAAATGCTCTGGTTCTCAGAGAAGAAATTAAGGACAAGATGGGTTTGAATGCTAAATGAAGATGACTGTTTTAGCACGAATACTAAAAAGGATTAGACAAAGCTTTTATCTGGATGATTTTTCTCAAAATCACAAATAAATACTTTTATATGTGAAAAATTCTGAAATATGTGAAAAATTAATAAAAGTTATTAATTGTATGTGTTTGCTGGTCATAGAGAAATTTAGAGTTCAATATTGGGTAATTCACTGTTTCATTGGTTCATTGTTCATTTAGAGAACCAGGGTCCTTGTATCTGCTTTCTTCTTTTAAAAGTGCTTCTCCTTCTTATGTTGCTTCGGAATTTCTCCTTCCAAATTTTGAACAGAGCTCAGAGTAAAACAAAAGGCGTTTGACTCATGAGAGCCTGCCCGAGGTGCATCCATGTTAAGTCCTTAAAAACAAATATGCCCCAGTCCTCCTAGAGCTACCAAAGGCTGGCTGAGTATATCTGGGGGACGTGGCAGCTGTTCTAATCCATCTATGGAGTATTTTCATGTGATCTTGACCTTCTAAATTTCCCATTGAAATTGTGTCAAATGCATGCTTTGTGTCATAAACTCTGTGATATAAACAATGAAAAACATATTGACAAAAACGTCACCTTATGCTTCTATTGAGTAATAAAAACTCAAAACCAGATGCACCCTAGAGCAGTTTGCACCATGCCAGACATAATGTAAGCAATTAATCAAAACAGAACAATGTCCCAATATTTTCCTAGTAAAAGGTGTTTATCACAAAATTATTTCAAGCAGTATTTTTATAATCATGTCAATTTTATTCCCACTATCTTCCTTGTTCCTCAGGGTGTAAGTAAGAGGGGAGAACATGGGGGTCCCCATGGGTACCACAGCCAGGAGGACACACTCAGTGCAGCCCAGTGCACGAGAAGCAGAGCTGAACCACACAGCCGCCAAAAGCAATGGGCAGGTTTCCATGCCCCGGCCGACGAGAGGCCGCCAAAGGACACAACCGGCAGAGCACAGGCCCGCGAAGGAGAAACGGGAGAGGAAGAAATGCACCGGGTAGAAGCTTGGGTCCCAGAAAAGACACCAGAATGATAGCCGAGACCCCCCAAATGGTTAGTAGGTACGAGAGCGGGATGACCACAAACAGAGCCTCCTTAACTGTGATGGCCAGAGAAACCCAACAAGACAAACCCTATCATGCTGGTCTCCTTGGTCCTCCTCAACATCCCCGGGTCCTAAGCATGTGCCTGAAGGCCAGGACACAGCTTAGAACCATGACATAGCTCAAAGGAGCGACAATGTTAGACAATGTTAGAGCGCAAAGAGTATATTATACCTGTGATCCCTGCCCTCTGGGAGGCTGAGGCAGGAGGATCAAAAGTTTGAGCCCAGCCTAGGCAACTTAGCAAGACTTGTCTCAAAATAAAAATAAAAGGGCTGGGAATGGAGCTCAGTGGGAAGGTATTGGATTTAATCTCCAGTACTGGGGAAAAAAAATCACTTTGAATCTTCAAAAGTGATTGTGAATAATAATGAAAAGCATCAGAAAAAAATATCCTAATTGCATATTACATATAATAATATAAAAACAAATACAGCAAATTTTACAAGTGTTTCAGAAACATTAATAGACTTTACTGCATGAAGAGTTTCTATATAAATCAGTACATTAATATACTGTGTGATAAACTTAGTAGTTTGGTTATAAAATCATGACATATAGATTCTAAAAAACACCCTCATTAAATGTTTCAGTTCAAATAAAAAACATTCATAGTCAAAATTTATTCCTAAGCATACGAATTTGTCTTGGAAAGAATCAGCTTAACTCCTGCCAACAAATTCCCCGTCCACTGACACCTAAGGAGTCTCCTCCAAGGTCCAGCGACTGTCCTGCGCCCTCCCCTAACGCTGTCCGTGCTCCCTGGCATCTGCTTCTCCTGTGTGATGCCAGGGCTGCCCTGCTGCAGGCTGTGTATTCACCAATGTCTCTTCCCTTCTCTCCCCAGCACTGTCCTAGGACCCCGGGAACTTACTAAAGTCGCAGTTTCAATGTCACTTACCCAGGAACCCATCAGTCACCACTTTGACACCCAAGTTTCCTGTATCAACCTTATGCCAGCTTCATTTTCTCAATCACCTCATAGTGTGTGTTTTGGTTTTTAATCTATCTTTCCTAATAGCAACGAGCTGAAATTGAACACGTGATGTTTCCTTCTCGTTTTGTTTCTATGCCTAGTAATGAGTGCAGTGTTTTGCACACCAAAAATGCAATAAGCAAATCAATAAACAGGTGAGAGATGGACACTGCAAGCACTGAAAGGTTAGGAGCCTAGCACAGTCTTGCTGATTATACCTCTGCCTCCCAATCACAGTTCAATCCTTCGCTTCTTATTCTGTAATTGAAATGTTAACAGGGTGGGATCTCTGAGACCCTCCCTCATGCCACCAAATTCAATTGTTTATTTTGATGTAGATTTAAACACAAAGCATTGTCTTGTACTATAGAGTGCATGATCTAACACTTGCTATACTGAGGTGAAATCGGAAGTATCATACTTATAACACTATGTGTTCACACACATTTCCCAAGAGTCGAGATACAAAATTTATTCATTTCCAAAATAGAAATAGTGTAGGCAAAGGATATGCGTAGTGACCCATGTGAAACAAAGAACAGTACATTAGTGAAAATAGTTAAATCAGTTTGATTAAGGCTTTACCTGAAAGATAAATCTCAAAGTTATGAAAATATATGTTCTATAATAGAAAAGTAGAGTAACAATAACAATAAAAGGAGTTGTGGCTTACACCTCTTGTGAGCCACAGGAAATTATACAACAGTACTTTTGCTTAGGAAGCAGACCACGGTCTTGTTGGAGCGAATGCTTGAACTGGTTCCCAGGGTCTGCTGCACAACTAAGAGGCCAAACGCATGGCTTCGGGCCTCACCCGCCAGGTGCAAGCTGCCGCTCACCTGTGCACCCCGTCCTCGAGGCCGAGGTGAGGTCCCAGAACTTGGCTCCCTGACGGCTTGCCCAACTCGCATCCACCTCACTGCAGCCTTGAAAACAAACGAGCTTGTGTCCATCCAGAGAGACGGGAAAGCTCAGAGGCCCACTGTGTCGCCCCCAACTAACAGAAACAGAAGCCAGCTGGTCTCTCATGCTCAATTTAATCTGGCCAAGCATTGATTTAAAATAAATCTCATGAATGCCATATGCATATATTTTACAGAAAGGACCCCAAACACAGATTAACTGAATGCCCCCCTTTGCAGGATTAATGAGTACTGGCGAAGTCACGTGTTCTCTACCACACAAGATGCCCACCACAGTACCACTTTAATTGTTTTTACAGTCATGTAAAATTTACTCCCAAGAAATTCTCCAGGGCCCTCTTCAAGGCTCTTTTCACCTCCTTGTTCCTCAGGGTGTAAATGAGAGGGTTGAGCGCAGGTGTCACCACAGTGTAGAAGAGGGAAACAAACTTGCCCTGGTCCTTGGAGCGGCTCTTGGCTGGCTGCAGATACATGAAGATGATGGTGCCGTAGAAGATGACAACCACCAGCAAGTGGGACGAGCACGTGCCAAAGGCTTTCCGCCGGCCCACGGCCGACACGATACCCAGCACCGCCTGGGCAATGAGTCCGTAGGAGCCCAGGATGAAGGAGACAGGCACAAGGAGGAACAGGATGCTGGCCACGAAGAGCTCAGCCTCATTGAAGGTGGTGTCCACACAGGCCAGCTTGATGAGCACCGGGACCTCGCAGATGAAGTGGTCCACATGGCGGTGCCCACAGAGGGGCAGCTGCAGGGTAAGCGTGGACTGTACCAGGGTGGTGGCCATGCCACTGAGCCACGCCACAGACGCCAGGGCGTGACAGAGCCGAGGGTGCATGACAGAGGCGTAGTGCAGAGGACGGCAGACAGCGACATAGCGGTCATAGGACATCACGGCCAGGAGGACACACTCTGTGGAGCCCAGCGCATGGGACACGTAGAGCTGGACCACGCAGCCTCCGTAGGAGATGGACTTAGCTGCACCCCCCAGGTTGACGAGGAGCTGAGGGATGATGCTGCTGGTGAAGCAGAGGTCCAGGAAGGAGAGATGCGAGAGGAAGAAGTACATGGGCGTGTGGAGCTTGGGTTCCAGGCGAGACACCAGAATGATGGCAGTGTTCCCCAAAATGGTCAGTAGGTACAGGACCAGGATGACCACGAACAGAGTTTCCCTTAACTGTGGATGGCCAGAGAACCCCAACAGGATGAAGCCTGTCATGCTGCTGTCATTGGTCCACCTCACCATCCCCAGGTAGTAAGCATGTTCCCGAAGGCCAGGGTCAGCTGAGAACAGGCCGTGTTGCGTGTAGTCCAGGAGGCGACAAGGTTACCTAGAGAAGGAGCCTTGCGTATCACACGCTGAGAAGCTATACCCTTACAGTGCGTAACTTAGATCTGCCTTCCTGATGTGTGTGTTCCATGTGAACACGGCACGTCCTCAGAACGCCTCACCTACCGATGACGCAGAGAACAGTGGATGTATTTTTTAAAAATACCCCCACCTCTTGTTGGAAATAAATTAGATCATCCTTTCCACCTAACCAAATTTACTTGTGGAAACCTCTCTCTTTCAAGCTGCAGAAAAGGAGAAACCTGGATAATCCAACTAGAGATGGAAATCTGACGTTTTCTTCCAGCAATTTTCAATGAAACAGGAAAATTCATATTTCATCATTCTCGAAATGTGGAAATTAGTTTCAAAGTTACATGGCTGAAATATTCTAGATGGATGCGATTGTCATGAATTAAAAGCTGACCCCTGACCCAGAGAGTTTATGGCATCTGGACGAAGTCACACAGCCAGTGGTGAACACTTGACTCTGTCCCTCCCGCCTTCATGCCAGTGCCATACATGCACTATCTTTCCTCCCCTCCCTTCCATCCTTGTTTATATTTTGCTTGCCTCCATTCACAGGTACCCAGGACGTTCCTAGCCTTCAAACTAGCTTTTTATGAAGAAATGTGTCTCTAGGATCTTAGCTGCCTTCTCCCTGGTCACTTGCCCTTTAAACATGACCTCAAAGTGTCGACCTGACAAGTGGTTCCCATTGCTGGAAGCGCATAATTAAAGAGATGCTTATTCCGGAGGAAGCATAGTGTCTGGTTTTATCCCCAAGTAAACATTGTATCTTGTTCATGAAATTATACTATTCAGAAAGATGCTGATAATGGCTTCATATAAAAAGGCCAGCCCTTCCTGTGGGCACACAGCTACCAAGGAAGTAAGTTCTATTAATATGCTGCTGAAACAGTGCCAGCGTTTACCATAATTGTTAATTATGGGTTGTTATTATTACCACTACAGTTAGCTGTTGTGGTACTGGGGACTGAACACAGCTACATCCTCTGCCTTTTTACAAACAGCCCCTTAGTACAAATAGTCCTTTATGTGCTGGGGACCGCAGCTGAGCCATGGAGCACCCGCCAAGCCAGAGTGAGGACCTGGGTCCAATCCCCAGGGGAAACAGCTCGCTTTACTAGTATGCACTCCCACAGCCTTTGTCCCTAACTTCCTGCATTTGATGAGGGGTTAATTTTAGATTTTAGTGTTTTGTGTTCTTTGCCTGTGACTAAGTTGTACGCGTCTGTTCAGAATAGCTTGTGAGATTCACAAAACCAGGGCCAGGCACCCAACAAACTTGTTAATCCACTCCACAGAGCAACCTCTCAAGAGTCGCTCTCTCAGGTTCTCTGTTTTTGTACCTGTTTTGTTTCCCAAGACAGAGAAACACAGTTGTCAACTAGTAGACACCTGTCAAATGAGCCAATGAATAAATCTAAAAATCTGGTACAAAAAATTTTACTAATCTCTTGCTCAACTAGAGCTGCCTCAAACATTGTGGTTCTGCCATGCTTCGGAATACTTCCCCTTCCACCTGCACCTTCTGCAACACGGGGGTGCACTCCGTGAGTGGGCGCGGAGACCCGCAGCTGCCCAGGAACCGTCCACAGCAGCTCTGCCGAGTCATCGGGCAGGACTTGGTCCACGCGCAGACAGCACCTGACTGGGACACATGGACCGAGAGCAGTTTTATGAGCAAGCTGACCACCATCAGTACTCATGAGAACCTTCTACAAGCCCTGCCTGGTGACACTCACCTGTAATTCCAGCACTCTGGGAGACTGAGGCAGGAAGATCCTGAGCTCAAGCCTAGCCTGGGCAATTGAGCAGCTTACTGAGACCATTTCAAAACAAAATCAAATAAAAAGGGCTGAGGGAGCAGCTCAGTAAGAAGACCCTGTGTTCAACTCTCAGTACCACACACAAAAAAAGTAACAATAATAATAATCCAGAATTAGCAATTATGGCAAATTTTGGCACTATTTCAGGAGTATAATAATGAAGTTTACTTCATATAGAGATTTCCATACAAAGCAACTAATTAACATACATAGAAGAAAATTTATACTTTTATTACAAAACCAGAATGTCTGTATGGCAAAACATCGTCATTAAAATTTTAAGTTAAAGCAAGAAATATTTAATGAAGTGAGATGGAATTGTAAAATTCAAGGAGAAAAACATCATCACAAGAGCTCCCTCTCTCCTCACGGCGCCTAGCATCTCTGCAGACCACTGCTGTCCACGTACAGAACAGGAGACCACCATGACACATGCTGTGTTAGGATGTCGCCAGCCTCTGCTGCACCCAGGGGACACAGCGCTGAAGGTGCCCTCTCTGGCTTTGCTGATGTCCCCACGGCTCCCACCCTCCTGGAGTCACCTTGCCTACCCTGCTCCAGCCGGGCTGGAAGCTCCTGAGATTCAGGCTCCAAGGTCACGGCCCCAGTTGTTCTTCTTGTCACCATCAGAAAGAAAGGCCACTGTTATGGCTTGTGTCTAGATGTCCCCCCAAAGCCTCATGCAGTCATAGGTAGCTGGGTCTAGAGTGTGTGATGCTGGATCAAGGATGTGACGCTAGGATTAAGGGTGTGAGTGCTACCTGCCTGAAGGATGAGCAGCCCGCGAAAGACATAAGAGACAGAAAGAGGCTTGCCACTGGTTCCTCATTGCTGCTTTTGCTCTCTTCTGCCTGCCATGAACTGTTTCTCCTCTGTGATGCCCCTCTGCCAAGCCACCCTGCCTCGGAGCCAGCCGACTGTGGACTGAAACCTCTGCACACTGTGAGCCAAATAAACCTTCCCTTCTTTACCTTGTAGGTGTTGGGTATTTTGTCTCAGCAATGAGAAGACAGCCACATAGATGCAGAAATGAGGTAAACTCCCCGTGGCGCCTCTTGCCTCAGTGCCACGTCATGCAAGGCGGCACCCTCACATCATGCAGGGCAGGCACTCCGCGTGCAGACCACGGGAGCCCGTAAGTTCTCCCCCTCCTGAAAATGCTTCCCTCCTCCCTCAGCGCTGGGGACCAAACCCAAGGTCTCACACGCGCAGGGCAGGTGCTCTGCTTGCCCTTACAATGCCTTTTCAATGCACAAATATCTGTGTATCATTGGTTCTTCACTCTTTTCTTTTCCAAAATTCAATGAGAAAACACAAACAGGAAAGCCCCCTGAAGAAATCCTAAACAGACTTTCTCACTAGAGCAGAACCGAGATCACTTTAGCCTGAAGGTCATAAACATTGTTAGCCAATTAGTCCTGCCTACTGAAAAGGCTAAACTAAAAGATTTAAACGTTTAAGTTGATCCCACTCTCTTTCTCATGGTGCGTGGAGATCCCAGGCTGCCCACGAGGAAGGAGGAGAGGGGTGGGAGATACAGGAAGCATTCACCACCCAGGGGTCACAGCAGCCGAGCACGCTGCGTGTCACCTCGGCGAGCACAGGGTGACACACAGCAGGGTCAACAGATACACGTATAAAACTGCACAATTAAAAATAAATCGTTAAGTGTGTGTTGGAATAAGATTAGAAAATATGAATAATGTATTATATTTGAATTACATGATTTAATAATTTGTAATATATTTATTTTAGTATATAAATATAATATACTAATAATATATTTGTAATAGTGTGAATTTATGATAATGTGAATACAATTATTTACATAGTAGTAAAAATAAAGTTTAAACCTTTTCCATTTATTTCCTAATGTTTTATGTAATAGCTTTTGTATTTAGTATTTAATTTTCACACGCTGCTCCATTCTGTTACACAAAGGCAACTCCACACTTCTCAGCCGCGCATTTGAAAGTGTTTTATGCGTACTTAAGTGAATGTATGCATATATGCAATTTACAAGTATATAGACTCAATGAAAAACTATTACCGAACTGTTGCTCATTGGACATCATTTCAGGGACTTCTTGGATGCTCACTGTATTCAGGGCCCCCACCGGATGTCAGGAGGAAGAGGGAAGCCGGGCACTGCAGTCAGCACCTTGCAGGGGCCACTGTGATCCCCAGAGAAGGCTAGGGCTGAGTTCTAGGTCAGTGTCCAGCTCTGGGGCGACATAGGACCCTCACTCACCTTGCGAAGTGATTCCGTGCGCTTGGAAGTCAGCATCTCAAAGGTGAATGAGGGTGTGGACCCCAGGTCCTTTGCAAGCAGCCAGGAGGAAAGGGGTCCCATTTGCTGAGAGTGTGTGGGTGTCGGACAGTGGAGCCCGGAGACACTGAGCACGGGCGACCCTGCTGAGAGGAGTGGACTCACCAGCTCACCGCTCGGAGCACAGGACCCACGTGAGGTGCAATTTAATATGGAATATTCTGAGCCCACAAAACTAAGGAGGACCCTACATTTTCATCAACCCACCCAGGCCAATTCAGCCTTTCAGTAGCCATCTTCTCACAGCTCATTCGCACTTCCCTCTCCGCAGGTGCCCTCCGGTGACAGTGACGGTGACCCTAACCCAGAATGAGCTGCTACCAACCCCGAGTGGATGTGGAACTCAGATATCCACTCCTGTAAGTTTCTGTTTCTGCCTCTGGGAAAAGGAAATGATTAAAACACGTCAGGATTTGCTTGAGAAAAAATCTGAAATCCTTTTCTTCTGTTTAATTTTTAAATTTAAATTAGATGTACTTTACCTGTTAAATAAAAACATAAGAACGGTATGTATTAATAAGTACGCTGTGATGTTTCTGTGCGTGAATACATTGTGTAATGCTTAAATTGAGTTAACCATACTGACCTAACATTTATCATCTCCTTATGGTGAAAGCATTCAAGATTCTTTCTTTTAGGTTTGTAAAACGCACACTTCATTATGGATCAATCCCTCCCACCCCTCACCTACTCCAGGGCCTGGTAACCGCCACACAAAGTTAGGAAACAGGGACAGAAATCTTTCACAAATGTGAGACAGGGAGAGAGATCTTTCACGAGCGGGAAGGGACCAAGAGACGGAGGGAGCAGGGAGGAAGGATGCACACGCACCACTCCTCGTGAGCAGTGGGATCATTATGTACTGCAAACGTGGACTAATAAAACAATTTTAAATGATTTTAAAGTCAACGAACCACGTATTGTAATGATATTTCTGACTCACAAAGGAAACTGCTGCAAATACCTTAGAAAGATACGGCCAGGGCACAAACAAAACGACTCCCTCACTTTAACGGGAAACACACGGGCATTTCCGGGTGGTCAGAGTGTCAGTTCAAACAAAAGAATTACAGGAAATATATGTTAGATTTACCCTTCCGGATTGATCTATGCTGTAAATTCTGGAATATGTTAGCAATAGAAATACCGTGCTGAGATCAGCCCGTGTCGAAGGCGGCTGCTTGGTGTCCGGGGAAGAGGCCCCTCGTCTCCCGATGTCCGGAGAGCAGCGCTCTCACCAGGAAGCGCGGACTTCACGGAGCCAGGCTGCACCCCCTGGAGGGCGCTCGAGGCTCCTCTGGGACTCCAGTCCCCCGGGAAGTGCTCATCAGACAGGATGGCCAAGGACAGCAGCGCACTGAGACCCCCAAGCCCATCGCTGCGTCAACCAAATACTCTTGCTTAGTCTAGAAAATCTCCACAGCGCCCGGAGACCCCGGAGCTCTCTTTGGGCACATTTGCCACCTCCCTGCACTGGCCACCTCCCCAGCAGGCAGCCGAGTCTGTACTCAGCCCTTCCAGTGGTTTCCTCCTGGAGCTAGCACGTTCCGAATGCTCAGGACTGACCACAAAGCCCAGCGGGATTTCTCGCAGCTGGCCTCCTCAGCTCTCTGTTCCCTCTCTCTGGCATTTTGTGTTTTGTGTTGCCTTCCTCACATTTCAGGTTCTGCCAGCACTGGCGGGATGTCTCCCGCTCTTTCCTTACCTGGAAACATTCGCCTGCCGGGCTCTCCTGGGTTCACCCCCTGCTCCTCAGAACCCTGTCTACCCTGCCAGTCTAAACAAATCCCTCCAACCATACCGCATCTGAAACAGAAATCTTAATTGCATAATTATTTTTAAATTTCTGGCCATAACCCCAGATTCTGAACTTTGTGGTGACAGTGTGACAATTGTGTTTCTAGTATTTAAGTGAGTGACACAGAGCAGTATGGGACAAATATTGTTGAATGAGGTCATTCATTTAATCCACCCATCTGTACTTACACTACTCCCATCAAAACGTCTTCACGTTCCGCAGCAGCTCTGGAGTCCTCTTTCCCGAGTGTCTTTATGAAGGGTGATCAAAAACACGGTGAATGCTGCTGCCAGTGCCATCCAATAGAAAGGCAAGCTCTAAAAACACGATGCTGTGTCCTCATCTGCCTCATTCACGGTGTGACCTCTGGCTCCTCCCCAAGGTCAGAACAACCATGAAAGGAATAGGTTTTGAGTCAATTCAGGACATTGAGGCAGCCAGGACAGCGCAACAACAGACACTCAGGACAGAGGACTCCAGAGCTGCTGCAGAAAGTGGCAAGGACGATTGTACAAGGGGAAAGATTTTAAGGGTGATTAATGGCAATGTGTTTTTTAATGAAATCACTTTTTTATTTAAACACATACCGTAGTACATAGCAATAATGTACTGCATACCTCTAAAAGCTAGAATTTTGAAAGTTTTTACCATAAAGAAACAATAAATGTTTGAAGAGACGGATACATTTAAATTGATTTAATGTTATATAATATGTCCATGTATCAATGTATCTCATGGTACCCCATTAGACTGTACAATTTTTATGGTCTCATATATCAATGAAAATAAATTTGATTTAGAGAACATATGACACACTAATTAAAGAGGAAAGAGAAGAGAACAACAAATTTTTGGAAATAAGTTATAAATCAAATCTAATAACAACCAAAATACAAACAAGCTTTGGTGGCCTAGGACAATCTAATTCTAAGATAAAATGAAAATTCAATGGGATGAAAAGGGGTTTTTTTGGTAAATCTTTGGAAAAAGAGAAAAAAGTTGGAGAAACTATGCTACCATATTATCAAGACCTCCCAAATAAAGATGAAGAGCGTGTGGGATGAGGGCACAGACAAACAGTTCAATCAACAGGGGGAGAAAAGAGCCCAGGACCAGGACAGCAGCCAAGTGGGTTGCGCACATCCGCGGGAGAGGACACACGGTCCCTGGGAGGTCGAGAGCCAAACAAGAGGGAGACTGCGCAGAGCGCCTCCTTGGGAAGCCAGAGAAGCCTGGAAATGGGTTGTGTGACGGCTACACTACACTGTGATTATCCTTAGTATCCCTGAAACACACACTTAGAAGTGATGGAAATTGTAAATGTTTTGCACTTACATGTATGTCATGTTATGGTAACATAACAAAAAATAAAATTTCCCTCTGTCTCTATATTTCCAAATGGAAATTTCCAAATGGATTGTAACTAAATTTGAGAGAAAAACTAATAAAGGTATTTGAGAAGAATATTGGAATTTATTATCATATTTTACTTCTTAAATAAGACACAAAAGCTACTCTGACTAAAAAGTAGATTGAGAAATTTAATATCAACACAATAAATTCTGTTCGTTAATTGACATAGTAAAGCGAGTTAAACACAAGCTAATCAGCAAGATATGTGCAGCACGTATTAATAAAAATGCACTTACACTCAACACCTATAAACACATCTTATAAATCAACAAAAATAAATGGTCTAATAGGAAATGGGCCAAATAATTGAATAGGTATTTCATAATGCAAGTTATTAAGGAAATAAAGGTGTTTAGGGAAATATAAACTAAAGCTGGCACATGATACCACTACATTCCTGCATACAAGATTTACCCAAAGTTAGAAAGCTGACACGTTGCAGTGCAAACAGGGATGTGGACAACTCACGCGCGCACACACATGCGCACACATACTTGTGCGCACACTCACTGTTGTTGGGACAGCAGGGTGACCGCACAGGAACTGTCTTACCTTTTTCTAATGAAGCTGAGGATCCGTACACTCTCGCTCAGTGTTTCTACCGCTCAGATCCCTGGGGAAGCCTCAGAAATGTGCACAAAGCACAGCCGAGACACGCGATCGGTGCCTCGTTCCAAAGGACCACGGCCGGAAAGAGCCGGTGTCTACCAAAGCCGGAGGAATAAAATAGCGGTGTATTTATTCAGTGAAGAACTATAAAAAAGTGAACATGAGTGAATCAGGATCATCTACCTCAACTTGAATAAATGCCATACCCTTAAATTTAAGAAAAACCCAAGACCCAGATGGTACTGGACAAAACGGCACCACTTACATAAGATCCAAAGCAGACAAAACCAATATAATATTGGGCAAGGACGTGCAAAAGTGGCGAGTGTGGTGGAAAAGCAGTTCTACTCGCGTCAGGAAAGTATTCCCAGGAAAAGGCAGGCACTGTCAAATGAGCTGTTTTTCAATCAGCCAAATTCTACAGTTCACAGCAGGGCTTCTCCCTGCACTTCACGTTCTATGGGTTCTGAAAAGTATACAGCGACTCGCATCCACCAGCACAGCCTCCGACCTCTGCGCTCCTCCCGAGGTAAGAGATCAGAGCAGGCAGGCTGAGGGAAAGACAGGACTAACTGCCAGAAAGACCAGAAACAGGCTGAGTGACAGGAGCGACCCGTCACTCACGGCCAGGACGCGTGGGCAGAGCGGCTTCCGATGAACCGGATCTGAGAAGCTGTAAAAGAGGGCAGCTGTTGACTTCACCACCACTGTCATCTTGCTGTTCTACTGTCCTCCTGTTCCTCAGTGGTCCATCCTGTTTGTGGGATGCATCTCTTCTTGATCTTTTTTGTTCATTCTTTACTTTTCTTCCTTTACTTTCAGTAGAAGTTTTTGAGCCAGGCATGGTGGCACACACCTGTAATCCCAGCACACAGGAGGCTGAGGCAGGAGAATCACTGAGAGTTTGAGGTCTGCCTGGGCTACATAAGCGAGTTCAAGGACAGCTTGCACTGCATAGTGACACCCTGTCTGAAAAAAACATAAATAAATGAATAAATAAATAGAAGTTTGAGCTTAACTGTTCATCAGTTGTCCTGGTCAGTTCTCTGGGCAAGACAAACACAGCCTGGAACCACCAGACACCACACCATCTGTAACTCTTGCTCATCCCTTACTCCCTGCAATCATTTTGCTGACTCCGTAGCTTCATCTTTTCCTGAATGTCACATTGTTGGCGTGCTACAGTCTATCGCATTTACAGACCCTCACATAGCAGTATGTGATTAAGAAATGAGCCTTCATAGCTGGTTGCTTCACATCACAGAATGACATTTCATTGCCTGCACCACCATGGACTGCAGGACATCTGGGCCACATCCAATTTTTTGTTATTGTAAATAATGCATCCAAAACTATTCATGTGTAAGAATTTTGTGCATATGTAACTTTTCAACTAGAAGTTTAACAATTTCATTGATCTTTCCAAAGAACCAGTTTTTTGATTTATTGGTTTTCCTTATTCATTTACTCTTTTCCATTTTTTTATTTATGTTACTGAGATTGTTTTGAGAACTTGACAATATTTTATCTCTTAACTTGATTGGAGATTATTTAGGTTGCTGCTGTATATGTCTTCATTAAGCTAACCATTTACATTTTATCCACTTTTTATCACATTTATTATAGAACTCAAATTGTTAAAAATAAAGTGGCTAGAGGAGTGATTGTTGACTTAGCAAATATTAACAAGCTCCGCGTCATCAAAAGGGTGTCCAGGTGAGAAGCAGACCCACTGTCCCGGGCAGACTTGTGAGCCCCTGCGCCCGGGGAGAGCATCCCCTGCCGGGGAGGTGGCAGACAGAGTTGACTTAAATCTACTTTCCAGGTGGTGGAATACGAGGCCTCTCTCTACTGGTCTGAAACGCCTGACATTCCTCCACACACTCGGAAGACTAGGAAGGGTGTTCTATGGCTTCTCCCCCTAATTCCTCTAGCCAGGTGTCTCTGTCACCCCTCACACATGGCTTTTGTTCCGGTCACTACTGACCCTCACGTGCTTTCAGACGGGTCGATCCTCAGCCACCACCTTGGTGCACGGCCCACTCCACGCGATGCGCTCTGTGTGCGTCCTCTGTTGCTCTGGGCTCCCATCTCCTGCCACGCTTGCCCCTCGCGCCAGTGTGTCTTGCTAGCTCTGCTTCGCTGATTTCCCTTTTCCTTCAGCCTTGGGCTCAACGCTGGG
This sequence comes from Erethizon dorsatum, assembly GCA_028451465.1. Lineage (NCBI taxonomy): Eukaryota > Metazoa > Chordata > Mammalia > Rodentia > Erethizontidae > Erethizon > Erethizon dorsatum. The sequence goes on along the minus strand of CM051838.1, from coordinate 35,781,248 downwards.
TCTTCTTCTTTTATACTCTACTGAGACTCACACCACGTTGCCTGGCTTAACCTGGGCATAAACCACAGATGATTTCCAAAATTCTGAGTCAAGACCAGACCTTTCCACTAAGTGCCAAATCTATGAATATAGCATCTTTCATAGCATCTCCAGGCGTAGAAGAAGTTACAGTTAACGCGCCCCAAACCATTGCGGACAATCCCCTGCAAACCTCCGGTGCACAGTAACTCCGGAGCCGATTTTTAAAATAGGCAGTGCAGAAATGGTGTTTGGAGCACGGAAGCCATGCCGTGTGGACACTCGGAAGTCACCCCGACTGTCACCACCAGAGAACAGAAACAGATGCCGCTGCAACAATGAGGACGTCTGTGCAGGTGCATGGACTGCACCTGAGCACTTTCAAGAGAAGGCTGAGGCGGTGATGGTGCTGGAGACGCAGCCCCTGTCTGGGGCACACGTCATAGGGAAACTTCACTGTAGACTAAAAGTGTTCTAAAAAAAAGAGTTTGGATTTTTTAATTAGCCGACTGAATCTTTCCACAATGTGTACATAGATCAAAACTTCTCATTATACATTATTGTCAATTAAAAATAAAACAAGTGATTTTAAAATTTTAAAATAAAAATGAAGTTATAAATAAAAAAGGAAAGATATGTCTCATCAAAAAGCAGTTCTATGAGGCCATCAGGGCCCTCTCCGGGGCCTGCACTGCAATCAGAGCCAGTCCAAATTCTCGCTGGAGGCCTCCACACGGGGTGTCCCTCGGAGCCTGTCCCCAGCCCCCGCAATGCCCATCCTCCTCCTCAGCCCATCAAGCACCCCGGGGGCCCAGTGAGGACCGCTCCTCCCTTCAGCCCACCAGGGCTTCTGACCAGTCTGCCTCTCCTCCGCCGTGAGAAGGCAGGAGGGGTTCTCGTGGATGTTTAAACTTGGCTCGTGGGAGGTCCCAGTGAACGTGTGTGGGGGGAATGAGTAGAAGGTTCGAGTCAGAGGGTCCTGAACATGGGGACACCAGTCCCAGACGAAGGTGGAGGTGGGATGAGGACTCATCACACAATAGCAAATAAGTCATTTTAATGAAGTTAGAAGCCCCCAACCCCACTTCCTGAGCTATTCCTAGAATACTAACTTCCAGGCAGCTTCAATCCAAGGACTCTTCTCAGGAAAAACACAATCCTCAGACAGAAAACCTCCCCAGACCATGTGTCCACGGTGAAGTGGGTAGTGCCTCTCCTCACCAGACCAGGAAGAATTTCCAAAGTTCCTGACTGGCTGTGAAAGACAGATGGACAGAGAGGAATGGCAAATATTTTATGATCTGTCACTTTTAATAGGTTTCTCTAGGGTACCAGTCACTAATCCTAGTACTTACTTTTTAGTCTTGACCTGAGTACGTTTCTATTGCAAATATTTTGAGGTTTATATGCTATCTTTCTACATTGGTGACATTAACATTTGCAATGACAAATCTATTTAATGTGTCTATTTCTTTCATGCCCTTTTACCAGGCTAGGAGGCACTAAATGTCCGGCTCCTTTCTCTCCTGACTCTCTTTGATGACTTTGATGGGTGATTCTCCTTTCCACAAACTCTGAGTGAATTTCAGCACAGAAACTGAAGGAGCTCACTAAATTCAGCCCTCAGATCCCCAGCCCCAGCCTTGATGGAGCTTCACCTCCCCCTGAAATCCCACCTCCTCCCTCCAGCTCAGCCCACCCTCCTCTCTGCTCTCTCTGAGGGTTGGACTCCAGCCCATCTCACAGCCTGGTGCATTCCGACTGGCTTGGGAGAGGAGTCATGTCACCCTGTTACACCACCCATGCCCTCACCCCCAGACTGAATCCAGGGCAGGCCCTTTGGGCCGGTGAACCGTGGAGGTCTCCAGAAGGAGAGCCGTCTCTGTTCAAAGACCGGTGCGGAGCGAATGCATCTCTGTGCTTCTTCCCTCCAGTCTTTGTCCTGTGCGGAACAGGAGCAGGCCCTGCAGGTGCAGAGTCCCCACCAAGCAGGAGGCAAATGTGTGAGGATGAGGACCTGAGCCAGGAGCGCGGGTGGGGACTGTTACGCCCCAGCCTCAGATGTCCCCTGCTCTGGGGTGGAGATGGGGGACAACACAGCTGCCTGTGTGGGGCACCTCCAGGTGCATTTGCTGTGGAGCCCCAGCAGCAGGTCCCAGTCCAAGGTGACTCACAGCACCAAGAGGAGGCCAGAAAACAATAAAGGAGACCTTGGTGCGTCCCCTCTGCTCTCTCCTCATCTCTGCCACAGCTTTGAGGGCAGCTACTACTCTCGAGGTAGCCCATCCACATTCCCAAGTCACCTCAACTTTGGTGACAATTTTCCCTCCCATCCCCCAGGTCAAAGGAAACCAACATCCCTGGTAACCTCTGGGCGCTTCACCAGGCCTACTGTATTCCCAAGGTCCTACGCAACAGGGTGGTGTACGTAAACCATCTCATCTACGTCACCAGCGTGACTTGTCCCACACGCAGGGACCCACACTGTCTCTCAGGGACCATGGGGCCACCACACACCAGACAGCAGCCTGAAATGGCTTAAGCCATTGCTTCTTCACTCTGCACATTGGATATTAAATGCAATCCTCAGGGAATAACTCTGTACTTCTCAGTAATGTCAGTTTCTACATTGCCTATAACTTGCTGTAATCTCTCTCTCTCTCTCTCTCTCTCTCTCTCTCTCTTTCTTCCCTCTCCCTCTCCTCTCTTCTTTTCACTGTTTGTAATTGTTTTTCATCTGTCTTCAGCATCTTCTATGGTATTCTTCATTGATCATCAGGATTATACTAACTCAAAACAATTATGAGCACCTATTAACACCAGTTGAAAACTCGTAAGTGGGATATTCATTTAATCCTAACAAATATGTGTTTAAAAACTATGATCGAATGGGTTTTATTCATTTTACAAAGGTGAGGCAACAGTGCAAGTGAAAGAACATGACTCACCCTCGTGGTGGCAGCGCTCTGGATGCACTCGCCGTGGGGCCCTCCACAGCACATCTGTGGTGGCTCTGCACCTCCTGGCTGGGGACAGGAACCCCGAGCTCGGAGACCCCTCTGTCTGTCTGTCTGTCTGTCTGCCGGGAGCTCGGGGCTGGGCAGTGCATGGAGTCCTGAGTGGGGACGAGGCGGTGACTGAGCCTGACGAGCCCAGACAGCAGGAAGTGAGAAGGAGAGGGGCCTGTGAGTGCCCGGAAGCACATTGGGGACACATTTCTGATAGAGTGTGAAAGAAGGAGTGCAACAACAGAAGAAAAGCTGGGACTGTAAAACGTTTGGAAGGGAGTGAAGGAACCTGTGAGAATCAGAGCTGGCTGGAATGGCTGCCGGGACCGCAGCGTCCGCGAAGACAAGGACAAGGGGCCAGAAGGAGAAGACATTAGCTAAGTGTGTGGGCTGCTGATACCAAACAAGACGCCCTCAAGTGAGTGCTCTTGGCATGGGAGGAGGCCGTGGCGATACGCAAGGGCCTACGAGATCAGAGGACTCTGCACTGCCTTCCTCTGATTCAGCAGTGGCCAGGTCTGAGGCTGCAAGGACCCCGTGCTCCCCTCGAGGGTGAGCTCTCCCGGAAGCCGTTAACGCAGAGGAAGAAGCCGCCGGGGAAGAAGCGCTGTAATCTGGATCCAGTTTTCAGTTTTGACGAGACCAGCCCCGCAGCCCCTCTCCACAGGAGCAAACGGGAGCTCCGGGGCTTAGGGTCCCAAAGGGTCACTGTCTGCAGTGCTGGGTGCGGGACGAGGCTCGGTGCCCACAGTAGGGCCAGCGAGGGACTGGATGGCAGGGCAGATACTACTGAGGTTTTAGGCGATGTTTTTAAACAACGCTGTGAGGGGAGAAATTTGTCTTAAAATTCTTGCCGTCCTCAGTCATATGCCAAGCTCCCCACTAGGAGTTGCTCAGCTTTCTTCAAAATTCCCTTTTTACCCCCTAATGCCACCTCCTTGCTGCAGCCCCTGAGCAGGGTGTGACTGCAGCCCGAACGGCTCACTGTCTGAGGCTGTGCATCTCACCTGCCTGGAGTGAGGGCGCCAAGCCTGCCTGCGTGGGTGGACGTCAAACTCTCCCTGACTTCTCCCGATTCCCAAGGCTGTGAGCCCCCAGAAGAGCGCCAGCCCCAATCCAAAGGAGCTGCGCTGCGCTCACGGAAGAGGCCAGGCGCAGAGGTTAAGGGTATGGCAGCAAGCTGCAACACACGGAGGCTTTTCCTGTGCAGGAGTTTCAGCAGTTACCGCTGAGGCCCAGGTGGGGAAGGAAGAGGCTGCCGCAGGTCACAGGCTGCCCTCCGGCGCTGCCCCTTCCCAGGTCTTCCCCCTTGAGTGTGACAGGAGAGCAGCAGGAGACAGGAGATCATGAGCAGGACGCTGGCCCGCAGAGGTGGGCTGCCTGGGGCATTGTCCTGTTACCGCACAAGCAGATACTTTATGAAAGAAGAAAAATGTTAAAACAGAAAAAAAAAAAAAAAAAAGATATCTTTTTAAAAGTCAGTGCCAAAGAAATAAAAACAAGATGAAGATGCAAAACCATTAAAAAAGTACATACAGTGTATTTGGTAGAATTTCATTAACAGTTTGCATTTTTATAATCTCAGAGACAGAAGGGAAAAGGAAATTTCCTTATCTATTAAGATAAGTCTACCTTTAATATCACTTTTGGTTGAAAATTCGAACATATTGGCTTCATACCACCACTGCCACTAATAAAGACTTTCAATGTTCTAGGTCAATATTATAAAATCAGGGAAAATTGATGCACAATTCAACAATCATGGAACAGTTAATTGATGAGTTATATCTTTAACTTGTCATTACTGATATAAGAATTGGTTTTATATTGAATTTCTACCCAGCCAGTTTACTGAAATCTGATCATTATCAATTTGACCCATGTAGTTATTCAGGAAGTATTTATACAGCAAACTCTGAGCAAATGGTACTCCTTAAGGGAGATCAGAAGTGATGAGAAATTAATCTGAGAGATTTTAGGCAGGGGCTTGCATGGTACCAAAGGTCAAGGGGTAAGGCACCTGAGGAGGGAGAGGGGTCAGAGGTGCCTGGTCGTTTCCGGTTGGGACAACCAAGCAGAGGCAGGAAACCCCGTGCTTACATGCTCATTCACTCCTCTTGTTTTAGTGTAGATTTTCTTTCTTTTTTTTTTTTTTGTGGGTACTGGGGGTCGAACTCAGGACCTCACACGCCAGCAGGCGCCTGTGCTGCTGAGCGATATCACCGGCCCTTTTTTCGTATGTGGGTTCCAGGAGTCGAACTCAGGCCCTCGTGCTTGCCAGGCAGGCGCTTACACCGCTGAGGCATCTCACCGGCCCTAGTGTGGATTTTCTATGCACATGCTATGATAACTCACACAAGAGTACTGGGTGGGACACAATGAACTCGCCCCTGGCATGTGTATTCTTCCAAGCTGTGATTAGGACTGATTGTGCACCCTGGAAGAATTCGTGACGCCCACTTGCTGCCTGACAACAAGCTGAGGGCCAGTTTCCTGTCGATACTGCCAGGCAGGAATGCCTGCAGGGCCTCCAACCTATTTCAAAGTCACTTTGACTGTGGTAGAAGACAAGCATGGATTTAAAAAACAAACCCAGCCCACCTTCCTACATTCATATAAAGTAACGATGTGCAAAATTTATTTGTGGAAGCAATTTAAGGTTTCTTAAATTAAATTTAGGAAATAGCAAGATTTTAAGGATATTTAACACCTAAGCAATAGTTAAAAGAATTACGCATGGATTCAGAAAGGTTGTACCTAACTGCCAACTTCATATGTTGACAGTACTTGGGCAAATAGGATACTACAATGTCAGAAGCTAGTTTAGGCCGCTCTCAAGGCAGAAGCCAAAATGAAGGCTGAAATAAAAAGGAAAACAATCTAAAAACAACAACAGAAGAGTATAATGAAAGTATCTGTCCAAATATGGTCATTCCGCTCTGGGAAAGCTGATTGCTTTGCCCTCTAAATGCTGGGACACACGTTTCATAACTCCTATTCGGAACTGCTCTGAGGGGATTCTGACACCGACTGGTTGGCCAGGAGGACCGTGAGCACCTCAGGACTTCAAGAACCCTCTCCACTTCCCATGGGGAATATTCTGTATTTCGCATTCGAAGAATGCAAAACTCTCCTTTGTGTAACTCCATCTCCACAGCCACCTCTGTGTTACACAGAGTGGGCACTGGCATTGTCTTCTTTGATGTCATGACAGTAAAGCGGGTACACGAGTCAGGATTTGTCCTCTCGCCAGCGGCTGGCACAGCCAAGATCGTAACTAAGCTAATCTCAGTCACCTCCTTGTGGTTGAGCTATGGAAACATGCTAACGTGACAACTTGTTCTCACACACGAGGCAGCATGCTCAGAAATGACAGAGCCGTGACCAGCCCTGCGTCTGGTTCCCGTCAAGCAGTTCCCTACCCGCTCAGCCCCTCCCTCTCTCTCCCCATGGCCTTTCGTAGGGCCTCTTTCATGTCTTTGTTGCGCAGCGTGTAGATGAAGGGGTTCACAGTTGGGGTGACAATGCCGTAGAGCAAGGCCAGGAACTTGTCCCGGTCCTGGGAGGAGGCCGAGGTGGGCTGCAGGTATGCAGCCATGGCGGTGCCATAGAAGAGGGACACCACTGCCAAGTGCGCAGAGCAGGTCCCCAGGGCCTTGCGCTGGCCTGCGGATGACCTGATCCTCCACACAGCCTGCGCGATGCAGCTGTAAGAAAGCAGGATGAGGGCAAGGGGCAGCAGGAGCAGAACCGCACTGGCCACAAACAGCTGCGTCCTATTGAAGGTGACATCCACGCAGGCCAGCTGGAGCAGAGCCGGCACCTCACAGAAGACATGGTTGATGACATTTCTCCCGCAGAGGGGAACCCGGGGGACCAGCACTGTCTGCACCAAGGAGCTGGCCAGCCCAGTCAGCCAGGTCGCCGCCACCAGCTGCGAGCAGATGCATGGACGCATGAGAACCAGGTAGTGCAGAGGCCGGCAGACAGCAAGGTACCGATCCACAGCCATGACAGCCAAGAGGATGCACTCCGTGGAGCCCATGGCCAGCGACACATAGAGCTGCCCAACACAGCCTCCGTAAGTGATGGTCTTCTTGGGGCCCCGCAGGTTCAGCAGCAGCTGGGGGACCGTGCTGGCCGTGTAGCAGAGGTCCATCAAGGACAGGTGGCTGAGGAACAGGTACATTGGGGTGTGGAGCCGGGGATCCAGGCGGGTCAAGAGAACGATGGCCGCGTTGCCGGAAAGCGTCAGCAAGTAGAGAAGGATGATGGTGACGAAGAGCGCCTTCTCCAGCGCAGGCTGCTCCGAGAAGCCCAGCAGGAGGAAGCCAGCAGAGGCGCTGACGTTGGGAGAGAGCCTCACCTTGCGCAGCATCACTGGCGGGACAGAGCCAGGAGGAGACGCCAGGCTTCCATCTCCTCTGCTGCGGCCGACCTGGAAGACACAAGCGAGCCGCTCTCTCCTCAGCTGCAGCTGGCGCTTCAGCGGAAGGCTCGCCCTGTCCCAGGCCCTCCTTGCCTCTGGGATTCTCTCCATCACTTGTTCATGTACTCACGACAGCTACAAGTATTGCTCCTTTCCCTTTTCCTTACCTCAGCCTCCCTGCAGGTCTTTGAAGATCAACAACGCTATTAGAACACTCTGCCCTCACCGTTCCCTGCGCCCTCAGCTCGTGGGTCCCCATGAGCCTGCAAAGGTGTGTGGCTCCGACTGCCACATCTTTACCAGCTTCGTTATTTTATTTTTTCCTTTTGTATGTGTACTAGCCCATGTTTGCAGTACACCATGGTTGCCTTCCCCGTGGGGAGCTGGTACATGCGCATAACACGCCTCAGTCACCTTTGCGTCCCCTCCCCTCCCTGCCCTCCCTCCATCTCTTGGTCTCTGTCCCGTTTGCAAAGTTCTCTGATCCGCGGGGTGCTGCGGTCTCCCTGCTTCGCCTGTCTTCCCGGAGCACGGCATCTCTTCCTCAGTGCGTTCAAGTGCAGTCTGCTAACCACCTTTATCCTGCCCGAGGCCCGGGTCAGTCCCCTTGCTCACAGCGTCAGGGTCCACCCTTCCCGCCCATCGGGTGGCTCCCTCCTCTCATTACTCTGAGCAGGGAAGAATGAAATGTTCGTGGGACAGTGGAAACCTCATTATGAAACCCTACACTGTTGTGTTTCTACCTTCACTCTCAGTCCTTTTTTGTATATTTTTATTCCTCCTCCTTCTTACAGCATTCTTAATTTTTGATACTTTTCCTTTCTGCTCTTTCTGTAAGTAATTCTCCACTTTTTCGCCCACTCAGATCACTTCATTTTGCCACTTGCCCATAACACCCCAGCCATGTGTTCAGGTAACTTGGTCAGTTTGGACCTCAGAGATACAGTCCAGGGTCCCTGTCATACCCACGTGTACTGTAACGGCCCCTGAGGCTCAGGACATCTCTCTCTGACCCTGGTCCCCACACAGAACACTCATGCTGACCAGTGTAGTAGCAAATCCCACGTCTCCACACACGTGAGGGAAATTCAGAACAATACTGGACCTCGCCTTTCACCTCTCCCGTCTCTGTCAACCCTGTCCCCAGACCCCTCTGTGACTCAGATCCTAACGACACAGTGAAGTGTGGCCAACGTGATTCTTTCAGATCAGTATCTGCAGACCCTTCTGGGCTCACTGAAGATTTAGATGAACACTGTCATCATGTGTGCCTTGCTCTCCGAGTGTCTAGATTGTTTCTGTTGATGCTTTTGTTGTTCTTGTTTTGTGGTTTTGTCAATATTTTGTGTTTATCCCACACATCCTGTGTCCTGAATATTTACAAATATTCACATTAGCTTTGTCACACAGACCCTAAGCATCTGGAAGTAAAGACCAATAAATGTGTTTCAAACGCCCCAGCACCAAGTCCTGGGTATAACACAGAAATTGTGCCAAAATTTAAGCAGACTGAATAAATGCTACATCGAAACTGAGCATCAGTGCCTGCTATATCTTCCTTTACCTAAATAGGCTTGCATTCTAATTTTCACCCTTTTTCTGATTTTTATAAACTCCTTCCTACCAACTTAATTAGCAGATCAACCACCATCCGTAACTGATAGCAACCCCACACACCCATGCATACCCCTAACCCTCCATTCTCAGGAACTCAACTTTAAAGATTAAATCAAAATAAGAAGAACTTGTCTTCCCCTCGTCCTGACCACGTGACACGTGTCCTGTGAGCATTAAGCCGGCCCTGAGTAAACGTCCCGTGACTTTGCAAACCCAGTGTACCAAAAAGCCTTTACCCACAGAGGTCAGCGCTCTGGAGAAGCCAGAGATGTTTCTCCTACAGTGGCCGCCAGCAGGCCATCTGCCCATGGGGCTCCTTAAATGGGATTCTAGGAGAGGAGGAAGGAGAACGAAGCAACAATCTGCCCTCTAAAAATTAACGAGGCTGGGATATCCATGAAGGAAGCATCCATACTTTCTTTTCTTCATAGTATTTTAAAAATTGATTCACATTTCCGAGAATTTAATCTAATTATTGGTGCTCTGTATGACACTCTTATTAAACAAAACAATGCAATCCCATGGTGAAGGGGGACAGTCATTTACAATGTTCGCATCATGTCTTTTTCCAAGTTAGCACCACATCTACAGCATAGGGAGTAAATGGGAAGTTTCTAATCTCTATGAAAATTATGTAATCAATTCACATAAGAGGAGCATGTTTATTTGGTAAATTAGTAAAACAAAATTATACTTATTTTCCTTTAATCTAATCTAATTTATTTATTTATTATAAGTGAGTCAAAAACAAGCCATTGGCTTCCTCGCCATGGAGCCTTTTGCCCACAGCTTGACAGAAACCTGGAGAGAAATGCATGTGCTTGGTCTGGAGGCGACAGCTTTTACCTGAGGTGGCAAAGCAGGTGCTGGGGAGAGCCTGCCGTGGGTTCCTGCCGGGAACAGAGCTCTTCTTCTCCAAGATAAGGAGAGATGAGGAAGTCGCGAGGAGGTGTGTACATGGTGTTTACCTGGCTGGGGTCGCTGGGGCCCAGGACCCTGAGGAGGCAATTAGACCCCGCGCTCCCTAGCGACAGCCAGAGTCACTGGGGAAGGATGTCTGTGAAGTGGAGGGTCATTTCGTCTCACTGTTTAGGAAGACGCTAGCCACAGTTTTCAGCACACAAATGAGCTTCCTGGATGGGATCAGGAGTGGCTGGCCTCTGGAAGCTCTGAGTTTTCAAACCTCAGCTCAGGATCTGTCCTCTTCATATTCTCTCCTAACCACTCCAAAAACCTCCTCACTCTAAACAAAGCACAGAAATGAAAGTAGCCTTACTAGAAACCCCGGAGTGGGTCCTCAGCGTTGGTCATGAACTTGCTGAAGTGAGCTCACCGGGCCAGGCCCCTGCAGAGCCTGCAGATGGAAGCAGATGGGGGGGTCCTCGGGCTGGGACCCGGGCCAACTCAGTCAAGGACCCCCTTCTGGGCAGTGTCCACCCACCGGACAGGAAGCTCCACATGAGGGTTTGACTCATAAATTTAATTTAATTTTATAGATGCAAGGGGTGACCAAGAAGTACCATGAATGTTTAATTTTTTAAAAAATAAAGTAAAAGACACTTCGCCAATTGTCCCCCTCAAAAACTCTCCCTTGCTGTGAATGCACTTATCCCATTGTTCTTGCCACTTTCTGAGGCATTTTTAGAAGTTGTCTTTTCTGAAAGTCTTTATGAAGTGTGATTAAAAACATGGTGAGTGCTGCTGCCAATCACCATCCAGTGGAAAGGCAGTTCCTAAAAACACTACCACGCGTCTTCATCCATCTTGTTCACCGTATCAGGCACCGCGCAACTTCCAGCTCTGCCCCAAAGTTAGAATGACCGTGAAACGGAAACGTTTGGAATCCATTCAGGACATTGAGGCAGCCCCAACAGCACAACTAAAGACCCTCAGGAAAGAGGACTCCAGAGCTGCTACAGACAGTGGCGGGGACAATGGGACAAGCGTGTTTGAAGTGAGTGGAGGGTTTTGAGGGGTTCGTGGCAATGTATCTTCCACTGTAATTTTTTAAAATTTACACACACACTGTATTTTTCAATCATATCACTTAGGTTGTATACCTAATTTAGGAGGGGGAAGGCAGGGGGAAGACAGCTTCTAGGTAAAGAACAAACACATTTGTTTAGGAAAGACAGCTGGGGTTTTAGAAGAACCAAAGAGAGAAAATGTGAGGTGTGTGAATGCGCTGAGAGGGGCTGCCACTCCCCTGGCACGGGTTCAAGGCCGGTCTCCTCTCCATCCCTCTCTGGGGAGCAGCCCCACCCACAGGGGGAGCTTAGGGCTCCTCACTTCCCAGACGAGGAGCTCTAGGAAGCTTTCTTTTTCATCTGTTGATTCTCAGACGTCTTCCATATGAAATAATCCTCACACGAACTCTGGGCTTCCATGCGAAGCCCCTCACATTGAAAAGGAACACAGAGTTCCACCGAATCAGAAGGCAAACTAAACTCAGCTGCAGGACTGAGACTGACAAAGAGACGTGACCTCGAACAGCATTAGCACAAAAGATATGACCTTTCCCTTTTCTTTTAGTACATATTTGTGATACAAGGCAGACATGCATGATGGGGAGTAGGTACGTGTACATAGAGCATCTTCCCTTTTCCTTCCCTCCATCACTGCTGTCTCCCTCATCCTCAGATCCCTTCTCATCTGCACATATTCTACCACCCTATTCCTATCATCTCTATTTTGCTCTCTAAATTATTTATTTATTTATTTATTTATTTATTTTTAATTTTTTTTTTTTTGTGAGTACCGGGGGGTCGACCTCAGGACCTCGCGCGCCAGCAGGCGCCCGTGCCGCTGAGCGATATCACCGGCCTCTTTTTTGTATGTGGGTTCCGGGAGTCGAACTCGGGCCCTTGCGCTTGCCGGGCAGGCGCTTAAGCCGCTGAGCCATCTCACCGGCCCTCTCTAAATTATTTATACTTAGGGTTTCTCATATATGAGAAACCATGCTATAATTAACCTTCTGTGTGTCACTTATTTCACTTAGCAATGTGGTCTCAAGGTGCATTTTCCTACAAATGACTCCAGTTTGTCTTTGTTTATGGCAGGTGGTACTCCACGGCATATAAATACCACATTTCCTTTATCCATCCATCTGCTGATGGGCCTTTGGGCTGCTTCAAAAACTTAGCTGTTATGAGCTGTGCATCTATAAACATGAAAGAGCAGGAATGTCATATGTCTTTTACTCTTTTGGGAAGATACCCAGAAGAGGAATAGCTGGTCAGATGGACCTTCTAGTTTTAGTTTTTGAGGAGTCTCCATATTGATTTCCATAGAGATTGCACTAGTCCATTAGTACACCAAGAGCACACCCACCAACAGCATAAAAGAGTTCCTTTTTCCCTGCATCCTCACCAGCAGTTGTTATTATTTGATTTCTTGGTGGTGGCCATTCTTTCCGGAGTAAGATAGAATCTCAGAGTTGTCTAAACTTGCATTTCTCTAATGGCCTGCGATGGTGAGCATTCTTTATATATTTACTGACCATTTTTACTTCTTCTGAGAAGTGTCTATTCATTTCAGTTGCTCATTTTTTGACTAAGTCTTTTATGGGGAGGGGTCTAATTTTTTTTAGTTCTTCATATATTCTAGACATTAGTCTTCTGTCCCAGAAAAGTTGGCAAATTTTTTTCCCATTCTGTAGGTCCTCTCTGCACTCTGCTGGTGGTTTTCTTTGCTATGCAGAAGCTGTCTAATCTGATGTGCTCCCATAGTTGGTTGTGGGCCCTGCAACAGCGCTCTGCTTAGAGGCCCCTTTCTGGGGGACGCCCCCCCAGCCCCGAGATCACAGCTCCATCACGTGCTCAGCACCAGCTTGCTTTCCTGATCTCCTGCTGGGCTCCTGGCCATGACTATTTGGCTGCAGATTATGTCATCTACATAATAATGAGCCCCTTCAAAGCCACGGGCAAACACGTGCATCTTATTTTCCAAACCTAGAGCTCTCTTAGAGTTGTTTGCACATTTAATTTCACATGTTGTTGCATTGTGATGAGATAAGAGGCCCTGAGTTTGAAGCATTAGCAGTTTTAGGGAATGGGGAGCGGCTCCACGGTGGAGCACTTGCCTGGCAGCCTCCCCACACTACCAGTGAGAATTAGTGTTGTTGACATTATTTACTTCTAATTAACATGACTGTGTATAGTTCCGTATCAACATACTTAAAACCCAAGCACATGGACAAGTAACACACGGACATCTTAACATTAGCTTCCAGAGCTGATTAATAGTCTCAAGGTGAAAACTAACAAAGAATCTCCAAACATTTACCCCTCCCCCGAAAGCAAATAGCCTGGGAAGCTCAGCAAAAAAAGGACCTCCCAGCAGAATAGAGGGTGTCCCAGCCAAAGGTTACAGCTACGCAGAGGAAATGCTCAGGCAAACACTGGATTTGCAGCGAAAATGTGGTGCCATGGATTTCAAAGGTAATGGGAAGAAGCCGGGCGTGATGGAGCGTGCCTGTAATCCCAGCACTCTTGGAGGCTGAGGCAGGAGGACCACAAGAGTGAGCCCAACCTGGAAAACTTAGCAAGACTCTCTCAAAAAATAAATAGTAAATAGGGCTGGGGATGCAGCTCAGTGCGAAGGCCCTGTGTCCAATCCCCAGTACAGAAAAATAAGAAAAAGAAGAATGACAAAAAGAAGATGAATTCAAGTAAGCAAATAAAAATGACTCTGACCTTTTCCTTCAAAGAGGCGGGAAGAAATGAGGAAAGGTCTTACAGGTAAGGATGTTCCTGTTGTGTGTGTGTGCACACACACACACGTGTGCAAATACATCCCGGAGGTGCTGAGACAAAACCTGGCCTCTCTCATGCTAGGCCAAGGCTCCACCACTCGGCTTCTCCCAGCCACAAGGATTTTTTATAGTAGAACAAAACAGCACTTCGTAGTGTCGATTGGGCAGGGTTTTGTTTTGTTTTGGTTTTTAATTTAAGTTTATTAGTACAACTTAGGTATACATAATGACCACATGCTTTATAGGAAATTTGTATCTGTACATGATATATCTTGATTCCTCTTTTTTTTTCCCCATTTCCATCCCCTCTTTTCAAACCCCCTTCCCCTCCTTTCACAAATCTTGGTTTTCATTTTATCCCTCTTTTCACATTTTTTTCTTTCCCTTCTTTCCTTTTCCCCTCCCCTTCCATATTTCTTTTCTCCTTTTGAACAGTTTCTTCCTATTTCACAATATCTACTGTACATTTATGTTCTTATTTACATTTTCAGTTTCTCACACCAGAGAGATAATGCGATATTTACACTGTGTCCAATTTATTTCATTTATGAGTATGGTCACAAGTTGCATACATTTACCTATAAAAGCCTTGAGTTTATCCTCCTTTATAGCTGAATACTATTCCATTGTATAAAAATACCACATCTTTTATCCAGTCCTCAGTTGATGAGCATTTGGGTTGTTTCCAAGATCTATCTATTACAAATTGTGCTGCTATAAACATGGGTGCACATACATCGCTGAGGTATGATGCTTTTAATTCTTCTGGGAAGACACACAGAAGGGGAATAGCTGGGTTGAACGGGACCTCTAATCCTAGGTGGTTTTTTTGGGGGGGGTACTGGGGGTCCACCTCAGGACCCCACGTGCCAGCAGGCACCCGTGCCACTGAGCGATATCACCAGCCCTTTTCTCGTATGTGGGTACCGGGAGTCAAACTCAGGAGCTCGCGCTTGCCAGGCAGGCGCTTATGCCGCTGAGCTATCTCACTGGCCCATAGTCCTAGTTTTTTGAGGAATCTTCACACTGATTTTCATAGTGGTTGCACCAGCCTACACTCCCACCAACAGTGGAAAAGTATTCCTTTTTCCCCACAGCCTCGCCAGCATTTGTTATTAGTTGTTTTTTTGATAATAGCCATTCTTTCTGGAGTAAGATGGAATCTGAAAATTTCATATATTTATTTGCCGTTTGTACTTCTGCGAAGTGTCTATTCATCTCAGATGCCCATTTTTGGATTGGGTCTTTGAATTTCAAGGGTCTGATTTTTTTCATTTCTTTATATGTTCTAGATATTAGTCCTTTGTCTGAAGAACAGCTGGCATAAATTATTTCCCACACTGTAGGTTGTCTCCTCACTCTGTTAGTGATTTCTCTATTTTTTCTTTTTCCTTTTTTTTTGCGGGTACCAGGGGTCAACCTCAGGACCTCGCATGCTAGTAGGCGCCCATGCTGCTGAGCGATATCACCGACCCTTTTTTCGTATGTGTGTTCTCGCGAGTCAAACTCGGGCCCTCGCACTTGCCAGGCAGGTGCTTACGCCCCTGAGCCATCTCACCGGCCCTGCTGGTGATTTCTTTTGCTGTGCAAAAGCTTTTTAATAAGACGAGATCCCAGTTGTCGATTCTTTGTGATAGTTCCTGTGCTATTGGGGTTTTATTCATAAAGTCTTTGCCTACATCTATATCTTCCAGAGTTCTACCTATTCTGTCTTCCAGCAGATTTAGTGTTTCTGTTTTAATATTTAGCTCTTTGACCCATTTTGATTTTAGCTTAGTGCATGGTGATAGACATGAGTCTTCTGGAAACATTAGCCAGAGCAATTAGACAAGAGAAAGAAATAAAAGGAATAAGGATAGGAAAGGAAGAAGTTAAATTATCATTATTTGCAGATGACATGATACTCTACATAGTAGATCCCAAAAACTTCACTGAGAGACTTCTAGACTTAATAACTAAATTAAGTAGCATAGCTGGATACAAAGTCAACACTCAAAAATCAATAGCATTCCTGTACACAAATAACAAACTCACTGAGAGAAAAATTAGGAAAACAATGCCCTTCACATTGGCATAAAAAAAAAGAAATACTTAGGAATCAATCTATCAAAGGAAGTAAATGATCTCTACATTGAAAACTACAGTACTCTGAAAAAGGAGCTCAAAGAGGATATCAGAAAATGGAAAGATAACCCTTGCTCATGGAGAGAAAGAACCAACATAGTGAAAATGGCCATTCTCCCAAAATTGTTATACAGATTTAATGCAATCCCACTCAAAATACCATTAGTATACCTCATAGATCTAGAGAAAACATTCCTAAAATTCATGTGGAAACAGAACAGACCTAGATTAGCAAAGGCAACTCTGGGCAACAAAGGCAAGTCAGGGCATCACAATCCCTGACTTGAAATTACACTATAAAGCTACTGTGATAAAAACAGCATGGTACTGGCAAAAAAACAAGCCTGAGGATCAATGGAACAAAATGGAAGATGCAGACGCAGCTACAAACACACTTAGCCACCTGATTTTTAACAAAGGAGCCAAACATGTTCACTGGAAGAAAGATAGCCTTTTTTAATAAATGGTGCTGCAAAACCTGGCTCTCCACATGCCGATGATTGGGCAGGGTTAGGGAGGGAGAATGAAACCCGGGGGCAGTTTCCTGACAGAGGCCAGAGTGGGGGAAGTGGCTGGAGTGGGGATGGATACCAATTCCTTCCAGGGCAGCAGCACAGCCTGTGTGGGCAGCAGGGCAGCGGGGCAGCGGGGCAGTGGACTCTCGGGAGCTCCCTTCTGGCAGCTGGAAGTTCCCCGAGGAAAGGCGGTGTGAGTTAACATAGGGCTGATATAATAGGCACGCGTCTGTCAGCACCTCGTCAAACCCAGGGAAAGGAAAACACAGAAGACTAATGATTGCAGACCTCAAAAGACAAATATTCTAATTGCTCAATGATTTTAACTTGGAACAAACCATTTCGACAAAGTTTTTTTTTTCTTTTTTCTTAATTGTGAAGTAATGTCCCTGATTAATTACTTCTCAAGTACTGGATACATAAAAGGTGAAAGAAAAGAGCTTATGAAGGCAAAAACACAGAAGAAATAACACCAAGGACACATTAAATAACAAAAAGGGTGAAAGAAGTAAGATGAATCTCATGAGCACAGGCGCGGAACGGGGCTCACAGGCCAACTCAGTCCCAAGGCAGGCGATGCAGTCAGTCACCCGCACGCGATGGGCTCCACGAGGAGGCAGAGCTCCCACCGCACACACCGCACCCTGGGTCCCATCCCCAGCACCGCAGGAAACAAACCAAGCAATCTCCTGAACCACAGCTCCAGGCGGGTGAGCACACAGACACTAGGAGGTGGTGCGCCCAGAAAAGGCAGGAAACTCTGGCCCCCTGTGCATCTGCAGTACACAAAGCAGCTCTTTAAAGAACACATTAGTGGGGCCCAGCGGTACATGTCTGGAGTCCCCACTACTCAAGAGGCTGAGGCAGAAGGATCGCTTCAGCCCAGGAGTTCAAGGCCAGCCTGGGTGACATAACAAGGCCTCTCTTCAAGAAATAAATAAGCAAAAAGAATAATGTAAGGGCTTACAATGCCAGACTTTAATATTTGCCATAAAACTACTGTACTCAAGATAAGGTGGTACTGATACGACAACAAACATTACGCAATCATCAATTTTTCAGAGTCATAAAAGCAATCTCAAGTAGAGAGAAAAGCCTTCTCAACAAATGGGTGAATTTCAATATAATATAACATAATTTAATTCCGGTACTTCATATTATGAACAAAAGTAACTTGAGATCCATCATAATTCTAAGCTAAAACCATGTTGTTTAAGAGAAAACCATAGGAGAACATGCTCATAACTTAGGTAGGACACAGAAGGCAAAACATCATAGTTTATGATTTTTAACTCCATTGAAAGTATAAATATCTACTCATCAAATGATCCATGAAGAAGACGCATAGGTAAACCACAGACTGGGAGAAAATACTGGCAAAACCTACATCTGATAAAGGTCTTGTACCAGAGATACCTAAAGAAACCCTGTACACTGTAACAAAAAAGGACAACTCAGTAAGCAACAGGCGGAAGGAGAGAGATGGATGGGAATGAAATGTTCTCAATGAGGCTCGTATTCAGGAAAATAAAGATTAAAAACACAAAGTGATACCCAGCTACTCTCCATACAGCTATGTTTAAGGAGAGCTATAACAGTGAATGCAGGCAAGAGTGTGTAATAACTCACACGTTGTGTGTTTGGGGGAAAGGCGATACAGCAACCTTTGCAGAAGTTCTGCCAGTTGCCTATGAAGCTAAAAACATGCTGCTGTGGTTCGAGTCTGGGACATCCCCCTGGCCCTGAGTTAAAGGCTTGGTCCTCAACTCAGTGCTATGGGAAGATGGTGGAGTCTGTCAGAGGTGGGGCCTGGCAGGAGATGTTAGGTTGTTAGGGTGGGCCCTTAAAACACACTGCGGGGTGCTAGACTCCCCACGTCTCCCCTCCATTCCCAGCCATGAGATGAACATGCTTCCTCCACCAGGACCTCCCACAGGAAGTACTGCATCACTGCAGGAAATACTGCGTCACCACAGCAAGCACTGCATTGTCACAGGAAGAAGTACTGCACTGTCACAGGAAGAAGGACTGCATCACCACAGGAAGAAATACTGCATCACCACAGGAAGTATTGCATCATCA
Source organism: Erethizon dorsatum (assembly GCA_028451465.1). Classification (NCBI taxonomy): domain Eukaryota; kingdom Metazoa; phylum Chordata; class Mammalia; order Rodentia; family Erethizontidae; genus Erethizon; species Erethizon dorsatum. The sequence goes on along the minus strand of CM051838.1, from coordinate 35,762,702 downwards.
CAGGAAGAAGTACTGCATCACCACAGGAAGTATTGCATCATCACAGGAAGAAGTACTGCATCACCACAGGAAGAAGTACTGCATCACCACAAGAAGGACTGCATCACCACAGGAAGAAGGACTGCATCACCACAGGAAGTATTGCATCATCACAGGAAGAAGTACTGCATCACCACAGGAAGAAGTGCTGCATCACCACAAGAAGGACTGCATCACCACAGGAAGAAGGACTGCATCACCACAGGAAGTATTGCATCATCACAGGAAGTACTGCATCACCACAGGAAGTACTGCATCATCACAGGAAGTACTGCATCACCACAGGAAGAAGTACTGCATCACCACAGAAGGACTGCATCACCACAGCAAGTACTGCGTCACCTCAGAACCCAAGAGAACAGCAACAGCCAGCCATCTTCTGAAACCTTGAAGCTGTGAGCCAAAACAAGCCTCTCCTCTTTGTAAGTTGATTATCCCGGGTATTTGGCTTGTCATAGAGAGCTGACCAACACATATACCTGCCCTTTGATTAGCTCATGTATTTCTAGAAATAACTGAAAAGGAATGAAAACTATGTCCATGGCAATGCAGGTTAAAAGAAGATGATTATATGTAAGCTATCTCACATATCTGTCAATTGAGAATGGATTAACAAATTTATATTCATGCAATAGTTTTGGTAAAAAAAGAAATGAATAAGCCACAAAATGGAGATATGTCCTAAAAATCTTCTGGTGGGTAAAAGAAGTCCAGCTCACTGCGCTCAGCCTTGTGTCCCTTGTCCAAGTGCTCCCCTCTCGGAACAAAGACCTTCAGGCCTGCGGAGGTCAAGGCCATCGAGATAGGACACAAACCTCTTGCCAGTGTCTGTGAGTCCTTAGGAGCAACCGCGAGTGGGGCCGCTCTGTGCACTCCCTTCACCTCCCTCCTGGGCTTGTGAATATTTCTATGTGAGAAATGCCATATATTGGACCAAAATCCAGAGCACGTTTCTCACTTTCGGGAGCCGGTCTCAACCCTAGAAAGATTTACTCCCGCCCTGTGCTGAAGCTGAGCCTTCCAAGGGCCACTCCCCTGTTCAGCAAGCCCGCTCCTCCGTGTGAGCACCCGGCCGCTGCCCTCCACTGGCCGTGGGGGAGCTCTGGCTGAGCACAGACGAGGCTTTCCGTAGGTTCGCGGGTGGTCTTTCTGTCGGAAGCACGGTGTGCAGGGAGGGCGAATCCTCCTCCAAAGTGCCTACGGCAGTGAGACCCTCTCCTTGCAGAAGTGGCCGCAGTCACTCTGCCCCCGGTGGCTGGCTGGTCAAAGGGCAAGGTGCCATCCTGGGGCTGTGTTTGCCTCTGCTCCTGGGGACAATGCGCTCAGCAGCATCCACAGCCAGGTCAGCTGTGGAGCAGAGAAACCCACGGATGACACGACCCCCCACCACCACCATGGCTGCTGTGCTCAGAGCCAATCCGTGAGGATGGGGAGCCATGGAGGGAGGCACATGACAGCCATAGGATGTGTCGCCCTCTTCGCTTGACCATCAAGCTCCGCTGCTAGCATGCATGTAACGCGACATCCTCACATCTGTCACCGCCAGGAGATGCACACCTGTTCCTCCTCCCAGCACCACCCTGTCGCCAGATTCCCAACGTACTGGCCAAAGCCCACGAGTTTGTACGGTATGTAACCGCACTCAGCTTCATTTTAAGGTGCCGTTTATTATACACCACAGACAAGCGCGAGGCATGCAAAGAGGAAGCAGTTTGTCACTTCCCGAGGTTTGGCTGATTTCTACAAGGCTGAGGAATTCAGGCAGGATGACTTCTGGAGTTACGAGATTTCTGTTAAATTCTTCCATACACGGACTTCACCACAGGAAGCACAGGAATTTGCTAAAATTTGCAGGCAGCAATAGAAGCATCAATACTAGCACACGGCAATTACAATACCTAAGGTTGGGCTATTGATCGATGCTCAGAGGAAAACATCACAAACACTTTGACGGTTACAGCCTTTGGGTACTTATTTCCCAGGACGTTCGAATACAATGTAAAAATTCACTGGGACAGTAAAAATAGATGGATTATTCACGTTTCTGGGATTTTAAAACCAGACACTGTTCCTTCAGAAGAGGTATTGAATCACAAGTCCAATTAACTCTACGTTGTGAACGAAGCTATAAGTACAAGTTCATTTTTGTTTTTCACTTCCTGCTAATCTTTGAACAGAATCCTCCAATTTACTATTAGACAGAGAGATGAGGGTGGACAAATGTTTCACTTTTTCCCCGAGACACATTCAGCGCCTCCTCTCAGATAGGACAATGTTTAAAAAAAAAATGATTCTTGAACTTTGACCACAAAACAAGATTCTCCAGTCCACACAAAAGACAAAACTAAAGGAGACACCAAGGTAGCAGAGTCTCGTCTCCCGTCTTACATTTTCAAGTTTATCACACCTCACAAGTGAAGCCCATCACTGGAGGGGACGTCGGCGCCTGAATGTGAAGACGGCGACTGGCACTGGGGAAGCTGGGACTCGGGTCTGTGTGTCCTTCCTGTCCTAGCAAAGTTCTTCACCAACTCAGCGCCCTCGACATTCACAAAAGAAAACCCAGATCTGGTCGTCACTAAGTCCACGTCGGCGCCCTCCCCAGACCACAGGGAGGCCACCGAGCAGCGCCAGGGTGACGGAGTGTGGGTGCCCTCCTGCCGCACCTCCAGGGCCGGCGGGGGCAGCCGCCTGCGGTGTCACTGCGGGAGCACAAGCTCGTAGTCGTGCTCGGGCGTGCAGGAAGAAGAGCCAGTCCTGAGCAGGGCGTACTCCGTTTCCGACTCCTCCCTGAGGTGCCTCCTGCCCCTCCTGACGTCATCCACATTCTCATAGCCATGGTCGGTGGAGGTCAGGGACGGCCACCGCGGGGCCGGGTGGTTAATGATGGTGTAGCACACGTCCTCAGAGCCGCTGCCAGTCTCGTCCTGCTCCTGCCATGCACAGAGAGAAAAGAAATCACGGCCAGAGCCCACGCGCAGGTCTGAGCCCAGCGTCTCCGCTCACCTAGGCCCACGCCGCTCTGGACCCCGCAGCTCCACTCCCAGGCCTCCTGCCCGACCCCAAGCCCACTCCCTCTGCTCCCGTTTCCCCTCCAGATGGGGAGCTGAGAACCCGGGCAACAGCCGTCGCCTGCTGCGGCGTCTGCAAGTCCAGCTGCAATGTAGGCAGCAGACAACGGCAAGATGGAATTCATCAAGTCACAGAACAAGGGTAAAAGAAACTTAAAACAATGCACACTAATTAAATCCACAAGATGCTTATGACGCAGTTTCACAGAGAAACAGTGTTTGTGTATATCACTGATTTCTACCCTGTTTGAAAATGCAAATGCTGACTCCTACAAATAAGTACTGGCAGGCAATGTGCAAAGCTAAAAGGAATTAATTTTTTATGGTGTTCAGATTTAATTGTAATTTTATTTGATTTTTGATTTTTGCCTGTTCTTGTAATAATAGTTTTGAAAATTAAATAATACAAGACAGGAGAATTGGGACCACATTAACTTTCTAATCATCTAGATCAGGTGAAATACTTTAAAATTTTTATTTCCTTCCACATTTGCATTAGAATACCAAATAAATTACTTAAAATACAAAGGATTTCTCTAAGTGCACTTAGAAATTGCAAGTATAGGAAGACAGAGGTGACTCTCAAATAAAATCATCTGTATTTTGACATTCCTGAGAAAAGTGTAAGGGAAGATAATTTGGTTTTTGTTTTGCTTGATTTTGTTGACCTTCGATTACCTGATTAGAAGTGGAGGGAAATTCTTTACCTAGAGGATAAAAAATAAAGGAAAAGAACGTCAGACTTTCACACCACCACAGGTTGGGGGAGAATGGGGCACAGGAGGAGATAACAGAACTGCACGGGGGCTGGTGTCTGGACTCTGGGCATCGGGCCACCTCGCCGAGGCTCTGAGTGAGAGAGCGCTGCTCAGCCCTGGACTGCCGCTAAGTGGCAGGCACCGCAGCAGGCTTTGGGATCTGGTGATAAAATCCTGTCCACAGGTGCTGTGACAAGGGAGTAAGCCACGTATAAAGAGTGATCGGAGCTGTAAGTATAAGAGAAGAATTCTATAAAACTATAGCTATAGCTATATAATTCTTAAAGATGAACAATCATCATAGAATAGGAACAAAAATAAGATTACTTCCCTTTAAATACAAATACAAATACACAGATTCAGGATGGTTCAATCTGTGACTCCTGAAGCAATTTGTGTGTGTAATAATCTGAAATCTACTACTAACTTAAAAAAAAAAGCTAGAATTAGAGAAGACACAGAATACTAAATGTGACCATCATCCCTACTTAGAAGAAAAGTGCTTGACCCTGAAACCTACAACCTGGTATTTTTGATGGTCATCCTTAGCAATTCTTAGACTATTCTTAGACTTTCAAACAAGTTCAATAGATTCTGTGAAACAAAGTAAGCTAAGAATTTCTGATAGTTAACCATTCCTCAGAAATGAAAACTCGTGTTCGATGGGCCGATTTCCAATATGGAATCTGCGTGCAGCTGTGTAATTATAGATCTTTATTAGTGCAGCCACACGTCGTGATTTTATTACATAGGCGTGCTTCAATTTTTGTACTTATCATATAATAATGAAGTTATGTAGCCCGAATACAGTGCAAGAATAATATTGGGGGCCGGTGAGATGGCTCAGCGGCTTAAGCGCCTGCCCGGCAAGCGCGAGGGCCCGAGTTCGACTCCCGGAACCCACATACGAAAAAGGGGCCGGTGATATCCCTCAGCGGCACGGGCGCCTGATGGCGCGCGAGGTCCTGAGGTCGACCCCCCGGTACCCACCAAAAAAAAAAAAAAAAAAGAATAATATTGGCAACAAGGATTTAGAAAGCCACGTGTCAGTGTGAAGGGCAGGAAGAAATTACAGGCGAAGTATATCCTGCTTTGGGCTGATGTAGTTAGCATATTTAGAAACAATCATGTTAAGTTTCAGATTAAAACTGGGAACATGCCGTGACCACGTGAAACCCTGCTGAGAACACTCGGCGAGCAGACATCTCGTCTGGAGAGAGGAATTCACTGGGAAAGAATGGGCACCTGGAACCAACTGGGAACAGCGCAGGGGACTTCAGCTCCCTGAACCCCATCCTCCGACAAGTCTCCCCCTCAGCCCAGTTCCCCTCTGGCCGTGGATGAAGAGCTTCCCTACTTGCACCCTGAGGAAGTCGTGTATCAAAGGGAAGCCAGGAATGGTGCCTACCCAGGAAGACACGGGTCTATTGCGACCAACAAGACAATCAGCTCCAAGCACGCTCTGGAAATTTTAGAGCAGAAAGGCAATATCCACCCCGTTCAATAATCACTATCTGCCCAAACCGATCAAACAGCAGTGCAAGCTCAGCAATGGGACATGCGACTGACAGATTCGGAGCGTCCTGGGCGGGGTGGGAAACAGGTCGTCGTCACAGGACTGATGTCTCGGTGTTCGGGTGTTCGTGCGCCGCAAGAGTTGGGGCACAAGGTCACAGCTGAGGTAAGAGCACTCGAGCACTCGGAGGGTGCTGGAAACAGACCTCAGGAGTGGCCCAGAGGAAATGTCGCTGCTGTCATTGTTGTCACCCTATGTGTATTCTTTGCCACTACAACACAAGCCCAGTGGCTTAAAATGCGAATTTAGTAGTCTAAAATTCTGGGGATTAGAACTGTGACACAAGTCGAAGGAGTTGCAGGCGTGTCACGCCATGTGGAGACAGGCCACACTGGAATAAGTGGTTATTTTAGGCTGAAGCCTCCTGAAGCAGCAAACCTGTCCACCTGGCTCTTCCTCCATGCAGCGAGACCGAGCTCTTGTGGGAGGGTGCTGTCCCTGCGCCAAGGTGGGGACAAGTGACACCCTGACCACTCCCCTGCTCTGGAGACCCGTGCGTCCAGCTGTCCCTGGCAGCGTGAGTGTAAAAGCGTCTCGTTTGGGTCATGCCTGCAGACTGCACTCTGTAATACCTCCATGTCTGTGAGTTAGGAAAGCCTTTCTGCTCCTTTCTCGTCGATCAACCTTGTACTAACGAGGTTCCTGGATCCAGCCTGAGACCCACGTAAGAACTAAGGCTCCTCAGCGGGCTCCCTCCCAGTCCCCTCGGCTCTAAGCAAGGTGCAGTCGGACCCCCTGCCCATCTGGCAGATCTAGAGGGACCCAGCTCTGGGCTTTCCAGCGCCCAGAGCTTCCGTCATTCTCAGATCACAGCCGCTGCACCTTCCACGCCAGCCACGGCCACCAAAGATGGAAATTCCAAAGATGGAATTTCCCCATTTTTGTCCCCTTTCCACATTTTAAAGACCTGGGTCATTGCCGTTGCTCACATGGTATATCTCCCCTCCTGCAGATCCTTCATTAACTCCCCAGTACTGCAAAGTGCCTGTGTCAGCACATGAAACCAAATCCACAGACTCCAGATACAAACGGAACCCGGTATCTGTCAGTGGTTTTGTTCTGCCTACCACACTTGTACTTGTGCTTCTGTACAAAAACACAAATCATCTAAACATGCAGGAGCATAAGAATGTTAAAGGGAATACACTAAAGCAGCCTGCAGAAATGGCCAATGGCCTTTCTCCAAGCCTATGAAATACACATTGTTTTCTGAAATGCACATTGACTTTGTAAGATCAACCGGAAATCCTGTCATGGTTTGTGAGGCATTAGCAGCTTGTTATGCCTTTTCTGCAGCTCAACACAGTTGTGACTGAACCACAAAAGCTGGTGCCAGGAATGGGTTAAGGAAACAAACGCCTGAGGGTTTGAGGGTGGGGCTCAGCTTCAACCCTATTTGGTGTACAGGTTGAGCAGAGGCCACTGACATTAAACACAGGACCCAAGTGACCACAGCACACATGGCAAAGGCCCACGGACGTTCACCCGTGGGCACCTAGACCACGCTCCAAAGACCACCAGGGACAGAGGAAGGACATCAGGTCTGGCTTACAGCACAACACAGAGCGGAGAGCATGGTTCAAGGACTGAGCCAAGGACCAAGCAAACTGCCCAGAAAACATGTGCACCGGCCTCAAGCTGCTAGCCAGGGTGAAGGTGCAGGAGGAGCTTCCCGTCTGCTTCATTCTGGGCTCGAGGTCCACACGTACACCATGAGTTTCGCAGGTGTTGAAAGCACAGGTTAGCAGATGCACTGACCAGCTGAGAACAGCGCCACACTGGTTCTGATCTGGGCAGCTGGCAGGGCCCAGAGAAATGCGAATTCATGAATGAAAAGCGACATACGTCTTTACAGAAGTCAGGAAATTGTGTAGTTGACCCTCGGAGTGATGATTTTCATTGCGTCCCCAGCTAATTTCCTTTTTTAGATGGTGTAAAAGATGGCTGGGTCTCAGACTCTCACAGATTTCACTAGATGGCCACTTGAGTTGCAGTAATTGCTGCACGAGGTCCCTTCAGTGACTAAAGCCACCGGTGGCAAACACCCAACATGCGGCTCCTTTACACACATGAAGGGTCACCAGTCCATGGTCACCAGCCCAGGGTCGCTGGTGCAGCTCAGGGCTCCATCACCATCATCAAAATGACAAGTGACTAATAAAATAATAAATGGAAAATACGTGTGTGCACACACAGTCACGGGGAAACAATGTAAGGCATGAGAAAGATGCATAGTGATGGATCCTGCAAAGTTTAACACAGAAGAAGTGCCAGGCATCGTGGCACACAACTGTAATCCAAGGTACAGGAAGGCTGAGGCAGAAGGATCACCATTTTGAGGCTGACCTTAGAAATTTATCCTGTCTCAAAATAAAAAATAAAAGCATAAAAACTCTGGGTTTGGTCCCCACTACCATAGGGGGAAAAAAAAGAAAGGAAAAAGAGGATCTGATGCACACTTCGAAGCTTAGAGATTTCAAATTCTAGCTGGAAGACAAATTTAATGGAAAATATAAAGTTGACAAAATGAAAGGGAAATTACAAATAGTCCACCACTACAAAAGTGTTTGCCTGTGTACATAAAAATATTCTTCACAATAAATGCCATTCCATAAAACATCTCATCCAAAAATTCTACTGAAGACCAGAAGAAGAATGATCAGTCACACACAAGCATTCCAAAAACTTAGGACAGGTCGCTAAGGAGCACCACGGTTTTAGATTTGACCCGGGAAAGCGCCGTGGTAGAGAGTAGGAAGCAGGCAGCCAGTAACGGAACCAGAGCCAAGGGCACCGCCAGGCAGAGCAAGGAAGAACCTTGCAAGAGGAAAACAGGGCAGCGCTTACACATGCAAAAGATGAGGCAATAAGACTAAGGCAGACAACTGACCTTCAAAGCTGGAAGTCAATCCTTAGCAGTGGGAAGTGGCATTCGACATTTATTTAATGTGACCCACAGCTAGGAGTGTATTTTACCCCGTAGTTAAGTGTGACCGCGTATGGATACACACCGCTGAAATCACTGTGTCATGATGATTTTATTTGTGAGGTACTACGATTACTTCTAAATATGTTATTCTACTTATGGCTGCGATGCTATTTGGTGAAATGAGTCTATTTTGTAGCCCATGGAATTTGCTCACATATGATTTGTATTTGCTAATTATGCTTCAAAAAGACGAGAAAAAAAAGGAAGAAACAGTCCTCAGGGAACAAACATCGTTCTCTTACTTGCCCAATTGGAGTAATCACACAATTACTGCACAATTACTGCCAGGTCTAATTCAAAGTGGCCCTTCATACAGCACCAAGGCTAGCAGGAGTTTGGTTCATTTCTTCCCACACAAATGTATTAAATGTTATCCAAAATAAGCCATATAAAAATACCGCTGTAATACAAAAATAATGTGATCACTTTTATGGGATGATGGAGACTACAAACCACATCTCTTCCGGTCTTCTTTAAAACCCTGCCAAGAGAACGATAATCGGGACATCTAAACTTACACTTCCCTGGTATGAAGAATCTTAGGAAGTGAGGACTTACTTTTCTCCTCCTGACCTTGAGTTTCTCCTTCAGATGTGGTCATTTCCTGCCTACAAGGAAAGAGACAGATGGCAATGTGAGACACCTCCTTTCTCTGAACCTGAAAATGCGCTTCAGGGAAGTACTGGGCTGCTCTTCTCCAAGTCAGGGTTAGATGCAAAGGGCCATGGTCAGGCCCACTCACCAGCCCATTCTTCAGCACTTTCTGAAAAACCCAGGAAAGCGGGGACGGGGAGGAGCTCAGGAGTCACTAAATCATCACACCATTCACATCCTCACACATCTGGAGAGCACAGGTGTCACCCGATAGCATTCAGGACAGGTGTGGGGGGGTGAGAGTCCTGCGTCTCTCTGCTGTTCTCCATGAGCGGGTACAAACCTTAAAGTAAACGCGAGGGCGCTCCAGATTCCAGCACCCGCTTCCTGCTTCCGCTACAAGTGTGGGGAAGTGGTGACAGAAGCGGAAAGAGGACACAACCCCACCCAGATGTGAGGGGCGAGGGGCAGTTTGCAAACGCAGCACTCTCCTAAATGTAAGGGGAGACAGCGGGTGGCAGAGGGTACAAACTAGTGACCTGTCCACCCCAGATGGCAGTGCAGAGTGAGACCAGCTGGACAGAGGGAAGGAAATGTTTGATTTTCTCCCTAGACACAACACACGTGTAAACACACACATACAAACACACATACACACACATCCATACACATATACACACATACAGTTTTATATCACAGGTGACCTTCCTGTAAAAGTTACAAGAGTGAGATGGATAACAAAAATAAACAGAAAGCAAAAACAATTTATCAAGGTAGATCAACAAATATCTGTTCATTTAATAATAATAATAATAATAATAGGAAAAGAAAAGTGGGCTGGCCTAAATCAGGAAAACAATTGAAGTGAATGGTGAAATCTTTAGAGAAATTGAAGCAACATCAAAAGCTTGTTAATAAAGTGAATTCTTCTAAAAACAAAGAGTGGTACTTAAGCATCATTGCAATGAAAATTAAATAACAGAAAACTAGAAGGTAGAATGGTCAGAGGAAGGCCAAATTTTTGAAAAGTAAAGGTTACATGCACACACATAACTTCTTTGCCTGGAGATGAAAACCAAACAAATGAAAGTATTCAAAGAAATAAAAAGAAAAAAAGTGTTGAAGTAAAGATGTGAATCTGAAGGTTGATTTCACAGTGAAGAAAAGGAAATTGCATGGGTCGCTGAGATACCGCGACTGCAGTTGATAACATGCACTGTGCACTTGAGATTTGCTACGCAATGGACTCGTGGTGGGCGCAGGGCCAGGCGAGTTAGTTGGTTAGTGAGCTCGAGTCTAGTAATCATTTCACAATATACACATATATCAAAACACCACTCTAAATACTTTAAATATGTACAATTTTTACTGTCATTTGCACCTCAAAATTCTGCAATTTTTAAAAATAAAGACAGGGCCGGTGAGATGGCTCAGCAGCGTATGCGCCTGCCTGGCAAGCAGGAGGGCCCGAGTTCGAGTTCGACTCCCGGATCCCACATACGAAAAAAGGGCCCGTGATATCGCTCAGCGGCATGGGCGCCTACTGGCGCGTGAGGTCCTGAGGTCGACCCCTGGTACCCACAAAAAAAATAATAATAAATAAATAAATAAATAAAAACCACCACTCAAGCTAATATTTACACCTTTACAGTTCACAAAATTGAATGAATTGGGATCAAACGATTTCATTTAAACTATGATTCAAATGACAACATGTTTTATAGCATAAAGTATGTTCTTTTGGTTTCGCACTGTGATACACATTAACATGCAGAAATAGTAATCTTTAGACAGAGGCACAAAACTTTTTAAAATAATTTATTCGTCCTGAGGTCGACCCCCGGTACCCACAAAAAATAAATAAATAAAGACATAGAAAAAGCAAAATTTTATGATTCTGGGGGGACAGAATAAGTGACGATTCCTTGCGCATCAGTGAGGAGAATGTATAAAACCCAGCCACCGTGAAGGGCCTGGGCGGGAGAACGAGCGGTGAGCTGCCCAGGGAGGCCCAAAGGAAGGGAGCCCGCCGTGGGCGTTACCCCTCGGAGGGCGCGAGCCTGCGAGCTCCTCAGAAGGAAGGAGGCAGAGCTGCCGCGGAGCATTTCCGCGCCACGTCGCGCCGCAAAGCGGAGGAGAGCGACCGGCCCCGCGCGAGCTGCCCGAGCGGCCGCCCCCGAGGGTGCGCTGCGCCCTCCGCGCGCCCCGCGCCCCGCGCCGCGTCCCGTAACGGAAGCCGCTTCCCGGGGAGGCGGCAACGCCGGAGTCCAGGAGTCCCTGGGCTTCCTTGGCCTGCGTCTGGGACTGCTCTGTGCCACCTCGAAACTCGCGCGATGAAGGAAGTCTTCGTCCCCGGACCTCAGAGTGCGCCCGTGTGAGGCACGGGCTTCGCGGAGGCGCTGAGGCTGAAACGAGCTCCGGGCAGCGGGCCCGGGCCAGGCCGGCCGTGCCCTGAGCGGGAGCGGCGATGGCGACACCGACAGGAGCAGGGAAGGAAAGCGGGAGGCGGAGACGGCAGTGTCCGCCAGCCGGGGACAGCGCGGGAGGACTCGGCCGGCCGCGCCCACCCAGACCCGGCCGGGCGGAGAGCGGAGCGTCTTGGGCGGCTGGAGCCGCGGCCCTGCGCTGCGGCGCCGCGCGCGGGGGGCGTGCATGGCGGGGGCGGCCCCGGGCGAGGCCGCGCCCGCGCCCCTGCCCGCCGCCGGGCCGCTCGCGCTGCGGGCCGCGTCCTGAGCGACTCCCCTCCCCTTCGGACGAGGACGCGCGGCGCGGCGCGAGAGAGGTGGAGACCGCGGAGCCCCGGGCGGCGGGCACCGCAACGTCTGCAATCGGGACGAAGCCGCGCAAAAGAAAACGGCAAGTTAGCAGAATAGAAGCTCAGTTTCTCTCCGTCGGAAGAAAATGAGGAGAAACAAGGACAGGAAACATGGGAAACACATAATTAATGGCGATTCTTTAATAAGTACGTTTCAAAATTATGATTCTGATAATGTTATGAAATAAGTCAGGCACACAGGCTTGAATATTACACGGTTTCTCTTACATTAGAACCCCAAATAATTAACAGCAAAATAAAAGACAGATGTTAGGAAGCAGGGAGGTAGACGGTTTGCAAAAGGGAAGGAGACCGAGCCAGGGGAGGGGAGGGCTGTAAAAACCACCGAGATGTGTTACGCACACGGCCAGCTCCCCGCGAGGAGTGTGACCAGCACGTGCTTCATACATGGGTTGATGAAAAACTGAAAACAATACGATCCTGGAACAAAAGATCGAGAATACATTTTCAAGACCCGTGGGGCCTCACCACAAACACACAGCAGTAAACGCCTGTTCCTCTACCTTCCGCCCAGGCGTCTCCCAACCCGCCCAGCCTGGCCCAGCCTCACCCTACCCTACCCTGCTCCGCTCCACTCTTCCCCGCCCTCCTTCGCAGCCTCCGGCCACCTCCCCACCGCCCTCTGCTGACCAGGGCTGCGGTCGCTCACTCCTGCAACGTCTTTATGTCCCACATCTGAATGAGAGCGTGGAACAGACGAAATGAGCTATTTAGAGGAAAGCTGCATCCTCACACAGTTCCGTTCCTACGCAGAAAACACTGAAAATAAAAGAATCTGCATTCAAAACACTCACAATAGGTGCGATTAGGAAAAAATTAAGGAGAGAAAAACGAGAATTCAGTGAAGGTAAAGCAAGCATCTTATGGCATCTTTCAAAAGAGGAAAACGGAAATTAAATCGGCTCTCGAGGGCTGGGAGTGATGCAAATTGTCCCCATCTTGAATGTGGTGGCCGCATGACGGACGAGGTGCATTTTTCTACACTCGTGAGTTGGGCACCTACGAAGGATGAATTTCACTGCATTAGAAATCTGCAGACCTACATTTAAAGGTTCGATGAGTGGAAAGAGTCCTACTGCCCTTACTGTAAAAACTATGAATTGAAAGAATAGTCTAGTAAAAAATAAAATAATCAAAAACTGACCCAGGAAGATATAAAACGTGGGACTTTATTCAAAGAGAACCGCGGGCCGGTGAGATGGCTCAGCGGCATAAGCGCCTGCCCGGCAAGCGCGAGGGCCCGAGTTCGACTCCCGGAACCCACATACGAAAAAGGGGCCGGTGATATCGCTCAGCAGCACGGGCGCCTGCTGGCGCGCGAGGTCCTGAGGTCGACCCCCCGGTACCCACACCAAAAAAAAAAAAAAAAAAAAAAAAAAAAAAAAAGCACCGTCCGGCGAAGTCAGCAGGAAGAAAGCCGCGTCTGCTCTGGCACAGGGAGCCCGGCCTGTCCGACCAGGACGGAGAGCCGGCGGGCCCGTCCCATCCAGCCCGGTGGGCACCCTGAGCCTGGCTCGCAGCATCTCCCAGGAAGGTGTGTTCCCATTGTCATGACTGTCTGCCATGAAGACTTTCTGGTATCTGAAAATGTTAACACTTCAGTTTCTTTGGCAAAAAATTTGAGAATAATGGCTAATGCAGATCTCGCTTTATTTTTGGTTACTGATTTACTTATTTATTGGTGGTGCTGGGGATGGAATCCAGGGCTCACACTTGCAGGGCAAGTGCTCAGCATGGAGCTGCTCCTCCAGCCCCAGATCTCACTTTAGACCTGAAAACACAAAAACCTCACGCAATTCCTAGTTCATGGCTAATTAAATATCTTATTTAAATGCTGAATTAAAAGCCCCATTGAAATGACTGAATACAGAACCCACTCTGTAGTCTAAGAAAAGACTGGGCTCAGCCACATCCTGAGGACTTCGCTTTTTCCTCTCCAAGTACAAACCATGAAGGGTTCGCACAGGGCCCCAAGACGAGCATGGCGCTTTCCCCAGGGTCTACGCAGCGAGCCAGCTGCTCTCTACTAGGAGGAGTACGGAGGTGAACTGCTGTGAGAAGCCCACGCCTGCACACATGGGTTCCGGTCCGGAGCAACACTGCGCCCTGCCCTCAGCCCTCCAGCCCCTGAGGCCATGGAGAGGAGCATGGGCCATGTCAGAGACAGAAACCCAGACGGCTGGGCATGGGGCACACAGCATTCTGGGAGGCTGAGGCAGGAAGAGTGCAAAATCTAGCTCAGTCTGGGTAAGTTAGTAATTTAGCCAGACCCTGTCTCAAAATAAAAAATAGAATAAGTAAATAAAAAGGACTGGAGACAGAGTTCAGTGTGCTGGCTCTGGGCTCAATCCCCAGCACCACAAAAGAAAAAAGGAGAGAAAAGGGGAGGAAAGGGGAGGGGAGGGGAGAGGAGAGGGGAGGAGGAAAAGAAACCCAGAGCCTGAGCAGGAGGCTGCGTGCAGTTGTGAGAAGCCCATGGTTAACAAACGCAGCAGGGTGTTTCTGTTCATCCAGGTGGGGTGAGATCCAAGGTCCAGATATCTGCTATCTTTGTGCTTTTTTTTTTCTTTTTTCCACTGAGTGCCCTGTAAGGGTTGGGCATCAGATAGACACTAGCAAGTTACACAAAAACAGTTCTTTACAGCGCACTTGTCCACGAAGGCTGAAGGGTGACCTGCAGAGCTACAGCCAAGACCAAGGTCAGCACAAATACAAGAAGGGTGCAGCAGCAGGAAGCCTTGGTGTGGAAGCGAAGCCCCTGCATTGTCTGGCGGGAGAGCTCTGTCCAAGGACAGCAGGAAAGCCAGCCTCTCCAGGAGGGGATGCCACCGCTCAGTCCAGGCACAGGAAAAGGGCTGTGGACTGAAAGAGCAGCACGGCCCAGTGTCCTGCAGCCCAGGGCTGGGGGCTGAAGAGCCTGGGATGAGAGCGGGAGGCCTGGGGTGTGGCGGGCAAAGGAGTGGGGAGCAGAGGGGAAAGCTGCAAAGAACCAGTCCTTCCAAGATTGTAGGTCTTGGGGAAGAGCTCGAATTTCATTCTGGGTGCAGTGGAAACAACAGGAAGGTCTTAAGCATGGAAAAGGCATGCGCTGTGGCACTAAAGGCTGAGTGTTTACAGGGCAGAGAGTCTGGACGCAGATCTCAGAGGAAAATGGCCTCTTACCGCTTCCTTTTCACGCCTAGATTCTCCTTCCTGTTCTTCTTCTGATTCTTTCCCACGCAACTGGATGGGAAGAAAGAGATAGTATTACCACTCCACAAATGTTTCATCCCCGCAACCTAAGTTTCCCAACCATTAAAATCTTTTTTTGACCGTATTTGACTGGGTCTTTTATTTAGGGGTATCAAAAATTTTTGAGATCTTTATGTATTCTGCATACTACTCTGGGACCATAATTATGTGGAATGAATCAGACACACAAGCTTAAATATCACATGGTTTGTCTTATATGAGAAACCCAAAGTATAAATAAAGAGCAAAATAAAAGATAGATTAGGAACCAGGGAGATGGATTTTTCTCAAAGGGGAAGGGATCAAGAGATGGAGGAGAGAGGGGAAGGGAAGGAAAGAGTATTAAAACGTGTTGTGTGTGTGACAAATCCACACCAGGGGTATAGATATTGTCTACTGCAAACATGCTAATCAATAAACAAAAAATGTCTCTTCTCATCGCCAAACTCCTTTTTCTCAGCACTGACAAATATTCACAAATACACACATCAGAGATTAGCTTCAGAGACCGGGCTTCCATCAAACCGAATCCCATCGTCCAACCTTTGATCTACTCAGTCTTGTATTTATAAACAGAGGGGCCCGGGGGTTGGGGGTTATAACTCTCAGACACGCCAGTTTTTGGAACTTCAGAAGAGGTGCGCGGTCCCAGCAAGGTGTGACCCTCTCCCAGGGTGGGTGCAGCTTTCCCAGCAGCCTCAGTGGCACCAGGGAGCACGAGGACTGCGGGCCTCGGCCCTGAGGGGAGATGCTGTGAGGACTTTACGCTATGGGCATCCGTGTACCACCCTCAGACCTGTGCCTGCACTCGGGGTGCCTGTCTTCTGCATATTACTCTGGCGATCCCCCGTCAGTTAGTCATCTGTCTGATAACCAAGCGAGCACTAAATGATGAATCTGAGATCAGACAAATCGCGTGACGTTCGTGGTTAATGACAGACTACAGCATGTGACTCAGTTATTCAACTTCTGCCCCACCAGTTGTCCAAACAGCATTTCTTTGAAAGGTCTTAAGTTTTGCCTGACTTATAGTCCATACTAACATATAATCATGACACCCAGATGTGACCATGACTATGAATATTATACAAAAATCCCTACAGCAGAAATCATCCTGCACAAGGAAAGGTGTTCCTCCTTGTCACACCCCTAACACCAGTCTACCTTTCTGCTTCTATACACATCTGCATGTGGCAAGTTTCAAAGCAGGACCCTCAGTCCTGCTTTCCGGCAGTTCTCAGGGAAGACATTTCCTCAGCGTTGATCAATATTCGACTCTCCGATTTTTTGTCCCCTTCTCCAACTTTTCCAAACATTGAAACTCTTTTGAAAGCCATAGATAAAATTCAACGTGCCTTTCATAGAAAAAAAAAGCCTGGAAGGAACTAGGTATTAAAGACCATTCCCCAAAACAGTAAAGGCCATATACAATAAACCCACAACAGTGCCATTCTGAATGCAGAAAATCTGAAACTATTTCCTCTAAAATCAGGAACAAGCCAAGGATCTCCACTCTCACCAATCCTATGCAATATGGTTGTTGAAAGTTCAGCTACAGCAATTAGGCAAAAGGAAGAAACAAAAGGGATACAAATAGGAAAGGAAGAAGTCAAATTATCCAGTTTACAGCTGATAAAATCCTATGTTTAGAAGACCTTACAGACCCCACCAAAAGACTTTTAGAACTGATAAACAATTCAGCAAATTAGCAGGATACACAATCAACATTAAAAATCAATAGCTTTTCTATATGCCAATAATGGGCTAGCCAAAAAAGAAATCAGGAGCAATCCCATTCACAGTGGCTTCCAAAAAAACCAAAGCAAACCAAAAAAAACTATTGGTCAATCTACCCAAGGAGGTGAGAGACCTCTACAGTGAAAATTTCCAAACACTGGAGAATGAAATTGAAGAAGATACGAGGAGATGGGAAGACTCCCGTGTTCATGGATTGGCATAATTAATATTGTTAAAATTGTCATATTACCAAAAAAGACCTATGGACTCAATGCAATTCCCATTAAAATATCAATGACACTCTTTTAGAATCCTAGAAAAGACAATTCTGAAATTCATATGAACACACAAAAGAACCAGAATAGTTAAAGCAATCCTAAGCAAAAAAATCAATCCTGGAGACAGCACAACGCCTGGCTTCAAACTATGCTACAAACCATAGCAACACAAATGGCATGGACAAGCACAAAAAGGTCATGTAGACAAGTGGTATAGAATGGAGGTCACAGAGACAAACCCAGCTACAGCCATCTGATTCTTGACAAAGAGCCAAAAACATACACTGGAGAAAGCACGGGTTCTTTAAAAAATGGTGCTGGGAAACTGGATAGCAATCCATTTGTAGAGGGCTGAAACTCAGTCTCTCACCCTGTACAAAAATCAGTTCAAAATGGTTCAAAGACCTAAGTGTAACAACTGAAACTTTGAAACCACTAGAAGAAAACATAGGGGAAACACTTGAAGCCATAATCATAGGACAAAGATTGTCCAAATGGGACTCCAATAGCACAGAAAATAAAAGCAAAAATCAATAAATGGGTACACATCAAATTAAAACGTTTCTGCACAACTAGGTAAACAACCAACAGAGTAAAATACACCCTACAGAATGGGAGAAAATACACTATTTGCCAGCTACCCTTTCGACAGTGGATTAATATCCAGAGTATATAAAGAACTCAAAAAACACCAAAAAATCAAATAGCCCAATCAATAAATGGATAAATGAATAGACACTTCTCAAAGGAAAGAATGCAAGTGGCCAATACATACATGAAAAATATTCAACATCTTTAGCCAGTAGGGCAATGCCAACCAAAATGACACTGAGATTCCTTCTCACCCATCAGAAAGCCTATCATCAAGAATACAGGAAACAATAAACGCTGAGGAAGATGTGGGGGAAAAGGAACACTTCCACACTACTGGTGGGGAGGAAAATTAGTACAACCACTATGGAAATCAAGATGGATGTTCCTTGAAAATTTAAAACTAGAGCTGCCCTATAAGCCGGCTACACCACTCCTCAGTGTACACCCCGGGAGTAAAGCCAGCATCCGCAGGGAGAGCTGCAGAACCGTGTTTGCTGCAGCACAGTTCGCAAGAGCTGAGAGATGGAACCAGCCTGGCCCATCAGCAGATGAATGGGTACATGATGGAGTATTATTTGGCCACTAAAAAACACACAAAATTGTGTCATTCACAGGAAAATGGATCTGAAGATCAACATGTTGAGCTAAATAAGCCAGATTCAGAAAGACAAATACTGTATACTCTTCTTAATATGTGGAATCTACAAATGATGATAAGAAATAGAAAGGAGACCAGTTTTAGACAAGAGGAAGGGAATAAAGGGAGAGGGAGGGAGGTGCGAGGGAAGACAATGGGGGATGGATGGGATCAAAGTGCACTGTGTACACTGAAACCCCAACACTGTAGATTCCAAATTCCACAGACTTCTGCCCTCAAGGAAACAGCACTCTTAGTTGGGTGCCAAGTTTCTAAACATCAAACACATGCAATGGCTCACATCACAACCCAGCCCACGAATAGGTAACCAGGCAGACACTGACAGCGTGCATCCAGGTCGCCCGTCTTGAGGACACACAAGACCACACCCAGCCCCGGACAGTAACACTCTCACCCTTGAGCTCTCATGCTCCCTTCTGGGCGTGCGCTTCTTGGATTCTGCCTAATAGACCTACCCACATCTCTCACTGATGAGTCCTACGATTCTTTTCCCTGAGGAATTAAGATCCTACTCATGGGATGATGGCAACTTGAGGTGCCCATGTCCTCTCTGGGGGCACCTCCTTGGACCCCATCTGCTGACAAGATCAGTTCTGAGAGAGAGATTCTTGCATAGGATTCACAACCATGGCTGATCTGGATGTGACGTCCATCTAACAGTGTAGACTGAATCTATCCAAACTTGATGTGAATATCCCTGGTCAGCTCTTCCTTGTTTTTTCCTCTAGATTCAAGTTTTCTCAAGATTACACCTCGCTATACTGATCAATGAAGAAAGAATTTTATAAAATAATTCTCCTTAGTCATTAGTGATTCACTGACTTACCCATCCAAGGGATATTTGTATTTTAAATCAAAAACAGGGCTGGAAAGTATTTAACATCAGCAGGGATCTGCCTGGAATTCCCCTGCAATATCACTGAACATAACTGGACCCTAAACTCCACCACGCATGAAGTTTCATTGTTATTAAGAAGAATTCAAATAATGCTGATGACTAGGTCACCTAAAAATTTTGACAACTGCAACAATGATTCGACTTATATGATATCATTTAAAAATAGATTAAGTTAAATTTTCAAATTATCTAGGTCACTATATTGAGATGATGGGAATTTTTCCATACTTTGTAGTTCTCTTTTCAAGTATTTGACATTAACTTATGACTTCATAACTTCACAAGTTTCAATAAATAGCTCCTTAAATCAATAACTTGTACATTATTTTTCCAACTATTACTAGTAAAGTTTTGATCAATAATAAAAGCTTAAGCACAAATAAACATGTCTGGGATATGTAATGTAAGTAATCCTTTATATGAAGGAAGGAATCATAATTTTACTAACAGAGTAAAAGAGTAATGAAAGCTGTATAAGAGTACATTAAGGATAAAATAAAATCTGAAGAAAATGAGTTGCTAATGAAAACACATTCATAAGAAAACACAGCTGATCGATAATGACAAACTTGGTGTTTATCTCAAGGAGCTGAGAGAGAACGGAAACCAGCACAGGTGGAGTGAGTGTGACAGAGAAGCCTGTGTTAGAGAAGCCGGTGCGATGCCACCACCTTAGCAAGACCATAATGGAAAGAAGGGAAGGAACTAAAAAAACCAAAAAGATGAAAAGCAGAAGATTCAGGATAAATGTACAGACTTTAACATCTATGAGAGATTATAGGCAGCAAGCATGTTGGAACATGAATACCACGGTAACTGCAAAAGCTTTAGCTCACAGTTCCGTATATAATCTTGCCAAAGTTCGAGCGACAAATATACCCACTCTCATATGAGAGTTCGAAGAGTAGAAAAATGCAAAAAGACGCCAAAGCCACTTACTGAAATTAATATAGTTTTATTCCAAAATTAAATAAACCGAACAGTAACCACAAACTCAATTCACTCATGAAAATGGATGCAATAATCATCAATAGAATGTGAATTTCTAATCTGAAAGAACAGTAAAACAACACACATCACAATCCAATGGGTTTTATCCCAGAAATCCAAGGACATGTCATCAGCAACAAATCTGCTAACACAGCTGGATGTGACAGCACATTCCACGTCAGTAATCCCAGCTACTCCAGAAGCTGAGGCAGGAGGATCCCAAGTTCCAGTCCAACCTGGGTAACCTAATGATTTAGGGAGACCCTATCTCAAAATAAAAAATAAAGAATAAAAAATAAAGAATTAAAAGGGCTGGGCATGCAGATCAGTGCAAAGGCCCTGGGTTCAATCCCCAGTACTGCAAAGAAAGAAAAAGAAAGAAAGATAGAAAGAAAGAAAGAAAGAAAGAAAGAAAGAAAGAAAGAAAGAAAGAAAGAGAAAAAGATAGAAAGAAGAAGGAACGAAGGAAGGAAAAGAAGTTAGTTCCAGGGCTGTGGGCAGGATGAGTCCATTTTCAGAGTTTGATGGGGCAGCGAGGGGCGGAGGCTGTGACGTGCCTGCAGGGAGTGCACAAGAATACTGAGGTAGATGCCGCGAAGCCGGCAGGCTGCACACACCTGTAACCCAGCTACTCAGAGGGCTGAGGCAGGAAGATTGTGAGACCCAGGCCAACCCTGAAACTAAGCAAGACCCTGTCTCAAAATAAAAATTTAAAAAGGCCAGGGATGTAACTCAGTGGAGAAGCACTTGCCTAGCATGTGTGAGGCTCGGGGTTCCCTCCCCAGCACCACACACGCACACGCGCACACGCGCACACACACACACACGCACGCTCGCACACACGCACACGCGCGCACACGCACACACCCTTACTCTCCTCATGAGCCATCTCGGAAACACTGAGCAAGCGCAGGAAAAGGCACTAAGTCGACAGCAGAGCATCACCGGCGTCTACCGACGTCTCAAGCGCACCATGCTGCTCTCGAGGCTGGAAACGACCTCGTTAGAATCGGTCCTGGTGAGGAGGGGAGAGAAGCTGAGGAGGGGAGCAAAGCTAACGAGGACGGCTTTGCACACTGAAGTCCAAGCCCGAGACCAGAACTGAGGAGACACAATCGACCTCCGAGCCCTAAGAGACGGGAAGAATCTCACTCCCTGGGCTCACACTGGGACCACTGCTCACAGCTGTCTCTCTCTCTGTCTCTGTCTCTGCCTCTGTCTCTGTCTCTCTGTCTCTCTCTCTGTCTCTCTGTCTCTGTCTCTGTCTCTCTCTCTGTCTCTCTGTCTCTTTCTCTGCCTCTGTCTCTCTCTCACTGTCTCTTTCTGTCTCTCTGTCTCTCTGTCTCTGTCACTCTCTATCTCTCTGTCTCTCTGTCTCTTTCTCTGCCTCTGTCTCTCTCTGTCTCTATCACTGTCTGTCTCTGTCTCTTTCTGTCTCTCTGTCTCTCTCTCTGTGTCTCTTTTTGTCTCTATCTCTGTCTCTGTCACTTTCTCTCTCTGTCTCTGTCTTTCTGTCTCTCTGTCTCTCTGTCTCTCTGTCTCTGTCTCTCTCTATCTCCATCACTGTCTGTCTCTCTGTCTTTCTGTCTCTCTCTCTGTGTCTCTTTCTGTCTCTATCTCTGTCTCTGTCTCTCTGTCTCTGCCTCCATCTCTGTCTCTGTCTCTCTGTCTCTCTGTCTCTGCCTCCATCTCTGTCTCTGTCTCTCTGTCTCTCTGTCTCTGCCTCCATCTCTGTCTCTGTCTGTCTCTGCCTCCATCTCTGTCTCTGTCTCTCTGTCTCTGCCTCCATCTCTGTCTCTATCTCTGTCTCTGTCACTTTCTCTCTCTGTCTCCGTCTTTCTGTCACTGTCTCTCTGTCTCTGCCTCCATCTCTGTCTCTGTCTCTATGTCTTCTCTGTCACTTTCTCTCTCTGTCTCCATCTTTCTGTCTCTGTCTCTCTGTCTCTGCCTCCATCTCTGTCTCTGTCTCTATCTCTGTCTCTCTGTCTCTGCCTCCATCTCTGTCTCTGTCTCTCTGTCTCTCTGTCTCTGCCTCCATCTCTGTCTCTATCTCTGTCTCTGTCTCTGCCTCCATCTCTGTCTCTGTCTCTCTGTCTCTCTGTCTCTGCCTCCATCTCTGTCTCTCTCTATCTCTGCCTCTGTCACTTTCTCTCTCTGTCTCCGTCTTTCTGTCACTGTCTCTCTCTCTCTCTCTCTCTCTCTCTCTCTCTCTCTCACATGCTGGGCAGGTGCCGTCCCTCTGAGGGACACCCCAGCACTCTCCATCTTTAAAGCACCCTAGATCTTATTAGAAGATGGATACAAGATATAAAATGGTCACTAAAGATCAGCTTATTTGGAAAACTCCTAACTCATTTTTGTTCCTTTTTGTAAGAAAGGTATCACCAAAGAGTTGTCACGCATCCCTTACCGGTTGGGGGAGGGGGGGAGATGTGGGCTCATCCGCCTCCTTCTCGCCCTGGCCGTGGGTACGGCTTTGGGGTTTCCCACCCGGCCCAGAGCTGGTGGGGCGATGGTGGACTCAACCCCTTCTCCTTCCCTCTCTTTGGCTTGATGTCTTCCTCTCTCTGAGAAGATGGGGCAGAGCGGAGCCCGCTCTCTGGGGATGTCCAGGCTTGCGGGGTCTCTCTAGTCCTTGGGGAGGCACAGCCCCTGTGAGGAAGGGTGGAGGCTGGGTCCTGACGGTTCTGTTTTCGAGCTGAGCACACGCTTAGCCACGGGGTTGCCCCCCGCCCCTGGGTGTCTGCAGAAGTGAATTCTAACTCCCCACGCTGGGGGGAATCGGGCTGAGCCTGACTCCACCAGGCAGCGTGAGCTTCCTCAGCAGCTCACAGGACTCGGCCCCTTTCACACCTGCTAAAGGCCATTTCTCCTTCCTGGCCCCACGGCAGGATGCAGGGCCCTGCAGAAGGAGGAACTCCTTATCGCAGGGAAGAGGATGTGACTCAGGGCGGCCGCTCCTCCTGTGACTTCTTATCCTGCATCTGGCCGGGCAGGGGACTGCATGGGCACTGCCCCGCCTGCTCTGCAGCCTCCCCAGCTCTGCAGCCTCCGGTATCGCCGCCGTGCACACCACGTGCCAAGGCTGCAGGGCACTAGAGGGGTCACTCGGCTGTGTGAGGGGCGCGGCAGCTCTGTGTCCCCACAGCTGTGATCTGAGGGACAACAAACGCGCAGAGGGCTCCGTGGGGTGCGTTCTCCCCCCCTGGAGTTCCTTCCCTTTTGTTGTCTTCTAAGCAGTCCAGCTCCTCACCACCTCATGTCTGGTGCACATGTCCAGCTTCTCACCTCCGCCATCTCTGTCACTCCATTATCCCCAGAGGAGACACCTCCCTCCCTGAAATACGGGCACACGACAGCTTCCCCCACTCACAAATGTTTACTGATGTGTCGCTGCCCAAGGCCTTAGCTCCCCTGGTCCCCAGTCCCAGAACTCATTCGTGGCTTCTCCCGCAGGACCCATGCTTTGACGCCGTGCTCCAGGCCCTGATGACTCATTTCCAGTTCCTGAAGCCCGCGCACGGCACCTCTCCCAGGCTGTGACTTTAGTTTGGACAGTGCAGTCCCTGCAGCTCCCCAAACGCATGCTTCCTGCTCCAGCCTGCGGGGACCCCGTTCCTTTCACTTCTGCACACACAGTGCTCCCACCCAGAGCACCCAGCACGGGAAGAGGCCGCTGTGTGTGCATGGGGTGGCCTTGGGGTGACCCAGCCCCTCTCACAGTCTGGGACCCCAGGTACCTTTACCTTTGGAGTTTGTCTCTGCTGCTGATATTGGGAGGCGACCAGCTCAGGGGCAATGGCGGGACGGTGCTGGCATAAGAGCGGGCCCTCCAGCACGCCTGCCTTCTTGGCTGGTCCATCGCCACGTGGTGACTCACCGCACCCTGGAGCTGTGCACTTGGGCTTCTCAGCCTCAGAACTAGAACCATCTGCCTCTCCCCTAAAGGTGTGGTATTCTGATCTGCAGCGAAGTGGATGAAGACACCTTAGAGACCAGGTCCCCAGAGCGTCACACACACCCTGGAGCACACACCCGCCCCATATCCAAGCTGCACAGTTTATAGAGTGATCTGGTTCCTCTCCTCCCACTACTATGGGCTCCGTGAGATGAGATTCTTCCACTGTGGTCCCAGCTGGGTCTCCAGGGCATTTGAATGAAGCCCCTCGTGAGCCAAATAATTCCCATGAGGCATTAATGAAAATACTCCACAGCTCAGGAATCTGGAAGCCAGGCAACTTTAGACATCAAAACTAGATGAACAGCAGCTGTCACTGATTCTCTGCCTAATGTGTCCCTGCTGACATTCATGTGCTATGTCATTTAATCTTCACAGATAAACCAAGTGTCTGGGAATCTGCTGCTTCCCACATTGTATGAGGGACATGGGGACTACACAGGGAGACAGAGGGAGCTGTCCAGGATGACAGGGCCAGCAGGACCAGGGTCAAACATGAATGACACAGTTGTCCACACCAAGCCCACACCTGTCCCAGACATAGCTGTGGATGCCCCGGCCTGGAACAGTGAGGAGGCCAGGTGTGCACCCGCACCAAGACCTTGGCCACCTGCTTCCAGAAGGTTGCCGTCCAGGAAGTGACACCTATGTGCTAGGAAGGACTTGGCCAGCATTCAGCCTAGAGAGACAGGTGCAGAGCACTGCAGTGACAGTGTGTGGAACGTGGCCAGGTGAAGGGGTCGGGGGGAGGCCACACCCGGCCGAGAGTGCAAGGAGACAGCAGCTAAGACACCGCATGGCCTGGGTCCGCAGGGTTCGTATTCTACTGGAGGGCGACAGAGGTTCCCGTGCACAGCTGAGACATAAGTGAGGCTGCCTACAAGCTCACGTGACAAGGGCACTGAGAGAGTTGCGTTTTTGCCGGAATAGAAGTTATTAATCTGGCTTCGTGATTTTTCAGTGAAGTGTTCGTTGGAGTAAATTTCAGTTCTTACCACACACGTGCACACACACACCACGCGCACCACCCGCACACAGCCGCACAGGAGTGGCTGTGAGGTGAGGGCCACGTCAGTCGCTCGGTGGTGGTGGCAATGTGCAGTGTGTACACGTACCCTCCCTCCTGCGGTGCACTCTGAAAACTGTGACTTACTTGTGAATGATACCTCAAAAAAGCTGGAAAATGTACCTGTTTCTCTACAGAAATCACCTCCCTTCTCTCTGATCTTTAAGAGGAGTCACCCAGCTGTCTTCCTGAGTCTCCCTACGGAAATCTCTCTATTCTGCTTCCTGGGAGTAAGATATCTCCCAGGACCAATTAATAAATATGTCCAATTGCACTTCATATTCTGTGTTGTATTTTTTCCAAGCTCACAGTAAGTGAGGGCAACAATAACAAACCCTGCATGGCGGAGATCAGGACAGTCAGGCGGTCACTCTACAAAAGTCCTGGCACTGAGACCGGGACAACTCCAGTTGCTGCAAGCCCCTGCCTGGCTGAGCCCAGGGCTCCTTCCCGGGTGGCCGAGGATGGAGGAAGACACCCAGATGCTCCCTGTACAATGCCAAGCATGGGAACTCCCGGAGCGACAGCCTCGACAGCCTGGCCTTCCTCTTCCCTCTAACTGCCTGGATTTTATAACAGAGCTGGCATCCAGGCCTTTCTGAGAGCAAAGTTTGGAAGCCTGAACAGAAGGTGCCCGGCCAAGTGCAGGAGAAGGAATCTGCAGCCACGGAGTTGGCAAACCAAGACATGCCCGACTCTCTGAGCTAAATGTCTTCGCTTACCTCATGGATGAACTGAATCTGTCTTCTTTCTGCTTTAATATTTATAAAGTAAGATTGTTATGTACACAGACCTACTCCCCACAATGAGTGTAATCATTATGCACTGCAAACATCTTAATACAAATTTTAAAAATCTATAAAACAGAGAAGTCTAAAGCAGTTTTCAAAAAGGATGGCAATCTGGTCAGAACATGGTAACAGGTGTAAGTAGGAACATTTTAGAAACAACAGGCAGACGGAGAAAGGGAAAGACAGAGGTTAGTTAAACCCAGTACTCAAAATCAGTCATCTATCCTGCGCTTCCCTGATTCCAGCAAGAAGTTTACATGCTTCTCCAAACCAGCCAGAAACATTTATTTAGAGCCTTATTTCTCCAAAGTATTCCAAAGATTTCAGAGATTTCAAGAGTATTATTAACCCTTAGACAAACAATCTCAAAGAGTTGTGCACAGGAATCGTGACCCTGGGCAGGGTGTGTTCCGTGCTGTGAAGGCACATGAGTTGTCTACAAGAACACGGAAGGAATAATTCTGAGCAGCAGCCAGGAGGACGTAGCATTGCCCTTGGGCATTGCAAAGTGAACATTTCGACAGGTAGATATGATTGCAGATGAACTTCAGAGCAAGACACCTGTCAGCCAGGCACACAGACTCGATGTGGAAACCTCACCAGAGCAGTGGGCAGCTAGCAAGAGCCTAAGATCCATGCATGTTTAGGGCAGAAAAGCACATGTAATTCACCCAGCTGGTGCTCGTTCTTCAGCCCTGCTCTGTGCCAAGCTCGAGGGCAGTGATGGGGAAACTTTTAGAGCTTTCAGTGATAGCAAACAGCCCACTGAAGCCACATGCCACAGGTTCACCACCACTGCTCTAGGGGCTCACAAGGGCTTCTGACCCCAGCCTTCGAAAGACTCGCTATTAGGCAGGAGACCCTCGCGGGCTCAGCCAATGTAGGGAGAGGCCATGTTCAAAGAGAAAAGAGAAAACGCAGGCAGCAATGACAGTAGAGGCTGCGGAGTCTGCAGACTCCATCCAGAAGCCTGCCTGAGATGTTGGCTCACAGGGACAGAGCATCCCACCCAGGGGGACACAGGAGTGGTGACCAGGGCTCTGCTGAGGCAGAGCGAGGTGGCAGGTGACGGGTGAGCCTCTCCACACAGGCTCTGCAGGGGAGGGTGGGGGCTGGGAGGCTGCAAAGCCCATCGCTAAAGATTCAGCAGAACAAAAGCATGGAAACAGCTGTGATCTATGCCTGCCCTTCAATCTGTGGAGCATTAAAGTGTGAGGGTTAAACATCCCCGGAAAGAAGGATACCTCGCAGCAAAGTTTGGGAGTACATACATTCATGCTTTTTTTTTTCTTCTTTATGTGGGTACCGGGAACCAAACTCAGGACCTCGCGCTTGCCAGGCAGGCGCTTATTCCGCTAATCTATATCCGCGGCCCCATACTTTCATACTTTTAAGACCCTGACTGCTCATGCTCAGACTGAACCATGAAGCCTCAGGTGGGAAGACAAGTCCTTCACTCCAGCAAAGGGGAAAGAGCAACAGAAAGATTCCCGTGAAAGCAGGAGAGGGTCACCGCACAAAGTGTGTGAGTCTCGGCTAAATCTGAATTCCAGATAAGCAGTGCCTCTCTTGGGACCCACGCTCTGGGACCCTCCAATCCCACATCGGCAGCACAGCCCCCGCCCTCCCGAGGCAACCCCAGCCGGAGTCGGGACTCACCCGAGCGCCCTCAGGACAGCGTTGCCCATGCTGTCTCCACTGCTTCTCACTCCTGGCTGCCCTCCACTCAGGGCACTGGCTGTGCCCGCTGGCCCTGAGCCATGGAGCACAGGTCACACGGGAGGCAGGACGCTCTGAAGGGGAGGGGCAAGGGGAGTGTGAGAGAGAGAGTGTGCACTTGTGCGAGTGTGCACAGAGTGGGAAAAAGCAGGCAGAGACAGGAGGACCCAGCCTAATTCCAGGACCGCAAGACTGGACGGGTGGGGCCACCGTGTTCCTCGGGATGCAGAGAGCCAGACCTTGAGGACACACTGCTCTTTTCCAAACACGCAGAGCCTCTTCTCAGGAAAAGACAAAACCAAAGATAATTATTCCAGGGGCTCTGGCCGCAAAAATCAAAGCACACATCAGTGTCCTCTTCCTACAGGTCCGAGGCTTCCTGGCATCAGATGGAAAGGAAAGGGGCAGCGGCAGGTGCACAGAAGGTCACCAGAGCCATCTGAGGTGGCCCAGCAGCCAGCGCAGTCCTGTGTCCACATGAAGGCCACGGCCAAGGAGGAAGGATGCAGAGCCCAAGGCACTGCTCACCATCTGGGCCTCTGCTTCCTCCCGCGTGCCCACCGCGGCCACAAAGACAAGCTGGCCACCCTGATAATGTTGAGGCCACGTGTTACCACGGGGTTAGTTGACTGCTGACCCAGGCGTTCCCTGCAGGGAAGAGAAAGAGCCAATTCACTGCGCCACAGGTCCTGCTCTCTGCTGGTCTCCAGCCACTGTGCAGTGGGTTTGCTGAGCTCAGGAGCTGGATGCACATCTATTCCAACACTCTTTCCCCAGCAGGGAAACCAGGACCAGGGGAGTTCAGCTATTAACTGCAAATAGGACTTGCATTATTATTCTATTATCGACTATGAATGTGAGAGAGTCTATGGGACACTGGAGTGTCACACAGCTGGCTTCAGGCTCATGGATTACCTAAGTCGTATTTGAGAACCCAAGCACTGCTGCATGCTAGTCCTCTGGATCCTGCTGAATGCAGGATCTTTCTGCATTCCGACTCTTTCTGTCTGGGCCAGCCCTGCTGCAGCTTGCACCAGGCCAGGTGTGCTGCGTCCCGGTCCTGGTGACCGGCAGAGCTGGGGCCCTGGGAACGGGCCTGACCGCTGAGGCCCACTGGGTCAGACCTGGGCGTGGGGGCCTCTTGCCACACTGCCACACGCCAGCCTTCCTCTGATTCCCATGTCTCAGAAATGAGCTCATCAGTCCCCAGAGGCTGGCGAAGCAGGTCCCACAGAGATCTGGCAAGCCCCGCCTCCTGGGCATCTCTGTCCACACTCGGTGAACCGAGCTGGAAAAGCACCAGACTTCACAGGGGTATCGAGGACCGGCCGTGAGCGCCTGGCACTCACACCGTCCGCCTGCAGAATGGAGAGGTGCGAGAAGGAGCTGTCCCGCCGTGGGGGACATTACTGTCGACCGAGGGAGCAGACATGGTGACGGTCAGGTTCGTGCAGACCATTAGCGCCACAGGGAAGAGTAAAAGCCAGAGTCTCGCCAATGTGATGCCTTGACTCACCCGCGGGCTCAGGTCCCTCCTCGCCCTCAGGAGTCTTCCCCGCTCCCTCCAGCTTGCCGCCTGCGCTCCTTGCTTGGCCTCTCCCTTCTGTCAGCAAGTCCAGGTCTCCTCTCTGGGAAGACGAAGGGCTTTCCGTTTACACTGATAATCAAGAACGGCCACCTCCCCTCCACCTCCAGTGCAGATGTTTGACAGCATGTGCTTCTGCTTATTAAATTATTATATGCTTAGAGTAGAAAACTCCAGAAAGTATAAATAAGAAAAAATAAAAATATTTTAAACACAAGAATCCTACATCACACAAGCAATCCAATGGAGTGTTTTCTGCTGTCTTTTTTATTTTTATTTTTTTGAGGCGTAATATTTACCTGTGCATCCTGACGGTACAATGTAACCGGTCTGCACACGTGGGCGACATGTAAGATGAGGTCAGACGGTCGTTCTTCTGTCTCCTCACAACCACACGTTGTTGCTGGTGTTGTGAGCCTCCCTGGCCCGAGCCTTGGGTGTGCGCTGTGAACACGGGTTTGTCCCCTCTGGCTTAAAAACTTCCAAAAGGGAGGTTGTCCCTTCCACACCACTTTCCACGCTGTTAAAGATGTTTTCAAGGACACTTTCTTTTCTCCCAGGATGTAGTAAGGTATAATTGGGATTTTAAAAATACTATAATTAATGTGTATAACCCTGTGAGTGCGGACATATGCGCACATTCTTGCCACTGCCCCACAATCCAGGTAACACGCACACCACTTCCAGCCACCTTCTTGTGCCCATTAGTGTCCTTTTGTTTTTGTTTTCTGTGATAAAAATTTAAGGTGAGCTCTACCCTCTTAACAAATGGTTAAGTGTGTAATACCTTATCAACTGCAGGCACTATGCTATGAAAAGGCAACTTACGGGACAGGAGAAAATATTTGCAAGCCACACCTCAGAGGAGGGGTTAATTTCCAAAATATGCAAAAAAGAAAAAAAACTCACACAAGCCAATAGCTTGATAAATAAATAAATAAATAAATCTCAATGTTAAAGACAGGCAAAGGACTTGAAAGGATGTTTCTGCAGGAAGTCATACAAATGCCCAACAAGTGCCTAAAAAGACACTAGTCACCCGGGAAATGCACATGGCAGGGCACTGTGCAAAGTGGAACAAGCCAGCCACGGAAGGACAGATACTGCGTGGCCTCACCCTGCGTGGAATCCAGACGTCGATCTCACGACAGCAGCGGGTCCCAGCAGCTGGGAACGGGGCGGGGAGCTGGCAACTGGGTGTGGGCGGGAGAATAAGTCTGGTGTTCTACTGCACGTGAAGGTCACCGTACGAATGACACTATTTTCTGTTTCAAAACAGCTGGAACAGAGGATTTTGAACGTTCTTACCACAGTGATAAGTGTTATCAGTGATGATGCTAAATCCAATGCATAGCTTAGGCATGTGTTGCAATATCACACTGTACTCTACAAACACATAAAGATTTGTTATGTGTCAATTAAAAATAGAATAAAACACAGAAAAAAGCCCCCATGAGCTATCGCATCACATCAAGACTATAATAGCATAATTTTCTTAATGTCATTAGGAATTCATGAGAAGACCCCCAGCATATTGTCATATAATAATTATTTCAGCCAGGTATTTTGTTTCTTGTTATTCTTAGTTTTTCAACTATAATCATGTTGCAATTAATAGTCTTATAAATAAATCTTGACGTAGCATTGTTCATAGTGCCTAAAATGTTTACTACTAACCTGCAAAATTTGCTCCATGAAAAATTATAAACACTTGTCTCATCACCTCCACTGCCAGTCACCCACAGGGGTGCAGCGATCTGGCCATGTCCCATGTGGCCAGCGAGATGCGAACAGCTTGTCCCTGCTCACATGCAGGTGATGTTGGGACCAGAACCGGTTCCTCACCCAAACACAGGGTAGGGGCAGAGACTCCCAGATCTCAATCTGCATTTTATTTTCAAGGAATGTCCAAGAAGATATGAGTTATCAACTGGAAAAGCTAACACTGCAAGAGAGTAGATATTTGGTATAAAAGTTTTTATGTCACTGCTTGACTAACTTTATATTTGGTTATACTTATTATAGAAAAGAAATTATCTCAAATTTAGGGAAAGACAGAATGATGGCTGCTTGGTTAATATTTCACCCTGAAGACTGTTCTAATCCACCATATCCACCCACATCTGGAACTCCCAGGGCTGTGCCTACAGCACATTTACACACAGAAGAGGAAAATCTCCCCTGCGGCAATACTCACCTCACTCCATCCCTAACCCGAACCCGAACCCTAACCCTAAGAGAAAGTGTGCACCCACGCTGCTGTGACCAGCATGCTGAAGGACCGTGGGCCTTGTCCACTGCCCCGGGCCTCAGGACCTGACCCAGATGCTGCCCCATGAGGGAGCTGTGCCGTCTGGTGCGGCACCACGTGAAGCACAGAGCTGGGGCTCTATTTCCTTGTGCAAACGCCCCCCTCACCACATGCCCAAGACCCCTGTATCCCCATGGGCTTCGCCCCGGCAGCCCTCACTGCACTTGATTGCGGGAATGCTCTCCCTCACCCAGCAGGTGATAAACTCAGCTTCTTTTTCAAAGCCTGGTGTCCTTTGTTACAATCTTTTGACACCAAGAACTGGCAACATCCAAAGGTTCTGATGGTCACATCCATCTTAGTTACTTTCCTTGTTGCTGGGACAAAGTACCTGACACCCCAACTTAAAGGAGGAGAGGTTTATTTTGGCTCACATTTTCAGAAGTTTTGGTCCTTGCATGGTCAGCAGCATGGCGGAAGGGCCCGGGGGGGTGAAGAAAGCTGCTCCCCTCATGGTGGACAGGAAGCAGAGAGAGAAGGGTAGGGCCGGGAGGCAGTTGCACCCTTGCAGGTCACCCTTCAGGGACCACTTCTACCCAGGCCCCCCTCCTAACCACACATTTAGCTATAAACTCACCAGGAGGAGTAGAGCACCCCTCCGATCCAGTCACCTCCCAACACCCAGCTGATGAGCACACGAGGCTTTGGGGGGACATCTAGATATAAACCCTAACGTCATGCCAATAAGATCAGAGGTCAACATGCTGCAATTGATAAGTTATTACCAACAACTTATAGTGGTAGAGAAGCAGGTGGTTTCAATTTAACTGTAAGTAGAAAAAATAATTTACATAGTGTTTAATAATCTTAAAATCTGCATTCTTTTCTGAAGTAACTATATAAGTTCCTTCCATTCAAACACTTTTAACACCTGCTCTTTTTTCTTACTTTGCTCTCAGTAATTAACATGGTGCTAATGTGTCAGTGACTGTCCCTCACACAGCTCCCTATGAGGTTGCAGGCTGGGAGTAGCTCGCTGCTGCAGCACCTCCCAGCACGCACCTGGCCCTGCATTTGTTCCCCAGCACTCGCAAAGCCACAGGGACCTGGAACCCTCCTGTTCATACAAACGCTTCCCATGGGAGGACAACAGACTGAGGAACTGTCTTGATCAGGACCTGATG
The DNA here is from genome assembly GCA_028451465.1 of Erethizon dorsatum. Classification (NCBI taxonomy): domain Eukaryota; kingdom Metazoa; phylum Chordata; class Mammalia; order Rodentia; family Erethizontidae; genus Erethizon; species Erethizon dorsatum. The sequence goes on along the minus strand of CM051838.1, from coordinate 35,729,899 downwards.
ACACACAGTCCTTGGTCCTCTTCCCAGGGACACTGGTTCCGGTTGTGAGGCTGTGTGAGCCACCCTGGCACTGCAGGCGGCCCTGCTCTGTGACCCGAGATTAGGGCAGCCAAGGACGAACAGTGGCCTGGGATCCCGCCCTTCCCCTCTGGGTGCTGTCAAGGAGAACCTAGTCCGGTCAGCAAAGCCATCAAATAATGGGTACACATACACATCACACACTGAGCATTTTACTCCCCCTCCCCCTCCTTTCCCCAGATCCCTTCCCATCTCCACTGAGTCCACCCCCGGGCTTCCTGCCATCTCTTTTTTATTTTGTTCTTGAAATTATTTATATTTAGGATTTCTCATTTTAGAGAAACCATATGATATTTAACCTCCTGTGTAAGACTTATTTCACTTAGCATTATGGTCTTGAGATCCATCCTTTTTCCCCAAAACAACTCAAATTTATCCTTCTTTATGACTCAGTAGTACTCCATTATGTATATACACATATGATTTCCCAATGGCTACTTTTTTGTAAATGGAAAATTCAATTCTCAAATTCATTTGAGCCTGAATAGCCAAAATAATTTTAAAAACCAACTGCAATAACAAAGTTTAGACTCACACTTCCAAATTTTAAAATATCTAAAACTAGTCATATAAAATTAGATCAATGTAGGAGAATTGGGGTATGTAGATAAATCAATACATCTATATGAACTGATTTTTGACAAAGTATTGGTGGAAAAAGTGATGACTAGAAGTATATCTGCCAGAGAATGAAGTCTCACTCCCTGCCTTAACCCACATACAAAAACTAATTCAAATAGGTTAAAGACCTAAATTTATACAAAGCTCTTACAAAAAACCATAGTAGCAGATACTCATTATTTGGGTTAGTCAATGGATTCTTAAACATGACAGTAAAAAGAAACCAACAAAAGCAATGAAATAGATGAGCTGGACTTCATCAAAATTGAAACCTTGTGGTATGTTGACGTAAACTCTTTCGGCAAGATGCCTAGAAGGGGAATAGCTGGGTCAAATGGACAAGGAAAGAAGGTTTGGAGGGAGGGGAGGGGAAGGGGAAAAAGAGAATTAAGATGTGTTATGTACATGTACAAAGTCCCCATGATGAATGTGGTCAGTATGTACTGCAAACATGGCTAATAAAAAAATTGAAAATTTTTGTCCACCAAGAGTGAAAAGACAATATTCATAAAGAGTGAAAGAAAATCTTTGTTCATCACGTATCTCATGAGGGTCTAGTGTTCAGAATATATACAGAATTCTTCCACCTCAATAACAAAGAGACAGAAAAACTTAAAAATGGGCAAAGGAGTAGAAAAGACATTTTACAAAGAAGATCAGCAAGTGACCAACAAACATAGCAAAAAACACACAACAGAATTAGTTGTTAGGAAAATGCAAATTGAAACTACGTGAGAACCTAGTTTACTCCCACTACAGTGGCCATGAGAGAAAATTAAAATAGGAAACTAACAAGTGCTGGCGATGACGTGGAGATGGTGGACCGCCCATGGCGTCCAGGAGTGTACACAGTGACACAGCAGGGGACGGTGTGACAGGCACTCAGTAGCAGTTCACAGGTGGGCCACGGTCCAGCAGCCCTGCCCCTGGCGTGCACCACACCCCTGAGGAGAAGCACTCAAGCAATGGCTGGCAGCTGAGTATTCTGAGTCTTTGGAGGAGAAAAGGTGGGAACAACACAATACCCCCAGAAAGGGAACAGACAGCAGGGGGCAGAGTTGTCCAGGGCAAAATCACTTGGCTGTAAAACAGTGAATCCCTGACACGAGCTACACCATGCATGAACCTGGAAAACAGTATGCGAAGAGAAAGAAACCAGACTCCAAACCACGCGTGGTGTGATTCCATGTACACGGAGTATCCCAGGTAGGGAAACCCACAGACGGAGAAAGCAGATAGGGGTTGCTATAGGCTGAGGAGAGTTGGCCGATGGGAGTGACTGCCTGATGAAGGTGGGTAGGTTTTTCTCTTTGGGGTCATGTAAAACTTCTGGAACTAGATGGTAGTGATGGTAACTCAAGAATAAGAAGAACAGTCCAAACCTAAACCTAGTACAAGGTGGGAAGCCATAAATATCAGAGCAGAAAATAGTAACATTGAAATAAAAAGACAATATAAAGAATCAATGGATCAAAGATTTCAAGAAAATAAATGAATGGACAAACTCTTAGCCAAAATTACAAAAGAACAGACCTACATCAGTGCAATTAGAATGAAAAAGGGGAAATCACAACAGACACCACTGAAATCCAGATCATTGAGAACTACCGTGAAAACTGTAACCCAACAAATTGCAGAATCCTAATGAAATGGACAAATTCCTAGACACATATGAATTACCAAAATTGAATAAAGAAGATACAAAGATGCTAAACAATCCAATAACAGGAAATGAAATTGAGGCAGTAATAATAGCGCTACCAACTAAGAAGAGCCCAGGGACAGGTGGATTCACTGCTGAATTCTACAAGACCTTCAGGGAGGGTATCACACCAAACTCCTCGTGCTCTTTAATGAAGTAAAAGAGAAGTACATCCAAAGTCATTCCTGTGAGCTAGCAACACCCTGATTCCAAAATCAGACAAGAACCCAACTACAAAGAAAACTACAGGCCTATCTCTTTATTGCACATAGATCCAAAAATCCTCAACAAAATACTACAAACAGAATGCAAGCAATCACCAAAAAATATTATACATGAAGACCAAGGAGGATTCATCCCAGGGATACAAGGATGGTTTCACATCCATAAATCAGTAAATGTAATCTATCACATAAGCTAAAGCAAGGACAAAAATCACAAGACCATCTCAACAGATGAAAAAAAAAAAAAAGCATTTGACAAAAGCTAGCATCCATTCATGATAAAAAAAACACTGAAGAGGTTATCATTTACCTTAAAATTTTGAGTATATTTATTATTTTACTACATGCTGCTAAATTTCATCTCATTTCTTTTCAATAGATTTTCCCCTTAGTGTCTCTATTTCCTTTGCCAAAACCTCTAAATGTTTCAAGGACCCTGTCTCACCATGAAAGCTATTACAACAAACCTATGCCAACATAATAAACAGGGAAACCCGAAAGCTTTCCCTCTAAAATCAGGAACAAGACAAAGATGTACGCTATGACCGTTCCCATTCAATGTAGTCCTCAAAACATTAGCCGAGCAGTCAGACAAGAAAAAGACATAAAAGTGATATGTGAAGGAAAGGAAGAAGTCAGATTATTGCAATTTGCAGATGACAAGATCCTTTACACTGAAGACCCAAAGAATTCCATCAAATGACTCGTAGAATTAATAACCAAATTCAGCAACGTCGCTGGTTATAAAATTAACACTCAAAAATCAGCACCATTATTGTACACAAATAATGAACCCACCAAGATATAAATTAGGAAAAAATAAATTCCACAACGACAGCAGGAAAAATTAAATACTTAGGAATTAAACTAAACAAAGAAGTGAACGTCTTCTACATTAGTCTGAATTAACTTACTTCACTGACTTATACTTGACAATAGCCACACTGATAAATTTGATGCCATGTGTATTTTACTGTAATAAAAGCAAACTTATTCTATTAAGAAAAATAATAGCTCATTACTGAGGTGTACACCGAAAATACCATGATTAAGAAAGAAAATCAACAGCAGAATGTACCAAAATTAGTCTAATGAGCAAATATTTCCAGCTATGGTGCCACCATTCACATGATGAAGATAAAGCCTGGCATGAAGAGATTTAATTGTGCTCTGTAAGCAATATCTGACAGTACACAAAATAAATAACCTTATATCCATGAAAAAATGATTCTGTGTGCACATTACAGTGAAATTATAATTATGCAACAGGGAAAACATCCTGAGCTTTTTCCCTCCAGCTTTACTCCCCTGCCATGAGCCAGCGTCCCTGTCTCCCCGATGCTCCAGGGAGAAGATGGAGTGCGCACCCTGGGAGGGCTCTGCATCCCTCTATTTCTCCTTCTGGAAACACCTGGAGCAGCCTCACTCCATGGACCACGAATCTGCTCAGAAAAGTCACACACTTTTTCTAGTTCAGCGCATCCTAAAGACCTAAGAAGAGTACTTTCCAAATACAGCTCGCCTGCCGCTCCGACTTGCAGATCCCAGTGGGGGACTGCAAAGTCCCTCGCTGCTGTCCTGTGTTCAGCACTCCCTGCCCTGAGTTAACGAAGAATGCTAGCAATCCTGGAAGAAAAGCATCGCCCAGGTCACCTCACTTCCTCCCTGAGTCCAGGGAGATGCGGCTGCCCGCTCACCATCAGTAAGTGATGTCCTCGCCCTGAGTGGTTGGTTCTTCGTGACATTCTGAGATTATGGATTTTCTGCTAATTGCAGTGAAGGTGGAGGGCACAGAGCCAGTAAATGATCTCATGGCCTTTGGTTTTTAGCAGCCAGCTACACTCTGGGGCACATTTGTGACTCCACGGTAACGCAGGTGAACGTTGGACTTTGGACGTTTCCCCAGCTGTCACGTAAGATCTTTCTAGTTGTCATGGCTCAGTGCATGAGGTGGGTCACATGCTGAAGAGCGAGTGTCTTTTTGGGTGAGTCCCTGAGACATGATGGACCTCGTCTGTTAGTGGGGACGCCGGTTCTGGGCTCAGAATCCGGATGTGAGGTGCAGCTCAGTGCTTCTCCCCAGCCCTTGGGGTTGCCATGGAGCACGTCCAGGAATGGGTCAGAGCACCAGAAGGTGAGCCCACATCGCCCCAGCCCTCATCTCCTGGTGACACACACACATTCTCTGCACATTTCCAACTGCGCATCAACACCGTCTCTACCTCTCCTCAGAGGGACTCTCGCCCACAGGTGTCACCTCAGCGTTGTCTGTCCATTCGTCTGTATGACTCCCCCTCACTATGGCCTGCCTGTCTCGCAGCCAGCCTTCCTCATTCACCTCTTGTCTCCCCACTCCTCGTGACACCCCGTGTTCCGTGGGTGTCAGCGGCACCCTGATCTGGAGGACCTTGGATGTTTCCCCTAGATGCAGCCCCCGGGGTGTCAGTGTCCCCAGTCAGATGACTGTCTCCACTTTTGGCAAATGTCTAGCACTCTCCAGCCCCTTTCCTGTACAGGCACAATAGAAGGCATCCAGGGAGTGCTTTATGTTAAATTTTTTATTGACACAGAATATTTACACAGATGAGATGCCATGCGATGTTTGGTTCTTCTACACACTGGCTAGGGATCAAGTCAGAGTAATTAGCGTATCCATCCCTAGAACATTACTGCTTCTCATCATGAGCAAATCCTCCCTCCTGGAAGACGCTGCGCTCACACTGCACTGCTGTCAGCTGTCTTCCCCTGTGTGCCCGGGGCAGCAGGGCTGCCCCTCCAGTCACACAGTGGCTCTGATGCGTGCGCCACCCACCCACCCCACACCCCTGTCTCTAACAACCGCTGTCTGCCCTCAGCTTCTGGGACATCGGGTGTTGTAGATTCTGCTTCTGTGGGGGATCACACCATTCAATGCATCTTTAAACACTGCAAATGTGCACGAGGGTCATGCTCTTTTTGTTTGATCAACCTTCAGTTACAGGGACAGCTAAGTTACTTAAACACTCTGGGATTGTTTAAGTTTATAGCTGCTCTGTTTCCCAAATGGGGTGAATTCTATATGTAATAAATGCATGCTTCTTTCTGAAATACAGGACCAGATAGATGATGTTTTTTCAAGCAAGTCTTCAGGGACATGTGAAGCTGAGCTTGCCAGGTTCCTCCCTGTCAACCTCTGACTTCACACAGGGCCTGCTCAGCCCGTTTGTTCCCCTCCATCTGAGGACCAGCGGAGGACGTCCTGGGCCCTCTGCATGGATGCGAAGTCCCAGGAGGTCTTCCCTGGCTGCGCTGTGTGTTCTCCATCACTGCAGACCATTGTCCCAACACAGCACCTCCAAGACCCCAATCACGACCGTGGCCGTGTGACCTTCTTGGGCCAGGCACTGGGCTCAGCACTGGAGACCGAGAAGCAAACAAAGCAAAGAGGAAATCGTGGCTGCCTGGGACTTTTAATCTAGTGAAGGGAGATGGTACAACATCACAGTATGCTGTAAGGTGAGGGTTATTAAAAATAACCAGGAAAGGGAGAGAAGGGAGCAGGTGTGTGATATTATATAACCCGGGGAGGAAGTGCTGAGTTAAAAGGTGACTTTGGAAAATGATCTGAAAGAGGAGAGGAAGGGCACGTGTGGCGGTCTGCAAAGAGGGGAGGGACACCATAGGGTGGCTATGCACTGACACGGCGGGACTGGGGCAGCAGAGCCACAGGCCACATCCTGCGTCACTGGACAGTCACCTGCTTGCTGAGGACCTACAGGGGGTGGGAGGGAGCCTTAGAGAGGATGAGCACATTAGATCAGAATCCAGATGACAGTGTAGACAGCTGGCGGGGGCACGCAGACACGGTGCAGAGTCCTGGACTCTGGGTATAATTAACGAGAAGGTGAAGGCTCCCTGGTACTGTGGACTCGAGGTGACCATGCAGTGGGTGATCCCATGAGCCCCTCTCTGGCCAGCCTTCATCACTAAGCATTTAGGTGAAGCCAGACACTGCTGTCAGGAGTAAGTCCGCAGCTTCAGCTCCGTGCTGAGAGTCACGCACTCTGATTTTCCTTTCTCCCCAGGCAGGGCTGTCTCCGTGCCCTCAGTCATGTCTCGAGCTGCCATCGGGAAGGTAGTGCACAGCTGTGCACCCAGCACTTCCACAGCATTGCGTAAATGCGTGTTTCCTGGTCACTGGCTGATGTGACATCACGACTCCATGCCCCGCCCCCCCATCTGGCCTCCAACTCCGTCCCTGGCTGAGGCCATGGTAGACACCACCAATGGAAGCTCTCCGGGTGTGTTTGTGCTCCTGGGCTTCTCGGCCTGCCCGTCGCTGGAACCCATCCTCTTTGTGCTTGTGGTGGGGTTCTACGGGGTGTCCCTCATGGGCAATGCCATCATCGCGCTGGTCTCCTGCGTGGACGTGCGTCTCCACACACCCATGTACTTCTTTCTCACCAACCTCTCCTTTCTGGACGTGACCTTCACTACGAGCATTGTCCCCCAACTCCTGATCAACCTCTGTGGACTTCGGAAAACCATCAGCTATGGGGGCTGTGTGGCCCAGTTCTACATCTCGCACTGGCTGGGTGCCACCGAGTGTGTCCTCCTGGCTGTCATGTCCTACGACCGCTTCGCTGCCGTCTGCAGACCACTACACTACACAGTCCTCATGCACCCTCAGCTCTGCGTGGGCTTGGCCTGCCTCTCCTGGCTGGGCGGTCTCACCACCAGCCTGGTGGGCTCCACACTCACCATGCTGCTGCCCCTGTGTGGGAACAACCGCATCAACCACTTCTTCTGCGAGATGCCCCTCATCATGCAGCTGGCCTGCGTGGACACCAGCCTGAACGAGCTGGAGATGCACCTGGCCAGCTTTTTCTTCGTGGTGATGCCCCTGGGGCTGATCCTTGTGTCCTATGGTCGCATCACCAGGGCTGTGCTGAGGATGAGGTCAGCCGAAGGGAGGAGAAAGGCCTTTAACACCTGCTCTTCCCACGTGGCCGTGGTGTCCCTGTTCTACGGGAGCATCATCTTCATGTACCTGCAACCGGCCAAGAGCAGCTCCCATGAGCAGAGCAAGTTTGTGGCGCTCTTCTACACGGTGGTCACGCCCGCGGTGAATCCGCTCATCTACACGCTGAGGAACAAGGATGTGAAGGGGGCGCTGGGCCGCCTGGCACTAGGGACCTGCGGCACCTTGGGGACACGGGGCTAGAGAATAGCAGAGACTCTGGTCACTGCCGAGGACTAGAGAGGCTGGACACCAGCAGTGACTCTGGATGGCAGGACATCGGGAGGGCCACCGTGGATTCCAGGGGAGACGTCGGACACCAGTGCTCGTGCACCACGTTCAGGACAAAGTGAAGCGAACGAGCTTTGTTTTCACTTTTCATTAATTATCAAAACCTGTGCTAAATTGTTTTTACCGTGTGTTGTTATATCCATTACATATATGTGGATTATCTTCTCGTTAATACTGTCATATCTGTGGGAGTTACATGTATCTATGTTAATTTTTATATGACCTTCTTAACTGTTAATAGTAATTTCCACCACGGAGTGTGCCCAAGCCGTGTGAAGCATTTCTGTATTTCTGCAGTGTGCGCAGTGAGTCAGTGAGACTCGTGACCCTTCAGGAGTAGTTAGCATTAAACTGAGATTGAAGTCTAGGTCTGTCCATAAATGTGTACACACTGTTACTTAGCCCCCTCGCGGCGTAGTAAGAAATACGTATTTGGTCCCAGTTTCGGCACAGAGCCCCTGAAGCCGGTACCTGCCGAGGGACTGGGGTCGGTGTCTCCTCTTGTGCATAACAAGTCCCCAAGCCACAGACGCGCTCCTGCGAATCAGGGTCCCTCGTGACGGAGACGTGGCGTGGGAAAGCGTATTCCTGAGCTCCGCAGAGAGCCCGTCCTGGGGGCCTGACTCGCGGCGCCCGGCCTCGGCCTTTCCGTCTCGGGGAGGACGGCGTGCGGGACGGAGCCCTGAACCTGCGGGGTCTGAAGCCAGCTCCGCGCGGGTGACATGAGAGCAGAGTGACTTCTAAGAGACGCAGTCGCTGCTGTGCGAAACCCCATGCATTTGGTATCAGGCGGGTTTTGATCCGAAACAGTCGTCCTCCTTGCAAAGGAGGCGTCTAGGGATCCGAGCGTCGGGCGGAGCTCCGAGCTGCCTCGTCGGGGCCGTGGTTCGCAGTCGCGCGCTGCCCTGGCTGCTCTGCGGCTCCGAGCGCTGGAGATTCTCGGGTCCGCTCCAGACCCGTTTCCAGGACCGAGAGGAAGCGGCTAACCGCTCGCCCTTATCCTGACTGGCCGTGCTGCTGCGCCCAGCACACACCGCCCATCGCTGAAGGAAACCAGTTTCCGCGCAGCGCGGTCTTGAGAGAGAAACCAAGTTCACGGCCGTCCCTGGCTGTGCCCATTCAGAGCTCAAAGCAGTTTGGCGAAGCGGAGGATGCGGGCCGTGAGAAGGTGGGAGAGTCCTCGTGGGAGGGGCAGCGGCGTGCGTGTTCGTCTCCGAGCGCAGCGCTGGCGGAAGCATCCACTTGCGATAATACCGTGCGCGGTTATTCTTCAGGCGACCTCCCCCACTCGGTCTGCTTTCCTGGTTGAACATATCCCGAAGTGTCACATGGAGGCTCACGGAGAGCTTTTTTGATCAATACCGACCGATACCAGGAGATTTGGATTTGGATAACCCTGCAAATACAGTACTGGGGCGATAGCAGCTCAGCCTAGCAACTGTTAAAGTCCTTAGCAACGTGCGTTTCTAACGGTTGTAATGCTCCATAGGGGTGCAGAAAACGGGAACCAATCTCCCACACGTGTGTGTATTTGATGTAAAATAAGGTCAGCGCTGAAAGCCGACAAAATCAAATAATGATCCAAATTCAGCCAAAATGTTGATCCTTTTACACATCCTCCTCAGCCCAGTCCCCATATATTTGCTTATTTGTGTGGGGGGGGGTTGATGAAAAAGGGGCACAATTTCCTTTGTTAATATCAATAACATATCCAGCACTCAGTGACTGCTCAGTTTCACCAGGCTCATTTTGGGGCAATTCATCTGAATCTGCTCAAACACTTAACACAGTAAGGCAATGAGTTAGGCGCCGTCACTTCCCCACTTTGCGACTGAGGAAACTGAGGCCCACACAGCAGTGCCGGATGCCAAAGTCTCGCCCCTCAGCACGGACAGTGGGCTCAGCACTGTGCGCTTCTTGAGCGCCTTCTCTGTGGAAGCCCTGATGCCCACGCTGATTGGGCCTGTGTTGATCCTTCCAGTCGGTGCAGCTTCAGCCGTGGTGCACGGGCCCTGGGCTGTTTTCAGTTCATTTTTCATTTGAAATGTGTGTAGGTGTCTTTCTCTCACTGAATTATTTTCTACCACGACCCCCAGAGCGTAGTATTGGCACAAGTGTTGTGGCCACTCCCTCTGTCTTGGACTCATCCCCCACAGTCATGAGAGGAAGAGGGAAACCAGGTGTGGGGCAGCGCCTCTGACTTCAGAACCTGCCTTTGGAACAAGGAGGAAACCGTGGGTCCTGCTCGCCTCATCACCTGTACCACGGCGGGATCAGCCCACTGCACCGCACCCACTTATTTCTCTGAACCAATCCTCTGTTTCCTCACATCACCCTCCAACACCCACAGAGCACCGCTCAGCCACAGAGCACCGCTCAGCCGCAGAGCACAGAATTCCCCCCCCCTGCAGGGAGCACAGGGCCTCTGCTCCTGCCCTGAGCTCCTGGGGAGGCAGGAACAGCGCTGCCCTCCACTGCCCAGCTGCGGTTCCACACGAAGGACGTGATGAGCTTGTTGGAAATGAGTCTGGATTTGGAGACAGCCAGGCTGATGACCCACCTTCGCCATCACCTGTGGGGCTGTGAAATAATTAGGATCCTACGAAGATGTGGACATCAAAGTGTGGCATTTGAACACAGTTTAATCAAGAGAAAATTTCCCAAGAGGTAGGGAGGTGTAGGGAATCCAACAAGGGTATTATGGTAGCTGGAATTAAAACCAGAGAGGATGCAAGGGATACTACAGGACTTTGTCCAAACCAGGGGAACAATCAGGACCCCAGGGCAAGGAGGGGAAGAGAAGGGCAGTTTCATGACCTGAAAATGGAAGGACTGTGCAGGGATCGTTGCTAACAGGGGCTACAGTCTTCAGGGAGGGACGTGCCAGCTGCAGCAATCCCAGGACGGAAGGTAAGGAGCAGCACACTTCCCTGGCTCCATGCACCCTTACTATCTCTTGCAATTGGGCTCCCATTTCCTGGGCCCAATCACAGCCAACTGCAGTGGTGCTGTCAGCGCCCACACAGATGGACACCGAGCACGCAGACAGGAAAGTGGTGCCTGCTGGCGTCAACCCCAATGCACACAGAGCACATAACTGGTAATGGCGGCCCCTGGTCAAGTCCACAGATGGCGTACAGAGCATGCAGATGGGAAGCCTTGTCCCTGGTGGTGTCTACATGGACGGGGCACACGGCCCACAGATGGAGAGAGTGATCCCGGGGGTGTCTACACTGATGGGGCCCAGAGCAAACAGATGGTGTGTGTGGCCCCTGGTGGAGTCCCAGAGCAGAGATGGGTAGAGTGGTCCCTTCTGGACACAGAGAGGATTGGTGACCAATCGCTGTGCTGGGGGCAGTCAGTGTCTCAGGGAGAATGTGATGGAGGAGGGAGGAGCCACCCGACCCCAGGCAGGGAGCCACCAGGGCGGAGCTGCGAACAGGACGCCTCGTGTGCCTGAACATGAGACGGGACAGGAGGAATCAGGGTCTCAGAGATCCAACACTGCAGGCCAGGAGGGTCTCACCCTGGATGAGGCTGCGTTTTATATTTTCAGGTTATTTGTGGGCAGGAGTGGCTCATGATATGCCTTTACAGGGTGTGGTTTCAACATATGATGAATGTCTAAGTTTAAATATTTACTGTAGTAAAAGACACTTTACCGTCAGTCCTCCTCAAGGTCTTCCCCTTACCCTGATCACACTTATCCTATCATTCCTGCCACTTTCTGAAGCAGTTGTGGACATCTTCTTTCGTATCTTTTGTTGCACTTTCATAGCTGTCTCCACGTCCTGAATCCATTCAAAACATTCACCTTTCACAGTCATTTTGACTTTGGGAAAGAACCAGAAGTCACACAGTGCCAGAATCAGTGAATAGGGTGGATGAGGATGCAGCGTCATGCTTTTAGGAGCTGCCTTTCCATCGGATGGCACTCGGCTCTAGCATTCACTGTATTCTTGACAAACCTGATAAAGACACTCAAGAAAGAGGACTTCCAGAACTGCTTCAGAAAGTGGCAAGAGTGATAGGATAAGTGTTTTCAAAGTGTGAGGGAGGATTTTGAAAGATCAATGGCAGTGTGTATTTACTATAATAAAGTTTAATGTAAACCTCACTCTATATTTTGATCATGCCTTGTATGTCTGTGAAGTTATGCATAGAAATACAAATAGTCTCCTGTGCCTGGGATTTCTTAGACTGTTGTTTTATGGTTTTCTACTTTAGGCTTATGTTTTCAATCTATCCTTTCTTGTGTGTGCTTGTGTGTGTGTGCACGTGTGTATTTTGAGAGAGTGAGGGCATGAGAAGCAGGGAGATGGGGAAAAGAGGAGACACAGATATTATATAATATTTCCAAAATACTTACACAATAGCCCCAAAACAATATCACTAGTTGCAGTTTCATTACTACCTAGAAACTGTACCTCTACCATAGTCACAGTTTCATAGACACACAGATTTCTGAGGAATACCAGTTCTGTCAGATGGAAATTCACTCACTTATGTCCGTGTGTAATGCACAGGTCGTAACTCCGGACATAAAACCCATCTTGTCATCTAACAGAGCACGACACCTGCCTTTATTCTATTTTTCAAACTTGAGATTTTTTACTAGTTTGAAGCCACAAGTTACCTTCCTACTCACCCAAACCAGCATCCTGCTGGGACACTGGTAACAACTCAACACACTCTCATCTCCTCGTCAGGAGAGGTAGCACTGGCAGGACGGACACTTGGCCTTAGCACAGCCCACGCTTGCTGCTGGCCCTGGCCCCTCACCTCACCACCAAGCATTCCCCATTCAAGGCCCCCTGTGCAGCCCTGCTGCCTTTGTCTGCAAGGTGGGCGCTAAACCAGACTCATAAGGCTGCTTTGAGAAATAAAGTGTTGAGAGTTGGGAAAATACACAGCACAGCACAGAGCATCCTCAAAACCCAACACATGTTAGAAATTGCACCCAGTGTGTTACACATGGACACAAATGAGTGAATATTCACGCACTTGATATCCCTCAAGAAATCACGTGTCTGTGAAGTTTTGTATGTGGTAAAGCTATAGGTTCTGGGGAGTAATGAAACCAACAGTGACATTGTCTTGGGACTGCTGCCTGACTTACACATTCTCTGAGGCCTTTCATCCCTCAGAAAAGATGTCCACTTTCCTCCGAGACCTGGACTCTTACTTGCAGTAGGGGCCACACTGCTATGACAGAGGATGCCAGGAGATAAAGTTCACACAGATCGAGAGGCAGTGCCATCGAGAGGAGACTGCCACCTGCCAACCAGGACACAGACACCGAAATAAACAGGTCACAACTACAGACACACAGAGGGAAAACAATCCAGAGTGCACACATTCATTAACTGTCAAACAACGCTTTACCTGTACTATCGTGAACAGAGATGGGGCCATCTCAGCTTCCACTGAGGCCCTGGAAAAGTCACTTCGTCCCTGCTCAGATTGTGTGCTAACACACGCCCTGGGCCCTCACTCCCACTGCCCATGGTTTCCTCAATTCAAGATCCAAAAATATGATTACATTTGAGCCGGTAAAAAGAAGAGGAGGAGGAGGAGGAGGAAGAGGAGAAAAATAAGGAGGAGCAGTGAAGGGTGGAGGAAAAGGAGGATGAAGCGGAGGAGGAGGAGGAGGAATACATGGCTCCTCATATCCATGTATAGAAAGATTGTTAATCCCTATCAACAGTGTCATCATCATCGTCAAGATTAGCACTCTTACCATTATCATCATCAATTTAGAAATTATTTAGGTGAGTGCATATTAATAAGAGGAAATAAAGACAAAAGGTGATGAAGTTATATGAATAAAATCACCATATGTCTTAGCTGAAATTCTATCTGGACCACATCATGTTTAGTGAAAAACCTTGAGGAGATTATCTACACAAAAGCCTTTAGGATGGGGAAAGATTTATGGTTTAGATCAAAATGTCCCCATTATGCCTTATATCTAGTTGTTCCCCCAAAGCCTCATGCATGCATAGGTGGGCTTTTCAGAGGTGACTGCATCTATGGGGTGTGTTACTGGGACTAAGTGTGTGTGATAACTAAATTGGTTTAGTATAGTTCTGGGTGTGGATAATGGGAAGTCCTACCCTGAGTGTGGGTGGCACCAATCAATAGGCTTGTAGCCTGGATGGGATACAAAGGGAAAGATGAAAGGCAGGCTCACTGCTGCTGCTGCCTCCTCTCTGCCCTGCTATGGACTGTTTCTCCTCTGTGATGCCCCTCTGCCATGTCACCCTACTGTGGAGCCAGCTGACTATGAACTGAAACTTCTACAAACTGTAGGCAAAAATAAACTTTTCCTCCTTTAACTTGTGAATGTTGGGTATTTTGTCCCAGCAATGAGAAAAGTAACTAAGCCTCCCCAAATATCCACATTTAGAGGTGGGGCCTGGTTGGAGGTGGGTCACTGGGGGCATGACCTGGAAGGGTACATCTCCCTCCCCATTCATCCCTTCACTCTCTGCCTTCTTCTCTTTGTGATGTGTGTGAGCAGCTTTTCCTCTGCTCCCCACCCCCACCACCATGTTTCTGCCTTGAAGCCACCAACCAAGTTCTGAAATCATGAGCCAAAGTAAACTCTGCTGAGGAAAGCCTCAGGCAGTGAGTGTAGTCACCCCAAGGCACAGGCCATGAGGGTCGCAACCAGCAACATCACAGGGGCAGGGCTGCACAAGTCCTTTGGAGCTCACATCTTACCACATTATGCACTGATTATGGAGCTATAAGGTTTAATGTTTGTCTTGCTGGGTTTTGGTCTTGCTTTGGTCTGATTCCTTTTTATCTCCTTACTTCTACCTTTGGAATGAGAATATTTACCCTGTGCCATTGAATGTCAGCAGTATTTAACATTCTTCTTGATTTTTACAAGGCCCCACAGCTAAGAGATTGCCTTGAGTCTCAGAGAAGACTTTAGATTTGAACTTTTCAGCAATGTTGGAACTGTTAAGACTTTGGCAAACGTTAGAGATGGACTAAGTATATTTTGCATAATGAGATGGATAAGACTCCTTTGGGGCAGAATGTTATAGTCTGGATCTAAACGTCCCCCCAAAAGCATTCAGAGGTGCACCTGGTCAGAAGAAGGGACACTGAAGGCACAATTTGGAAGGGCATGTTCTCTTCCCTTTTCTCTCTTGCTTCCTGGCCAACATGCCATGAGCAGCTTTTCCTCTCCCATGCCCCTCTATGATGCTGTTTCTTCCTTGAAGCCAAGCAACCATGCACTAAAACCATGAGCCAAAATAAACTTCTCTTTCTTTAAGTTGTGGGTGCCAGGTATTTTGTCCCAGCAATGGGAAACTGACTAAGACAGATTGGGCTAAGGGTTTATTTTTCTTTAGAAATCTAAGAGATGTATTTAGAATATAACTATATATAACTATTAAATTAGCCACCTAATTCTGTATCTTCATTTAATGTTTATATTTATTTAGTAGAAAATAAATATTTTTTAGTAAAATACAAAGGATTTCATATATACTTCTTAAAGCCAATCCAATGACAAAATCTGAACTGAACATATAAGGATAGATCATCCTGTTTGAGGAAAGAAGTATGAAAACTGCATAATCTAAAGGGTTTATTTTATTTACAAAAGACAAATACAGGGCAGGGGGCATGGCTTAGTGGCAGAGCTCTTGCCTAGCACTTATGAGGCCCTGGGTTCAGCCTCCAGCACTGCAACTAATCAATCAATGTAAGCAAGCCAATTTCCTATAACCTTTTTGGAAATTAGTAGTTAAGATTGTATTAGAATTCTTCAAGAAAATGGAAATAGGGAGGGAGATAGAGAGAGAGTGAGAGGGAGGGAGAGAGAGGGAGAGGTTGAGATTTTAAGAGTTGTAAGGAATTGGCCACTCGGTTTTGGGGCTGGCAATTCCAAAACCCACAGGACAGGCTGAAGGCCAGGAAGGGGTGAGACAGCAGCTGAGTGTAAAGCAGACCACAAAATTCCCCTTCCCTGGGAGATCTCTGTTTCCCTTTAGATCGCCTGCTGACTGGGAGATAGCCATGCACTTTACAGACCATAACCTGCTTTCCCTGGAGTCCCCTGATCTGGCTAGGGTGCTGCTGAGTGGTGAGCACTTGGCTAACACCTGCGTGGCCCAGGGTTCCATCCCCAGCACCACAAATACAACACAACAAAACAGAGTCTGCTGATTTAAATGTCAATCTCATCTAAAAAGATCCCTTTGTGGCACCATCCACACTGGTGTTTCACCAAATCCCTGGGTACTGTGGACTACCCACATGGGCACACAAAATTAGCCATGACTGAGACCAAGTACTTTCTGGAAACAGCCAAAATTTTACTTATTTTTACAACATAATCAAAGGAATTTGCTTTACTTTTTACTATAAATTTTAAGGGAAATTGTGGAATAAACTATGATTTGCCATTAAAGCTTTAAAAACAAAGAATACAAAATGTTGGCAAGGAAAGGAAAATAATAAATTAATACAATCACTATGGAAATCATGCAACACTTCCTCAAAAAGCTAAACTAGATCTTCGCTATGACCCAGTTATAACCATGGCTCGGTAACCTTCCTGGAGGAAACGGAGTCACCATCCAATAGAAGAACTCGTGCAGGCGCGCCGCCAGTGCACTGCTCATGAGAGCCAAGACACGGGGTCAGCCCATTTGTGTCTGCGTGCCTGGCCTGTTTCACTTAGGCGATCCCACTCTAGGTTCATCCATGTTGTTACAAATGAAAAGATTTCCTTCTTTTTCCAGACTTTATATTATTCAATTTTGTTTACGTAACACTTTCTCTTTATCCATTCATTTTTGATGGACATAGAGATGGCTCCCATATCTTGGCTACTGTGAATAAAGTTGAAATAAATGTGGAAGTGCAGATATCCCTTCAACATATTCAATTCACATATATATATATATTGATTATAGGACTGCTGGGCCACGAGGCAGTTGTACTGTTACTTTTTTGAGGAACCACTCGCTATACTATTTTTCTAGATGACTATACTCATTTACTTTCTCACCAACAGTGCAGTGTGTTCCCTTTTCTCTGCATTCTTGTCAGCATTTAGCATAATTTGTCTTTTGATTATAGCCATTCTACTAGGTCTGAAGTAATATTTCATGATTTTAATGTGTGCGTATTTAAAATTTATGGCACATTTCCTCTTACATTCTAAACACTACCTTGAGCATTTTATTTTATTTATTTATTTTTTTTTTTTGTGGGTACCGGGGGTCGACCTCAGGACCTCGCACGCCAGCAGGCGCCCATGCCGCTGAGCGATATCACCGGCCCCTTTTTCGTATGTGGGATCCGAGAGTCGAATTCGGGCCCTCGCGCTTGCCAGGCAGGCGCTTATGCCGCTGAGCCGTCTCACCGGCCCCCTTGAGCATTTTAATAAAGTGGATTCACCACCCTCATCCCAGATGTGGAGCAGAAGTAGGTCTGACCTCTGCAGACTCAGGTTAGATTCCAGGCCCCTCACAAACCACACTTCTTTTTTTTAACTTTGTTTTTTTATCAGTACATATTTGCATGTACACTGATTGCATTCATCACAGGGAATTTATACCTGGACATATCACATCTCAGTTCTTTTCTTCCCATTCTCCTCCCCTCCCTTCAACCTTTCTTCCCCTCCCCGTTTACAAAAGCTTTGTTTCCACTGTTTTCTTCCATTCTTTTTTTCCCTTCTTTCCCCTCCCCTCTCCCCTCTCTTGCTCTTTCCCACTTGAACAAGTTCTTCTTACTTTCCAGTACCTACCCTCTATTTCTTATTATGCTCCTTATTTACCCTTTGTGCTTCTCACACAAGAGAAACAATGTAATATTTAAACTTGTGTGTCCAATTTATTTCACTTAAGTTTATGGTCTCAAGGCGCATCCATTTACCTAAAAATGACTCAAGTTTACCCTTCTTTATGGTGCAGTACTACCCCATCATATAAGTACCACATTCTATTTATCCATTCATCTTCTGAGGGGCATATGAGCTGTTTCCAAGATTCAGCTATTATAAATTGTGCTGCTATAAACATGGGTGTGCACATATCACTGTGGTATGATGCTTTTAACTCTTTGGGGAAGATTCATAGAAGGGGAACAGGTGGGTCAAATGGAACCTCTAGTTTTAGTTTTTTGAGGAACCTCCATACTAATTTCCATATTGGCTATACCAGTTTACACTCCCACCAACAGTGGAGAAGGGTTCCTTATTCCCCACAGCCTCGGCAGCATTTGTTACTGGTTGCTTTCTTGATGATAGCCATTCTTTCTGGAGTGAGATGGAATCTCAGTGTTGTTTTATTTGCTGTTTCAACTTCTTCATCATCTGAGAAGTGTCTATTCATTTCAGATGCCCATTTTTGGATTAGGTCTTTAAATTTGGGGGAGTTCTGACTTTTTTAAATTCATTAATATTCTAGATGTTAGTCCTTTGTCTGAGGAATAGCTGGTAAATTTTTTTTACTATTCTGTGGGTTGTCTCATTTCTCTGCTGGTGGTTTCCGTTGCTGCAAAAAAGCTTTTTAATTTGATGTGATCTAAGTTGTTGATTATTTGCAATATTTTCTGTGTGATCAGGTTTTGTTCATAAAGTCTTTGCCTACAGCTATGTCTTCAAGAGTTCTACCTATTCTGTCTTCCAGGAGATTAAGTGTTTCTGCTTTTATATTTAGATCTTTGACCCATTTCAATTTTAGTTTAGCACATAGTGAGAGATATGGATCTAAGTTTAATCTTCAGCATGTGGAAAGCCAGTTTTTCCAGCACCATTTTATTCAAGAGGCTATGTTTCTTCCAGTGAAAGTGTTTGGCCCCTGTCGAACATAAAGTGGCTGAGTGTGTTTGGAGTTGTTTCTGCATTTTCTATTCTGTTCCATTGATTCTCAGGTCTGTTTCTTTGCCAGTACCATGCTGTTTTTATCACAGTAACTCTGTATAGTTTCAAGTCAAGGATTATGATGCCCCCTGCCTTGCCCTAGTTGCCCAGAACTGCTTTTGCTATTCTAGGTCTCTTCCAGTTCCATATGAATTTTAGGCTTGCTTTCTTTTAATTCTGCGAAGTATGCTGTTGGTTTTTTGATTGAGATTGCATTAAATCTGTGCAACAGTATTGAAAGTATGACCATTTTTCACTATATTGGTTCTTCCTATCAAAGAACAGGGATATCTTTTCATTCCCTGATACTCCCTTTGATCTTCTTTTTCTTCAGTTTCTCTCTCTCACCTTCTTTGTGGGAATCAAAATAGCATCAAACCCCAGAACCATGTAGGGCCTTGTTTATCAACCCTCTTCATTCACAAATTCCTTTGAAGAATGAAAAAGGAGTTAAACAACAACAAAAAAATCTTATTTAGTTCATTATTGGTGAGAATGAATAAAATGTTTAAAGTCACTAAGTAATGGACTATGTTGAAAACATTTGAAAGAAAATATTTGTATGAGAGAATCTCCCTATGGTTAAAAACGTGTTCACAAGAATCAAGTGTTAGCCATAACAAAGAAAACCTTCATCAGAGAGTTACTTGAACTTCCTTTTAAAATTATTTACTTAACCCGTGCCCTAGAAGTTAAAGACTTCGAAGTTTAAAGGAAATCAAATTGAAGTCATTTTCTCACCTAAGAGAATGAAGCATTGAGACAGTCATACAAATCTCTGGGAAGAAAATGCTAGAAGAAAAGAAGAAAGAAAGAAAAAGAAAAGGCTAGAAGAAAGTCGCAGTGGGGCCGGTGAGACGGCTCAGCGGCTTAAGCGCCTGCCTTGCAAGCGCGAAGGCCCGAGTTCGACTCCCGGATCCCACATACGAAAAAGGGGCCGGTGATATCGCTCAGTGGCACGGGTGCCTGTTGGCGCGCGAGGTCCTGAGGTCGTCCCCCCGGTACCCACCAAAAAAAAAAAAAAAAAAAAAAAGAAAGTCGCAGTGCTGCAGACTCTGTCCATGGCAGGAGCAACCAGAGCCAGCACTGTCTTAGGGCAGCTCTGGGCGGCAGGTCCTCCCCGCGGGGAGAGGCAGCTGCACCACCAGGCTAAGTCTCCCTCCTTCTCCTCAGCGGGGTAATAACGAGCTGTGGGGACACAGACAAACCCCTCAGCCTTTATGCAGTTCTACCTCCTTGGTAATGAAAAGCTAGATTCCAGTTTCCAGAGTTTTCTCAGATCTGAAATTCTTTATTATTATTTTTTTTAATGTGGGTACCAGGAATCGAACTCAGGACCTCGCACTTGCCAGGCAAGCGCTTATGCCGCTGAGTGATATCACCGGCCCAGATCTGAAATTCTAAAGGAAGCATCACTCTGGAGCACGGTTTAGCTGCAGGCGACATCTGCCTGGAAAATATGTGGATCCTGTTAAAGAGAAACGACTCCACCTATTGGTGCTAAAACAGAACACTTCTTACTACCAATCAACTCCAGGCTCCAGGGAGAGGACGCTGAGTTCCTGTGACTCTCTGCCTCATTCCATTATTCAAGAAATGTGGTGGAGCACTACACATTAGGAAACTGGAAAAATAAGAGAAAAATAAACTTAAAGCAAGTAGAATTAAATAACAAAGCAGAAACCAATATATTTCAAAAAGAAAAATGAGAGAAATTCTATAAAAACTAATAGAGAAAATATGATTACCAAAAGTTGCTAAACATAAAGACTGACCAAGAAAAAAAAAGAGCAATAAAGACAAAAATTCTCCAGTAAAGTGAGAATATAAGTCTGTACCACACAGATATTAAAAGGATAAAAGGTAATTACTACAAACAACTGTACAACATGCATAAATCTTAAAATATAGATGAATAAAAAATTTCTCAAAACACACAAACTACCAAAACTTACCATGATTAAATATATGCCTGAATAATGCTAAAAATAATATACAATTAATTCTTAATTTAAAACCTTCCAAAAAATCTCCAAGCCCAGAATATTTCACTAGCCAATTTACTAAATACTTAAAAAAGAAATACCAGTTCCACATGAAATTTTTGTGGCATATGGGACAACAAACATATTCTGACTCAGTTCGTGAGCATTACCCAATTATGAAGGTCCCGCATCAACAGCGCAAAACAGAAATCTAAAACAAAATTTCTCATTAATACATTTTTTAAAGTTCTCAACAAAATAGTAGCATGCAGAGTCTAGCAACATATAATGTCTGAAGGAATTTATGAAAAGTGAAAAGTCAGAGAATGACTAAGTGTATTTACAAAGCCAAAGGATACAAATACATGAAAATCAATCATATTTCTACATGTTAGCAAGCAAATTTTTAGAAGTGATGCCACCTACAATAGCTAAAAATAAAATATATGAGTAAAAATTGAAAAATGTACATATGCTGAAGACTAAAAAACCTGATGAAATGAAAGATGGCAAATTAATGTAAAGATATAACATGTTCATGAATTGGAAAGCCCAAAATAAGAAAGAGGTTAATTCAACCCAACTGATCCAATGATTTAATATAATTCTTATCAAAATCCTAGGAAGACTTTTGCAGACATAGACAAATTAATTCTTCTATTACAAACAGGAAACTTCAAAATTTTTAAAAAATAAAATTAAAATTGAAAGAATCACATGTCTGATTTTAAGACATATCACCAAAATGAACTAATTACAATAGTGTGTTACTGGTTAAAGAATAGACATAAAGACCAGTGGAACAGAACAGGAACCCAGAAATGGACTCAGAATTATGGCCAAATGATTTTTGACGAAGGCGCAAAAATAATTAAACAAACTTTTTCAACAAGTTGTTGGAACTGGACATCCACAGGCAATTTAAAAAGTCCCCCAGCTAAACGTCATACCTTATACAAAAATCAATTCAAAGTGGATCATAAATGTAAAATCACAAAACTTAATAGAAGGCAAAATAGAAACTCATTTTGGCCTGTGATTTGGCAAACAGTTCTTAGGACACCACAAAACTCATCATGTAACAGATAAATCGGCAAACTTGGCTTAATCCAAATTAATAAGTTTTGCTTATTAAGCCATGTTAAACACAGGGATAAAAGGCTGGGGTAAAGTATTTGCAGGTTATGTATCCATAATTGCTAAACACTCAAAACTCAATTTTAATAATGTGCAAAACTTGAGCAGAAATTTAAAGAAAAAGATGTTGTGGGAGCAAAAGGAGGAAAGGACGCCGATACCGCGAAACACTCGGGAATTGAAGTCACGGTGAATGCCCCCGCACCCGTCAGTCACGACACGGCGGGTTCCACGGGGCACCGCCGAGGGCGCACGGGCCCTCTGCGCGGCAGCGTGGACGCCGGGTGCCCCCCTCTCGGGAGCGGTTTGCCGTTACCTGCGGAGCACGCGCTTAGGCCGAGGCCGGGGGTCCCACTCCTGGAGAAGCGACACCTTACGTGCCACAGAAACGCGTATTTCCGTGTTCTGAGCGGCTCTGTGCATAATTATCCCAAACTGGAAGCGACCCAGATATTGCATCCTCCACCCAGTGACAAGAGGCGCACGCCCGGGTCACGCACGCCACGGCAGTCACTCCGCAAAACCGAGGCGCGAGCCACGGACACACCCGCGGCAGTGAATCTCAAACGCGGTCCGCTGGTTTCAAAAGCCGATCTTGAAATCAACCGTGGTACTTTACAATTACATTTACGCCATCGTCCAAAAGATAAAACGTGATGAAAATAAATCAGTGATTTTCGGCGTGGATGGTCGGAGTCAGGGTTAACAAACGGAGGGCACCGGCGAGACTTTCGGGCGCGGAGCTGCTCCACACGCCGAGCTTGGTGGTAATGACACAGTGTGTAGGTCTCTAAATTCACAGGACTGCACACCAAAAGTTACGGTTTTATTTTATGATAAATGTAAAATATAAAACAGTCCAAAGAGCGCACTGTTTTCACATACATACATATATATATATATATATGTGCTCTTCGCTCATGTTTGGAACTGGCTAGCAGAAAAAATTAAATTCGAAACTCACTTCTCTTTCTGTACCACGTATTTCCAGAACCATCGGGGTGTGGAAATGTACATCAAAGTGTCCCCGTCCTTCCCTTGTTTTACGGGGGCCAAGGGGACCCGGTGCGTGGCGCGCAAAGCCGCATCGCAGCGACGGGCGGCGGCCCAGTCAAGCCCGCGACGCGAAGAAGCCGTGGGACCCGGCTTCGCGATCAGCGCGCCCGCGGCTGCGCCTCGCGCGGGTCGCGGGCTGGGCCCCTGCGGCTCCCCGGGAGCCCGCGTCAGGCCCGACGAGGGAGGGCCCGGGGCCGCCGCCGCCGCCGGTCCGGAAGCTCGGAGCCGCCCGCCTCGACGGCTCGGTCCGCGGCGGAGCCGGGCAGCGGGGGCGCGGGAGGACCTCGGGGCGCGCCTCGGCGCGGACGCCGGGTCCTGAGCGCCTCCCGATTCGGAGGACGCCGTCTAGGTACCGAGCGGCGCGGCCGGCGAGCTCCCTGCCGCTCTCCAGAAAGGCGCTCGGTCTCTTCCTCGCGTCCGCTTCAGCGCAGCCCCAAAGCCTGACTGCCCGGTTTCCACACTGTGCAACCGCGGCCCCGCTTCTTCGTTTACACTCGAGTTTCTCAGTTAAATTCTCACGCTGCTGCCGGGAGTTACTGCAATGCTTCTCCTCCTCCTTTTCCCTAAGGCCTGCTTTAACGTGCACCGGACAATCTGCCTCACAGCCCTGGTGACGCACGCTCTCTCCGGTGGAAGAAAATCCCGGCTCTTCCGCTGGAGGGCCGCCGAGAGCTCCGAGCCTCTCCCGGGGGACCCTGCAACCAGCCCCGCCCCCGACTCAGACCGCGTCTCGGCGCCCTGCACGTTCCTTTTGCTCTTTGCTTTCACGGCCTCCTCCCAACTCTTTCCCTCCCTGACTCGCTCAGTCTGCAAGGCCCCAGAGGGACGCCTTCTCCCATAGGGAGCCCAAACCCCAAGCTCAAGTTAAGGTCAAGCTATGCCCCAGCACGCTGTCGGCGCCAGATGGCCGCGGAGTTTCCTGTAGGAGGCTAAATTCGTGTCGCAATTGTCCTAGCACAGTAAATGTGCTCAGTGAAGAAGAAAAAAAGAATGAAATGTAAATGTCTAAATATGTGAATGATTATTATTTAATATTTGTAATAAATTAATAACAAGTAATCATCAGTTACAAGTTAATATTTATAATGTAATGAATAGTTACATGTTAACATGTGTAATAAATATCAATGTCTCATTATAAAATTGTGCAGTGATAAGGCCTGCACCTATTTTCCATATTTTACTAACTGTAAAATTGACGTATCTTGTAAAGATCTGTGTGCATCCATCACCACGCCGAGCACTCTAGCATAAAATAGATGATAGGAAACAGGGTGAGAGATCTTTGCAAAGGGAAGGGACAAAGAAATGGGGGAGCTGGGGCAGGGAGGAGGGGACGTAGAATCAAGGTGCATTGTGTATGTGCGCCAGGCCCCCAGGAGGAATGCGATCTGTATGTGCTGCAGACACGTGCCAACAAAAATAAGAATAAAAACCATATTTCAACCAACCTCTACTTGTACATCTGTGAAGACAAGTTTTTGTTGTTATTAAACAGACAGGCAAGTTTTCTTAGTTAACTATTAAGCTTGGACTTGTTTTACTTTGTAAAATATTTTAATAAGTTAACATATAAAAAGGGAAAAGTTGTTGCTTATATACATTAACTGCATTACATATTTCATATCCAACCCGAGATGATGCCTCTCCACTCGATGTGGCACAGGCATGCCAACAGTTTGGACACCTGTGGCTTTAGACAGAGATGAGGAAACCAGAACGCATTCGCTCACAGAAAGATGTGGGGGTAACTCAGAACTCAGACCTTGTACCACAGGAAGTATGGGGTGATGTAACAGCACTACCCACGGTCACGTGACTAGTTTTGACCCTGCGGCAATAGCATAAGCTCAGCGCCCAGTCCCACGGGAGAGGCTAACTGAGCTCCAACCCCCAGCCCCAGCTTCCCCCAGGCCTGCTCTTCCTTCCCCCTACACACAGGGTGAAGGGTTTTGAGTTACTGGCAATCCCAAAGCAGGGGCTTCGAAGTGCCTCCTTTCGTTTGACAGTGGGCACCCCATCTTCCTTCCCAAGGAAAGAGTTCAAGGACGGAGATTTCAGTGAGTTCCTACAGTGGAGAGATTAAGAGGAAAAATTAGAGACCCATAGTTGGCACTATCCAACCAAAAAGTTTAAGAACTCAAAAAGTTTCGTATTAGTATGGGTCTTAGGAGTTCTTGGATAAGCTTGAATCCCTCCCATAATTTTTGTTTAATACCAGTAATTTGAAAAACAAAGTGTTTCCATCTTTGTAAACAGTCTGTCATGGAAATTGAAATGCAGCCATCTGCAGGTTTCCATTAATAGTACTGCTGCTGGAAATTGGAGGGTTGCTTTCCCTTTTAACAAAGGACACTCAGTGCCCCCTCCCCTCTGCCCTACCTTACCTGAGGGCTTCTCACTCCTTGACCACTCGTGTCTGGACCTAATTGCAGCCTCAGTAGAGCAGTGGTTCCCTGGATACCCCTGCTCCCGACAGCCAACCCCTCGCGCACCATCCCACAAACCAGTGACACCCTCTCCATCAGTGCTGCCTTCACACCGGGCCTGAGTGTCTTCTCCTAGGACAAGGGCCACCTGTGCAGAGTGCACTCTTACACCTCTCAGTAACTCAAAACAGAAGAGGGAAAACTCGTAGAGGTGCACAGCACCTGCCGCATGAGCAGCTGCCAAAACATCTTTGCTTCTTTTGCTGTGCTGGAGACCAAAAGCACAAGTGAGGCGAGCTTTCTCCTCCTGGATTTCCTGCCAGCCAACGACTTTTTAAAAGTTTACTTTGCAGTAAATGTTAGCAGTACATGAAGTTGATGTTCATCTTAGGGAGTGGGTCCATGTACGTGTTCTTTTCTATTCCTCTTCTCCCCCCACCTGCCTCCCTCCCTCATTTCTAATCCCCTTCCCCATTTTCACTGTTATTATTATTGTCATTGTTGTTATACACACAATGAATGTGGCCATCGAAGTTGAATATAAAGCAGCTCCTTGAAGAGGAATAGTTTCAGCTGTTGAAGTGACCAGCTACTTAGAGCATCATCCTCAATTCTACCCGAGCGTGCATCACTCCAACAGCCGGCGCTCCTCACCCCAGGCAGCCCTGTGGGATACACTTTGGCCACGACAAAGTCAAGTGTGCAAATGACCAAGCACACTCTTCCTCTTCAACACACAGCCTAACGACCCTGCCTATGCATGGAGCAGGAAGGACGGGCATATCTGGGACAGAGCACTGTGCTTTGCTGATGTTTGCTCCCCCCACTCTGGAAAGCCACGGGGGTCCTGGATTAAAAAGAGCTTCCAGGAAAGAAAGGCCACTGGTGTTATCTCTCTTCTTTACATCCACACCCATCTGCCAACCGCCCAGTGCCTTGCTGTGACCGAGTCAGTCCAGTAGGATAGAGAGCCGCAGCTGTGGGTGATGAGTCACAAGGGTGTGGGTGATTCACAGGGGCGTGGGCTGTGCACGCAGGGGCAGAGATATCCTGGAGCAGACGCAGTGCACGGGGCAATGCAGTGCACGGGCTGGGCTCCCTGTGTTCATTCTACTGCGTATGGTTTTTTTTTTTAATTTTAGTTCTAATTTCATTGGAATAACTTTTTAAGGTGTAACAGCACAATACAAAAGCCTCCACATTTAGAATAAAATTTGTAGAAGAATAACATCCATAAAATATCACTACCGTTGTTTAATCAAGGAAAATGGGATGTGACTGGTTCAGATGTAACTCCTGTGCTTTTGGTTGCTCCAGAAACAGGGCTTCCTCTATGACATTAAATTAGACCAAAATCTTACTTGTTTTGAGCATGCCGTTCTTCACGGACCTCCTCGGTGGATGCGCTACGATCTTGCCACATTATTTCAGCTCCCGACAACACATTTGCTCTGCTCTGAACCCTTGTCCTCCCCACGGTTGCAGACACATTGAGACAGAAGCCCCAGCAAGTCGCCGTGCAGGCTGAGCATTCCTGATCTGAAATCCAAAGTGCTCCAATGCCCAGAACTTGAGCACCTCCTGACATTCTGCCCCTGACCTCATGAGACGGTGGCAGCCAGAGCACAGGCGCACTAAAATACTGAATAAAATCACTTCCAGGCTGTGTGTATAAGGTATACATGACGTGTAAAGAAATTCCATGTTTAGACTTGGGGCCTCTCCTTAAGACATGGTGTTACATATATGCAAATATCTCAAAATCCAGAAGAAATTCCAGAATGCAAAGCATTTCTGGCCCATGGTTTTGGATAAGGGGTACCACACCCAGCCTGGCTATGCAAGGGCCCCCTCCCTGGACTTCCCCAGCCCCTTCCTGCCAGCCAGGAGCTTCCTCGCTGCCCCCTTGACATCCTGGTTCCGCAGAGTGTAGATGAGGGGGTTGACACTGGGCGTGACGATGGTGTAGAAGAGGGTGAGGAACTTGCCTTGGTCTTGGGAGTAGCTGTTGGCCGGCTGCAGGTACATGTAGATGATGGTGCCATAGAAGAGGGAGACCACCGTTAGGTGGGAGGAGCAGGTACTGAAAGCCTTCTTACATCCGGCAGCTGACTGGATCCTCAGCACAGCAGCTGCGATCAAGCCGTAGGAGGCAAGGATCAGAGAGAGGGGCACCAGGAGGAGGGCGACCCCCAGGACAAAGGCAAAGGCTTCTACTAGCACGGTGTCTTCACAGGACATGGCAATAAGGGCAGGCATCTCACAGAGAAAGTGGTCCACCCGGCGCCGCCCACACCGGGGCAGCTGCATGGTCTGAGGACACATGACGGAAGAGTTCAGAAAGCCACAGCACCAGGCCACACTGACCAGCCGCAGGCAGAGACGGGGGCTCATGACCACCATGTAGTGCAAGGGCCGGCAGACAGCCACACAGCGGTCGTAGGACATGACAGCCAGGAGCACACACTCAGCGGAGCCCAGCACCATGTAGATGTAGAGTTGGGCTGCACAGCCGTGGTAGGTGATGGTCTTATCTGGGCCCCAAAGGTTCCACAGCAGCTGCGGGACAATACTTGTGGTAAAGCAGAGGTCCAAGAAAGACAGGTTTCCTAGAAAGAAGTACATGGGTGTGTGAAGCCTGGCGTCCAACGCTGACAGGAGGATGATGGCCGTGTTGCCCACCAGGGTCATCATGTAGAAGACCAAGACAAAAGCAAAGAGGGTTTGCTCCAGCTGAGGCCGATCGGAGAAGCCCACCAGGATGAATGGCTGGAAGTGGCTGTCATTGTCCTTTGCCATAACCTTCACCATCTGTTACGGCCAAAGAACAAAGAACTGGATGAGACAGCTTACGAATAGTGCACCTAGCACGGCCCAGCTTGCGTGTGTGGGACTGAAGTTGAGGGGTCATTTGCCCCTTCTTGCTTTCCTTGCACTCATGCATAGATTCCTGATTCCCGAAAGCAGGGTGCCTGGTTCCCGAAGGACAGAGGAGGAAGTGAGTCTGGAGCTTCCCTCCTTGGTGAATAACGACCAAAGGACAGGACAGCAAAAGCTCGATTAAAAGATTTAATGAACGATTGTTATTCAAACGACTGCCCTTTATTGGTGTGGCCCTTGTGGAAGAGTTTGCCTGACAGGAGACCCCTGCCCTGAGAGACGTTCGTTTTATTCCCAGGAATTTCACACACGGCAGCTTAAGCGAGTGTTTCCAGAAGAGAAGGTGGTGTGCGTGGAGCAGAAAGGACTGAATTCACGGGCAGCACTCGGAGAACCAACGAACACCCACGTCAGACAACTCCTTAATGGCGTGTAAATGGAACACGGGAAATTTTGGATCCTACATGAAAGAGTGGAAGTGCTGGGCCAGTGATATCGTTCAGCGGCACAAGCGCCTGCTGGCAAGCGCAAGGTCCTGAGTTCGACTCCCGGAACCCACATTTAAAAAAAAAAAAAAAAGAGTGGAAGTGCTGGACTTGATTCTGGCTCTGCAAGAGACAGGTCTGTGGAGACCTGGCCTGCTGTCCAGCTTGTCTCTCTGTACGTTGGCCTTTCCTTGTGCCAGATGGAAAGGGTTGTAGATCTGCTATAAGTCCTCCACTAGACCTCACAGGCCCATGTGACTGGTGACTTGGGTCTAAACTCTGGTCACTTGCAGCATTCATGGTTCAATAGTCTAAGCCCAGGGCTCCGATGGGGACTCTGCCTTAGAGCGCTAACGTCTGCTCTGGATCGTACCTGCCACGGTAATTGTAAATGACCCTGAGCATCCACGAGACAGAGGCAGCGGGAAGGAGTGTAGAGACACATTTGAAGGACATGCGCCTCCATGTGGCTGCCATTCCCACCTGACAGTGCTGGAGGAGACATGGGAGACCCTGCCCAGCTAGAGCTGCACTAGGAAATTCCACAAAGTTTCACTCCCTGGTCCAGGCCCGGACCCTCAGGCCAGCACCATGCAGAAGTAAAAGGGGACAGGGAGCTATTAGAGGCAGCCAGCCCAGTGCCAAGGAACGGGTACTTCCAAAGGTTGCCCCGGGGACTCACAAGCGTGGCCTTTGTGCACGTACGTGAACATGCACATGCACGCAGGTGCTGCTTGTGAAGAATACATCATACCTCTGTATGCACAGAGCCACCCGAAGTTTTACCTAAGTCCAAGAGACCCCAAGAATAGAGAGGATGAACTACATGAATGGTTCAGCAATGGCTTTCATGTAAGCCCGGCTCCTTAGCCAAAATTGCAAATTTACCTCAAAAGGAATGTTTTTACTCAGTGTTTTAATATTTGAAGCCAAGATGTCCTGATTGTTTATGCTCATGCCCAGTACCCAGCAGCTCTCCTATTTTGACAGTCAGGCATCCAACTATCAATGAATACACCCTGTTTTCTTGTGTTTTTTAGCTCATGTCTTTAGTTGGGAATTTTGAAATTTCAAAAGATACAGCCATTGAAAATGTTCAAATACCTTCAATAGCTTAGCACAAAACTATAAATGTATAACAAACTTTGGAAAGTTTATCTTAAAGCTATGAAATTGGATTAGCAGTATTGGACCTGGTTCTCTGACCCAAGGTTAAGCCCAAATGAGACCAACTCAGGGAGGAGAACTTATGTACCTCCTGGGTGGAATTCAGCAACACCGAGTAGTGGAGCTGGACTTGTCTCTGTTTGCTCTTGGGGTGTACAGCACCTCCTTTCATATTTATGGTGCTTGAACCCATTTCAGGGTTTTTCCACCTACCGTTCCAGTCCATCCTGCAGGCGAAGCCTCAGCATCTTCCTGACAGAGCTGAGCCGCCTGACAGAGAAGTCAGAAGAATAACGTCAGCTTCACATCAAAGCAAGGCCCATGCACCTGCCAGAGCCGCTTACATGACATCCTCTCATGCCGGGGTCTCTCCTAGCCCTGTGGTTGTTGGAAGTGAATCATCTGAACCGCACCCCTTCCTGTCAGCTTCTGAGAAGATCGTAATCATTCACAGAATCACCAGAGAAACTCTGCAACTTTGACTGTCACTGGGCTGAAACATAAGGACTCAGAGCAATAACACAAATAACTATCTTTTATTAACCATAAGACACTAGCTTTTCCCTTAAGAAATTAAAAGAAGCCATGCATTGCGTGTGCACCCAGCCCCAGGGGACACAGTGCAGAACAGGAAGGAAGAGAACGAACTCACTTCTAAGCTACTTCAGATTCAATCTGCTGAATGTGGCACATTGGGTTACTTCAGAACAGGGTGCAGGGGCTTTGCTCCAAAGAGGGGCTCCAGACGGCAGGCTGCTATCAGGAAGCTCCTTCCTCTGAGGCTCTAGTAAGTAAAAACCCTAATAGAAACAACAACAAAGGTAATTATATATCCACATACCGGGGACCTAGATACAGATATAAGACTCATTGCTATGACAAAGCCCATGTCCAAATCCTCACCCTCATTCTTCCAAGAAAGTAGAAGACTCACAACTCCATCAGCCTTCCGGACTTCAACTCCAGGGATCAAACAGGAGTTCTCGCAAGGATAAGGCGGAGGATTCTGGTCCCTTTCAGTGTCCAAAGGAAAATTCAATGAAAATTCTGATAAAACAGTGAGCATAAAAGTAACGTCTGACCCATCGAAGTGTTAAGTAGCAGAAGGTGGAAGAGAAGTGATTAACCATGGCCGGGATGGCTGGAGATGCCATCCTCTGTGCAGCTAAGTGGCCGATGTGGCTCAGTGCCACCTCTCAGGTCAGTGTGTTGGTCCCACAGCCATATATGCAGGTCCCTGAGGCTGAGGAGACAGCAGGCTGCCCCAGGGAGGGAGGGAAATGCCCTGGGTCCAGCAGCTTGGAGAATACAGACAGTATCCTCTAACTGATCCACACTACCTGGCTAGGATGACGCCTTAGCACCCTGTCACTTTGGGAAACTGGAATAGTCTGGCCAGGGAACATCGGCATCATTTGTTTACACAGCAGGAGCAGGGACTCCAGGGAATAGTGCTGTGGGTTAGAGATTTGCCCCAGGGCCCCAAGCAAAGACAGAACTCACCAGGGAGCAGGCGTGGAAAGTCCCCAAGCACACAGGAAGCAGCTCAGGTTTTCTGGAGGAAAGAATTGATCTCCAGGTTTATGTAAAAACTGAAGTAGGCTGATTTCTTCATTTGGTCCTAAATTCACAAAGTTAAAAATTCTGAATGTGTGGGAAGCCAAGCAGCTTCAGAGAATTGACTCTGCACCTCTGAGGGAAAGATCGGGGTGAGGAGACACAGACACAAGAGATGCTCCGGTCTGCCACTGCCACACGAGAAGCCAAGCAAGCTCTCCTCCCCCACTGCTGTGCAATGCATCTCTAGCTCCTACTCGGGCAGTGCCACAGCAAGAGACTGGTGTCCAGGCAGCAGGGTCCACCACACATGGCCATGCAGTCTATGCCCCAGCCCTGTCTCCCGCACCCTGGGGCTCCCAGGGCCACCAGTCTCTCATCTCGCCCCTGCAGGACGCGTCCGGACAGAAACATCCCTGGGAACGCCAGCCCTCCACACATCTGCCAGACACAGGCTGATCACAAATTTTATTTAGGTTTTTAGATTGGCATCAATGCTACTACTCACATTAACTCAAGATAGTAATCTTTTGAGAAGTAGCAGAAGATAAGATATATTCGATTTTCTTGGATCCCAACTTTTCACATTTGACTGGTTAAAAAATACAACCTTCCATATAGTTTTCCAATGACAACTTTAACTTCCAGCTGAGACAGGAAAATCACTGTGACTTCTCATCCAGCCTGGGCTACATAGTGAGTTCAAAACCAGTCTGAAATACATTCTCAAAAAAAAAAAAAGAAAGAAAGATAACTGTGGTAGATTAACTAATGGTCAACTTGTAACACCCAGCTGAACAGAATCAGCGTGGTTCTGGGTGTGGAAGGCCCACCTGAGGATAGCTTCCAACAGCATAAAAAGGAGAACTGGAGGGGAATCCTGTTGATTCTCCTGGAGAAACTTGTCATGCTGGATTTCCTGATATGAACTTGGCTGTTCTCATTGTCAGAGAGCTCGGGTCCTTGCTGTCACTGAGGATGGCCGCAGTTCTCTTTGGAGGAGCTCTGGTCCTTACCTTGAGCATCACTTCCTGGCTCCAGTGCAGCTCCCTCGGCTGCTGGCACAGATCCTTCACCCCGCTGGTGCAGACTTTCTAGCTTCCACCACTGACCTTTGTGCCCAGTGCAGACCCTTAATACAGACTTGCATGAGACATTGTTATGGGCTCTAGGCCTCCAGCTGGACTTGTAGGGGGCATTGCCATGGGACCCAGTCCCTCAGCTGGATTCTTTGGGTTTCTAGTGTTTGGACAGATTTCCTGCACTCTTTTGCATTTGACTCTTTGGGTGAATATTATAAAATAATCCTATAAATTATGTGTCCTGTATTAAATCTTTTCCCTTGTAAACACTTACAGCAACAATAACGTTAACTTCCAATTTTAAGCACAAAGAAATTAATTGTAACCACACTGTGATTTGCTTGAGGTCAAATGCCAAGTAACTAGTGGCTGCAAAACTGGAACCTGCTCTCCAAATCATCTCGTTTCACTTTGTTTCCATGAAGTTAAATAAAGTGGAACTGGCATATATTGAAGTGGCAGATGATTAATAGATTCAAACTACGACCTTTTTAAGTCCTTTTTTTTTTTCAAGGAACAAATATGTGGTTTTGTTGCATAGGTTCCTGTCTTTTTAGGACTTTAAAAATAAGTAGATCTACCTAAAACTGGAGAAAATGTTTGCATTTGGACCTTAACAGGACGCCTTTTCCCTCCTGCAGTCTTAGAGCTTGAAGTTTCTTCCTTGCTTCAGCATTTTTCTCGTCTAGAAAAGTAAAGTCTACTAGGTTCTCCAGACAATCCGTGGCAGAAAAGATGCAAACTGGTGCTCACACCCTCGATATCAAAGCCTAACTCACCATTTCTTATTTCAGGAACGGTGCCAGGCTCTTACACGGACTTAAGAACCCTGTGTGTGGCTGCAAGCTCCTATTTACTCACACAG
The DNA here is from genome assembly GCA_028451465.1 of Erethizon dorsatum. Classification (NCBI taxonomy): domain Eukaryota; kingdom Metazoa; phylum Chordata; class Mammalia; order Rodentia; family Erethizontidae; genus Erethizon; species Erethizon dorsatum. Next base: position 35,696,444 of record CM051838.1, on the reverse strand, counting down.
CCAACACCACTAAACTTCCTCTCCCTGAGACTCACAGGAATTCGTGTGTGTGTGTGTGTGTGTGTTGTGTGTGTGTGTGTATGTGTGTTTATAGCTATACTTTTTTCTGGAAGTATATACAACTCTCCATATGTGTATTATTTGTGTCTTGTAAATGGATTGAGATTCACATAAAGCGGTTTAAATTTGTATATCAGCAATTTTGAAGTGGTGTTGTAAGCATTAGTGACTTTGCCTGATAGCCACCAAGTCTGTCTTGGGTACACGCATGTGCACCTGTGTTCATGGGAGTTTGGTTATATGTGCAAGACACCGATAATGAAATTCCCTTATAGTATCCCATCTGAAGCATATAAAGTCCTTAAGAACAAAATGCATACAAATTTAGAACTTACAGCTATTTCCCAGAAATAATCTGGACTTTGAATAGTACTGTCAGTAATGAGGCAGACGCAAAGGCAGTCAGAGTTGACACCCAGCCCTCAGTGTGGCCCTCACTGTCCCTCCAGTGGTCACTTACAACATCAGGTCACCAGGTCATAAAGAGTGGTCCTGGGACCAGCAGGCGGGCATCACTTGACCATGTTAGGATTACAAACTCTTGGGGCCTCCCCTAGAGCTGCTGACTCAGGAACCCTGGGGCAGGGTCCAGCAGTTGGTATCTGAGTCGGCCCCCTGCCAATGCTCAGGACATCAAGATGAAGGACCGCTGCGCTAGGCCCACACGTCTTCACACCTTGAGCTCCCTTTAGACAGACTCACAATGTGGATAACACGCTCATGGTTCTAGGAAACAAAGGTCTAAGTTGGCTCAGTTACCCTGTATTACAAAACTTCATCCTCCATGTGGGATTTTCGTGCCGTTGTTGTTGGGTGCATAATGTACTTTATTGTCAACTGTACAGTCAAAATCCCTGTAGAAGCCTCATGCGGATTTCTTTTTTTTTTTCTTTTTTTTGGTGGGTACCAGGGATCGACCTCAGGACCTCGCGCACCAGTAGGCGCCCGTGCTGCTGAGTGATATCACCGGCCCCTTTTTTTGTATGTGGGTTCCGGGAGTTGAACTGGGGCCCTTGCGCTTGCCAGGCAGGCGCTTACGCCGCCGAGCCATCTCACCGGCCCCTCATGGGGATTTCAATGAAATCAATTATTACAGTAGGACACAAGTTCCTCCACCCACACCCTCATGTCCCCAGGAAGGATCTGCACCATGACACTGCACCTCGGGAATGTACTCCATGGAGAAGGAGGGTGACCAGAAGTTCTGGAGCCACCGGACGCTGGGGGAGGGGGAGGCACGCAGCTATGCTGCCTGGCAGGTGCTGTGGCATGGCGCGCAGACAAACCCAGGCTTCCATCCCAACTTTGCGAATAGTTTTATCATTTTGACAAATCATATAGTATAACCACCTCAATTTTTCTTTTGGATTGTCACATTTTTTATTTATTTATAGGAATGTTTCATATATGGTAGCTCTCAGCCCTTTATCAGTTTGTGTAGTCAAAGGCACTTCTTTCTGATCTTGGTCTTCCTCGCTCATGCTTGTAATGTTGTTTTGGGGGGTAGTATTTAATTTTTAACATGGTCCAGTTTATTGATGGCTTCCTTCTGGATGACGCTTTTGGTGTTCTGTTTAAGAAACCGCCCCCTATATTTTTTCTTGCCCTATAGTCTCCCAAGAAGTCGGCTGCTGCCTTACTGGGTCCTCACCCATTTTGGGACTAGGGGCTCGCCAGGGTCTCAGCAGCATGGTTTCCAGAACAGGGCGTGAGGGACATGTGTTGGGTCACAGCCAGCTTGGCCAGAACCACAGACAAAACTCACGTTGCCAGAGATAAGCCACATGCTGAGAGACTGAGCAAATAGGAAAGAATACTGACATTACTAGGAGCCTCGACTTTCATTATAGAAAAGAGAATTCAATATAAAGGAAGACCAGAATACCTCCTAAGGTTTTGGATTATTATAGGAAGTATCAGAATATATTTATGGTTTTAAAATAAACACAGGGCCAGGGATGTAGCTCAGTGGCACAAGCGCCTGCCTGGCAAGAGCAAGGTCCTGAGTTCGATTCCTGGAACCAAAAAAAAAATAAAAAATTAAAAAATTAAAATAAACACAGGGACTGATACATATAGGGCATGTGTGTGTGTGTGCGTGCGTGTGTGTGTGTCCTAGCTCTTTACCGAGGGCACCTAGAAGCAGTAATGGCCCCAGAACAAGGGAAATAACTAATACTCATAATTTGGTTCCCAAATCCCATCTCCAGTAAAAAGAAGTTCTTGGGGAAAAAGGGCTGCAGATTTGAGGCTGGAATAGGGAGGGGTTAAGGGAACAATGGGTCTTCATCTGGAGAGAGATCAGAGTGGATTCATTCTGCTGGTAAACATTGGAAGTCTGAGTATCAAAGTACAGTAATAGATTATAACTCACTGAATAAAGGAAACAACAATGGCTTCATAATAATAAAAATAAAAATGAATAAATAGGGACTTGAATGTTCTATCTTATAATAGGATGCCAATAACAAATATAGAAGAAAAGGCAGCATTAGAAAATTATACGGTAAACACCAAGCGAACATGTAATTTCAGCAATAAACCCTCAGTGGATGCGGAGACCGGTGAGTGAGGCCTGGTGAACCGCAGCGCACGTATTTCATCGCATCTCTTCACAGACTATGTCACATTTTATGAGCTCAAAAACCGTACTAACTTGACCATGAAGCAATCTGAGATCAGAGAGCTGCACATTAGTACCACCGGCACTGGGCAAATGGGCCTCAGGGCTACGGACCGACGCACTTGCAAAACCACGCCGCGGACCGCGAGGACGCGCGGACGCTCACGCCCCAGGACGTCCACCCGTCCGCGGGCCTGCGCTCCGCACAGTGAGTCAAGGTCGCGAGAGGAGACTGCGGAGCTGTTCAAGACTGAGGCACGGTGAAGAGGCTGGCGACTGAGCGCGACATGCAATGCCAGGGAATCCTGAAACTCCGAAGGGCAGTTCTGGGGCAGCTGTCAAACGGAATGTGGCCGATGGGGCACACGGTAGAATTGCTTCAATATTACTTTCACACTGCTTGGCAGGTGCGGGTTTAAGTTTTTTTTTTAATCATAAGGCTATGATTTAGCTGTATTAATATAGATTTTTCTGGGGCTCTTGAGATGGCTGAGCAGCGTAAGCGCCTGCCTGTCAAGCGCAAGGTCCTCAGTTCAACTCCCAGTACCCACATAAAAAAAAAATATATATATATATATATATATATATATATATATATATATATATATTATTCTTAAGAAAAGCATCAAAGTATTAAAGATTAGTGAGGCAACATTTCTTCATCTTAAAAACAAATTGTTTTTAAAAATTATGTATATGGATAGGGAAGAATAGAAATGCAGTATAATATTAAAATTAGAGAATCAGGGTGAAAGTTAAATGGGAATTTTTTTATTACTCTGGTCACTTTTGTGTAAAATTATCTCAAAGAAAACAGTTTAAGAAACATAGTCTCACTCAGCTATATGCTGCCTCAAAGAAGCTCACTTCAAATATACTATAGCAAAGCTGATGTAAATATATATATTTTATATATATATTTATATTTTTATATATTATATATTACATATATTTATTACTTATATTTATATATTTTATATATAATATAAATATATATATATATTTATAATGCATAATATATATCCAAATGTAGTCAAAAGTTATATATAATGCAAGCGTAAATTATACAATATATAATACAAACATAAGTCAAAAGAAAGAAGAGTAGCTGTATCAATACGAGATAAATCAGGCTCCGGCGGAGCAAGGAAATTTACCAGGAAATGTTAAACACCGATGCTTTAGAAATGACGTGTCATTTGGAAAAGCAAAGCCAACCTATCATCTCATATCTTAATAACAATATTTAAATGGGTGTGAAAGATTGAACCTGGGCCCATATATCTCACCATGTACTAAACTAAAATCAAAATGGATCAAAGATCTAAACATTAAAACACAAATACTGAACCTGCTGAAAATAAAACAGGTAAAACTCTTGAAGTCGTAGGTGTAGGCGAGAACTTTCTAAACAGAACTTGAATTGCACGAGAAGGAGCAAGAATCAACAAATGGGATCATATCAAGTTAAAAAGCTTCTGCACAGCAAAGGAAACAGCCAGCAGGGTGAAGACACAACCTACAGAATGGGAAAAAATTTTTGCAAGTTATTCCTCAGACAGAGGATTAATATCTAGAATCTATGAAGAACACAACAAATTAGACCCCCAAAGTAAAAATCCCAATCAAAAAAATGGGCAAATGAAATTAAGACACTTCTCAGAAATACAAATGATCAATAAACTTATGAAAGAATGCTCAACATCTCTGGTCATTAGACAAAGGCAAATTAAAACCACAGCAAGATCTCCTCTTACACCAGAAAGAATGGCCATCATCAAAAAATCAAATAATAATAAATGCTGGCAAGGCTGCCATAAAAAAGGAGCCCTTCTATGTTGTTGGCGGAAATGTAAACTAGTACAACCACTGTGGAAATAAGTATGGAGATTTCTCAAAAAACTAAAGTTAGAAATTCTACTTGACTCTGCTATCCCCCTTATAAGTATCTTCCCAAAAGACCTAAAACCATCACATTACAGAGATACGTGCATACCCATGATTATAGCAGTGGATTTCACAATAGTTAGATCTTGGAAGCAGCCGTATGTCCATCAACAGATGGGTGGATAAAGAAAATGTGGTATCAAAACATAATGGAATACTACTCAGCTATAAAGAAGGATAAACTTGAGACATTTGTAGAAAAATGGATGCACCTTGAAAATGTAATGTTAAGTGAAATAAATCAGACACACAAACTTAAATGCTGCATGGTTTCTCTCATTTGAGTAATCCAAAATACGAGCAAAAAGCAAAATAAAAGATTGATAAAAGGAAACTAGGAGATGCATCTTTTGTGAATGGGAAGGGGATCGTGAAACTGATGGTGGTGAAGGGACATAAAAATATTTAAGATGTGTCGTGTGCGTACCAATTACTTACAATGAACACAATCTTTATATGTCGTAAACATGCACTAAAACAGTAGTAGTAATCACAGAGAAAGGGGACCTGGAGATAGATGCAGGGGGAGGGGGAGGGAAGAAGGGGACTCCAGATGTGCTCAGGGCATGCACCCCTCCCCGAGATGAATGCAAACACCGTGTACTCCAAGCTTGTACTAATAAAAAAAAAAATGGATCAAAGATTCAAAGGAGGACAAATAAACCCAGTGTCACCCCGGGAATAATGTGCATTCCACAAACAATAACGAAGGCAGCAAGATTCCTGACATGCAAAACCACACCTGTTATGAGAAGGGTCCGTCTCCCTCGAATTCGTGTGTAGACACCTTCACCCTCGGGGGACCATGGAAAGTGACCCTGCAGACGTGGGGTCTAGGATGATGTGTTTAGGCCAAAACGAGGTCCCCGCGGAAGGCTCCCCGCTCTGTGAAATGATCAGTGCGACCGATGTCCTCAGATGAGGGGCTAGGGGAAACTGTGCAGCTTCAGTACGGTAACGGAGCGGGAGGACCCCGCCATACACCCCACACCGGGACCGCCAAGACAATTTAGTCACAACGAAAATTGCTCTGGAAAAACTTCAGAGCATACAGTGTGATTAAGAACTACAGCGAATGTTTAAATAATTTTTTTAGTGTATTGCAGGAAAAGACATAGCCAGGTGTGGTGGTGCACACCTGTAACCCCAGCACTCTGGAGGCTGAAGCAGGAGGCTCTCCATGAGTTCAAGACAAGCCTGGGCTACATAGCAAAACCTTGTCTCAAAGAAAAGAAAAAAAAAAAGATACATGGCCACGATTGGCCCTCAAATCCCTCCCCTCCTTCAAACACACTCATCTCATCATTCTTGCCACCTCCTGAAGCAGCTCTGGATGTCCTCTTTCCTAAGTGTCATCAGTGGTGCTGTTGTGTCAGCTTTGATGTCCTGAATTAATTCCAAACTTTTCCTTTCATGGTCATTTTGACTTAGGGATACAGAATACTGGTGATTCTGCAAAAAAAAAAAAAAAAAAAAACATTGGCCCTGAGGCAGCCTAAAATCAAGGATAATTAGCAAAACAGCAGGCACTTGAAAATAATGGAGGTAAAGGAAGTTCTTTTTCTTGTTGCTGCCGCTGCAAGGAATCTGTCTCCAGTGGAGATGGAACCATTCATCCATGGCTCCCCTCGTCGCTCCTCTCTCCCTCTGCCAACATCCTCGTGGCCTCTGCCCTTGGTCCCACTCCTCCTTCCCACAGGTGTCACAGCTGTCACACTGATGTTCCCTGGGGACCCACTTCCCACTCCGTGTGAAATTGGAGTCTCAGCTTCTCTACACCCGATTGCCTGCCCTGGCCCAGAGGATGCTGGGCAGGCTATGGAGACCTGTGGCCTCCTCTGTGGGTCACGTCTGTGTAACTGTTCGTGAAAAGGTGGGCACAGAGGAGGCTGGTGGAGATATCATCTGCCAGGGCTAAGCCTCAGCTGTGGACGTCTTGTGACAAGTCTCTCTGTGCTTGGCCTGCCCGGCTCATCTCCACTGCCCTCTGTGGAAAAGTGACTGTGATCAATGACGCGTGCGAAGCCAAGCCAGGCAGTGTTATTTCCAGCTCACTCAGAGGAGTAGAGGCGACAGCAATATTAGAATCTGGAACAGCATGAGGGTTTTGCAATGTGGGGAAAATACATTTCAAGAAAAACAGTATTGCAAAACACAGCACGTCATAAAGATGCCATGGACTACACAGCGAATACTTATGCAGATGCTGAGATTCTTAATATTCTGCTGAAGTGATTTGTCTGTGTTTGAAGTATATGGCTTCTCATGTAATTAGCCATGAAATTTCTCTCCGCTCATATCCCTCAATATAATGGAATTCATCTGATCTCAGAAGCTAAGAAAGGATGCACCTGGTTAGAACTTGCATGGGAAACCATAAAAGATTTGAAGAGAATTCCCCTGTCGGGGGGACAACAGGCTGACTGTGCACCACCTTTGCGAGGTAGCCATGAGGAAAACACACTGTGGATCTCGAGGCCATGTCAGTCCTGTAAATGACAATTTTATTTCATCAGGGGCTGGCCTTCAACTACTCAGGCATGCACCCCAGGGCAAGATGATTCCAAAGACTGTTAATGAGAAGAAGCACAAATCCCTCTGGACTGCTCCGTTCTACAGTCCTAGCCTTGAGCTAATTATGTACCTGGAGCAGCTCGGGTCTCAGAGCATCCAGCCCACCAATCTCAGGAGGCCTCAGCTCAACAAATCCCCCTCCTGGCTGGATTCAGGGGACCGCACCTCTCTGTGGACTGAACCTGAGGCCCTTGAAGGAAGCTGCGTCCCTGACCCTGGACTCAACTTCTTCATTGCCAGCTCCTCCTTCTCTGCAATTTTCCTCTTCAATATCAAGGTAAGTGAGGGGAGGTTTAGTTATTTTGAACCTTGTGTGCTAACCCTCGAATCTCCTCCAGTTCGGAAGTTGATTTTCTCACCTCACTGAGGGTGGGTTACTCGAGACAGGTGCAGGGAGCCGCAGTGAGCACTTCGAGAAGGTGACCTTCCTCACGCTGATCTCCACCTCGGCCCCCCACCATCATCGTACTCTTCAGATCAAGAAAGGACTGATATATATATGCTAAAATAAAGATAGATATAGATGATATAGCGATAGAGGCAGACAGGCAGACAGACATAGAGATGAGGAAGTTCCTGGCAAGGTGGGGAGACAGAGAACCATAACATCCCAGCACATACCGAGCCTCTCGTAAGGAGCAAGTGCGAAACCGGCTGTGAGAAAAATCAGCAGGAAAAGAAGCACAAAATCTCTGCCACTCTGCGATTACATGATGTTAGCAACAAATGGCTTAAGATAATATAAAATTTCAGTCAGAGAACTGAGTGGAATTTAGGACAACGAGTCAGAAGTCTGCATGAAAAGTAAAAGAAATACCATTTGCCGGAGATCTGAGGCGGCTCGGAGTGTGAGCGGGCTTTGAGGAAGCAGACGAGAGGGGCCACGCTGAGCACCACCTTGGGGCGAGGGTGGGAGAGAGCTTGGGTGAGGCTGTGGAAAGAAATGAGCCGTTCCGCTGTGAGTAACCCAGAACCTGTGCATTTATTTATGCAAGCACGAAAGAGCTGTTTCAGGCAAACCGACATCCAGGGAAGGTAAACATATGGGTCATGACCTGGAAATGCTGACAATTCTAAATTTGTCCTTATACATTACATATGTGTGTGGAATGCGTGCATAGGGCCACATAAATAGGAAAAATTAAAAATAATACTGTAATAACAAGTTTTCATTCATTTCGTTTTATTTGTTTATTTGTTTTTGAAGTGTTGGGGAATGCTCACAGGGCCCTGCTCATGCTAGGGAAATGCTCTGCCACTCAAATGCATCCTCAGCCCTAGATAAAATGTTAAATGTTTAAGCATTTGTCAAACTCCCAGCGTGCTCACAGGAAGAAGGGGAGGCAAGAGAGTGACTATAGTGGTGTCAGAATTCAAATTAATACTTGGAGGCAGAGCAGGGGAGGCCACGGGACAATGCAGAGGAGCGGATGCCAGTGCGGGTGTCGCAGGAGACAGGTCATTCAGAGGTCGGTGTGGGAGGCAGAGGGAGCAGCCAGCTGCACTGGTCCAGCCTGAATGTGGTGCTCTTCGTAGCAGATGGGGCAAGAGGTGCAGAGGCAGAGGTTGGGGAGAGGAAGCTTGGGACCATCGAGGCCCACATCAGTGGCAGCCTGCATGTGACATAGGGATTTGGAGGGTCCCTATGAGCTGAAATGAGGACCACAGTCTCTAAAGATCACTCAAGCAGATTTCCAGGAGGAATGGACTAGGTTGGGAACCTCTGGCAATGGGATTACCCAGTGATAAGCCTGACATTAGGGCAACAAGGGAAGCCAGTAACACATTCATTCTTGAATTGCATAAAGAACGGTTTGATACTATTCCCAAATATTTGTGACTCACCTAACCCAAATTTTTACAATTCTGTCTTTGCATAGGGAAAGTTTTTTCCAAAAACATTTGTCTTTCAGTGCCTGGCTTTTTTAGCTGAACATAACGGCACTCAGGTTTATCCACCTGTCCCGAATGACAGGATTTCCTCTTTTTGTGGCAGAATGCTATTATAATGCATGTAAAGAAGGATAAACTTGAGACTTTTATAGGTAAAGGATGCAACTTGAGCCCATACTCATAAGTGAAATAAATCAGACTCACATGTGTAAGCATCGTATTGTCTCCCTGGTGTGAGAAACTGAAAGAATAAATAAGTTCTAAAATGTAAAATAGATATTGTGAAATGGGAAAAATTTTTCAAAAGGAAAAAGGAACTAAGATGAGTGAAAGGGGAAAGGACAGTTGGGAAGAGGGAAAAAGTGCAAGTCGGTTGTGCTATTAGTGTCTCTCAGTCCATTAAAAAGGAAGGTTTGTGCTAATATTGATTGGATAAATTTTTATGTCCATATCTTGTACCCTGAGCAACTACTTTAAAGATAACAACATGTAATGTATTAACTATTGTTATTCTCCTATTATTTTGTTACAAAATTTTGTTTTACCTTTTTTCCATAAAATAAAAAAAGATACATATAATGCATGTACCTACCACGTTTTCTTCATCCATTCTTCTATTGACACACAATCAGGTCAACTCTCTGTCTTCTGTATTTTGAATAATCCTGCAAAGGACTGCAGATAATTCTTCCACATCCTGCCCTCATCTCCTTGGTTGTATTCTCCAAAGTGGGACTGACCGATCCCATGGTAGGTAGTTACAGTGGAATTCATGCGGTTTCCACAATGGCTGCACTCATGTGCACTCCACCAACACCATGCCTATATTCCCCTTCCTCCACATCCATGCCTACATTTGCTGTCTTTCCCTTTTTTTAATCAGCCATTCTAGTGATGGTGAGGGAAGAGACAACTACACAGGCTTTCCCTCAAATTTGGAATCTAAAAAAAGTGGATGTTTTTGAAGTACAGAGAATGGTGATGACCAGAAGTAGGCAGTTGTGGAGGGAAGGGGTTGAGAGATGCTGGGCAACGGGTACTAAGGTAGAGATCCAAAGTTCAAGAGTTCTGTTTAGATTCATGAGACATGCTAAGAAAGTGGATATTACATATTAGGACCAAAAAAGATTATGGTGTGCACACCAAAAAAAAAAAGGGAAAAGTTTTATTTCTCTGCAAAACCTGTCCCTTTCCTTCTAGCCTTAAACACAGATGCCATGGAAAGGGAAAATGTGAGTTTTCCCAACACTTTTGTCCTGTTGGGCTTCTCAGAGTTTCCGTGGCTGGAGACGCCCCTCTCTGCAGTGGTCCTGGTCTCCTACCTCCTCACCCTGGTGGGGAACAGCTCCATCATCCTCCTCTCCCTGGTGGACCCCAGACTCCAGACGCCCATGTACTTCTTCCTGGACAACCTCTCTCTGCTGGACCTCAGTCTCACCTGCACCATTGCACCCCAGCTGCTGGCCAACCTCTGGGGACCAGACAAGACAATTGCTGCCTGGGGCTGCATCACACAGGTCTGTATTTTCAGCTGCACTAGCTGCACTGAATGTGCCATGCTGGCCATGATGGCCATTGATCGCTATGTGGCCATCTGCCGGCCCCTCCGGTACACTCTCATCATGCGTCCCTGGGTGTGTGTGCAGATGGCAGCTGCCTGCTGGTCCAGTGGCCTGGTCAATGCTCTGCTCCAAGCCACACTCACCCTCCAGCTCCCCCTCTGTGGACACCACACCCTGGACCACTTCTTCTGTGAGGTGCCTGTGCTCATCAAGCTGGCCTGCGGGGACACCACTGCTAACGAGCTGGCCCTCACATTGTTGTCAATCCCATTTGGAATGGCTCCTCTTCTGCTGGTGCTCATCTCCTATGCCTTCATTGCCAGGGCTGTACTGAAGCTACCTTCAGCTGAAGGAAGGCACAAGGCACTCAGCACCTGCAGTTCCCACTTGCTGGTCGTCACCCTGTACTTTGGACCAGGGATGTACTTGTACCTCCAGCCTTCAGCCAAGAGTTCCCAGGCCAAGCTCATGTCCTTCTTCTACTGTGTTATCACCCCGCTGCTCAACCCACTCATCTACACCCTGAGAAACAAGGATGTGAAGACAGCGTGGACGAGGATCTTGCAATCTCAGGGAGAGCTGCAGTCTTTAAAAGCCAGATGATCCACACCTGTCTCCTGAGCAATCATATACATACATTGATGAATACCAGCTTACTCTGTCTGCTTTTCCAAATTATTAACTATGAGTTCTGAGAAAGAATTCCCACTTCCCAACACTTAGATGACTGTGGAAACCCTTTGGACTACAAAGTTCTGTCATCTTTAGTCTAACAGACAGCCATTGTCCTCTACTTAACCCTTCCTGTGTCAGGTCTCTCTACACAAAATGAACAGCATGGCTCATACATCTTCAGACTGGTAAAAAACATGTTATTTAATTCTTTATTCCTTCCTCTTTTCTTTCTTTTTCCTTCCTTCCATTTGAACATAATTATCATGACTTATTAATTGTACAGAACAATGATTTTCATGTCTTAAACTAAAATTAAAATGGGTTGAAGATCTAAATATTTAAAAAGAAACAATCTGCTAGAGATAAAATAGATACAGCTCTTGAATTAAGAGGCCTATGCAAGGACTTTCTGAACAGAATCCCAATGGCACAAGAAATAATACTGAGAATCAACAAGTTGGATCATATAAAATAAAAAGCTTCTGCACAGCAAAGGAACCAACTAACAAAATGAAGAGACAGCCTACAGAATGGGAAAAATTTACCAACTGTTCCTCAGACAGAAAACTAATATCTAGAACACAGAAAGAACTCAAAAAAATTAGACTCCCCAAAATAAAAGATTCAACCAAAAAATGGGCAACCAAAATAAATACGAATTTCTCAGAAGAAGTACAGGTGGCCAATCAATACATGAGCAATTGTTTAACATCATTGGCCATTGCAGAAATGAAAATTAAAACTACACTGAGATACCCCCAAAACAGTGGCTATCATCGAAAAAATCTAATAATAACAAAGGCTGGTGAGAATTTGGGGGAAAAGGAACACTACTACATTTTGATGGGAATTTAAATTAGTACAATCCCTATGGAAATCACTGTGGAGATTTCTCTAAAAACTAAAAGTAGAAGTTCCATATGACCCAGCTATCCCTCTCTTCGGTATTTTCCCAAAAGAGTTAAAATCATCATATTACAGGGATACATGCATACCTATGTTTGTAGCAATACAATTTATAATAGCTAGATCTTGAAATAGTGTGTATGTCCATCAACAGTTGAATGGAAAAGGAAAATATGGTGTTTATACACATTGGAGTATTACTCTGACAAAGAAAGATAAATTTGAGGCATTCATAGGTAAATGGATGCAACTTGAGAACATAATGTTAAGTGAAATAAGTCAAACACACAAGCTTACATACTGCATTGGATACAAATAAAGAGAAAAATATAGAGCAAAATAGAAGCTAGATAAATAGGAAGTAGGGAAAAATTAAAGTAATTCCTTAAATTTCACTGTATCAAAAATATTTTAATATGTAATTCATTTCATTCATACTGCTAGCTTCATGTCGTTGAAAAGAAAGTTTCACGCTATTATCTGTTTGTTTCTTCTTTGTAAGAGAGAACCTTTGGGTCTCTAAGTAACTACTTTGAAGATAATGTAGTGTGTTGACTTTTATCCTCTTTTTATTTTGTTATAAAATTTCATTTTTTCATAAAATAAAGCATGTGGGTTTCATTGTGGTATTTCTCTGATGCCTGTTGTGTTCACTGATCACATCCATCTTCCCTATTTCCTTCCCTGCCCCTAACTTTTCCATTCAGCACCTGTGCCTCCCTGGATATTTCCTCTTCTGCCACGATCACATATATGACAAGAAATGTGATGTTTTTGTTTTGGTGTCTGGCTTGCTTTGCTTAGATTTATGGTTTTTAATTCCATCTATTTTCCTGCAAATGACATGATTTTGTTTTCCTTTGTAATTGAATAATACTTCAGTGTTTATATATGTTATGGCTTATACCAAAATGTCCCCTCCAAAGCCTCATGCACTCATAGGATCTAGGGTCTGTGATAATGGGATTAAGTGTGTGTGGCACTAAATTAGTCCACTGATTGGAATTAGTATAGTTCTGGGTGTGGATAATGGAAGCCCCACCCTGGGTAGGTGTGGCACCAACCAATAGGCTTGTATCCTGGGTGGAATAGGAAGGGAGAGAGGCAAGCCAGGGTGCTGCTGCTGCTGCTGCTTGCTGGCTTCCACTTGCCACACCATGAGCTGAGTCTCTGCTGCCATTCCCCTCTGCCATGCTGCCCTGCCTTGGAACCAGCTGACTATGGACTGAACCCTCTACAAACTGTCACCTGAAATAAACCTTTCCTCCTTTAACGTGTGGGTTTTGGGTATTCTGTGTCAGCAATGAAAAGTAACTAAGACAATATATATCCCTTTCTCTCTACCCGTGCATCCACTGATGGGCATCTAGGCTGATTCCACAACTTAGCTTCTATGACTAGTGCCATAATAAGTATTGGTATGCAAGCATCTCTATTGTACATTGGCTTTAATTGAACAATGTATCACAGAGTGGTGTACCTGGATCAGATGGTAGTTACATTTTTAGTTTATTTGGTATTTTTAAAGGAACCTCCATACTGATTTCACAGTGACTGTATAAATTTACATTCCCACCAACAATGTATGTGTTCTATATGCCATAAATTCTCACCAGTATTTGTTGTATTTTGTAGTTTTTAATTTTTATTTTTTATTAACTTTATTGGTACAATTTAGATATCTATAATGATCATATTCATCATAGGGAATTTATATCTGTACATGATATATCTTGATTCCTCTTTTTCCCAATTACATCCCCTTCCTTCAACCCCTTTTTACCTCCTTATTTACAAAGCTTTCTTTCCATTTTATTCTTTCATCATTTTTTTCCTTTTCCTTCCTTCCTTTCCCCTTCCTTTCTTCCTCCCATCTCCCTAGTTCTTCTTTCCTTTTGAACAATTTCTTCCTATTCCACAATATCTATGGTACATTGCGGTCCTTATTTACTCTTTTGGTTTCTCACACCAGGTGACAGTGCAGTATTTACATGTGTGTCTGATTTAGTTCATTTAAGAGTATGGGCTGGGGCTGGTGAGATGGCTCAGCAGCATAAGCACCTGCCTGGCAAGCGCGAAGGCCCTAGTTCAACTCCTGGAACCCACATATGAAAAAAGGGCTGGTGACATCGCTCAGCGGCACGGGCGCCTGCTGGCACATGAGGACCTGAGGTCGACCCCTGGTACCTACAAAAAAAAAAAAAAGAGAGTATGGTCTGCAGGTACATCCATTTACTTAGAAATATCTCAAATTTATCCTTATTTATGGCTGAGTAGTACTCCATTGTATAAAAAACATATTTTTTTATCCATTACTCTGTTGATGGGCATTTGGGTTGTTTCCAAGATTTAGCTATTACAAATTGTGCTACTATAAACATGCGGACACATATATCACTGTGGTATGATGTTTTCAGTTCTTCCGGGAAGATACCCAGAAGGGGAATAGCTGGGTCAAGTGGGACTTCTAATCCTACTTTTTTGAAGAATCTCCATGCTGATTTCCACAGTGGTTGCACCAGTCTACACCCCCACCAACATTCAGCATTTGTTATTGGTTGATTTCTTGATGATAGCCATTCTTTCTGGAGTGAGATGCAATCTCAGTGTTCTTTCAATTTGCATCTTTAGAATGACCAGGGGTGTTGAACATTTTTTCATATATTTATTTGCCATTTGTATTTCTTCATCTGAGAAGTGTGTATTCATCTCGGATGCCCATTTTTGGATTCGTTTTTTAAATTTGGGGAGTCTGACTTTTTTCAATTCTTTATATGTTCTAAATAGACATCCTGTGTCTGACGGACAACTGGCTAGATTTTTTTCTCACTCTGTGGGTTGTCTTTGCACTCTTGCTGTGGCTTCTTCTGCTGTGCAAAAGCTTTTTAAGAAGATGAGATCCCAGTTGTTGATTCCTTGTATTATTTCCCATGTGATGGAGGTTTTATTCATGAAATCTTTGCCTACACCTAAGTCTTCAAGAGTTCTGCCTATTCTCTCTTCCAGCAAATTTAGTGTTATGGTTTTAGTATTTAGATCTTTGATCCATTTTGACTTTAGTTTAATGCATAGTGATATACATGAGTCTAGTTTTAGTCTTTGGCATGTGGAAAGCCAGTTTTTCCAGCACCATTTATTAAAGAGTCTATCTTTCTTCCAGTGAACATGTTTATTTTTAATAGTACATGTTAGCTATACACATGACTCGTGGGGAGTTGGGACCTGTATACCCACTTTTCTTAAAGTTTGTCTTTTATTTTTTATTTTATTAGTACACGTTTACAGCACATCTTTGTATGCATCTTAGGGAATAAGCATATGTACTTTGTATTCTTGATGGTAGCTGTTTTGACTGGGGTGAGATGTAATCTCAGTATAGTTTAAATTTCCATTTCTCAAGTGGCTACAACTGTTAAGCCTTTGTCATATAATTATTGCTTGTTTGTCCTTCTTTTGAGAAGTGTCTGTTCAGATATCTGCATCATTTATTGACTGGAATATTTGTGATTTTAATGTTAAATTTCTTGAGTTTTTTTTATTCTGGATATTAATCATCAGTCAGATGAACAGCTAGCTAGATTTTCTCTCCATAGGTCATCACTTCACTCTTCTGATTGTTTCCTTTGCTATGCAGCCTTTTAGTTTCATGAAATCCCATTTGTCAGTTCTTGCTATTATTTTCTGAGATATTAGATCCTGTTCAGGAAATCAGTTCTTACACCAATGTCGTGAAGTGTTTGTGACATTACTTTCAGAATTTCAAATGATACACGAAAGTCTTTGTTCCATTTTGAGTTGAGTTTTGAACAGAGTGAGACGTAGGGATCTGGTCTGAACTTTCTACAGGTCGTGTCCAGTTTTTCAGTATCACTTGCTGAAAGAAGCTCTTTTGTCCAACACATGTTTTAGCTACTGTGTTGAGGACCAGAAAGCTTATTCTCAGCTCATCTGTTTTTATCCATTAGACTACACTACCCTGTTTGTGTGACAGAAAAAGAAGGAGATTAAAAATTAATTGTGATGTGTAATTGTGATGTACATGAACATACATGTACCAACTCCCCACACAGAATGTAGTCATTATGTACAACTGCAACTGTGTACTAATAAAAAATAAAAATCAAAAAAATAAACAAAGTCACCCTAGGATATATTGAAATAGGATGTGGTACCTCAAGCATTGCTCCCCTTTCTCAAGATGGCTTTGGCTATGCAGGGTCTCTGTATGAATTCTTCCATATGGATTTTAAGATTTGTTTCCTGTTCTTTGAAGAATGTCATTGGTATCTTGATGATCACTTTCGGTATTATGGCCATTCTAACAATATTAATTCTCTCAATCAAAGCACATAGGAGGTCTTTCCATCTTCTGGTATCTTCTTAAATTTCTTTCTTTATTGATGCATAAATTGTCATTGTGGAGATCTTTCACCTAATTGCATAGATTTATTTCATGGTGTTTGTGTGTGTGTGTGTGTGTGTGTGTGTGTGTATTTTGAATGGAATTTTTTCCTGATTTCTTTATCAGTGATACAATATATATGTGTATAATTTTATATCATTTATATATCATATAAATCTACTAATTTTTGCAAATTGACATTTCTTCCTGCTACTCTGCTGGAATTAACATCTTAAGAGATTGTAATGGACTCCATATTTTTCTAGATATATGATCATGCTGTCTTAGTTACTTTTCCCATTGCTGAGACAAAATATCTGACACCCAAAGTTAAAGGAAGAAAGGTTTATTTTGGCTCACAGTCTGTAGAGGTGGCATGGCAGAGGGGCATCGTGGAGCAGAAGACAAGCAGCATCGGCAATAAGCAACAAGATGTGACCACAGCTCTTTCTGTCCCTTTTATCTTACGCAGGCCACCTGTCCTTAGGGCAAGCACCACTCACACCCTTACTCCTAGCATCACACAGTGAATCAATCCCAGCATCACATCCTTGATCCCAGCAGCACACACCCTAGATCCAGCCACCTCCGAAAAGCCCCACCTATGACCACGTGAGGATTTGGGAACATCTAGACACAAGCCAGAACACATGTCACCTGCAATGAAGATTAATTTGACTTTGTCTTTTCCCATTTGCATTCCTTTTATTTCCTTCTCCTGATAAAAGTTTCCAGTACTATTCTAAATAAGGGTGGTGAGATGGGGCAACCGTTCATGTTTCAGTGTCCAGCAGGAAGCTTTCACTGTTTCCCCACCCACGACATAGCTTCCTCTGGATTGGGAATGTAGCCATTATTATGCTGAGCTGCTCTGGGATTTTCAACCTTGATTCTATTTACGTGGTCTGTTACATTTTTTTATTTCTGTACATTAAGCAATCGTCACAGTCGTAGAATGAAACCAACTTAATCATGGCATATGACTTAATGCCAGGGGTTGAATTCCAATTGAAAGCATTTTATTGAAGTTTTTGCATCTACATTCATCAAGGATACTGGTCTATAGTTTTCTGTTTTTGTTGTGTCTTTATCAGTTTTGTGAGCAGGGTAATGGTAACTGCATAAAACGTTATGCAGTTTGGAAACATCCCTTATGTATCTATTTTATGGAATAGTCAGAGGAGCATTTACATAACTTTCTCTTTAAAATCTGAGAAATTTTCTCTTTAAAATCTGAGAAAATACAGTGGTGAATCTCTGCTGGGCTGGGGTTTTCTTGGGATTGGGGTCTGGAAAATGCTCAGATTCCTCAGCTCAGGTACCGACTCTGCTTCTCACAACACCATGCCAGATCCTGGCTTCAAAAGAATTATCGTCCTGCTGACCCTTTTCTGCTGATTGAGACGTTCTTCTTTCCAGCTGCTCTCCTTCAAGCAATTTACACACTGATTTGTACCTAATCCTTGCCAAAAAACTTTGAGAAGCCTTGAGAGATACTTGAGGTGGCAGTAGAATAAGAGCCTCCAAAAACTGTGTCTCTTTCTCTAAACTCTTATCCTTCTTTGACCCTTCTGACAGGGCCCAGTTGTTATCTCTGTGAAGGTCTCCTTTACCAAGGGTGAAAGTGAGTTTTCAGGTTCTGCCTCAAGCCTTCATAACTTCTTCCTAATATTTGGAGCAGATTACATTATAAAACGCATGGCCATCGGGCTCTCCCCTCTGTTAAACCTGGGTCAGTGTTTATACACTTTCAGAAGGCTTCTGGGAAGAGATTTAAAACTACAGCAGGACTCTCCTCCATTTTTTGTGTCATGTCCTTGAACCTGTCATAACTGACAGGCTTTGTCTGACACATTCCTATGCCTTCTAAAACACCCATTACAACACGCTCGATTCTCCTCTTATGGAAAGAATATTCAGGACTCATTTAGGGTCTGCATGGGGGACTGTGTCCTCCCCAGGCCTCTAACCATGGTGGTCTGGAGTGTTACCGCCAACACTCCAGCACTGAAACAAGAATGTCTCAATACTGCAATATTTTTAAGAAATGTTCTTTTTCATCGGGAGTGCAATAATGATAACACTGCAGTCTCATCCCTCAAAGTCAGACAAGAGCTGTGCTTAAGTTATCAAATTCATTCCTAAATTGATGAGGATACTCAGAAACACTGTGAAACCTTTGTTTACACTGAGGAACGGCTATCCTTGAGAAAAGAGCATGTACTCTGAGAACTCCATGCCCATCTGACACATCTCAGAAAGGAAACAGATTCAGATTCCCCTGAGCAAAGTGAGATGTAAGATTGCTTCCTGATCTCAGTCCTGGTGGAGTTGATGGGGCAGACGATGGCAAGGACAGAGGCGAAGAGTCCTCTGCCTTGGTTGGGGAAGAAAAGCTGCTGGAAGAGGAAAGGTAACAATCCGCTCAGGAGACAGAGAAGGGGGCCCCACCCCAGTGCTCTAAGGTCCATGCTGGACACCAGCGAAGCACAGGTATCTCTGGGAAAGGTAGCTGTGGGAAGCAGGGGTCTTTCTATATTGAGTTCTGTGAGCCTAAGGTATTTAGACATGATTTCATAAAAATCTGGATGTAAGAGATATCTCCCCACTTGCCTTCATTTTTACAAACTAAATCTAGCTGGGGAAGGCCATTATAGTTTAGAGACCTATTGTTTGGCCAGGAATTCTAAATTATACCAAGGCCAAACTTGTTACAGATGATCAGCTTCTTTTTTTTCTTTTAAACCATTCTCCTTAAATTTGCCCTAATTAACTAGCGGTGAGTCATTAGAACACTCTCTTTGGCTTCCATGTTCTGTAGGAACTTCACTAGATTGAGCATAGAAAATCCTGGACTCACTACCGCTTTGGCCAATACTTGGGTGAAGAGATCTACAGCATCAAATTCTAGATACAAAAGCTCTTTCATGCTACAAATTCTCAATACATCCAAGAAAACGAGCAGCGGCACAGAGGAACACAGGAAAGATAGTAACAATAGTCTAGATTACAAAGATAGTTAACACAGCAAAAACACCAAGACCAACATTTTTCCAGACAAATACATAGTCCAAAGGAAGTCACAAAGCACCTGCACAGATGCAAGATCAATACAGAGTAGGAAGTAGCTTAAATCAAACACAAGGAAGTCAGACTCTCTATCCAGAAAACCCATTTCCAACATAAAGGACCTAATGCTCCCCAGATCCAGCAAATGACTAAAGCCCTGGTGTATCCTGGAGGATACACCAAACCAAACCACAGAATCACTTCCCGAAGAACTAAAGAGGTACAAACTGTCAAGCACTTGATTAAATCCAAGTGATAAAGCCCAGCCCACCATTTCCGCTATTCACCCTTGCACATGTCTACCTATGATGACAAAACACTTCATGGTTGCAACCACCCAGTGAATATCTTGACATGCGAACCGGGCTGGTGGCTCCAACACACCCTGCTGTGGGTGTCTAGTGCCAACCTAAATCCAGGCAGGGAGTCTCCAACAGGAGGACTAAGTCGATTCACCAGCTCAAACGATGACAAATTTCAGAGGGAATCCACCAAATTTTAATTTCAACTGCTACAGAGAACCTTCCTATTGGAGGGAAGGTCAATTCCCCATAAAGGACACTTTCAAATTAATTATTCAGAATGGACAGTTATGAAAGCAATCAATCCCAACTGGGCACCTGAGTGGAGAGCCTTTTAAAATACCAGGAGATTTTCACCAGGAAACACAAAAGAAAGATGACTCATGAGGCAAAGAAAAAGAAGTCTGAGACAAAAACAGAAGTCAGGTACAGAACAGAAAATAGAAGGGTGGTTGGAGCAACTCAGGTAGGAGGACCACAAGCTGAGGGTGGCCAGGGTGGGGACTTTAGCAGTGGTGGCTGACACTGAAGCAAATGTTCAGGTGGCTGCTTGTCACCCACAGGCAAGATCTACGCCAATCGTCAACTTTGTCCTCTTTCTGGGGACCCTCAAAAGGAGATGTCCCTTTGTGGTTACCAATCATTTGAGGGTTCCTTTGCTTGATTCAGATGGGAATCAGCAAACTACAGCTCTTCTAGCAGTCCTGTTGCCACTTAATGATGCTGGATAATGCTGGATGCCAACAACTGACACCTCCTGCTGCTGGGCACTGTCACCTCCAGCTGCTGCAGCTCAGCACCAGCTCATGCCAGTCGCCCTGGGTCAGCTCTTCGGGTGCTGGTCTCTGCCACTGCGGGCCACCACCTTAGATCCACTCTGCTGGGAGCTTTACTCTGCTGCTTCTCCTTCTTGGCTGCTCTTCCTTTGGACACAGGTGCTTTGTCCTCACTGCTTAGAAGAATCCTGAGTGCATTCACAGGACAAAAGGTGCCTGTTCTCCCTGAGAAGTAAGTCACAAGCAGGTTTACAGGACCACAAAAAAATGAGTTCTTACTAGAACAGGGCTTATGCTGCAGCGTAGGGGGTCCATGCACTAGAGGGAGCCCTGCTCAACTAACCCAAGAAGTCTGTGGAGAGCCCTTCTTATACAGCAGCTGCAGGCCTGAGATTAGTCCAAATACAGGCTTGTGATTGGTTCAGTTCAAACCTGCTGATTGGTCCAATCACAGGCCTGTGTGGGACTCAAGCACAAAGCACTGAGAACCGAGCAGCACATGAGAGGATCCATTGAAGCCAGAAGGGAGAGGAGAGGGATCCTGTGTGACAGACCACGTAGGGCTCAGGGAACACAGTTTCGATCTGGAGTTTGACATGAGCTTGTGCTTCTGTGATGAAGAGAAATGATCTCATCTGGTTTTGCAAAATATTTTCACAAATATTTCACACTGTGGTTTGGGCTCTGCCAGATGCCCCCACTCATGGCACCATGGGAGATGGTGGACCCTTTCATAAGTTGGGACTATTTGGAGATCTTCTGGTTACATGGTCATAGCCCAGGAGGACACACGGAGTCTATGCCCCCGCTTCCCACTTCTTTCTTACTTTCCCCACCATGAAGTGAACAGATTTTCCTCCTCACACACCCCTCCCGTGGTGTCCTGTGCGGTCACAGCCCAGAGCAAGGTGGTCCACCTTTCATGGACTGAACCCCCCACGCTGTGAGCCAAATTAACATTACTGCTTTTTAAGATCATTATATGAGGTATTTTCTTAAGAGTACAAAAGCTGACTAAGACATAGGAAATTTCAAACTGACATTCCTCATACTCTTATTCCAAAGATCACCTTCCACACAAACTTAGCAGAGACTTTGCCTAGCAATCCCACAACACTAATAAAGACTGAATTTTGCTCATTTCTATCACCATTAACCTATCCAGTAGTTTTGAAACCAACTCATTAAGTGGAAGGTTTAACAAAAGTCTTTTGGAAGCATTGCTCTAGAATTTTCTGTTTCAGCTATTGGAGCCCCTAAGCTAATTTTGCACAGGCACTTGGTCTCCAGCAGAGAAGGTGGGAGTGAACACAGGTCTCCTCACGGAGAGAAGGGGGTCTCAGCTTCAGAGATTCCAATGAGCCCCTCAGCATCTTCAGTGTCCTAGCATCCAATGGTGTTCACACAAAGCCTCATAAAGGGGACTTGATGACATGTTCCCCCACTCACCAGTATGTACTGTTAAAAAATGAGGCAAAAAAGAAACCCAGTGATACAAAAAAGTGGAATTTTCTGCATTAGGAAAGAACTTGAGAAAATCCTCTAAGATAGTAAAGGAAATCTAAATATGCTGAAAATGGAAAGGAAAAAATAAATCTGCCTCATCTCAAAACCTATGAGAAACATACTGCACAGAAGTCTCCGGGTTTCTGAAAGGAACAGTGGAATATGTAAAATTGTAAGTATTTTCAGAGTGGATGGTGGGATGACATAAATAATTGATACAAATGGCCACTGCTAAGTACACAGGCAGCATTTTTATTACTACGTCTGAGTTACACCATGAATACACTCATTGTGGGAATCCGTGCGTGCACCAGACACATCTTACTTCTTCTTATGTCTCCTTTCCTCCCTCTCTGCCCTTCCTCCTCTCATAGTCCACTGCCCTTTTGCCAGAGATCTACCTCCCTATTTACTTTTGTCTATTTTTATTCATAAAAATAATAGACCCAACATTTTCTAAAAGTAGAATAGATGATAACCTAGATATAAATGCCACCCAAAGAACAAAAGCCCAGCTAATTCTTCATCAAGATCATGATTCCATGGGATTAAAGGACCAAAGGAGAGGGTAACAGGAGAGTCACCATCAGCACTCTTGTTTTACATGTTTGATAAAGTAATTTAGAAAAGTACGTGCCTGCTTGCGCATACCACATATGGCTAGAAAGATTTCCTTTCTGGGAAAGTAGATTGGCTTCAGCCAAATATTTTTCATCTATTTAGACAGTTCAAAAGGAAGACTTTTAGGTGTATTTTTTATCTGTTTATTTTTAACTTTCAATGCATGTTTACAAATTGTAGAAGTACATGTTTATAAGGTTAAAAAGTGATGTAGTTTTTTAATAAAGTGTGGAAAACCAAATCAAGTCCACTATCACACCTGGCATCTCAAACACATGACGTCTTCTGTGATGAGAATATTTCAGACCCACTCTCCCAGCACCTATTAGCTCTATGCATCAAGTAGAAAGATTACAAAGGCTCAGTCAGGTGGAAGAATAAGTTTGCATCTTTTTAAAGTGTCCATTGCACATCATGAGTTTTCTAAAATACATTTTTATTAAACTATACAGCTGAAGTTTGGGTGTGTGTATTCAGCTCTCTGAAAACTCTTTGCAAGTAACTCCTTGGGTATATTCACAACTTATTTTCAAATCATTCAGGTTCAAAAGACTTACCTTTCATCTAAAGAGTTCATCTAATCATCTGTGTTTTTAATTAAATAACTATGTTAAAAATTCATCCCCTCGGGCTGGTGAGATGGCTCAGTGGCATAAGCGCCTGCCTGGCAAGCGTGAGGTCCTGAGTTTGACTTCCGGTACCCATATAAAAAGGAAAAAATTCATCCCCTCAACATCTTTCTCAATTATGGAATCCAATCCTAAATAAGATGTTAACAAACAGAGAGACAGAGGGAAAGTAACTGCTGCTGACTGTTCGGTGTGGGAGGATGCGGGAGGTCCTGAGCCTCAGCATGCTCCTCTCTGGGGGGTCAGGGGATGCTGTCTTCAGCATCAGCTACGTAAGCTCTCTTCGCTCTTCCTATGCAATCTCCCATAAATGATGCTTTAAGAAAATCCCTGCTTGATCAAGACTTTTTCCGAGAGTAAATACTTCTAGCCATATGTGGGATGGGAAAAGGGAATATATCTTTCTTTCTGAGTGGAATAATACAGATTGTGGAACAGGCAGGTGGAGGGAACTGGCAGTTGCTCCCTAGGGTCTCGAGTAAGGGCATTAGGAAAGACCATGGGTGGAATCTGAAGAAAGCCTTCTACAGCATCCATCAAGCATGATCTTTCAGTTTCTACACCATACTGCTCACACAGCCCTTGGAATTTCAAATGTTATTTCACTTTAGATGGAGGATTAGCAAAAGCAGACAACGGGGATTGATCAAACTGAAGATCACTTCTGATCAGGAAATGGAAGTAAGCACCAGAGTGACAAGGTAATTTACACATAAGGAGAACATATTTGCATCGCATATTATCTGATAACCGGTTAATACCCAGAAAATCTGCAGGACTTTTAAAATCCAGTAATGATTAAAGAACCTGGATATTTATCAAAGCAAACATTTAAAATGCCAGGTATGTGAAGGTGCTCAACATTATTAATCATCAAGGAAACAATTCAAAAGCAAAATGAAACAGCATCTTACAATTGATACTGTGGGAATTACACAAAAGACGAAAGGTAGTAACTATTGGGTCTCCACTCACTAATGGAGGAGAAAGATCCCAGACACTGTTGAAGAGAATGCAAATTGGTGGAACCAGTATGGAAAACACTGTAGAGATTCCACAAACACTGAAAAATAGAAACATCCTAAGACCCTCCAATCCCATTTGTGGTCATGTTTTAAAAGGGAATAAAATCAAGAAGTAGAAAACAAATCTGGACTACCATGTCATTGTCATCCGATTTTCAAAAATTAAGATATAGAGACAGTGTATTTCTGTGGACAGATGAAGAATTGTATCTGATTTATAGATACAAATGTATTTTCCTTTTTCCATTTCAATTTTGGGGAGAGTTCAGAAATCCCCAATCCCTGGCCACACAGAGGTGCTGGTCTCTATCCTGTTAGGAAGGTGGCTGCATAGCAGGAGGTGAGCAGCAGGTGGTGAGCGAAGTTTCCTCTGTGTTTACAGCCACCCCTCATCGTTCCCACTTTCGCCTTAGTCCCACCTGCTGCCAGGGCGGCAGCAGCATCACACTTTCATAGGAGCACAAGCTCTTCTGTAAACTTTCTATGTGAGGTATCTAGGTCTCATCCCATTATGGAAACCTCATGTCTGATGATCTGAGTTGGAGCTGGGACAGTGATGTTAATGCTGGGGAAAAGCTGCAAATACTGATGAACATTAACACAGACATGGAATGGAACAGATATCAAAACCCTATGTGTGATTAGAAAGTCACAATTAAGGTGCACGCGGTGGCAGGCTTTAATTCAGAATCTAACACGTATATTAGTCTATGCATGGCATGCCCACTATGTTATTTACCACTTCCTTCCATGCCTCTTACCCACACTATGTACATAGTCAGAGTTTTGGTAAACCCACATGATAAACCTAGCCAGAGAAGTATAGGACAAATATCACTGGAGTGATTCAGAAATGGGGAAAGACCCAATGATGAGACAGCAGAAAACTCTAAGCCTAGAAACAAAAAAGCTGCACTTAGAAGAAAATACAAAGAGTACTACTTAAACTATGGGTTTATTCCAACAGGTGATTTATATTCTCCAACCTCCATGATATGCAGAGACGAGCTATTAAACAAAGCTGTGAAACATCACAACATTTTCACCACATGAGACCAAGCACTCTGCATTAAAAGATGACTTTGGAGTTCAAAGAAATTGTGAACAGGAGGAACAGAAACAATTATTGAAGGCCACCACTTCATCAAATGTATCTGCACATCATTTTTATGATACCCACATTGCTAAAACTAAAAGCCCTTTACTATTGTTGAAGAGATGGTCCTGTCTCCTGCTAGGAACTTCTAGGAGAGACTGCCATTAAAAGGTGGCACATTTTCCTCTTTCCATTAGCACCATAACTAGCTGCATTGATAATAACTAGCTGCTGAGGCACAAATCTCAGAAAGGATTAATGAGTCCCTGTGACACACAATCCAGGTCGACAAGTCTGGCAATGTGGACAACAAGGCAGCAGTGCTTCTTTTGCATGGTATGTTTCTCAAGAGCATATGCCTGAGGATATGTTACATGCATTTTTGCTGCCAACCAATACCACAGCTCCAGAACTATCCTAGTCTTTAAATGAATACACATGGAAAGCTGAATTAGTCCTTGGGTGTCCATATAGTCACTAGTAGTGCCATGACTGGACGGCTTTCTGACTTTAGTACTCAGCTCATAGAGGTTGCTTCTGAATGTCAGTCCATGCACAGTGTCATCCACAGAGAAATGCTGGCTATCCAAAAAGTGTCACCCAAACATAACAAATTTTTTAAACTTTGTGTAATTAAAATTAATAACCACGTTAAAGTACATACCCTTACCTCATGTCTGTGCATGTAGCTCTGTAAGCAGATGGATGTAGAGTATACGCGCTTTCTCACATACACACAAGGGACATGGCTTTCTAAAGGTAGATCCCTGGCCAGAGTTTTTGAGTTATAAGAACCACTCCAGAGACTTCTTTTAGAAAATCAGTCACCACTGGCAGCTCATTTCAATGACAACGAATGGGTCACAAAACCAGTTTATTTTTGTGATATATTCAACTTAATGAGTCAATCTGTCACTTCAGGAGACAATGGTAACTGTGTTCAGGTTGGGAGAAAAAGTGGCTGCATTCAAGGCTAAACTGGAGTCATGGGGAAAATGAGTGAATGTTGGAATTTTTGACATGCTTCAAACATTAGCAGAGATTTGACAGAGCCTGAGCCAGGGTCTTCTTTCTCCCAGCTGGTGCGTGATCATCTATCTCAGTTTTCAAAAGAGTTTAAGCATTACTTCCTAACTATAAAACCCCTGAAGTGAGAAGGAATGTGTCCACGACTCACTTGTGAATAAGCATGTGAGTCAACTTTGCCTTGGCTAGAAGATCAACTGCTTGAGATCACAAATGATAGTGGCCTTAAAATTATTTTTAAGACAACTTCAAATTTTCATATGTCCTGGATTAAATCAAGGAGTAATGTCCTGAGGTTGCCACAAAAGCACTGAACAGCCTGCTTCCATCTCCAAGATCTTATCTTTGGAAAGCAAAGGGATTTCTCTAATGACAACAACCAAAACATTCCATTTCCTCATTTTAACCAAGTTATTTGAGCTTTCAAAATGTATTTATATTTTGTTGTTGATTTTCTGAGTTCATTATATGTTCTGGATATTATATCCTAGTCAGATGAACAGGTCACAAACACTTTCTCTCATTTTGTACATTGTGTCTTCACTCTGTTAATTATTCCAGAATATTTTAGTTTGATGTTATCCCACTTTATTTTTGCTTTTGTTGCCTGAGCATTTATATTAGTATGTAAAATATCCCTGCCCAAACCAATGTCATAGAATGCTTCCCTCATTTTCTTTTACTATTTTTGTAGTTTCTCCTTTTACAGTTAATCCTTTAATCCATCTTGAACAGATTTTTGTATATCATGTGATATATGAGACCACTTCTGATTTTTTCAATGGTGACAACCAGTTATTTGGGACCATTTATTGAAGAACATGTCCTTCGTTATATATGTGTTTATCCAATTTGTCAAAAATCATATAACTATAAATGTATGCATTACATTTCGTTCTCTATTCAGTTCTATTGGATGATGTGTCTATTTCTATGCCAATATCAAACCCGTTTTATTACTGTTTCTCAGTGGTATATTTAGAAGCTGGACAATGCAAATCCACACCACAGTGAGATATCATCTCAACTCAGAATGGCCTAGTAAAAAGATGAAAAATGATGATTGCTGACAAAGAAAAGGTAACCATAGGAATGTAAGTTACTAGAGACTTTATTGAAAACAATATGAATGTTCCTTGGAAAATTAAACTAGAAAAATCTCATTACTGCATATTTGTCAAGAAGAAATGAAACCAGCACATCCATGAGTCACCTGCATGCCCACGTTTATTTCCGCACCATTCACAATGGCCAAGATGTGGAATCCACCAAGATGCCTCTCCCTGAACAAGGGGGTCAAGAACATGTGGCAGACACACACACTGGGATACTGTTCAGTCATGCGCAGCAACATGGAGGGAACTGGAAATCCTAACAAAAGACATAAACCAAGCATAGAAAAGTACACACACGTGGAATCTTACAATGCTGAATCTGTAAAACCGATGCATAGAATCATCGTTGCAGGGGGACAGGGAGGGGAGACAGAGGTGAGGAAGAGGAGGAGCTGCTCTACAGGTAAAAATCACAGCTGTCGGAGGAAAGGACACATGTAATGCTAAGATGTTGATGAAGGTGAATAGTACCGTATCATACCATTCAAAACAGCTGGAGGCTGCAAGTGCTCTCATCAAAGGCAGTGATATATTTTTCCAGTGGTGAAGAAACTAAGTATCTTGAGTTGATAAACACACAATGTACAAATGTACTAAAATACGGGATGGCATCTCATAAGGAAGTACGATTATTGCTTGTCAGTAAAAATACTTTAAATATAAATAAATAAGAAATATGACTGATATGCTGTTAAAAGGAATTTGTGCCTTCATGATTTTAAAGATTAAACAAAATAATGCTTCTCTAAGTAATATACAATAGGGTGAAAATATAACTGCACTTGTAACACCTCTGGAAGCAAAGTTTCCATTCCTTTCTCAAGCAGAATAATATTACTTTCAAGGGATTTTAGTACGAGGTTACAGAGTAGTTGTGATGCTACAAAAAGCGAATACTGACCCTAAGGAGGTCCACAAAGACACTTGGCAAGTCTAGCAGACTATTGAAAGCAATAAAAATAAATTGATTTTTGATGCAAGGATTCCAGCTCCACTGGAGATGACACCATTCATTGGCAACTGCCCAGGGCCGCTCTCCCTCTGCCACCCGGCTTATGACCTCTGCTCTTATTCCCGCTCCGTCTTCCCCAAAGTTGTCACAGTTGTCACAGGGGCATTCCCTGGGGACCCAGACTCCTCTTCAGGTAAACCTGAAGTCTCTGCGTCTCTCTAAAGGACCACTGGACCTGGTCTGAAGGACGCTGGACAGGTGATGGGGACCTGTGGACACAGGGAGAGACTGTCTCCTTGTATGGGGCATGAAACAGGTGAGTACAGAAGGAAGCTGGACTTTACCAGCACATCGTCAGTCCCCAAGCGTGAAGGTCACTGCTGTCAATGAGGTGTGCACAGCCCCACCAGGCACTTCATCTCCCCTGAAGTTCTCTGAGGGCAGTAATACAGCGTTGGAGGCTGGTTGGAAGGGGTGCTTTTGAGGCAGGAGACGGTGTGGGAGACAAGCTGGCCTTAGGCTCACAATGGACAGGATCCCTCCTGCCCCTTCCAGACCAGGAGAGCACCCTGATCTCACCGTATCTCCTTACCATCCAGATGTGAGCCTGAGAAATATACCCCTGCCCTTGTCACACATCCTTGCCTCTGCCGTGAGCCCGGGAAGCAGGCCCTCCAACTAGGTCAGAATAACCAAGGGTAATGACGTGGCCACTATAATGTCATTAGCACTGCAGTTTTGACACCCTTGGGGCTTCGGCAGCCATGCTGGTTTTGCCTTGCCCCACGTAGAGTCCAAAAGGCCCCTTCCCTACATGAGAGTGGGAATTCAATTAATTGAACACAGTTCCCTTAGGTGCCACCCCAGGCTCTAAGACCTAGGGAAATTCCCAATAAATCCCTCAAAACGTAAAGCAGGCAGGGCCACTCTGAGTCAAACCCACTCCAGTTCCCTCATCAGCCTGCTGTCACTCTGAGGAGTGTAATTTCTTTTAATAAATCCCTGCCATTCTTACTATTTCCCTGAGTCCTGCTCAATTCTTTGTTCAGGACACAAAGATCCTGGACATGAAGTAGGACTGACACCACCAGTATGGAACACTTTGCACAGTGACAAAGCGCACTTCAAGGGAGAGGGTATGGTGACATATAATATTTCATAATGCTGCCATAAACTTGGTCCATAGCAAGAAAATAACATCTCAGCAGCTAAATTGTTCTGCAATTTTCCAGAGAAGAGATGTGTTTCTGCTTAAACTGTACGCTTCATGTGTAATTAGCTGCACAAGTTTTAAACAGATTCCCTGTGGGTGGCATCAGTCTGCCCCGTGCAGTCTTTCATAACGAGCTGTTGGAACGGCGCGGTGTTGTCACGGACTCCACTCTAACCCCTTGTGTGGGAATGTTACTGTTTCATGGTTTTCTCATCTCATGCAGGCAAGATGATTCGAAAGACAAATAATCAGAAGGAGGGAAATTCCCTGCAGAGTGCTCATCTCCACACACGTGGCCCTGAATTAATGATCTCCCTGCACTGGCTCAGGTCTCAGAGGATCCGAGCCTCAGGAGCCCCCTGCGCATCTCTCTCTCTCCTGCCCGGATTCCCATCCCTCCCACCTCGCTGTCCACGAAACCCCAGCCTCTGAAGGGAACCTGCGTCACCAGAGCTGGGCCGCAGCTCTGCACCGCTGGCCTCTCACTCCTGCGTCTCTCCCTTCTGCACCTCGAGGTGGGTGAGTGGAGGCCGGGTTGTTCCCGAGCAGGGTGTTCACCTCCTCCTCCTCCAGTGAATTCCACAGAAGACTGCAGAAGAAATGCACTTT
Source organism: Erethizon dorsatum (assembly GCA_028451465.1). Lineage (NCBI taxonomy): Eukaryota > Metazoa > Chordata > Mammalia > Rodentia > Erethizontidae > Erethizon > Erethizon dorsatum. The sequence continues at coordinate 35,665,863 of CM051838.1, read as the reverse complement.
CCTAATGAGCATAAGAGAGTAAAATCATAGGAACCAAAATGAAATATTAAGGAAAGGATCTTCACAATTTTTCTGGTCCAAAAACAAGACTGAAAAACTGTACACATTTTAAAAGGTTAGTGGCAAAAGAAAAACAATAGCAAAAGGTCCCACTATAATAATCAGCCCGGCAAACACTGCTCCTCCAGGGAGCATGAAGCATTGCATTGGATGTTAGGTAAAACACAGTAAAATATAAAATTGGTCACTTTGTGTCTTAAGTGCTAACAGAAACAGCTTAAGAAAAGTGAAATTTTTAACCAAGTGTAGTGTCGGGTAAAATTGGGGAAGAAAAATAAAGTTTGTATGACAACTGAAAGAAATATCACCAGCGAGTCTAGATATTAATGTATGCATTTATTAAATACTTGCTATAAAACAAACCAAGGTGCTGGGAAGGCAGAAAACTTTTTTTTTTTTTTTTTTAATGTGGGTACCGGGAGTTGACCTCAGGACCTCGCGCTTGCCAGGCAGGTGCTTATGCTGCTGAGCTATCTCACCGGCCCAGAAAACTTAAACTTGGGTTCAACTTCTGAAGCATTCACAGGCAGAAGGGCAGGCAAGAGAATGACAGCAACGATGTCAGAATTCAAACTGGAGGCAGAGAAGGGGAGCCTGTGGGACAAAGCAGAGGAAATGACCCTGGTGCTGGGGTCACAGAAGATGCGTTCTCCAGCAGCAGTTGGCCTTAGAGGCAGAGGGAGAAGCCAGCTCTGCAGGCACAGGCTGAAGGGGATGCTTTCTACAGGACATGGGGCCACGTGGTGGAGAGGAGGAGGTTGATGGAGAGGAAGCACAGGCAATGAGGGGTCACATCAGAGGTGGGTCTGGTGCCACGTGGATGTCTCCAAGAAGCCGGTCATTCCCCAGGTGATGCCCAGAGGATCCCTCCGCTTGTCCCTCTGTTCTTTCTGCCTTGATGAAAGAACTCATTCCAGACACCTAGGGTGGTCCTGCAGAAATGTAGGTGGAATTTATTATAGAATTAATATGCAGAGATTTCAGCCTTCAAGCAAGGTGGGCAGTGCCACCAAGTGTGAGTCTGGATATGTTTCGGTGCCCAGAAGATTTTCTTCTGGTGACCGTGGTGCTTGATGACCAATTTCATTAGAGCTGACTCTGGAGCTGCTCATTGGATTCCTGGTTCTTTTCATATGGTCAGTGTTCCCTCCGGAGCATTAAGCGTGTAAGAAAGAGAGGAATAAAATTTAAAAGTATAAACTGTAATCTAACTGGGTCTCAGCCCAAGGCAGAGGATGTTTAAAGAATGTCCCCTTTCTGCTGCCTTTGGCATCGGCTATGGCAACCAGGATGCTGTGCCCCTGGTTCTCCACACAGAAGCCCTCAGATCTGTCCCTGGATCTGAGACCTGGTAAGCGATTAGAAATGTATCCTATGCCGAGATCTGTGTCTCCTCCTTTCTCTGTAGCTGGCACAAAGAGTGGCTTTGGACCCCCTTTGTCCCTCGGGCCCACTAATGTCTACCAACCTGCCCGACAATGGGGCCATTTGGTGGATTCCTGGGGGTTTTAAAACAATGACTGATAAAATGAGGGCTGCAATTCCTGGACATCACTCAGCCAGGGGACTCTGAGCAGTGGATGAGGGTGGGTGCATCTGGAAACAGTCTCATCCCCGCGGCCGGCAGTGCATCTGACGTGGCAACGAGGACATCCGTGGTTGGCCTGGAACTAATTCCTGACTTCATAAGGAATTCTTTTCTTTAATTCTCAAATGCCAATAGCCCAAATAAAAGTAAATCAGTTGTCATGGTGTTGATCCACAGTGAAAACTCTTGAAAAAATAATTCTGCTTTTTGGTCCCAGGTTTATTTCACTTAAGATAACGACCTTCAGGTTCAACTGCACTGCTATTGATGGTAGGATTCACTTCTTCAGGGTAGAACGGCGTTCAGTGTTTATATTCACCACAATTTGTTTTCTGCTCACACATGGCTAGAAAAGAGCTGATTCTGCATTTCGGCTGCTGTGAGTAACGCCTCAGTGACCGTGAGATGGAGACGTCTCTACGGCACCCTGGCTCCATTCCCTTGCCTAAGTCCCCGGGAGAGGGACTGCTGTGTCATAGAATAGCTCTATTCTTAATCTTTTGAGTTCTAAAACTGTCTCCATAAAGGCCAAAATCACCTTCAAAACAACGGCATTCCCTTTTTCACGCATTCTTGCCAACATTTGTCTTTGCCTTTCTAATCAGAGCCCCTCCAACAGAAGTGGATTGAAAAAGATAAATACTCCGTGCTGTTGCTCACGTGTGAAGGTGAAATTTTAATCTCCTAGAAGCAGGGTGCAGGGTGGTGGTTGCCAGAGGCTTAGGCAGTGACTTCCTAGAGTGTTGGGGTGACAGTTGCCACCCAGACAGAGTCTCTCGTTAATGACACAGACTCTATTACAAAACTCTCTTGCCCGTGTGACATATGCAACCTGCTCAGTGAACTCGACCCGTCACTTCAGAGGAGAACAACAACTGTGTTCAAGTTGGCAGATAAAGTGGATGCATTCCAAGCCAAACTGGAATTGAGGGAGGGACCCAAGAAGGAGACACTGGAATGTTTGACATGTTTCAAACACTAGCACAGATTTTGAAGAGACTGAGCCAGGGCTTTTTTTCTCCCAGGTGGTGCACATTCACCATTTCTCCCAGGTGGTGCAGATATCTCAGCTTTCCAGAGTTTCAATTTTATTTCCCAAACACGAAGGCCCCTGAACTGGAAAGGGATGGATCCATGACCCATTTGTGAATAAGCTGGGAGAATCAACTTTCTCTATGCTAGAAGAGGATCAACTAAACTGCTTCAGACCTCAGATGGCAGTGGTGTTTAAAATGTTTGAAACCACTCCAAATCTCCATATTTTCCAAATTAAAGTTAAGGCAGAATATACTGAGATTGCCACAAAAGCATTGGAAAGCCCGCTTCTATTTCCAGCAGTCTGTGCTTGTGAAGCAGGGATTCTGCAGTGACAGAAAAACCAAAACAATGATTGTCACTGACTCTCATCACCACTGAGGGGAGCATCTATTGGCAAAAAAACAAACTCAGGGCTCCCACTGATTCTGCATTATGGTAAGTTGTGTAATTACTACATTATATAGTACATGGAAATAATAATAGATATAAGGGGCACAAGAAACATGTGTGTTTGAATCATCCTAAAAGTGTCCCCACCCATGGTCCATGAATAAGTCTTCCATGAAACAGGTGCCTGAGCCAAAATACTTGGGAACCACTGAAATACGTGAACTCGGCCAATCACAATACTGCAAATAACACTGCGGGTAGCAGAGTGGTTACTGCCAGAGTCGGAGAGGGAGACAGAGGCTGTTTCCCAGGTCTGAACTGAGTCCTGTCAGATGGAAGTGCTGGTGAGACTACAAAAATATGAATGCAGACAAAACCTCACCACTGTGAGCTTGAAAGTGCTTAACACAGAAGAGGATGTCGTGTGCATTTCACCGTAATAAAAATGGAGGAGGAGGCGGGTGATAATCCAGAATAACTATTTAATAGCCTCTTCACACCTGAGAATTTCTCAGCAGTATGAAGCCACCTGACGTCTGTCAAGCTTGGCCCTGTCCAGCTGAGCCCCACGTCCCACCCGTGTGCACTCAGAGGGAACAGGAGGCAGAGCCCTAAATGCAATGCCCCACACAGCCAATTTCACACAACTACCGAACACAGCAGTTAATGAATGTATGGAAAGCCAGAAAGAATAAAAGGGGAAGGAGGAAAAGGGAGAATTGGGAAGAAAGAGAAAAAAGGGACTCACAGATGTTTTCAAGTAAGCAGATTAATAGTTCAGTGGACTCATCTCTAAGTAAAAAATTTTGACATGTTTTTATGTATCTTTATCCTGACTACCAAGGGCAGGGATAGCAAACTGTTACACATATTCAATAATTTTCCTGACACAGTGGAAACATTGAGGATGCTGCTGTAAGGTTATTGAAAGTGAAAGTCAGGAATATCATCAAAACCTGCCCCTTTCCTTCTAGGTATATATAAAGCAGAGCCCATGGAAAGGGAAAACGTGAGCTCTCCCAACACGTTTTTCCTGCTGGGCTTCTCAGAGTTTCCGTGGCTGGAGACGCCCCTCTCTGCAGTGGTCCTGGTCTCCTACCTCCTCACCCTGGTGGGGAACAGCTCCATCATCCTCCTCTCCCTGGCGGACCCCAGACTCCAGACGCCCATGTACTTCTTCCTGGACAACCTCTCTCTGCTGGACCTCAGTGTCACCTGCACAATTGTGCCCCAGCTGCTGGCCAACCTCTGGGGACCAGACAAGACCATTGCTGCCTGGGGCTGCATCACACAGGTTTATCTTTTCAGCTGGGCGGCCTGTGCTGAATGTGCCCTGCTGGCCGTGATGGCCATTGATCGCTATGTGGCCATCTGCCGGCCCCTCCAGTACACTCTCATCATGCGTCCCTGGGTGTGTGTGCAGATGGCAGCTGCCTGCTGGTCCAGTGGCCTGGTCAATGCTCTGCTGCAAGCGACACTCACCCTCCAGCTCCCTCTCTGTGGACACCACATCCTGGACCACTTCTTCTGTGAGTTGCCTGTGCTCATCAAGCTGGCCTGCGGGGACACCACTGCTAATGAGCTGACCCTGGCTATAGGAGCCATTCCTTTTTCAGGGGTGGCTCCCCTGCTAGTGCTCATCTCTTACACTTTCATTGCCAGGGCTGTACTGAAGCTACCTTCAGCAGAAGGAAGGCACAAGGCACTCAGTACCTGCAGTTCCCACTTGCTGGTGGTCACCCTGTACTTTGGCCCTGCCATCTATGTGTACCTCCAGCCTCCAGAAAATCACACTCAGGCCAAGTTCATGTCCTTCTTCTACTGCGTTATCACTCCGGTGCTCAATCCACTCATCTACACCCTGAGAAACAAGGATGTGAAAAGAGCGTGGAAGAAGATCCTGTAATTTCCGGGTGGGGTGAAGCCCTAAGATGCCAGGTGATCTCTGCCTGTCTTCTGGAGCAACAGCGCACACATCAGTGAATACTGGCATGGCTGGTTTTCCTAATGAATACCCCTGACTTGAAAGAAATGGGTTTCCTTCTGTACATGTTAATCAATGTGATAACTACAGAAACTCTTTGGCTAGAAAGTTCTGCTTCTGAAATCACAAATAGAACCACTAGGCTTTTCATGATCTTTCCCAAATGTCTTGTTTCCCAAAACACAATGGGCAGCATGGTTCTTACCTTTATAGTAAGAGAGAACTGCATATACTCGTTCATTGTCACACTATTTATAGTAGTCAGGGCATGGAATAAAACTAGCATCCATCAATGGGTGAGTGAGTAAATAAAATGTAGTGTGCATACAGAAAGAATATTAATTAGGGACTATGAAATCAAATTATTCCATTTATGAAAGCATGGATGGAAGTGTGCATTATAGGAAGTGAAATAAGATAAATACAGAAAGACAAATACTGCTTTACTCTCTAGTACACAGAAAAAAATTAGCACTTTGCCACAAGAATTATCACACAAAGTTGCTATTTGAGAGAATGAAGGGAAAACCATATAAGAATAAATTCTACGGCATGTGTTTGCTTCAAGACATCTTTATCAAGCTCTGTGTCTGAACGTTAGGTAAATTCAATTTTGAAGAAATTCTCCCATCTAACTACATGAGCAACTCCAGTCCTCATCTTCAAGGGAACCAGGCTAATCGAACATACTTTTCATCTGAAAATGGTTTTGTATTTTTAACCTAATGTGTGTGTTAAAAATGCAGCTTTTTGGGCCGGTGAGATGGCTCAGTGGCGTAAGCGCCTGCCTTGCAGGCACGAGGACCCGAGTTCGAATCCCGGATCCCACATACGAAAAAGGCGCCGGTGATATCGCTCAGTGGCACGGGTACCTGTTGGCGCGCGAGGTTCTGAGGTCGACCCCCCGGTACCCACAAAAAAAAAAATGCAGCTTTTTCACATGTGTATGATAACCCTACAACTGGTATTAACAAAAACGTGAGAAATAAAGGAGAGGTAATGGCTACCAGTTGGTGAACGTGGAACGGTGACAGGGAGGCATCCTGAACCACAGATTTTCATCTCTTGAGGGAAGGTGGCTGTGCTGCCACCCGCTCTCTTTTCTCCTTCAGTGCCCTCTGCCATGCACAATCCCTGCTTCGTACTTTCCCTTTCTTGGAGGAGAATTTTTACAACACAGAATGCTTTTTAGTAACTTTCAGGATGGGAATATATTTATTGTGGAGTAGAAGAAGAGGGGTTGTAAAAGGGGAGTGAAAGGGGAACTGATTGGCAACTGGCCCGTGGACCCTGAGGCAAATGCATTAAAAGACCACAGGTGAAAGCCGAAGATTATGGCTAATCTTCCTTATGAACTTGATTGGCTTAGGAGATGCCCAAGTTCAAAGTCTCCGAAACTCAAGGCAGACTTTCAGCTATGAGCCGCTACAAAATTTACAAAACAAGTTGCAGAATCCCAGGACATACTTGTACATGGAAAGTATTCCCATTTCAAAAAGGAGAAATAGGGCCGGTGAGATGGCTCCGCAGCGTAAGTGCCTGCCTGGCAAGCGCGAGGGTCTGAGTTCGACTCCCAGAACCCACACAGGAAAAAAGGGCCGGTGATATCGCTCAGCGGCACGGGCGCCTGCTGGTGCGTGAGGTCCTGAGGTCCACCCGCAGTACCCACAAAAAAAAAAAAAAAAAGGAGAAATAGGGAAAATTTAAAATATCTGAGCATAGACACTCCAGAACAAAGCAAGGTAATCATTAAGTCCTGTAACGCCATGCCGGGCGTACAAGGAGCACCACGGTGAGATGTGAATTCTAGACAGCTGCGTCGCTCCACCTCAAAACCTTTCTGATTCCACGTGTTTTCTCTTTTGGGTTTCCATTCGCTACGTGTGGTTTTCCTTGACAAATAGTTCAAGTTTCTGGTACCTCTGACAGACTGAGTTCCCTTCATTCCCACAGCTTCCACTCTGCACTATCACAGCCACACAGTTTGGCATCTCACATCCTCCTCTGAAATCTTCTGGAAGCCTCAATCTTGTGTTCTCCTTGTCTTAAAAACCAGCATCATGTGTACAATACCAAGATCCGTTGCCAGCAATAGTCAGAACCCTTAAACCCTGAGCAGTGGCTTCTGCTGGTGAGGCCTAAGCTCAGTGAGGTGAATCCCAGGGACCAATTCCCTAGGCAAACCTTCTTGAGCAAGGGCCCCAGGGGCTCTCTATGGAAGTAAAGCGTTACACTTTTGAGCCCTTGAGCCTGGGATGGGGGGGAACTTTCTGATTCCTACAATACCCTTAATGTGCTTTTCTTCTTTACCTGGCTCAGAATATTTGGCTTCTTTTTAATGGTGCAAATTTCTTCATCAACACACCTCTTTAGGCTCCAACTTTCTTTATAGGTAGTTTTTTTGGGGGAGGTGGTAAACTCAAGATTTTTATTTCTTTCTTCTCTTCTTTTTGTTCCTGGCCGTCTGACTAAAGCAGTCAATAGTAACCATGCCTCAGCATGAATGCTGGGCTGCTAAATCAGTTAAGCCACCACCTATAAACTCAGTTTTCATACAAGTCTTGGACAAAATATAGTCAAGTGCTTTGCCAGTGTTTAACACATGTGGCCTCTGTTTTAATTCCAAGAGTCTTCATTCCCACTTGAAACGTCATGAGCCTGGCCTTTACTCTCCACATTCTTTTTAGCATTCTGATCTTCTGGACACTGACCAGAATTGTCTACCAGGCCATGTATGGTGGCACACACATGTAATCCCAGCACTCTGAGAGTCTCATCCAGAGGGATTGTGAATTCAAGCCCTTCCTGGGCAACTCAGGAACTTAGCAAGTCCATGTCTCATAGTAAAATTTTAAAAGTGCTGGGGATAAAGCTCAATGTGAAGGCCCTGTATTCAATTACCAGTAACCCCCCCCAAAAAATTCCAACCTATTTCTTCTTATGTCATTCAAGTTCTTCTCTAGTCTCCATCTCCATATGTTTCCTTCCATAAACCAGGCCCAAGACTTGTAAACCACATGGTCAGGTACAGTCAAGCAGTGACCCTGCTTTTCTGGTATCAGTTTTCTGTATTGTCCACCTTCCTCTTGCTGGGACCAAATACCCGACATCCTCAAGTTAAAGGAAGAGAAGCTTATTTTTGGCAGTTTCACAGGTTTCTGTTCATGCTTGGCTGGCTCCAGAACAGTGGGACAGAAGGGCAGGATGGAGCACAGCTTCTCACTTCACAATGCCCAGGAAACAGCACAGGGGAAGAGCAGCAGCCAGAGCTGCACCCTTCAGAGGCACGACCTTAGCGACCCATGGCCTCCTGCTGAGCCCCACCTCCTAGCAACACGTTCAGCTGTGAACATCAGTGGACTAATTCACCAGTGAGTACAGCACCCCAGTGACCCAACCGTCGTTTCAAGAATCTGTTAACCCAGTCAAGTTGACAATTAAGATTAAACCGCACTATATGTTAATTTAAAATATTTGCATATTAATATCTGATAACAGGTTAATATCCAAAGTATATGAAAGGTACATGAAACTCAATAGCACAATGGCAACCTCATTCAATAAATGACCAATTTACCTGGATGGTTCTCAAAATCAGACATTCGAATGGCCAACGAGTATATAAAAGTTGCTCAATATCACTAAACATAAGGGAAAGCAAACCAAAGGCACAAAGACATCCTTCACCCCTGTTAGAATGGCTACTACTAAAAAGACAAAAGAGAGCAAGTGTTGGTAATGATGGGGAAAAGAGAGAAACCTCCAACACTGTTGATGGGATGTCAGTTATTGTGGGAAACAGAACAGAGATGCCTAAAAAACTTGAAGAAATGTCTTGTGCCCCAGCAACGCCACATCTGGATATATGTGCAAAAGAAATAAATGAGGATCTTGAAGTGAATTCTACATTCCCTTGTCCTTGCAGTATCAATGCCAGTGGCCAAAACGTGGAAGCAACCAAGTGTCCAGATGTATGAACGAACAGAAATGTTACAGCAGATACAGACGAGATGTTACTAAGGCTTAAAAAGGGAGGGAATAATGTCTTTTGGGGCTACATGAGTGAATCTGGAGACATTATGCTAAGTCGGACTCAGAAAGATAAAAAAATGCATGATCTCACATATTTGTAGTCAAAAAAATTCAGCTCATAGAAACAGAGTAGATGAGTCATGCTACGGACAGAGGAGGGGGAGATGGGAAGAGGGCGACCAAAGACCCCAGAGTCTAATTATGCATGATTGTTGGAGACCGGGCTGTACAGGGTTAAGCTGCTGGACACAGGACCTCTGGCTATGTTAGAAAGAGGATGCACGGTGCTCTGAAGTCGAGATAACCACAGCTGGGAAAGCCCAGGACACGGGCTGCTGACAGCCCTATTCCAGAGCCTTGAAGCTGCCAACCTTAGAGAAAGACAGTTCTCTTAATTGGCAAAATTTACTAGTTGGAAAAGTCTTTGAATTGACTCCCAAGGTCCTGCTCAGTTCCCACCTTGCCTCAGTATCCCCTTCCTTTGCTTGAAAACCAAATAAATACGGACCACCTGGAGAAATTCTTTGTCTCAACCCCCAGGGATTCTCGAATTCCAATGGAGAGTTTTGATCCTCCTGGAGCCCTAAAATCATACCACTTGTCTCTTTTATTTAAGCCTTTCACCGTCCACTTGTTTAGGAGACTGGGGTGGGCCAAGACCCTGATACATGATAAATAATTTCAGGATATCCAGTGTATAGTATGGTATCTATGCTTAATAACACTATTATATACTCAAAATTTGCTAAGCAAGATCTTAGAGATTTCACTACACAACGGCAGCTATGTGAGAAAACAAGTACCTTAATATTCTTTAAGATGGTAATCAATTCACAATGCATAGATACACCAAAACATCTCATTGTATAATTTAAATATGTACAATAACTTTGATTCAATTATACTTCTAAGAAGCTGGGGAGATCTTAAAATAAAAAACGTGTTGAGCATTTTCTTCATATCCATATAGGCCATTTGTATATTTTATTTTGAAAAATATCTGTTTACACTGTTTCCCCATCTTTTAACCCAGTAATTTGATCTTTAAAATGTTATTTATATTGTGCTGTTGAGATTTTATGTTCCTTATATATTCCACAGACCCCATCTCAATCCTTTTGTGCGATAAATTTTATTGTTCAAGATCTTGTCTTCACCTCACTCTGTCATATTCCTTTGGGCAAAAATAATTCTAAACACAAGTAAGTCAGGAGGGAAATTCCCTGCAGAGTGCTCATCTCCACACACGGCCCGGAATTAATGATCTCCCTGCAGTGGCTCAGGTCTCAGAGGATCCGAGCCAGGCGCCCTCAGGAGCCCCTGCGCATCTCTCTCTCTCCTGCCCGGATTCGGATCCCTCCCACCTCGCTCTCCAGGAAACCCCAGCCTCTGAAGGGAACCTGCGTCACCAGAGCCGGGCCCCAGCTCTGCACCGCTGGCCTCTCACTCCTGCGTCTCTGCCTTCTGCACCTCAAGGTGAGTGAGCCCAGGGTGCTGGGCAGGTTGTCAACTCTCTTTTATCCTCCAGTGAGTTCCATAGAGGAGATTCGCTCACTTGCATAGTCAGGGTGGACTCCTGCTTTTGTGAGTTAAAATTATAGGAACCAAAATGCTATCATTAAGGAGATACTCTTCTCAAAACTCACCGACCCCAAACTCTCGTCACCACATTAGCAATCATCCCAGCACACGCGGCGCCTCAGTGTGTGAAGCACTGGGTAGCAGGTTAGACGAAACACGACAGAACAGAATACAAAATGATCACTGGTGTCTGAAATAATAGTAAGGCAAAATAGCCAGAAAAGTAAAACTTTAGCTAAGTTTAGAGGGTTAGGTCAAATTTGAGGAGAGAAATAGAACAAAGTTTGTGTGACAAGTGAAAGAAATGTAGCCAGTGAATCTAGATAGTAATTCACATTTATTAAATAGCTGCTGCAGACCAAAACAAGGCGCTAGGAAGCAGGAAGCTTAACTCAGGTCCAACTCCCAAAGCGCTGCCAGGCAGGAGGTGAGCGCGACAGCAGCGGAGTCGGAGCTCAGCCACACGCGGAGACAGAGCCCGGAGGCCGCGGGAGGAGCGCGGAGGAGCCGCGCTGGTGCAGGGGTCTCCGACGCGCGTCCGCCAGGCCCGCTGGAGGCAGAGGGAGAAGCCGAGGTGCGGAGGACCAGCCCACAGCAAGCAGTGGAGAGCACGAGGGTGGGGAGAGGAAGCCGGGACCAGGCACGGTCCCCTCAGCGATGGGCCTGGCCGTGACCGCGGTCGGCAGGGTCGCTGTGGGCTTGAAGCTGAGGGTTCTGATTTCTCAAATCCCTCCGGAGGGGAGCGCGAGCAACGCACTGGGGTGGGCGCCTGTGGGCGCGGGGCCACCCACGGACCGCAAGTCTGCCGCCGTGGCAACGGGGCCTGTGGGACATTTCGTTCCTTCCTGAATTGCATGAAGAGCGGATTCGCACTTTTCCCGGAAGTTGCGGGTCTGACCACGGCAAATGCTCCCGGTGGTGTTTCGCACGGAGAAAGCTCGCGCAGGAACCCTCGTGTGGGAGCCGCGGTGGCTGCACTAATGCGCACCCCACCAGCGTGGGCCCGGGTTCCCCTCCCCGCATCCCCGCCCACGTTCGCTGTCCTCGTCTTTTCCACATCAGCCGTTCTGACGACGGTGAGGGGAGACACAGCTACGCCTGGTCTCACGCACACCTGGACTCCAAAGAAGCGGATCTGATTCAAGGAGAGAGAACTGTGGTGACCAGAAGAGGGCAGCTGTGCAGGGATGCGGTTGAGGGATGGTGGCCGAAGCACACTGATGCACAGCTAGAGAGGAGGAAGAGTCCAGAATTCTATTTGGATTCTTGGAAAATGCCGAGAGTAGATTTAAATGATATCAGCATAAAAAGATTATGCTGTGGGTAATGCACATTATAACTAACAATCGTGTTCCTCGTGAGCTGTAGGAGGCAGTATTTGGGCCACACTGGCCACATTCTCTGCCGCCACATTGATTCTTATGTGCCGTTGTGAGTTTTTACGGTTTTTGTTTCATAACTTTCTTATTATTTGCAAGAAAAATAATTTTTAGAAAAAGGAAGCCAGGGCCAGTGAGATGGCTCAGCGCTGTAAGCACCTGCCCAGCAAGCGCGAGGGCCGGAGTTCGACTCCTGGATCCCCCATACGAGAAAAGGGCCGGTGATATCGCTCAGCGGCACGGGCGCCTGCTGGTCCGCGAGGTCCTGAGGTCCACCCCCGGTACCCACCAAAAAAAAAAAAAAAAGAAGAAAAGAAAAAGGAAGCCACCAGTTTCCACATGCCTCTTGTTCCCGTACATGCTTTTGTCCACTGCATCTTCTCCAAAGCCCAACAGTGAACATGATCTTGTGCATTTTAGAGCAGGAAGGAAGCGCATTAAGGTGGTGACATCCCCTGCCCTTAGTCCTCAGGGTCTCTCTGACTGGCCGGGAGGTCCAAGATTCACAGAGGATTAACTGAGGTGCAAACACTGTGCCCATCGCCCTATACCAGAGGTCATTGCATGTACATGAGGCCCACGCCTGACATTTAAAATTCATTCTCCAGATAAGCTATTTTTTCTATTTGTTTAGAATTAGCCTGCATTTGACACTACTGACCTCACTATCTTAAAATGTGTACAAACATTTTATTCAGTACTGTTGCTCAGTTTTCCATTTAGTGTGTAATTTATCCCAAAATTCTGCTTTCTCTCTCTGAAACTTTGGATGATTCGCACCTCGCATCTGGTGACATTTTTCTGACTCTCTGTAATGTTTTCTGACTGCACATCTACAAGCTGATTCACACCGTGGTTCTGTTCCGTCTGTGAGTCTGAAGGACTTACCAGGTATCATAATGCAAGGTGCTCCTTCATGAGTGCTTGGAAACTCGACCCGGAAAGCTGTCCTAGGGCTCACTTTACTCAGCATGAGGGGTTGTAGTACCCGTGATATCGTGAATTTCTTTTCAATTGTCTCCTCAAAGGTAAAGAAAAATAATGTGCATAACACTTTATAAAACTTCAAAGCATATTTTTTTTACTCTTCATGCAATTATGTTTCCAAGCTATGGCATCTGATTTTGAAACGAGTTCATGCATATTCCTCCCATTTGTGAGAAAGTGTTCTTCAGAATGTGGCATACATTAAAATATTTGCTTTGCATGCAACTTTGTGTTTCATACTGAAAGATTTAGTAAAGATGAGACGAAAATGACAGAAGCACAAGGAGGGAAGAGGCAGCACGGTGAAGCAGATGTCTTAGACCGCTTGGCCTCCGTGGTGTACGGATCCACGACAGACAAAAACGCAGAAACACATAGGCAACTTCGAACCCGCTAGGATGGTGAACATCAAAGACAAACAGCAGGAACAGCAGAGCTGTGCAGCATGTGGACCGCTGGAGCCCTTACTCGCTCTTGCAGGAGGGGGGAAAAGAGCACGGCAGCTGGACAGGAAAGCACACCGGTCCTTCTCAGAATTAGGCCCAGTGTTGCCTTGAGATGCAGAAATGTCACCTCTGAGTCTACACGTGAAGGAATAGAGGGCGGGGTCTATAGAGGTACTGGACACCCACGTGCACAGCAGCACTAATCACAATAGCAACAACATGGAAACAATGTGAGAGACGAGAAATGAATTTTAAACAATCAACGGAGAGACGAGCGTAGAAACATAACACTTACATATGTACAATATTAATACTAAAAGGTAGGAATTCGTCATATAATCTTCAGGGCACTTAAAATTTTAGGATATGATAAAGGAAATAAGCTAATCACAATATTTGATTCTACTTTAGTATAACGGAGGTCATCTGGACAGACAACAGAATGGGGGTTTCCATGGTTGATGGGAGGGCAAAGACATATTTAATAGGTTCTGATTGAATTGCAAAATAACAAGATTCAGAAAATGGATGGTGGTGATAATTATGCAGCATTATCAATGTGTCTAGTTGTACTGATCTGCATGTTTAAAAATTGTTCAGTTAGTAAATTTTATGTTTTCTGTATCTTTTTTTTTTTTTTTTGGTGGGTACCGGGGGTCAAACTCAGGACCTTACACACCAGCAGGCTCCCGTGCTGCTGAGCAATATCACTGGCCCTTTTTCGTATGTGGGTACCGGGAGTCGAACTCGGGCCCTCGCACTTGCCAGGCAGGCGCTTATGCTGCTGAGCTATCTCACCAGTCCCTGTTTTCTGTATCTTAACATAAGAAAAATTTGAAACTAAAGAAGAGACAATGGCCTAAAATTAACTCCAGTTGATGCCTTCTTCCCAGCAGAAAAGTTCATTTGGTATGTAGCTGCAAATGAACCTTATGTATTGCAAACATAGAGTAATAAAAGAGAGGAAAAAAAAGAAATGGAAAAGTTATATTTATCCTCAAAACCTGTCCCTTTCCTTCCAGCCCTATATTAAAGACTGATGACATGGAAAGGGAAAATGTGACCTTTCCCAACACGTTTTTCCTGCTGGGCTTCTCAGAGTTTCCGTGGCTGGAGACGCCCCTCTCTGCAGTGGTCCTGGTCTCCTACATCCTCACCCTGGTGGGGAACAGCTCCATCATCCTCCTTTCCCTGGTGGACCCCAGACTCCAGACGCCCATGTACTTCTTCCTGGACAACCTCTCTCTGCTGGACCTCAGTGTCACCTGCACCATTGTGCCCCAGCTGCTGGCCAACCTGTGGGGACCAGACAAGACGATTGCTGCCTGGGGCTGCATCACACAAGCCTACCTCTTCCACTGGACTAGCTGCACTGAGTGTGCCCTGCTGGCCGTGATGGCCATTGATCGCTATGTGGCCATCTGCCAGCCCCTCCGGTACACTCTCATCATGCGTCCCTGGGTGTGTGTGCAGATGGCAGCTGCCTGCTGGTCCAGTGGCCTGGTCAATGCTCTGCTCCAAGCCACACTCACCCTCCAGCTCCCCCTCTGTGGACAACACACCCTGGACCACTTCTTCTGTGAGTTGCCTGTGCTCATCAAGCTGGCCTGTGGGGACACCACTGCTAATGACCTGGCCCTGGCTATAGGAGCCATCCCATTTGGAATGGTGGCCCCCCTGCTGGTGCTCATCTCCTACACCTTTATTGCCAGGGCTGTGCTGAAGCTACCTTCAGCTGAAGGAAGGCACAAGGCACTCAGCACCTGCAGTTCCCACGTGGTGGTGGTCACCCTGTACTTTGGGCCAGGCATCTACATCTACTTCCAGCCTCCAGCCAAGAGTTCCCAGGCCAGGTTCCTGTCCTTCTTCTACTGCATCATCCCCCCAGTGCTCAACCCACTCATCTACACGCTGAGAAACAAGGACATGAAGACAGCGTGGAAGAGGATCCTGCAATCTCGGGTGCAGTGAAATCTGTAAAGCCAGGTGATCTCTGCCTGTCTCCTGGGCAACCACATGCGCACATCGGTGAATTCTGACATACCAAGTCTCGTTTTCCAAATTGCACCCATGAACTCCAAGAAGGACTTCCCACCTGTCAAGATCGATACCTTTATGACTAGAGAAACAGTTTGGAGTAGAAAATTCTATCATCTTCACTCTCATGACCAGCCAACGTCCTTTCAGTGCATTTCACTTTTTCCTTATCCATTCACTCGCTTATGAGCACCTAGGTTGATTCCATCACTCGGCTACCATGAATAGCGACATGATCAACACTGGTATGCAAGTCTCTCTATGACAGCTGATGTTAATTACTTTGGGTAATTACTATAACGAGGAGGCGTATGGCTGGATCACATGGGACCTTTATTTTTAGATTTGTTTGAGAGAGCTCTACACTGATTTCACAGTGACTATACAAGTTTTCATTCCCACCAGCAGTGTATCTGGGTTCCATTTTCCCTGCCTCCCCGCCAGCCTTTAATACATTTGTGTTCTTGGTGATAGCCGTTTTGACTGGGATGAGAAGGGATCTCAGCGTAGTTCAGATTTGCATTTCCCAAGTGACTACAGGTGTTGAGCACTTTTGATGTAATTATTTGCCATTTGTACTTATTCTTTGAGAAATTTTTGATCAGAATTTTGTTGTTTGGAATACTTGTTCCTTCGGTGTAAAATTTTCTGAGTTCTTTTAATATTCTGGACATTCATCACCCATAAGATGAATGCTGGCTAGGCGCTCCCATTCTGCAGATTGTCTCTTCACTCTGATTAATTTTCCTTTGCTGCACAGAATCCTTTTAATTTCATGAAATCCCATTTGTCGATTCTTGCTATCATTTCCTGAGCCATTGGATTTTTTCAGGAAATCAGTGTCTGTACCAATACCTTGAAGTGTTTCCACTGTGTTTTCCTCCATTACTTTCAGAATTTCAAGCCTTACATTAAAGTCTTTGGTTCATTTTGAGCTGGTTTCTGTGCAGTGTGAGACATAGGTATCTAATTTCCATCTTCTACAGGTTGTCCAGTTTTCCAGTATCCTTTGTTGAAAAAGCTCTTTCATCCAATGTGTATTTTTAGCTACTCTGTTGAGTCTGATGGCTGTGGGTGCATGGGCTGATTCCTAGGTCATTGCTTTTATCAGTGCAACGTGCCGCTCTGTTTGTAAACAAAGTCTGTGTAGGATACTTGGAAATCAGGTGTCGTGGCTCCTCAGGCGTCACTCCTCCTCCTCAGGATTGCCTTGCTGCTCAGGGTCCTCCATGCGAATTCTGTCATACAGACTTTAAGATTTTTCTAGTTCTGTGAGGAAAATGTCACTGATGTCTTCATGAGAACTGCACTGAAGCAACAGGTCGCTTTTGTCAGTTTGGTCATTTTACAACATTATGTTTCCCAGTCCAAGCACATGGAAGGTCTTTTCATCCTCCACTGTGCTTTGTTCAATGTCTTTCTTCAGTGACTTCTAAATTTCATTGTAGGGATCTTTCACTTCATTGATTAGGTTTCTTTCTAGGTAGAGTCTGTGTGTGTGAGTGAAAGTGTGTGTGTGTGTGTGTTATGTGAGATTGTTTTCCTGATTTATCAGTGAATTTGTAATTGTTTTATAAGCTATTGACTGTCCTATTTTGATTTTGCTTCCTGCTATTCTGCTGACTTTGTCAGTTTAAATGACTTTTAGTTGGCTCTTTAGGGTTTTCTAGTTATAGAATCATGTCATCTTCAAACTGGAATGACTTGATTTTGTCTTTTCCTCTTTTGTCCCTTTTATTTCCTTCTGTGTATAATTGCCGAGGCTAAAGTTTCCAGGAGTATATTGAATAAGAGTGGTGAGAATGAAGAGCTGTGTCGTGTTTCAGAGTTTACACTTTTTCCCCATTCGGTGTGTTTTTGACTATAGGTTTGACAATTTAAGCTTTATTACGTAGAGATATGATCCTGCTATGATTACTTTATTCAGGGTTTTTATCATGAAGGAATGTTGAATTTTACTAGAGCCTGTGTTCATGTATTTTGACCATGTGACTTGATTCTCTTTATGTAGTATATTACAATTATTGGTGGTATGTTGAACAAACTTTGTATCCCTGAAATGAAACAAACTTGATCATATAGTGTAATATTTTTTTGTTTTTTTGTTTTTTTTTTATTTTAAAGAGAAGAAAAAACAAAACAAATCAAAAGAAGAACAAATATTTCAAACCAACATAATAGGAGGGTAACAATGGTTAATACATTACATATTACTATCTTTAAGTTAGTTATTCAGGACACCAGACATTAGCATTCAATTGTCCAAACATTATTGGCACAAACCTTACTCTTCAATGAACTAAGTAAAAATGGTAGTGTATCTATCTTAACCATCTTATATATATATATATATATATATATATATATATATATATATATACACAATTTTTTTTCCCCTTTCCCTTCTTTCTTTTCCCTATTCCAGTCTCTCTTTCCTTTTGACCAGTTTCTTTTTGATTCACCATGTCTATTGTACATTTTGGATCTTATTTACTCTTTCAGTTTCTCATACTAGAGAGATAATACGATGCTTACGCATGTGCTTCTGGTTTATTTCACTTATGAGTATTTTCTCGAGTTGCATCCATTTACCTATAAAAGTCTCCAGTTTATCCTTCTTTATGGCTGAATAGTACTCCATTGTATATATATATTTTTTTTTTTTTTTTTTGTGGGTACCGGGGGGTCGACCTCAGGACCTCGCGCGCCAACAGGCGCCCGTGCCGCTGAGTGATATCACCGGACCCTTTTTCGTATGTGGGTTCCGGGAGTCGAACTCGGGCCCTCGCGCTTGCCGGGCAGGCGCTTAAGCCGCTGAGCCATCTCACCGGCCCTCCATTGTATAAAAATACCACATCTTTCTTATCCATTCCTCAGTTGATGGGCATTTGGGTTGTTTCCAAGATCTGGCTATGACAAATTGTGCTGCTATAAACATGGGTGCACATATATCGCTGTGGTACGATGTTTTTAATTCTTCTGGGAAGATGCCCAGAAGGGGAATAGCTGGGTCAAATGGGACCTCCAACCCTAGTTTTCTGAGGAATCTCCACACTGACTTCCACAGTGGCTGTACCAGTCGACACTCCCACCAACAGTGAAGAAGGGTTCCTTTTTCCCCACAGCCCCTCCAGCATTTGTTGTTAGTTGATTTCTTAATAGTAGCCATTCTTTCTGGGGTGAGATGGTATCTCAGTGTTGTTTTAATTTGCATCTCTCGAATGACTAGTGATGTTGCACATTTTTTTGTATATTTATTTGCCATTAGTATTTCTTCATCTGAGAAATGTGTATTCATCTCAGATGCCCATTTTTGGAGTGGGTCTTTAAATTTGGGAGGTCTGATTTTTTTGAGTTCTTTATATGTTCTCGATAGTAATCCTTTGTCTGAGGAACAGCTGGCAAACATTTTTTCCCACATTGTGGGTTGTCTCTTCACTCTGTTGGTGGTTTCTCTTGCTGTGCAAAAGCTTTTTAATAAGATGAGATCCCAGTTATTGATTCTTTGGGATAGTTCCCGTGCGGTTGAGTTTTTATTCATAAAGTCTTTGCCTACACCAATGTCTCCAAGGGTTTTACCTATCCTACCTTCCAGCAGATTTAATGTTTCTGTTTTAATATTTAGATCTCTGATCCATTTTGAATTTAGTTTAGTGCATGGTGAAAGATATGGATCTAGTTTTAATCTTCGGCATGTGTAGAGCCAGTTTTTCCAGCACCATTTATTAAAGAGGCTATCTTTCTTCCAGCGAATGTGTTTGGCACCTTTGTCAAACATAAGGTGGCTTAGTATGTCTGGGGTTGTTTCAGCATCTTCTAATCTGTTCCATTGATCTTCAGGTCTGTTTTTTTGCCAGTACCACACTGTTTTTATCACAGTAGCTTTATAGTATAATTTCAAGTCGGGGATTGTGATGCCCCCTGCCTTGCGTTTGTTGCCCAGAATTGCCTTTGCTATTCTAGGTCTCTTCTGATTCCAAATGAATTTTAGGATTGTTTTCTCTAATTCTGTGAGATATGCTGTTGGAATTTTGATTGGAATTGCATTAAATCTGTATAACAATTTTGGAAGTATGGCCATTTTCACTATATTGGTTCTTCCTATCCAGGAGCAAGGGATATCTTTCCATTTTCTGATATCCTCTTCAATCTCCTTTTTCAGAGTACTGTAGTTTTCAGTATAGAGGTCTTTTACATCCTTCGTGAGGTTGATTCCTAGGTATTTCATTTTTTTGGATGTTATTGTGAAAGGTATTGTTTCCCTAATTTCTCTTTCAGTAAGTTTGTTATTTGTGTACAGGAAGGCTATTGACTTTTGAGTATTGACTTTGTATCCAGCTACACTACTGAATTTGCTTATTAAATCTAGCAGTTTTTTAGTGGAGTTTTTGGGATCTTCTGTGTAGAGTATCATGTCATCTGCAAATAATGATAATTTAACTTCTTCCTTTCTAATCATTATTCCTTTTATTTCTTTCTCTTGTCTAATCGCTCTGGCTAAAGTTTCCAGAACTATGTTGAATAAGAGTGGGGACAGTGGACATCCTTGTCTTGTTCCTGATTTCAGAGGGAAGGCTTTCAGTTTTTGGCCATTTAGTATAATATTGGCTGTTGGTTTGTCATAGATAGCTTTTACCAGATTGAGATAAAGACCCTCTATTCCAATTTTCTGTAGGGTTTTTATCATGAAAAGGTGCTGGACTTTGTCAAAAGCTTTTTCTGCATCTATTGAGATGATCATGTGATTTTTGTCTTTGGTTCTGTTAATATGCTGTATTACATTTATTGATTTACGTATGTTGAACCATCCCTGCATACCTGGGATGAATCCAACTTGGTCATGGTGTATAATCTTCTTGATGATTTGTTGGATTCTGTTTGCCAGTATCTTATTAAGGATTTTTGCATCTATGTTCATTAGGGAGATTGGCCTGTAGTTCTCTTTCTTAGTTGGGTCCTTCTCTGGTTTTGGTATCAGGGTAATGCTTGCTTCCAGGAATGAATTTGGGAGTATTGCTTCCCTTTCAATTTCATTGAAAAGTTTGAGAAGTAGGGGCGTTAGGTCTTCTCTAAATTTCTTGTAGAATTCGGCAGTGAATCCATCAGGGCCTGGGCTTTTCTTTGTTGGGAGGTTTTTAATTACATCTTCAATTTCATTGGCTGATATTGGTTTATTTAGGATTTTTAAATCTTCTTGATTCAGCTTTGGTAATTCATACGAATCTAGGAATCTGTCCATTTCTTCTGCATTTTCCATCTTAGTAGAATATAAATTTTCAAAATAGGTTTAGATGATCTTCTGGATTTCTGCAGGGTCCGTCGTGATATCACCCTTTTCATTTTCAATTGCATGGATTTGAGTCTTTTCTTTTCTTTTTTTAATAAGGTTGGATAAGGGTTTGTCAATCTTATTTATTCTTTCAAAGAACCAACTTTTTGCTTCATTGATTCTTTGTATTGTTTTTTTATTCTCCAATACGTTAATTTCTGCTCTGATCTTTATAATTTCCTCCCTTGTACGGGCTTTTGGCTTAACCTGCTCTTCTTTTTCTAGAAGCTCGAGGTTCACCCTTAAGTGGTTTATTTGCGCTTGCTCTATTTTCCTGATATAAGTGTTTAATGCTATAAATTTCCCTCTTAGGACTGCTTTCATTGTATCCCATAAGTTCCGGTATGTTGTACTGTCATTATCATTCAGTTGTAGAAAGTGACTAATTTCTTCTTTAATTTCATCTGTGACCCATTGGTTGTTCAGGAGGATGCTGTTTAATTTCCATGTGTTTAGGGAGTTTTTGTGGGATCTTTTGCCATTGATTTCCAATTTCATTGCACTATGGTCTGATAATATGCATGGGATAATTTCAATTCCTTTGCATTTACTTAAGCAGGTTTTATGAGCTAGTATGTGGTCTATTTTGGAGAACGTCCCATGTGCAGCTGAGAAAAATGTGTATTCTGATGTTGTGGGATGGAACACTCTGTAGACATCTACTAAGTCCATTTGTTCAAAAGTTTGGTTCAGTTCTACTATTTCATTATTGATTTTCTGTCCAGTTGATCTATCTTTTTGTGACAGTGGAGTATTGAGATCTCCCAATATAATTGTATTAGTGCTTATTTGATTTTTCATGTCCTTTAGTACTTGTTTTATATAGCTGGGTGCATTGGTATTTGACGCATATATATTTATGATCGTTATCTCTTCCTCTTGGATTGTTCCCTTTACAAGGATGTAATGACCGTCTTTATCTCTCTGAATCCTTCTTGGCTTGAAGTTCACTTTGTCTGCAAAAAGAATAGCTACCCCTGCTTTTTTCTGGGTTCCTGTGGCATGAAGTATTGTTTTCCATCCTTTGACTTTCAGTCTATGAATTTCTTTCTGAATTAAATGTGTTTCTTGTATACAGCATATTGTTGGATCTTGCTTCTTGATCCATTTCGCCAGTCTGTGCCTTTTGATTGGTGAATTGAGACCATTAACATTGATGGTTAAAACTGATATGTATTGACTTGTCATGATATTTTCCTGTTGTTGGTTCCCACTCTTTGTTTTTCCGCTTTCCGGCTATTTAATTATTTGCCCTGCCTGGTGGATTCCTTCTGTTGGGGTTCCTATCTCTTTCTAGAATGTCCTTCAGAACGTTTTGGAGTGCTGGTTTGGTGGTCATAAATTTTCTCAGATGTTCTTTGTCATGAAAGTATTTTATTTCTCCATCAATTTTGAAAGATAGTTTTGCAGGGTACATCAATCTGGGCTGAAAATTATTTTCCTTTAGAGCTTGCAATACATCATTCCAAGCTCTTCTTGAATTGAGGGTTTGTGCTGAAAAGTCAGCTGTGATTCTGATGGGTTTTCCTTCATAGGTGATTTGTCTCTTCTCCCTAACAGCTTTTAAGATTCTGCCCTTCTGTTGAATTTCTGGGATCTTGACTATAATATGTCTGGCTGAAGTTTTTTTTTTATCATGTCTAGTTGGTGTTCTAAAAGCTTCACTTATAGGGGTGTCAAATTCCTTTTCTCTTCCAGGAAAGTTCTCCCTGATTATGTCTTTGAACAAGGTTTTAATGTCGTTGATGCTATCTCCTGCTTTTTCATTTATTCCAATTATTCTTAAGTTGTTTATCTTTGAGTCATCTAGCAGCTGCTGAATTGATTTTTCATGGTCCCTTGCTATTTTTAAGAATTTTTCCATTTCATGATCACTAATTGCAAGCCTGTCTTCTATATCTGAGATCCTGTCCTCGCATTGGCTTATTCTGCTACAAATACTTTCAATGGAATTTTTTATCTCTTGGATATCTGCTTGAATCTGCCTTATGGATTCCATTTCTTTCCTATGCTGAGCATTCATGGTTTCTATAGTTTTCTTAAGTTCATCTATTTTTTTGTCTGTATCAGCTATAGTGTCCTTAAGCATGGTCTTCATTGTAGACATTATCTCTGCAGTTATCTGTGAGATTATTTCTGTTTTAATTTTTTCCAGAACCTCATTCAGTTGCTTTGTTGTTACCACTTCAGATAGGCCAGGTGGGTGGCTTTCGGATTGTCCCACCTCGTTGCTCCCTAGGTTTGCCTTTGGTGAATTGGATGTGTGGGGTTGCATCTTGTTTAAGTGTCGTCTCATTTTTTCTTTCTTTAATTCCTGGGGTGATGTTTGCAAATTACCTATAGTAGGTTACTTTATTGCTAGTGTTTAAGATCTTTAGAAGATGACTACTTCTCTGCAGTATCTTCCAAGTGGAGCTTGCTTTTAGGTTTTGAGCTTTCTGCCAGATCCTACCTCTTCAATTCGTTGGGTATGCGAAGTTGCTACCTGTTTGGCCCAGTCCTTGATTCTTTGGTACTGTGCCACTGTATTTTCTGTGTCCCTTAGTCAATCTCAATCATGAAATATCAGGAACAAAAGATGTTTAGAACAATTATTTCACATTTGGCTATAATGTTAACTAAAGCATCAAACACAGCCTAAAAAATGACAGACTGAGCTAACCAGTTATTTACCACTTTTAGCTGTATAGAGTTGCGGTTATATAACAAAATCTAAAACACACCAGAAAAATTATATGCAGTATACAAGTCCTATGTATGTCAATTTTTCCTTGAGGAGTTTAAATTTAAGATGAGTTAAGGAGGAAATAGAGTATTGGGAGAAGAGGAAGGAATTAGATGTAAGGTTAGAGGACCAAGAGGGATCCCACTAAAATTGGGACACTAGTGCAGAGGACAGGTGGTAGAAAGAGAAGGAAGGGATAAAAGGAAGAACAGATCACAACCACAATCACAAAGAAGTTAGAGGCACTGTTTACACTCATATAAAAAACCAGAGAGAATAATGAAGGAAAGAGCAAATACACATACAGAAACAAAAACGAAGATAAAAACAATAAAACAGACAGATCAAAAATAAAACCCCACCAAAAAACAAAACAAAACAAAAACAAAAAAACCCTTCGCCAGGACAAAAAACAAATCAGTGAGAAAAAAAAAATAAAAATAAAAATAAAAATAAAAAATATAAAAAGAATCAGTTCCAGGTGTTGACTCTGCTGTAGGCAGGTACCCTGTGGTGACAGAGTCCTGTTCTGTGCAGGTCCGTCCCAGTAAGCCAGGAGCGCCCTCTGGCGGGCGGTGAGCAGAGGCGCGTACTTTCAGGCAGAGACCAGTCTAGCTCGCCTCCGCTCTCGGCGCCCTTTCACGATCCCTGGGCCTGAGAGAGGCTCAGCGTGCTGTCCGGAGCGCGGGTTCCCTGCACTGGTTCCCGCCGCTCTGGTTTTTCGCCACGCACCCCACAATGGCGCCGGGCCAGTCGCTCTCTGGTGCGGGACAGGTGTGGCTGAGAGTCCAGTCTCGTTCGCCTGCTGACCTCAGCACACTTTCGTGGGCCTGAGAGGCCCCGTGCTGCCCTGTCCGGAGCACAAGTTCCCAGAGCAGTTTCCGAGCCGCTCTGAGTTTCGCCACACCCCCCACAATGGCGCCCGGCCGGTCGCTCTCTGGCGCGGGGCAGCTGTGGCTGAGAGACACTCACCACCGGTCAGCGCCGTTCTCCACCGCTCCCCTGCCCCACCGCTGTCTCAGGATCCTCCGTGGGGGCTCCCTGGGCGCCAGCTGCCACCGTGTGTCCGTAGAATTGAGCCTTCGCGGCGCTGCAACTCCCGGGATAGTAGAAGGTGCGCGAGTGCGGTCTGCTCCTTCTTTCCTTCTTCTTTGTTGGAAGTCACCCGTCACTGGTGCCGGGGGTCCCAGATTGCGCTTCAGAACTTTTCTGGGTTTCGGGGAGGCATCTCCCCCCCTCCTGCGCTTTCCGGGTCGCTATATTCCCGTGTTCCAATGGTAACTTTTAGAGAGAGTTTTGCTGCCTGCTTCTTACTCATCCGCCATCTTGAGGTCGTCCCCATAGTGTAATATTTTTAATACAATGTTGAATTCTATTTGCAGCTATTTTATTAAATATTTTTGCCTCTGTGTTCCTCAAGCATATTGGCCTATTGTTCCCTTTTTTACTTCTTTGTCACGTTCTGATAGCAGGGTAATACTGGTTTCTTAGAATATGTCTGGAAACCTTCTTCTCTTTCCATACCATGGAATTGTTTGGGAAACACTGCTATTAGTTTTCCTTTAAAAGCCTGGTAAAATTCAGTGGTGAATCTGTTCGGTGCTGGGGTTATTTTGCTGTTGTTGTTAGGAGACTTTTTATTATACTTTAGATCTCATTGTTATTGATATATTTAGATTATTTATAACCTCTTGGTTTAGTTTTGATAGATCATGCATATCCAAAAATGAGTCCATTTTTCTAGACTTTCCAGTTTATTGAAATACAATTTTTCAATATATTTTCTGATCATCCTTTGGATTTCAGTGGGTGTGATATAGTGTTTCACTTTTCACCTCGAATTGTATTTATTTGGGCTTCCTCTTTTGTTTTTTAGTTTTCCCAGTGATTTGTTAGTTTTCTTCATCTTTTCAAAGAACCAACTTTTTGTTTCATTGATTCTTTTATTGTTGCTTTAGTCTCTATTTCTCTTATCTCCACTCTGATCTTTATTATTTCTTTCCTTCTATGGATATGGGGCTTGGTTCATTGTTTTTCTAAGGCCTTAAGACACTTCTTTAGCTTTCTAATTGGTTAACTCTGTTTTTCTAATGTAGGCACTCATAGTTCAGAACTTCCTTCTTACAGCTGCTTTCCCTGTGCCCCACAGGCTCTGGTAGGGTGTATATACACTTTCATTTTGATTATAGAATTTTTCAAATTTCCCCTTGACTTCTTCTATGACTCCTGACTTTTTCCAAAGGGTATTGTTCAGGCCAAGTGTGGTGTTGCACACCTGTAATCCCAGCTATACAGGAGGATAGAAAGTTTGAGGCCAGCAGAGGCAACTTAACAAGACCTTGTCTCAAAATAAAGAATAAATGCTAGGGATGTATCTCAGTGTTAGAGCATTTGCTTAGTATACATGAGGGCCCTAGGTTCAATCCCCACCACTGCAGAAAGAGAAAATAGAAAAAAAAAGTGTGTTCATACACTTCCACAGTCTGTCCTGATTAACTGATTTCTAATTTCATTCCATTATGACCCTCACCACACACCCCTTCCATGGTGTCCTATGCAGTCACAGCCCACAGCAAGGTGGGCTTGTACCTTCCTTGGACTGAAACCTCCAGACTCTGAGCCAAATTAACCTTTCCTCTTTTTAAAATCATTATATCAGGTATTTTGTTAGAGTACAGAAAACTAACACAAAGGAAACTTCAAACTCGTATTCCTCAAACTCTTAGTCCAAAGATTGCCCTCAGAAGATTAACAAGGACATCCCCCAGCAACCCCACAGCATAACAAAAACTGGTTTTTGCTCATTTCTATCATCACTAACCTCATCCAATAGTCTTGAGACCCACCCATAAAGCTGAATATTCACCAAAGGCAGTTGGAAGCATTACTCTAGTTTTTGTGTTTCAGATATTGTGGCCCCTAAGAGAATTATGCACAAAGGCAAGTTACTATTAGAAAGGGAGGGAGAGAAGTTGTGTCTGCTCACAGAGAAGTGAGTCCCCACCTTCAGAGAGTCCATGAAGGGCCTCAGCGTCTTCAGCACTTTCACACCTCATGGTGCTCACACGGAGCTGCCTGAAGGGGACTCTGGACTGCCGACTCTCCTGCTCACAGAGCGGACTGTCATGAGTAGGCAAAGAGATCACATGGGGCAGAGCTGTCCAGAAAATGGTGGGACTTTTTGGATGAGAAAAGAAATGGAGAAAATACTCCAAGAGACTAAAGGACATCTAAATAGGCCGAGAATGGAAAAGAAAAGAATAAAGCTGGCTTGTCTCAAAAAGTATAAGAAACTTACTCCACAATAAAGACAAGGTCTTTAAAAGAGACAATGGAAGATATAAGAGTGTAAGCATATTCAGGGTAGATGGTGGGATGCCTTTTTGGCCTGTGTTAATAATGATAATAGTTAAACAAAGATCTAGCCATTTTTTAAAGTAAGGTAAATGAATACCTAAGTATGGATGCCATCCAGGGAATGAAAGCCCAGCTAATTCTTTACTAAGGTCATGACTTCATGGAATACCTGATCAAAGGAGAGAGCAATAGGACAGGCATCCCGTGCTTTTTCATGCATCTAATAATAGAATTTAGAAAAGTACATACCTGTTCGCACATTTTTAAATTTCCTACATTTTCCTCTAGTAGTTTTATAGTTACACAATTTATAACTATGCATGTTTTACAATTAATGACATTTGATCTGTTTGAGGTTTTGGTATGGTGAAGCCAGAGGTCTAGTCTTATTCTTTTATACATAAAGATCCCATTTTCCCAGAATTATTTATTAAAGAGTGTGTCCTTCCCGTATACCTGCTCTTGGCATCTGGTGGAAGACCATTTGGATGGAAGTGGAACTGCCCATATCCGGGCTCCCCATTCTGTTCCATGTGTCTGGGTGTCCACCTGCGTGTCAGGACCATCCTGCACTGTTACTATAGCTTTGCAGTGCGTTTTGAAGTGAGGTAGTGTGATGCCTTCCAATGAGAAACAAAAAAGAACACCACCTCAAGAAGTCTTCTCAACCCAGTTAGAATGGTTCTTATCAAAAAGACAAAAATTGGGGCCGGTGAGATGGCTAAGCAGCTTAAGCGCCTGCCTGGCAAGCGCGAGGGCCCGAGTTCAACTCCTGGAACCCACATACGAAAAAGGGGCCGGTGATATCGCTCAGCGGCATGGGTGCCTGTTGGCACGCGAGGTCCTGAGGTCGACCCCCCGGTACCCACACAAAAAAAAAAAAGACAAAAATTGCAAATGCTAGAAAGATGTGGACAAATGGGAAATCTTGTACAGTGTTAGCAGAAATGTGAATTAGTGCAGCCACTCTGGAGAACACTATGGAGGCAAGAAATTAAAAATAGATCTTGCGAGATTCAACATGGCTGAATAGAGGAGGAGCCTCATTAAGAGCTACTCAGAGAAATTCAACTAAAACACAGGTAATTGGAAGAAAGGGGAGGGACAGACACCCTTAAACTAAAATCAATCTGACAAAGAGACTAACAGATCAAGCAAAACATAGATAAAGGACTTAACAAAACAGCCAGCCAGCCTACCTGGCTGCTGGTGGGTCACCGGATCGGGACAACTCCCCGCCATACTTGGACTCTTAAAAGAAGAGAAAAAAAAAGGATAACTAAAATAATGTGGCTAAATCACGGCAGACAGGATGGACTTGGGATATAAGGTCACCTGCCTCTTCTGCCTTCCTCCGAACAGAAGACGCCACAGTCCAGCAGTAAATTCTGCTGGAACTGCTCCCTCCCTGATGATCGGCCAGCTTTCCTTTTCTTTGTTTTTATTTTCTTTCCTATTTTTCTTTCTTTTCCTTTCCTTTTCTTTTTTCATTTCTTCCCATTCCTTTTGTGCACCAGAGCTCTAACTGGAACCACCAGGAACAAGATTAAAGACTATAGGGGGGTGTATTAAATGGATCAGCTAACCCCGCCCCGTGACCTATGGTTAGAGAGGCACAGGGAATTAAACAGCCCTGCACCTCAGCACTGTGCAGCCCCCAGCTGTCCCCATGCTGCCAGGGCCAGGAGCAGAAAGGCACCCACAGCACCCTCAATCCTGCCCGAGGAAGTTACAGACTACAGCAGTGGAACTTGTAAAGCATCGAATGGGAAGTTAGCACCCACCTCAGGAGAGGAGTAAGAATTGGGACTGAGCAGCCTTAGACTTCAACAACAGGAGCAGAGGACCAGACCATATCACAGCATCTCACCCCGCCCCGCAAAAAACAACCTGAGAGGACAGAGCCTGGCCAGTGGAAGAGGAGCACAGGAGGCTGAGCAAGGACCAGGAGGCGCGAAAGGTGCACCAGACTGGGAACAGCCCTGTCTGTCTGAAAACAGCACAGCACCTGGGACAGAGACCCCGCCACCAAAAGAAACAGGGTAAGGAGTAAAAGCCACTAAGGGACATACAAAAAGTACTGGCTGAAGACTCTGACCGCAGGCAACCACATCTGGAGGCCAAGATCAGAGTCAAATCCAGCACAAACTCTACTGCCGGCTTGGAAGTGTTATCCAGTAGTTTTGGACTCTTGGTAGACAACAGAGGAATTTTGGATATTTTAATTTTATTTTATTTTTCTTCTTTTTTGCTGGTTTGTTTTCTGTTCCTTTTCCTTTTTTAGAAAATTTCTCTTTTACCAATATTTTTGTTCTAATCTATTCATCTTCTTTCTCTCTCTCCTCAGTTTACCTCTCTAGACTTAATCATATTGTCATAGGAGTGAATAGTTCCTCTAATTTTTCTGGTCAACTTCAATAATCCCTTGCTTACTCCTTCATACTTTCTCTTCTGCCCTCTTCTCTAGTTTCCCAAAGCCTTCATTATCATCCTTTGTCCTCCAGCTTCTCTTCTACACTATTTATTTTCAGTTATTTCTGTTCTATCCACTATCCTTCTTAAATTTCCCCACCACAGGGTAAAACCACTCTACCAAGGGGAAATGCTTTGGCTATGAGCTCCCAATTTACAATCAGTTCTGTTATGTAAGTGTAGATTTTGCTTCTATGCTTAAAGGTACAAAATTAATTGTTACCACAGTTTGTCAGTTTCTAAACTGTGCTTGGTGCTATTGTCAGTGCTGATTTTACTACTTAGCTAGGATGTTGTAACATTTTAATCAGTCATTCTCACTTCTGTAACAATACTTGGAAGTTCTGGGGGTAATAACCTCACCACACCCCAGCACCAAAGGACTGGGGACTGAGCCAAACAGATACCAAAGCTCACTCTTAATTGGAAAGATAGGATCTTGGGACAGACACAAACCAAGAACCTCCTACACACAGAAGACATGCTGAAGAACAAACCTTGCCTAGAGATGCCTTGATACTAGTGATAAAGCTACCTACTACAAAAACTTACAAGGATCAACACAGAAAAAAAAAATAAAGAACATTTGAAATAGAAAATTCCAAGTCACAGAAGCAAAAATGTAATCTCAGACCACCAGCACACTCAGACCAAGTCCAGGAGACAATAAGATACAGGAAAATGGAAGACACACACCTGACATTTCTGAAATGATAGCAACTGAAGTAAAGAAACAAAGCCATGAGCCTATAAAAGAAATCAGATCAGAAATAATCTCTCAGATAAAAAAAAAGTCGACATTTATAAAGGAATGGCTCAGCAATTCTAGAGTAGAGATAAAAAAATAGAAGATGAAAGGAAGAGGATGGAAACTGTGAATAATCAATATAGGAAAGAAATAGAATGCATGAAAAGGTTTCAAACAGATATCCAGGAAATTAAAAATTCCATTGAAAGCTGGCAAAACCGCTAGAATGAAACTGAAGGCAGACTTTCAGACTTTGAAGACAGGATCTCGGCTAGCGATCATGAAAGGAGAGATCTCTTGAAAATAACAAAAAATCAGGAAATAGCAATTCAATTGCTGCAAGATGATGCAAAGAAAAATAATATAAGAATAATTGGTGTCAATGAAAAAGCAGGAGTCAACACAAATGACATAAAAAAAACTATTTGCAGAAGTAATAACAGAAAATTTCCCAAAAATGGGAAAAGAATCTGACATACAGATAAGCAAAGCATGTAGAACTCCAATTAGCTATAACCAAAATAAATCTACACCCAGAAATATAATAACCAAGATCCCAGGAATTCAGCACAAGAATAGAATATTAAAAGCTTTTAGAGAAATAAAACAGGTCACTTATAAAGGAAAGCCCATCAGAACCACAGCAGACTTCTCAACACAAACTCTCAAGTCAAGAAGAGCTTCGAGTGAAGTATTTCAAGTCCTGAAAGAAAACAGCTTCCAATCCAGATTGATGTGCTGCAAAACTATCTTTCCAAATTAATAGACAAATAGGATACTTCCATGGCAAAGAATAATTGAAGAAATTCATGACCACCAAACCAACACTACAAAGAGTACTGAAAGATATTCTAGACAGAGATAAAAATGACTACAATTCCAAGAACAACAACAGAAAGAAACCACCAGGCAAAGCAAACAATTAAACAGAGAAAAAAGCAGGGAAATGACAGTGGGAAAATGACATGACAAAGATAAGCCAATACATATCACTTATAACCATCGATGTAAATGGCCTCAATTCACCCACCATAAGAAACAGACTGGCAGAATGGATCAAGAAACAAGATCCAACAACATGTTGTATATAAGAAACACATTTAACTCAAAAACAAATTCATAGACTGAGGTCAAAGGATGGAAAACAACTTCCATGCAGCAGGAACCCAGAAAAAAGCAGGGGTAGCAATTCTGTTTGCAGACAATGTAAAACTTCACACCAAGAATGATCAAAAGAGATAAAGAAAGTCACTACATACTTGCTAGAGGAAAACTTCAAGAGGAAGAGATAACAATCATAAATATGTATACACCAAATATGAGAGCACCCAACTATATAAGACAATTATTAATAGACATGAAAAATCAAATGAGCAATAACACAATTCTAATGGGAGGCTTTAATACCACATTGTCACAAAGAGATAGATCAACTAGACAAAAAAATTAGCAAAGAAATATCAGAACTGAACCAAACCTGTGATCAAATGGACTTAGTAGATATTTTCAGACCCAACATCATCAGAATACACATTCTTCTCAGCTGCACATGGGTCGTTCTTTAAAATAGACCATATACTAGCCCATAGAACATGCTTAAGTAAATGCAAAGGAATTGAAATTATCCCATGCATATTATCTGACCATAGTGCAATGAAATTGGAAATTAATGGCAAAAGAAACTGCAAAAACTCCATAAACACATGCAAATTAAACAACATCCCCCTAAACAACCAATGGGTCACAGATGAAATTAAGGAAGAAATTAAACAATATCTACAACTTAACAAGAATGTGGATACAATATACTGGAACTTATGGGACGCAATGAAAGGCAGTCCTAACAGGGAAATTTATAGCAGTGAAGCCTCACATCAGGAACACAGAATGAGCACAAATAAACAACCTAATGTTGCACCTCAAGCTTCTAGAAAAAGAAGAGCAAGCAAGCCCAAAGCCCATATAAGGGAGAAAATTACAAAGATCAGAGCAGAAATTAATGCAGTGGAGACTAAGAACACAATACAAAGAATGAATGAATCAAAAGTTGGTTCTTTGAAAGAATAAATAAAATTGATAAACCCTTAGCCAACCTTATCAAAGAAAAAGGAAAGAGAAGACTCAAGTTCGTGCATCAAGGAATGAAAAAGGTGAAATCACTATAGATCCTGTGGAAATTCAGAAGATCATCAATACTTACTTCGAAAATCTTTACTCTCATTGGATGGAAAACACAGAAGAAATGGACAGATTCCTAGATATGTATGCATTACCAAAGTTCAATCAAGAAGATATAAAAATTCTGAATAACCCAATAACACTTAATGAGATTAAAAATGTAATTAAAAAATTACCAACAAAGAAAAGCCCAAGTCCTGATGGATTCACGGCTGAATTCTACAAAAAATTTAGAGAAAATTTAATGCCAATACTCCTCCAACTCTTTAATGAAATTGAAAGGGAAGCAATTCCCCCTAACTCATTGCTGGAGGCAAGTATTACCCTGATACCAAAACCAGAGAAAGACCCAACCAAAAAAGAGAACTGCAGGCCAATCTCCATAATGAACATAGATGCAAAAATCCTCATTAACATACTAGCAAACAGAATGCAACAAATCATCAAGAAGATTATACACCATGACCAAGTGGTATTCATCCCAGGAATGCATGGATGATTCAACATATGCAAATCAATAAATGTAATACACCATATTAACCAAACCAAAGACAAAAATCACATGATCATTTCAACACATGCAGAAAAAGCTTTTGACAAAGTCCAGAACTCTTTCATGATAAAAACCCTACAGAAAATTGGAATAGATGGTCTTTATCTCAATCTTATTAAAGCCATCTATGACAAAACAACAGCCAGCATCACATAAATGGACAAAAACTGAAAGTTTGCACTGTAAAATCAGAACAAGACAAGGATATTCACTATCACCACTCCTATTCAATATAGTTCTGGAAACATTAGCCAGAGCAATTAGACAAGAGAGATATAAAAGGAAAAAGGAAAGGAAAGGAAGAAGCTAAAATACCATTATTTACAGATGACATGATACTCTACATAGAAGACCTGAAAAACTCCACCAAATGACTTCTAGAATTAATAGCCAAATTCTTCAACATAGCTGGATACAAACTCAACACTCAAAAATCAATAGCATTCCTGTACACAAACAACAAACTCACTGAGAGAGACATTAGGGAAACCACACCCTTCACAATAGCATCCCAAAAAGTGAAATACTTAGGAATCAATCTCACAAAGAAAATAAAAGACCTATACATTGACAATTACAGCGCTCTGAAAAGGGGATTGAGAAGGATACCAAAAAATGGAAAGATATCCCTTGTTCATGGATAGGAAGAACCAACATTGTGAAAATGGCCATACTCCCAAAATTGTTATACAGATTTAATGCAATCCTGATCTAAACACCATTAGCATACCTCACAGATCTAGAGAAAACAGTTCTAAAATTTATTTGGAAACAGAGGAGTTCTAGAATAACAAAGGCAATCCTGGGCAACAAAGGCAAAGCAGGAGGCATCACAATCCCTGACTTAAAATTATACTACAAAACTACTGTGATAAAATTACCATGGTACTGGCAAAAAACAGACCTGAGGATCAGTGGACCAGATTAGAAGATGCAGACACAACTACAAACACACCCAGCCACCTTACGTCTGAGAAAGGGGCCAAACATGGTCACTGGAAGAAAGATAGCCTCTTTAATAAATGGTGCTGGAAAAACTGGCTTTCCACACACTGAAGTCTAAAACTAGAACCATGTCTATCACCATGTACTAAACTAAAGTCAAAATGGATCAAAGATCTAAATATTAAAACAGAAACAATAAATATACTGGAAGAGAAAGTAGGTAGAAATCTTGAAGATATAGGGGTAGGCAGCGAGTTCATGAACAAAACCCAAACTGCATGGGAAGTACTTGAAAGAATCAACAGCTGGAATCTCACCTTATTAAAAAGTTTTTGCACATCAAAATAAATCACCAACTGAGTGAAAAGAAAACCCACAGAGTGGGAAAATATTTTAGCCAACTGTCCCTCAGACAAGGGACTTCTATCTGGAACATATAAAGAATTGAAAAAATCAGGCCCCGCAAATTCAAAGACCCAATCCAAAAATGGGCATCTGAGATGAATACACACTTCTCAGATTAAGAAATCCAAATGGCAAATAAATATATGAAAAAATGTTCACCATCATTGGTCATTCAAGAGATGCAAATTAATACCACCCTGAGATTCTATCTCACCCCAGAAAGAAAGGCCATCATCAAGAAATCAACCAATAACAAATGCTGGAGGGGCTGTGGTGAAAAAGGAACACTTCTCTGTTGGTGGGAGTGTCGACTGGCGCAATCACTGTGGAAATCAGTGTGGCGATTCCTCAAAAAACTAGGATTAGAGGTCCCATTTGATATAGCTATTCCCCTTTTGGGTATCTTCCCAGAAGAATTAAAAACATCATACCACAGTGACATATGTGCACCCATGTTTACAGCAGCACAATTTGTAATAACTATATCTTGGAAACAGCCCAAATGCCCATCCACCGAGGAATGGATAAAAGATGTAGTATTTTTATACAATGGAATACTACTCAGCTATAAAGAAGGATAGACTCAAGGCATTTATAGGTAAATGGATGCAACTTGAGATCATACTCATAATTAAAATAAATCAGACTCACATGTGTAAACATCATATTGTCTCCCTACTGAAAGAAACTGAGAGTAAATAAGATTCAAAATGTACAATAGATATTGTGAAAGGGGAAGAAACTGCTCAGAATGAAAGAAAAACTGAGATGAGGGAAAGAAGGAAAGAAGGAAGAAAAAAGAAAATGCATGAATATATATATAAGATAGTGAAGATAATTACACTACCAATATTTATTAGTTCATTGAAAAGAACGGTTTGTGCTTATACTGTTTGATCAATTTTGCATGCTTATATCCTGTAATCTGAGTAACTACTTTGAAGATAACAATATGCAATATATTAACCATTGCTAATCCCCTATTAGCTTGTTTTGAAATTATGTATCTTTGTTTTTGTTATTTTTTTCTCTTTAAAATAATTTTTTTTAAAAAAATAGATCTTGCACGTGACCTAGAGAAACCACCACTGGCTGTTAATCCAAAGTTTGACATTTTTCCATTGCTCTCACAAAATACTTGAGGAAATAACTTAAAAGGAGGAAGTGTTTATTTTGGCCACAGATTCAGAGGTTTCAGCACACAGTCTGCTGGTTCCAGTGCTTCAGGCCTTGGTGAGGCAGAACATCGCGGTGGAGAACATGTGCAGGAAGAAAGCTCCTCACCTCATGGTGGATGGGAAACAGGCCTGAAAGAGACCAGTGCGCTTGGGCACCCCCAGGGACCTAGCCCCCTTCCACTGTGCCCCAGCTCCTGAAACTTCCACCACCTCCCACCCCATAGCACTATAAATGCCTGAAACTTTCACAGTCTGGAGTTCATATATTGTAATCCCAGGAAAAAGTTACTGGAATTCTCATGAGTAAATTCTAATCTACCACTTCCAATGCAACCTACCACAAGAAAAAAGAGACAGAGACATATCTGCAGTTGTGGGGAGCCAAAGGGATCCAAAGTCCAGGCGGAACAAAGGCCAACCAGAACAAAGGCCTTGACCCAGGGCCAAACCCAGGTGTTGATAATTCATGAAGAGGGGAGTGGCTTGGGGTTGAGTGATTGTGACAATGGCAGGAACTCCATGAGTACTGTAAGCTGGGCTAGGTAGGAGGCACAATAGCACCTCTGCAATATGCAGAGAGAGGTATGCAGAAAGAGTACCGGGTTCCAGGAACAGGTAGCCTCTAAGTTTGGAGGAATCTGCATAGCACAGTTTGAGGAAGTATCTTGTGTTTTGGGTCAGTTACCTCAGCTCTGATGCTGGCCTTTATCTGCCCTGGGATATCACTGTTTCTTTTTCGAAGCTCCATCCCAGCCAACAATGTGGTATCTCTCAGCCTAGCTCATGCTTAGTAGGAGGGAGCCTTAGGTGGGCTGTCGCTTTGCTTCAAAGGCTGCGCATGGGTGCCTCACTAGACCCATTTGCATTGCTTATAGCCCATCGAGGGGGTTGAGCATCTCCCTAGCGCCAGCTCTGTTCATATAGGTAAATAGGAGTAGGGCAAAGGTAAACCAAAAGGGAGGCAAATTGTATTCTTTCGGGGCAGTCATCTCAGTGGTCCTCCACAAGCAGCAAGGGCAGTAACCGTGGCAGGAGCACACGCCTTTGGGACCAGCCAAACCACCACACATGAGGTGATCTCAGACATCAAAGACACCTCACTCTCGTGTTCACACAGCTCTGCGCACAGGACCAAGCTGTGGGGCCACATGAGGCGTCCCCTGATTAGTGAAAGGATGAAGAAATAGCGCAGACCCGTGGAGTTCTACTCCACCACGTAAAAGACAACATTCTGCCTTTGCGGGCATTTTGGGGTGTACTGGAGGTCCTAATTTTAGATGGTATAAGCCATACAAACACGCAAGAGGAGCACTTCGTGGCTTAACGCACATGAGGATTCTATGAAAGCTGAACTCTCAGCACGAGTGCGCCGACCAGTGGACGGCAGAGACTGGACGGGGAGGGGCACAGATCGCTGAACAGGAGCCAAGTCGCAGCAGCCCGCAGGTGGCAGCGCCACAGCGGTGACCACACCGACTCCCAGGGCGGCGCTGGACTTAGTGGTACCGCACTGTGATATTCAAAATAGTTAGAGGCCAGAGATGCAGCTCAGTGGCACAGCGCCCGCCTGGCAAGTGCGAGGCTGTGAGTTCAATACCTGGTACCAACAAATAAAATAAAATAAATGATATAGGCAGAAAGGAAAGTTTTGAAAGTCCTTAACCAAAGAAATGATCTATTATTTTTAAAATCTCTTTGTTTTGTTACATTATTTCTTATTTTTTCTTTTTTTCATATTTTTATTAATACATGCTTACAGTATATCAACTAACAATATCAAAAAGAATGAAAATGGAAAAAGATTTAAAGAAATTATTGATTACATGTGATCAGTAATGCAAGAATCTTGAGTTGATCAATACGCAATGTACACATGCGTGAAACACACACTGTACCCTAAAATGACGTCAGTATAAACAGGACATAAAAAGTAAGACGTGTGGCCTCTGCGCTGTTACGGAACACGGGGCTTCAGTGTACTGTAAGTAACCACGAACGTTTTAAACGAAGATTCCCCCGGGGATGGCAACCGTCCACCCTGTGTACAACCTTTGACAGGGCCAGGAGGACGAGAGGATGTGGCCAGACTCTATTTCAATCCTTTCTCATGGTAATTTTATAGTTTCATAGCCTTGTCTTCATCTCACTCAGTCAAATTCCTCAGGGCAAAGATGTTTCTAAACACAAATAAATTAGAAGGAGAAAATTCCCTGCAGAACATTTATTTCTACAAACTTAGCCACCGTACTAATTATCTAAAAGCTATAGCTCGGGTCTCAGAAGATCAAAAGGAACAAACTCCAAGAGGGTCCCACGGCAGCACTCTCCACCCCGACACATTCCCCATGGACTCTCGTCAGTCCCACCTCTCCATTAAATCCCAGACCCTCTGAAGAGGAGAGTCTCTGTCTTTCTGACCACTATCTCAACATTCTCACCGCTGGATGCTCACCTCTCCTCACCTCTCCTGTTCCTCCTCTGTCTCAGGTAAAATAAGCTGGTGGAGGCTGGGATGTAGCACTTAGTGTGGGGGAGGCTCTGCGTGGGTGAGGTTTGGCTGGAGTGTGTCTTAAAGCTCCTTTCTCTTCTAGCAGATTCCACAAAAGGTGGTAAAACAGATTTCCTCACTTACCTAATGAAGCTGGGTTGTCACAGATATCAAGAGGTAAAATCATAGGACCCCCAAATAAAAGCTTTTGGGAGACAGCTTTCTTAAGCCCAATAATGACCTCAACCCCCTCAACAGAGTAGTTTTCAAGTCTGAGAAGTTATTGGTTCTGATGATATGATAACATGTATGTATTTCCAGATACTGGTGGCAATGGAAAAGGCAATAGCAAAAAAAAAAAAAAAAAAAACCCACGGGGAGAGACAGTGAGCAATAATCCTCCAAGAGACACAGAACCCGTAGCAAGACAGGCATTACACTAAATGTCACACAAAAGCAGAATAAGACAAGAAAACCTCTGTCATTCCATATCGTAAATGATGAAGGATATAAGTAGATTGATAAAAAACTAAAATTTGAACTAATCTTGCAGTGTCTGATAGATATTTGGAAATATAAAGAAATGCATACCGTGGGGAAACAAAAGCATTTTCTTTTTTGTGTGTGTGTGGGTACCAGGGGTCGACCTCAGGACCTCGCGCACCAGCAGGCGCCCATGCCACTGAGCGATATCACCAGCCCTTTTTTTGTATGTGGGTTCCAGGAGTTGAACTCGGGCCCTCGTGCTTGCCGGGCAGGTGCTTATGCCACTGAGCCATCTCACCAGCCCAACAAAAGCATTTTCAAGTGACAATGCAGGAGTGGCTATACGTGAACTTTCAAGAAATAGGATTAGCCTAATGCAAGGTTTTGTGCAGGCC
Source organism: Erethizon dorsatum (assembly GCA_028451465.1). Classification (NCBI taxonomy): domain Eukaryota; kingdom Metazoa; phylum Chordata; class Mammalia; order Rodentia; family Erethizontidae; genus Erethizon; species Erethizon dorsatum. Next base: position 35,627,082 of record CM051838.1, on the reverse strand, counting down.
CATATTTGAAGGTGAATTAGACTGACATCATAGAAAGAATTTGTTAAACACTTGATAAAGGCAACTAGCTGTCGGGAGACTTGAAATCTGTCAAACTCCAAAGCACTCATGGGGAAAAGGGGCGGGGAGAGTGTGATGGCTGTGGTGTCAAAACTCACAGTGATGCGAGGAGACAGGAGGGGAGGCTGTAGGGTGATTCCCAGAGGAACTGACTCTGGTGCAGTGGTCGCAGGAAACACGTCCTGCACCAGGTCAGCTGGACACATGGCAGTGGAGAGGATGAGGTAGGGGAGAGGAAGCCTGGGAGGACATAGTGGTCACATCGAGGGGGCCCTGGCGTGACGCGGGGGTGTACAGAGTCACCACAGGCTTTAAGATGAGGATTGTGATTTCCGAAGAACACTCAAGCAGTTGAGCATGAAGAATGGATGGGGGTGGCTGCCTTTGGAACAGCATCGACTAATGACAGCAAGTCTGACAATATGGCAGTAGTGGGATCCCTTGCTGGACTACTGAACTCATTCCTGAGCTTCCTGGGGAATTATTTTTTTGTGCCATTTCCAAACTGGCGAGCAACATATAACCAATTTATTCCAGTGGCGTAGTTGACAGAGAAAATCCTTTCTGCGTCTACCTTACTTCACTTAACGTGTGTCCTCCAGACTCACCAGCGTTGCTTCGAGGGACAAGATCTCTTTTATTCCAAGGCTGAACAATACTACACTGTGTCAATACTACACTTCCTTTATGCACTGTTCCAGTAATGGACTCTGAGGTTGATTTCATATCTTCTCTGTTTGAGATGGATTGGAGCTAGAGAAAATGAAAGGACAATGAAAAATCCAAAGTATAAATAAAGAGGAAAATAAAAGAGACTAGAAAACAGGGAGATACATTCTTTGCAGATGGGAAGAGGACCAAGAGATGGAGGGAGGGATGAGGATGCGGGGAGAAGGGGATGTAAAACAGATTAAGACGTGTTATGTACACGTACCAACTCCCCATATATTCATTCCATATATATATTCATATTCATATATATTCATATTCATATATATATGTCCATATATATATATATGTATATATATTCATGACAAAAATCTTTAAAACATATTGGTTTCATTTTCTTAGGATAAATACCCAGCATTGGGATTGCTAGATCTTTAATTTTTGAGGAAATTTCATTTGTTATCCAATATGGCTACATTAATTCATTCCTATGCTCGGTGAACAGTGGCTTCCTTTTCTCAGCAGCCTTGGTGAGGTCTATTTTACATTGGCCATTCTAACAGCAGTCAGGTCAGAAAGACACCACAGGACCTCACTCAGACGTGGAAGCTGAAACTGAAGAGGAGAGGAAAACAGTGCTCACCAGGGTACTTCAGATGGGCTGGGGAATGGAAGCCAAAGAATAATAAGGTAGAGGAGGTAAGATCAAGAGAGCTATATTGGATTCATGAAAAATCCTCCACGGATGTTAAATGTTCTCACCACAAAGAGATAGTTCTGTCAGGTAATGCAGATTTCCACTAGATTTACCCATTTGACAAAGTTTATACCCTTGAAAACATCATGGTATATGTAACAAGTCCGTACAGTGTCTGAAAACATAAAATATAAATACATTTCTTAAAAATAACTTTGGTGGTCCATAATAGATTGTTCTATGATTTTTGGCACAGTTTCATACTGAAAATACTTGAGACTATAGTTCGATCTCTTCAGAAAACAAACCCTCTTAAGGAATCGTATTATTTATGTATAACAAAACCCTGCCAAGAATAGCGAGGCCTTCGAGGAGCGACTTGCCCAGTGAGCACGCTCGGAGACTCGAGTGCATTAAGTGCTGCAGAGTCTTAGGTGTAAGCTCCAGGTCCAGGGCTCCCCACAGGCCAGGCTCAGCCCCTCATTCCAGAAAACCAGTCAAGGAGACGAGTGGTGGTGAAGGGAAGGAGCAGGGAAGGAGCGTCACTGGCCGTGGCCGGGCTGGAGGGCACACGACTGTGTGTCCTGCAGGGTCTGAGAGGAACTCTGGCACTCTGGAAACAAGAGCGGCCAGGGTCGGGGTCTGCCCGGCAGGCAGGGTAGCAGGTGAACCTGCTCTGCTGCTGGCTCTCAGGACCGGCTCTGGGAGGCGGCTCTGGAGGAGTCTTCGTGCCTGAGGAGCCAACGCAACCTCCACAGGACGGTTGCTCACGTGAGGGGTGACCTCGCCGTGGGGTGGTCCGTGTGCAGAGACGCTGATGGCATCCAAAGCGACCGCACGTTTAGGGCAATGACTGGAGACTTCTAGGGACCACTCCTGGGGTCCGGAACAGGACACTGTCAAGGCCGGCAGGAGAATATTCCATCGAGCTTTGCAAAGGCCTTACTTGCTTATGCTTAACCAGGTGTCCTCAGTCTTGAAGGAAGATGAGGCACAGTAGATAAATTTAGGGCTGGTAAACCTAATGTTACCAGCTTTTTGACAGGTTTCCAAAAGTGATTAATGAGCGTGCAGAGCGGAGCAGGGCTCCGACTCACAGGCATTAAAGTAACAACTGAGTCAGACGTGAAACGGAGGCAGAGACGAGATCCCCATCCCGCTCTGAGCTGCCCACGGGACGCCTGCAGGCCCGGCCTCTCGTCCCTCCCACAGAAGGCTGAGGATAAGGTGCTTTCGTCCAGGCCCTGAGCTGTCTGGTCGCTGTCTGCAGAGCGTGGGCTCGGGGACGCCGGCTCGGATACAAACACTGCCCATCCCCCTAGACCAGACCTCCGCCTGCATCCACCGCGCACACCCCCGACAGCGCCCAAACTCCTCCCCAGACAGCGCGACTCTCCGCGCTTGCATCAAATTGACCCGTGTGTCGTGCTGCTGGCCGCACTTTTTCCAAACGCTCCTAAACTATTTGTTTAGTCCCCCTTCTAGCTTTCCCCAGAGGTTATCGCCGAATGCAATTCCTGGGATTTGTTTTTTCTTCTTTTGAAACTGTGCACAGTATTCTCCACGGTTGCGTGCTGACGCTTTTCCTATCATCAAGTATTTTCCAGGACTGCAATCATTAAAAATGTGTCGCAGCGCAAGGTCCTCCTTCCTAGTGGATTCCCAGTGTGGAGCTCCGATGCTGTTCTAACAGTCACTGTTCTGAGTAAGATGTATTGCATGGTATTTAGCAAGGATTCTTATTTTACCTTGTCTATTTTCTTTCAACTGTAAAGAAAAATATTATTGTTCATAGCACTATCCAAAACTTTACCATGCTTTTTATTTTTCAGCCTTTTGCTCATTTTTCCAAGCTCATATTTATTTTTTGCAGTTATTTCATGTATCTGCCTCCCATTGTGAGAAGAAATGTTCTTAGTGTAGGACATACAAAAATAAGTACCGTGTATCCAGACTTTATGTGGTCTACTGGAAGATGGTTTATAAATGAGATGGAAATACAAGAAGACGAATAAGGAAGAGACACAGTGTAATGAAGATAATGTTAGTTGGCTGGGGCCATTATTATAAAAGATCACACACTGTAACAGAAAACATTCATTTTCTCACAGATCTGGAGGTTGAAAAGTCCTGCGGCGGGAGGTTTCTCACATGAGCAGGACTCTCAAGGAGCAAAGGAATCATAGACCTTGAAAATCCATAGCCTACAAAAATATGATAGCATTATTTGAAAGAATGTGAGGGAACAAAAAGGAAATAAAAGATGATGGGAAATCAAGGCGTGATGAAATAACACAGAATTAAAAGCAGTGGGGGGGTGCAGGGAATCCAGGGTCCCAGTGAGTGAGGGAGGCTGTCTGTCTCCACCATGAGCCAGGAGGTGCGGAACGCCCCAGTGGCAGTGGGGGATTCTGGCACCTAGTGAAAGCTGTAAGTACAGGGACAGGGCCAGGTATGAACTGTGCTTCACTTTGGTCAAGTCCAGTTGTCTCCTGGCAGTGGCCCCCCCATTGCCTCCCCATTGCCTCCCCACTGCCCAAGGCAGCAAGATGTGGACTAGTGGTCGGCAGGGTCTGTGTGGAGGGGGGGATGGGGAGACATTGCTTACAAGCTCCAGTTTGAGTTTGATAGATTAAAAAGATGCTTCTTGAACAACAACACGAATATGCATAGTTCCACTAAGTGGTATAAATATGGATGAAATAGTGAATTTTATGCTACATCTGTCCTATCATGATAAAAAGTGTAGGGAAAGTGGAAGACACGTTGCCTAAAATGAGTCCCTTTGATGACTTCTTCCTGCGAGAAAATGTCCACAGAGATACGTGCCTGCACTAGTGCTGTCAACCTCAGCCCCGTCCTTCACCTAAGTGGACAGCGAGGAAGAAGAGGCAGGACACTCCTGACGGAGGCTGCCAAGCACACGGCACTCTGCGGCCTTTCTCTGTGACCCGAGAGCAGTGTGGTTACCAATGTGTTGGAACAGAAAGAATGGTAGGGGAGACAAAAAGGGTGGGGAGTGGGTGTGCTACTCAGCTTTCATCCCTGTGACCCAGTAACTGAGAAAATCAACTGAAAGGAGGAAAGATTTACTCTGGCCAGTGTCACAGATTTTAGTCCACAGTCAGCTGCTCCACTGCTGTTGGGCCTGAGGTCAGAGGATCACGTGGAAGATTGTGGTAGAGAACAGCTACCACGTGTGTTCCTCACGTGGCGCACAGCACAGAGAGCCAGACAGCAAGACAGGAAGGGGTGAGGGATGAGATACAGCAACCAAGGTCATGCCCCATGGCCCACTTCCTACAGCGAGGCCCCACCCCTATGTTCCTTCTCCTCCCCGTGATGCCATCAAATTGTTATCTCGATTAATTCACTGGTGGAGTGAGAACCTTCACAACCAAACCTCCTTGCAAAAGCCCCACCTCTGAACACATGAGCCATTTGCAGACATTCTAGGTCCAAAGCATAGCAAACCTCTCCTGACCCCCAAATTCTCAGATCTATCTCTTAATGCAAAATGCACTTTGTGCATCTTCGAGAGTCCTCAGGACTTAACAGTTCCAGCATTGCTCCAAATCCAAGTCCGAGTGTGTTCATGCATGTACGAATCTGCCTAAATGAAACCCATTCGTCAGCATAACCAATACACACTGACAAAAAAAGACATGAAAAAATTCCAAGTCCAAAATCTCCCCTGAGACTCAAGGCAGTCCTTGGCTGGGAGCTGCTTTGAAAATAAAAAAGCAAGTTCCATGCTTCCAACATACAAGAGTGAGATAGGCACAGGATAAACATTCTCATTCCAAAGTCAAGGGACAGGAAAATGGTGAGAAGAAACTCAAAACCCAGCAGGACAAGCATTAAATCCAGAAGCTTCATGCCCAGTGCCCAGGGCAGCTTGTGGCAGGATGTGCATGCCTCCCCCTGGCCTGCCAGTTGCACCGTCATGGCCTCTCTCTCCTCTGCCTCTGCTCCCGGCCTGCAGCTTTCTTCACTGGAGGTCCCATGTTCCTGCCATATCTGAATTCCTGAGATTGCCTCTCTGCAGCTTTGGCTTCTCTCACAGTTCCATGCATCAGGCTGTCAGGGAGCCCCTCTGGGGACTGGAACCTTGCCACGCAGTGTCTGGCTTCCAGGCCTTCCAGTGAAATCCTGCTGGAGGCTTCTGTGACCCACACCTGCAATTCTCATACCTGCAAAACAAGCACTGTGTCAATGAAACTGAGGTCTCACACCAGCATGAGCAGGAGCCAGGCCCCCTGGACAATGGCTGCTGTGGCCTCTGAGTGCCTGGATGGCTGAGCATAGAGAAGTGAATCTGAGGGAACCAATCCTCTAAGCAGACCTGAGACTCTCTTCCCAAATGAAAGATTTAGAGTTATAGGTGGGCTCATACTGATTCCTAAGATGACCTCAAAGCATCTTTCCTCTTGTCCCTTTGCAAAGTACTTGGCTTCTTTTAATGGCACTAATCTCTGTAGCAACCACAACTTGCTTAAACCCAACTTTACATTCACTGCTTTCTGGACAAACTGCAAGCTTTTGAAACCTTTCTGTTGTCCTCTCTGCTCTCCATTCTCACTGTTAACCTGGCTGAAAGTGTGGAGCAGTGCCCATGCCATAGCCTGAATGCTGTTCTAATGTGAAATTTCCTATGTCAGATTGATTATTCTGTCACCTTTAAACTCAGCCTTCCACAAAGTCAAGCAAGGACAAAATGTAGACAAGTGCCTTGTCCAGGTGTAACATGAAAGGACTCCAGACCAATTGCCAAGACACTGCACTTTTCTTTCTGTCACCTCATCAATGCAGACGTCACTGTCTGCATGCTATGAGCATTCCAGCCTCCTGCGATCACACTAGAATCATCCTGTCTAGGACACTTCAGCTCTATCCCTACCTCAAAGTAAAGGGATAGGTAAGAGTTATACAGCAGCAGTGTGACAGTTGATGACAACTCATGACACTTATAGGGATCGTTCACCAGTGTGAGGGAAGGTATGAGAACATGGTTATACAAATAGGAAAGTAAAGTTTATACTCATACCTTGTCTTCTTCTTTCTAGCCATATATGAAAGACTGGTGCCATGAAAACACAAAACATGAGCTTTCCCAACACTTTTGTCCTGCTGGGCTTCTCAGAGTTTCCGTGGCTGGAGATGCCCCTCTCTGCAGTGGTCCTGGTCTCCTACATCCTCACCCTGATGGGGAACAGCTCCATCATCCTCCTCTCCCTGGTGGACCCCAGACTCCAGACGCCCATGTACTTCTTCCTGGACAACCTCTCTCTGCTGGACCTCAGTGTCACCTGCACCATCGTGCCCCAGCTGCTGGCCAACCTGTGGGGACCAGACAAGACAATCGCTTCCTGGGGCTGCATCACACAGATCTATCTTTTTAACTTGACTGCCTGCGCTGAATGTGCCCTGCTGGCCGTGATGGCCATTGATCGCTATGTGGCCATCTGCCGGCCCCTCCAGTACACTCTCATCATGCGTCCCTGGGTGTGTGTGCAGATGGCAGCTGCCTGCTGGTCCAGTGGCTTGGCCAATTCCCTGCTGCAAACAACACTCACCCGCCAGCTCCCCCTCTGTGGGCACCACGCCCTGGACCACTTCTTCTGTGAGGTGCCTGTGCTCATCAAGCTGGCCTGCGGGGACACCACTGCTAATGACCGGGCCCTGGCTTTAGGAGCCATCCCTTTCGCACTGTTGGCTCCACTGATGGTGCTCACCTCCTACATCTTTATTGCCAGGGCTGTGCTGAAGCTACCTTCAGCTGAAGGAAGGCACAAGGCACTCAGCACCTGCAGTTCCCACTTGCTGGTGGTCACCCTGTACTTTGGCCCTGCCATCTATGTGTACCTCCAGCCTCCAGCCAAGAGTTCCCAGGCCAAGTTCATGTCCTTCTTCTACTGTGTTATCACCCCAGGGTTCAACCCACTCATCTACACCCTGAGAAACAAGGATGTGAAGACAGCGTGGAAGAGGATCCTGCAACCCCAGGGTGGTATAAAGTTTTTAAAAGCCAGATGATCTTGGCCTGTCACCTGGAGCAACCGAATGCACACATCAGTGAACACTGCTATATCATGTCTGCTTTTCCAGTTGAGCATCTACAACTTCAAAGAGAAGAGTTCCCTTCTCCAAATATTAAATAATGTGATAACCAGAAAAATGTTTACCTAGAATTTTCTACCTTCTGAAATCTAATATAGAGCCATGTGCTTTTTCTTGATCCTTCCCAAATGTTTTTCCTCCATAGACACAATGGACATCATGGTCCATTCACCTATGGGAAGAGTTACCTGCACAACCATGCTCATTATAATCATTATTCACAGTAGTCAAGGTGGGTAATAATACTAAGTAACTATCAATAGATGAATGCAAAATAAACTACAGTGTGTATACAGAAAGGAATATTATTTGGACCTACAAAAACAAGTTCTTTCATTTGTGATAACATGGATCAAATTGGAGAGCATTATAATAAGTGAAATAAACTAAACACCTATGCTCACTCTGTGTGGAATATGAACATTTAACTCCTTAAAGAAGACTTATAGCAGAGGTTGCTCTTTGAGATGGTGAAGAAATGACTGTAAAAGAATAACACCTATGGCACCATGTCTTCGGTTTAATATATTTATAAGAAAATTTCAACATGAAAGTTAGGCAAATCGAATTTTGAAAAAATTCAGCAACCTAACCAAGTGAACAGCTCTAGTCCTCATATTCAAAGGAACAAGGCTAATCAAATGTACTTTTCATCTGAAAAGGGCTCTGTATTTTTTTAATCAAATGTGTCTTAACAATGCATTTCTGTGACATCTTTCTCATTTTTTGATTGGAAATCAAAAACTGATATTAACAAAGGAATGAGTAATAAAAGGGAAGTGAGCGTTGCAGGTTGATGAATGCGAAGGACGACCGAGAGCAGTCCTGAGTCTCAGCACGTGTGTTGTCTCCAGAGGGACCAAACCATGCTGCCTTCAGTATCATACACCTCAACGCTCTCTGCTCTTTCACTGCCCTCTACCAAAAGTATGTCATTTCATAGTTTCCTTTCCTTTGGACGAGGTTTTTCACCACACAGCATTGCTTTTTAGTAATACTCAGAGATTGTGAAAAGGGAGTTGCAGAATCCCTAGATACATTGGCACAGGGTAACCATTTCCATTCTAAAAGACGTGGACAGATAAATAAAAAAGGTTTTAACCAAAACATTCCAGAACCTAGAAGAACAAACATTAAGTTATGTGGTTCCATGTATGGCAACCAAGGCACATGGTGATGAGATGTGAATTTCAGAAGTCTTGTGTGGCCCCATCCAATGGCCCTTTGTCTTGTAGCCCACATGGTCTCCCATTTGGCCTGGCTCTGCTTGCTGTCTGTTACTTTTCTTACTGGAAATTCCATGTTTCTGACATTTCCAATTTCCTGGGGTCCCATGTACCTGTAGGTTCATTTCCTCAGCTTCATATACTGCCCTCTTAAGGTCACTTTGGCTTCCAACATCTCCCTTTGAAATCTCAGAGGAAGAGCTCATGACCCCACAACTCTTACTTTCTGGGTGCCTGAAAAATGCCAAGATCTGATACTAGCAGTAGCCAGGGTCACTGGGAACATAGCTACAGTGGTTTCAGATCGATAGGGCCTGAGCGTAGTGTAATAAATCCAAGGAACAAATTCCCGAGGCCTTTTGGAGCAAGGGCCAGGAACTCTTTACTCAAGTGAAATGTTACACTTTTGCACCCTTAAACCTGTGACAGGTGGGACATTTCTCATTCCTGAGATGCCATCAAGGGATCTTTCCTCTGGTACCATTCAAAGTTCTTGGCCTCTTTTTAATGGTGCTGATCTCTCCATCAACCACACCCCTTTTGCTCCTAGGTGATTGGGGGTGGGCAAATTTTTACTTTTTCAAATATTTCTGCTCTGTTTTAACTCATAAATCTCTGAATACAACAGTCAGTAGTACACATGTCACAGCCTGAATGTTGGGTTGCCTTGTAATTTATTCTGCCAAATCGATTAGTTTACCGCCTTTAATCTCAGCCTTCACACAAAGCCATAGGACAAGAACAATATGGCAACAAATGTTTTGTTAGAATGTAACAAGAATGGCCTCTAGTCGAATTCCATTATTTTGTCTTCATGCTCATCTGAAACTTCATGAACCTGGCCTTTGCTGTACACATTCCTTTCAGTATTCTGGTCTTCTGGTCTTTGACCAGAATTGCCCATCCTACTTGGTATGTTGGCACACACCTCTAATATCAGGATTCTGGCAGTATGAGACAGGAGGATTACAAAGTCAAGCCCAACCTGGGAAATTTGGCAACTTAGTGTAAGACCCTGTCTCCTAAAAATAAATTTAAAAAGAACTGGGAACAAGGCTCAGTGCAAAGGCCTTAGGTTCAATCCCCAATAGCAGGGGGGAAAAAGTATTCACTATCAGGCTGTGCCTACAACATTCAAGGTCCACTCATGTCATTTCTGAGGCTTTCCAAAATCCTCCTCCTGCTACAAACCAGGCACAAGGCTTGTGAACCACATGGTTAGGGATAGTCACAGCAATGACTCCACTTCTCTGGTATTAATTTCTTCATTGCTCAGCTTTTCCGTTGCTTGGACCAAATGTCTGACACACTCAACTTAACGGAAGAGAGGTTTATTTTGATCACATTTTCAGTGGTTTCAATCCATGGTAGACTGGCTTCAAAGCAGAAACATCCTGGCAAAAGGGTATAGCAGAGCAAAGCCGCTGGCTTCATAGCGGGGAAGAAGCAGAGCACAGGGAAAGAGCGCCAGACAGAGATACAGCCAGCACAGACTCAGCCCCAGTGACCTTCTGCTCCAGCTGAGCCCACCTCCTAACAGCACACACACCATGAACACCAGTGGGCTAACTCACTGAGGAGTGCAGCAGCCCAGTGATCCACTCGCCTCCCCGTGAGCCTGTTAATGCAGGCACATTGGCAATTAAGATTAACTCACACACTTTACATAAGGAGAAAGTTCTTGCGTACTATATGTGTGATAACAGGTTAATACCCAAGGTGTATACAGGACCCTGGATACTTCTCAAAAGTGGACATTCAAGTGGTCAGTAGGTATACAAAAGGTGCTCAACATCACTAATCATAAGAGAAAATAAACCAAAGCCACCACATCATAGCACTTCACACTTCTTAAAATGGCAACTGTTAAAGACAAATGATAGCACATATTGGGCATGGAGTGAAGAGAGAACCCCTCACGCTATTGGTGGGAACGTCACCAATAGAGCAGCCACTGTGGCAAACGTAACAGAGATACCTCAAAAACTTAAACATAGAAATGTGATAAGTGTTGTAATACTTCTGGACATATATAAAAAGGAATTAATTCAGGACACTGAGGAGAAACCTGTACTCCCTTGTCCTTGCAATAACTAAGATATGGAAGCAACTGAAATGTGCAAAGATGGAGCAATGAATAGAGAAATGTTATACAAAGATATAAATAAGGAGACATTACTGATTCTTAAAAATGAGGAAAATAATGTATTTTGTAACAACATGGATGAACCTGGAGACATTATGCTAGTTAAGTAACTCACATGCAGAAAGGTTAAAAATGCATTATCTCATCTATTTGGATTCTAAAAACGTCAGATCAAAGAAACACAGAGCACAATAATCATTGCCATAGAAAGATAATGTAGGCAATGAGGAGAGGTTGATCAAATACCAGAAAGTTGTAGTTATGCCTAAAAATAAGTTCTGGTTATCTAATGTACTCTGTAATTGCTATAATTAATAAACCCTATTATATACCTGAAATTTGGTAAGTAAGAAGATGTTCAGTGTTTTCACTACAAAAATGTGACTATGTGAGACAATATCTTAATAACTTTTATGAAACAATCATTTCAAAGTACATGGATATATGAAAACATTTCATTATGTGTTTTAAATATGTACCATAACATTTATTTAATTTTATTTCTAAAATCCTGGGGAATACTAAGAAAATAAAAAGTGATATTGAGTTTTTTTCATATCTATTTTGGCCATTTGTCTACTTTATTTTGCAAAATGCCTGTACATATCACTTGCCCATTATCAATAAAATTATTTGAATTTTAAATATTATTTATAATTGCTATTAATATTTTGAGTTCCTTCTGTATTCTGGGTATTACACCGTCGTCAGACAAATAGTGCACTAGTATTTTCTCATTTCGTAGGTTGTCTTCCCTCTGTTGCTCTTCCCTTTGCTGTGCAGATTTTAGTTGGTGTAATCACACTTATCTATGTTTTCTTTTGTTGCCTATGTATTTGCATTCCTATTCAAAATATACTTGCCCAGACCAATCTCACAGAGTGTTTCCCCTATGTTTTTTCTACTATTTTTATAGCTTCTTCTTTTACAATTCAGTCTTTAATCCACTTTGACCTGATTTTTGTGTATAGTGTGAAATATTAGTCCATTCCCATCCTTTGACATGTGGGCATCCAGTTACCTATGACGGTTTATTGAAGAGCATGTCCTGACCATGTGTATGTTTTACAAATTTCTCAGGCACATTTAACAGTACATAAGTGAATTTTGTGTCTATTTTTTATGCCACCACCATGCTGCTTTCGTTACTGTATCTCAGTAGTATGTTGAGAAGCTGGAAAACACAAATCAGCATCACAATGAGATATCATCTCAACTCAGAATTCCCATAATAAAAAGACAAAAAAATGATAAATTCTGGAAAAAATAGGCAAAAAGGGAACTCTTGTATACTGTAGGAATGTAAGTTAGTAGAGCCATTATTGAAAACAGTATGAAAGGTTTTTTTGGTTAAAGTAGAATATATGGTTCTGCAATCCCACTACTGCGTATTTGTCAAAAGGAAATTAACTCAGTACATCCACAAGACATCTGCACTGCCATGTTTATTTCAGCACCATTCACAATGGCCAAGATGTGGAATCCACCAAGCCCACCTGTCCTTGAGTGATCAAGACCATGTGGTAGACACACACAGTGGGATACTATGGAGTCCTAAGCAGAACAAATTCTGTCATTTGCAGCAACATGGATGGACTGGAGATCCTAACAAATGACATAAACTAGGCATAGAAAAGTACACACAGATGAAATCCTACAAAGCTGAACCTATAAAACTGGTGAACACAATAATAGTTCCTGGAGGATAGGAGTGGAGAGACAGAGCTGCCAAAGAGGCAAAATTGCTCAACAGGTGCAAAATTATGGCTCATGGGAGGGAATAATGCTGTGTCATACTACACAGGTATGGATTATGGTTGATAATATTGTATCATACAATTCAAAATAGCCAAAGAATGCAAAAGTTCTCATCAAAAGGCAGGGATAAACTTTTACAGTAATGAAGAAATTAAGTATCTTGAGTTGATCAACACACAGTGCACAGATGTACTAAAATGCAAGATGGTATCTCAGAAGGATGTCCAATTATGGCTTGTTAATAAAAATACTTTTAATATAAACAAATAGTGTGGTCTACGTAATGGATAAAATATGGGGCTAAATATTTTGTGCACTAAGTATTTTAAAGTTTAAATAAAATAATTCCTGTGTACCACATGTATAATACATTAAGAAAAAATATAATTGCATTTGTGATAGTCCTGGAAGCCAGCCTACATTCTTTTCTGAAACACAGTAATACTACTTTCAAGGGACTTTGACATTTCAAGGATAAAGAGGTGTTGTGATACTACAAAAAGTTAATACTAAACCTAGGATAGTCCACAAAGACAATTAGCAAGTCCAGCAAACTGTTGAAAACAATACAAGTAATTTAATTATTTTGTTCTTGCAAGCATTCTGACTCCAGGAGAGATGACATATTTTGTAGACAGCTCTCTCTCTCGTTCCTTCTCTCACCCTCAGCCAAACTCCTTGTGGCCTCTGCTCTTGCTCCACTCTTTCTTCTCCACAGCTGTCCTGCCTGAGGCTCTCTGGGGACCCAGACTCCTCTCCTTGTAAAAGTGAAGTCTTGGCATCCCTACATGCAACCACCTGGACCTGGTCCACAGGATACTGGACAGGTGATGGGGACCTCTGACCACAGGGACAGAAGGGCCTCTTCCATGGGTCACACCTGCATTGTCTTCCAATGAAACCGGGTGAGCACAGAAGGAGGTGGGTGGAGATATTGTAGGCGTGGGCTGAGCCTACACGGCAGCCATCTTGTGATGACTCTGTCCATGCTGGGCTTGCACCAGCTCATCGCCAGCCCCGTGATGTTGAGAGGTCCCTGAGGTCCACAAGATGTTCCAGGCCAAGCCTGGCAGTGCTATGATCTCTGAAGTTCTCTGAGGGTAGTGAATAGCAACAGTGGAAAAGTGGATCAAGTGTTGGGTTTGAGGCAGGAGATACACAGTGTGGGAGACATCTGGGTCTTAAACTCACAACACACAGGATGCCTGCTGAATCTTGGAGACATTATGATTCATCTCTCACTATATCTCCTTAACATTCTACACGAGCCTGGGAAATATTCTCCTGCCATTATCACACTTCTTGACCTCTGTCATGACCCCCAGGAGCAATGCTCTGCTTCAGAATAATGGACAGTAACCCAGGATCATCACAATTTCATTAGAAAAGTGGTTTTGACACACATATACACACACACATCATGGGCTTTGGCAGCCATGCTGCTTTTGTCTGGGCCATATAAAGTCAAAAATGCTCCCTTTCAATGTAAGGACAAGGACTTTCAATTAATGAGCGGAGTCCCCTTACTCTCACCCAAAAACCAAGGAAAGATCCCAATAAATACTTCAAAAATGTACATCAGACAGAGTCACTGTGAGTCGAAGCTGCTCTTGAGTCTTCTCACCAGCCATCACCAATCTGAAGAGAGTGTTTTAATAAATCTTTGCCATTCTATCAACTTTCCTGTGTCTTTTTCATTTCTTCATTTGAGATACAAAGAACCTTGGTGTATCAGGTGAGATGGACACTGCCCATCTGGTAGATTTGCTGTGATGAAGAAAAGACAAGAAAAAGAGCAATCTGGCATATAATAATGCATAACACTGGCATAAAGTTGGCCCAGGACAGAAAATAAATAATGACCAAAGAGCTTCCGGATTTTCTACAGAAGTGGTGTATTCCTGCTTAAAATACGCTCTTTCAAACATAATTAATTGTGAAAGTTTTAAATGAAAATTCCCCTATGGGTGGCGTCAGTCTGCCCCTATGCACCATCTTTTACAGGGAGCCATTAGAAGACACCACGTTGTCACCGACTTCATTCCGATCCTCTTGTGTGGTAATATTGCTGTTTCAGGGTCTTGTCTTCACCTCCCTCAGGCACATTCCTCAGGGCAAATGTGATTCTAAAGAGAAATAAATCAGAGGGAGAGAAATTCCCTGCAGAGTGCTCATCTCCACACACGTGGCCCTGAATTAATGATCTCCCTGCACTGGCTCAGGTCTCAGAGGATCCGAGCCAGGCGCCCTCAGGAGCCCCTGCGCATCTCTCTCTCTCCTGCCCGGATTCGGATCCCTCCCACCTCGCTGTCCACGAAACCCCAGCCTCTGAAGGGAACCTCCATCACCAGAGCCGGGCCGCAGCTCTGCACCGCTGGCCTCTCACTCCTGCGTCTCTCCCTTCTGCACCTCGAGGTGGGTGAGTGGAGGCCGGGTTGTTTGTGAGCAGGAGCGTTAACTGTTTCTCCTCCAGTGAAGTCCGTGCAGGATCACAGCAGGGTCCCTCTTACTCACCTCATGAGAGTGGGCTCCTCTTGGTCAGATGCAGTAAAATCATAGGAAGCAAAATGAAACCGCCAAGGAGCAAATCTTAAACCTAGTTATTAAGCCCAACCCTCTATGCCACACAAGTTTTCAGGTCCAGCAAAAGATGAAGACTGGAAAACTGTACAGATTTTCTAAAGTTAGTGGCAAAAGACAAACCAATAGCAAAAGTCCCCAAGAGGAGACAGAGAAAATTAATATTCACCCCAGAAAACACTGCTTTTCTTTTTTTTTTTTTTTTTTTTTTTCGTGGGTACCAGGAGTCGACCTCAGGATCTCGTGCGCCAGCAGGCGCCCATGCCGCTGAGCGATATCACCTGCCTTTTTTTCATATGTGGGTTCCGGGAGTCGAACTCAGGCCCTCATGTTTGCCAGGCAGGCGCTTATGCTACTGAGCCATCTCACCGGCCTGACACTGCTTTTCTAGTAAGCATGAAGCATTGCATTGGATGTTAGGTAAAACACAGCAAAAGAGAATATAATATTGGTTATCTAGTGTCTCAAATGATGGCGGAGACACAGAATGAGGAAAGTGGAATTTTTAAGCAAGTTTAGAGTGTTGGGTAAAACTTGAGGAGAAAAAAATGACAGAGCTTGCATGACGAGTGAAAGAAACAACACTTATACCAGACATTAATTTACGCATTTATTAAACAGCTGCTCCAGGCCAAAACAAGGCCCTGGGAAGGCAGCAAACTTAAACTCAGGGCAAACTCCCCAAGCGCTCCCAGGCGGAAGGGGGAGAGAGACTGCGCTGGAGTCAGAACTCAGAGTAACACGTGGAGACGGAGCCGGGGAGGCGATGGGGGGACTCACAGAGGATCTGACGCTGGTGCGCGGGTCACAGGAGATGCAGCCCCCAGCAGGCCAGCGTGGGCAGCAGAGGGAGAAGCCGGGGGCACGGGGCTGGGGGAGGGGTGGTTCCTCATAGGAGGTGGGAGCGGGTGGTGGAGGGGACGAGGCTGGCGTGAAGATGCAGGGGATGATGTAGAGTCCGGATCAGACGTGGCCGGGGTGTGACAAGGGTATCAGCAAGCAGCCAGGGGACCCACTCTGCTCCTGGGCATTAGGTTCCCTCCGTGAATGGCTCCAGGCGAGACACGAAGGCGCCTGTGTAGCTGTAGTTAGGATTGACTGCAGAGCTCACACACCAGGACTTGCACCTTCATCCGGAGGTGGGCGGAGCCGCACAGGCCTCTCCCCCGTGGTGCTGAATGATTTATGCACAGAAGAGTTTCTCCTGGGGTTCCGAACTAGCGTGGCTGTGCTGCTGACTGCCCGGTTTCCTCAGAGCTGACTCTGGAACTGCCGAGTGTCCTCCTGCTCCCTTACAGATGCTCGGTTTCCCTGCGGAGCCCTAATCACGTAAGAAAGGAGGAACGAGTCACAGAAGACAGCTCTAAATCGGGTCTCGGCCCAGGGCGGGAGGGTGTTTAAAGAATGTGGCCCTTTCTGAGGTCACTGGGCCATAAGCTCTGGCAGTCAGGATGCTGCGTGCCTTGTTCTAGACACAGAGGATCCGAGACCTCCTAAGTGGTTGGAAATGCGTCACGCACTGAGATCCGCGCTCCTGTTAACAGTAGCTGGCACGGCGTGCTATTTTAGACCGCCTTTGCCCCGCGTGCCCGCTGTCTAACCGTCCGCTTAACGACAGGGCGTTTGGTGGGCCCTGAAGGGCTCCAAAATGATGAACAATAAAGGAGGCTTGTAGTTTCTGCAGGTCACTGAGCTCGGGGACATTGAGGAGTGGACGAGGTTGGTGCCTCCAGAAACAGGATCGTCCCAGGGACGGGCGAGTCTGACGTTACGGCAGTGAGCGCATAGCTGACCTTTAACTCAGTCATGAGCCGCCTGAGGATCCCTTGTGTTTAATTCTCAAACACCGAGGAGACAGATAAAACTAAACCAGTTGTGACAGTGCCATTCGAGCCAGGATCTACTACTTCTTTAAGGTGGATGATACTGGGTGTTTCATTCACATTTCCCTTTCAACCATTCCAAGGCTGGAAACCAGCTGATCCACACGTTGGCCGTGGTGACCACGGGAGTGGAGAAGTCTCTGCAGCATCCTGGTTCCACTCCCGTGCGTAAGTCCCCAGGCGAGGGACTAATGGCTCATACAGTAGTTCTACTTTTAATCTTTTGAGCAGTTGTAATGCTGTTTCCGTAAGCGTCATACTTACCTTCCCACCAGCAGCACTGTCTCCTCTCCATTCTGGTCAGCATATTTATCTTTGCCTTTCTAATGACAGCCCCTCCAACAGAAGTGGATTGAAAGAGGTAAACACCCCATGCCGTCGCTCATGTGTGGAGGTGAAATGGTTAATCTCCTAGAAGTGGGGTGCAGGGTGCTGGTTGCCAGAGGCTCAGGCAGTGGCTTCCTAGAGGGCTGGGGTGACAGTGGCCACAGTGCAGAGTCACAGCTGCACAGGGAGGAGGAGTGGAGAAGGTCTGTGGTGTGGAACGGGGACTACAGCCAGCGGTGATATATTGTACTCGTGGACAGTTTAGGAAAGTGGATGTTACGTGTTCTCTCCACACAGACAACTATACTAGATAATACATAATTTAATTAACTATGTTTAACCATCCCACAATGCTCTGTGTTTGTTACTTTAGTCATTGCTGAGACAAAATACCCAACACCTAAAATTAAGGATGAAAGGTTTATTTCTGCTCACAGTTTATAAATGTTTCAATGCATAGTTGGCTCTCTCCAAGGCAGAGTGGAAGGGCAGAAGGGCATCAGAGAGAAGAAATAGTCCATGGCAAAATAGGCAGAAGCCAGTGAAGCAGAAAGCAGCAGCAGCAAGCCTGCCTTCCAGCCCTTCCTTTTTATTCCATCCAGGCTACAAGCCTTTTGATTGATGCTATTGCTTGTATCTAGATGTCCCCCCGAAGCCTCATGTAGTCATAGGTGGGGCTCTTCAGAGGTGTGGTCTAGAGCGGGATCTAGAGTTTGTGATGCTGGGATCAGAGATGCAATGCTGGGGTTGATCCATGGTTTGATGCTAGGATTAAGGCTGACACACCCTGGGTTGAGTACTACCCACCCTCAAGGTGGGTAGCCTGGATAGGATATAAGGGCCAGAAAGAGAGTCATCACACTTGCTGGTTGCTGCTTGCTGCTTGTTGCTTTGCTTCTTCTCTACTTGTCTAGTTTCTGCCCACCATGAACTGTTTCTCCTCTATGATGCCCCTCTGCCAAGCCACCCTGCCAGCAAACTATGAACTTAAACCTCTATGAACTGTGAGCTAAATAAAACTTTCCTCCTTTCCCTCCTTTATCTTGGAGTTGCAAGTATTTTTTCTCAGCAATGAGAAAAAAGTAACTAAGATAATTTATTCCACTCACAGGCGGGGGTGCATTGCCCACACCCAGAACTATGCTAAAGCCATTTAGTTATCACACACCCTTAATTCCAGCAGCACACGCCCTAGATCCAGCCATGTCTGGAAAGCCCCACCTATGACTGCGTGAGGCTTTGGGGGAATATCTAGACACAATCCATAACGTTCTGCCCCTGGCCCCCAAAAGACTCTTGTGCATTCCTTTATGAAAAATGCACTTAACCCACCTGTAAGGGTTGGCAAAGTCCTAAAAGTTTCAGCATTGCTGAAAAGTCCAAGTCCAAAGTCCCCTCTGAGATTTAAGGCAAACTCATAGTTGTGAGCCCCTGTACACATGAAAAGAAAGTTAAACACTTTCAACATGCAATGGCATGAGATAAACATTACCATTCCAAAAGGTTCAAATAGGGAGATAGAAAAGAATGGCACTAGAGCAAATCCAAAATCCAAAAGGGCAAACATTAAGTCTTACAGTTCCATGTCCAATATCCAGGGCAATTTGTGGCAAGATGTGAACTCCAAAGAGATTGGGTGGGTCCACCCCTATGGCACTGTCAGTGGTTGCAGCTCCCATGGCTTCCCTCTTGGGCCAGCTTTGCTCACTCCTTGCAGCTTTTCTCAGATGATCCACATCCCTGTCTTCTCCAACTTTCCAGGGTCTCCACTGCCCCTTCAGCTTCACACTCACAGCTTCACACACTGCCCTCTCAGGGTCACACTTCTTGGCCTCTCAGGCCTTCTTCTGAAATCTGGGTGGAAGCCTTCCTGACCCCACAATTCATGTATGCTGCATGTGCCTAAAACCAGCACCACATGGCTGATGCCATAGTCTGCCACCAGCTGAAGTAGTAGCCAGGCTTTCTTCTCTCTTGGCTGTAAGGGTTGAGTGCCTATGAACCAAACTCTGAGGAACAACTTCCCTAGGCTGCCACCATTCTGGAACATGTGCTCTGGGGCTCTCTTTTCATAGCAAATTCTTTCACTTTTGCAATTTCGAGGTCACAAAGGCTGGCGCACTGCTGCTTTTTGTGATGTCCTCAGGCCATCTTTTATATTGTACTGTTCCTTCTCAGAAACCAAGTTCTCCTCTGCACCATCTTTGCAGTCCACAACATTACCAGAGCTTTCTATCTGGTCAAACTCAAAACATTTGAAATCATCCTGTTGGGCTCTTTCCTCCTGATTTTCAGCATAGATCTGGCTAAAAGTTCCCAACAGTAGCCATACCACCACCTCAACATTAGACTGCTTTGAAATTTCTTCCACCAGATTAATTCATTCACTGCCCTTAATCTCAGTCTCAGACAAAGTCTCTGGACACGAGCAAAATGTGGAAAAATTTTCTTCCAAGGCATAACACACATCCTCTAGAGTCCAGCAGCCAATGAAGTCCTTGTTCCTAACTGAAACCTTCTGACACTGGTCTTTATTGGATGCATTCCTGTCAGCATTTTAGTATTCTGAACTCTGACAAGAATCTCCCATCAAGTTCAGATTACAGCATTCCAGGGCTGCTTCTTCAGCTGGCATCCCCAAACCTTTCCAAATTCTCCCCATAAGCCAGTTCCAAAGGATCCTGAACCACATGGCCAGCAAAGTTACCACTCTCGGTACCAAAAGTCTTAATCACTTTTCTCATTGCTGAGGCAAAATCCCAACCCTAACTTTCTCCCAAAGTTAAGGGAGAAAAGGTGTATTTCAGCTCACAGTTTATAGAGGTTTCAGTTCATAGTCAGCTGGCGCCAAGGCAGGGTGGCATGGCAGAGGAGAAATAATCTGTGGCAAAGCAAGCAGGAAACCATGAAGCAATGAAAAGCAGCGGCAAGCCTGTCTTCCCTCTATCCCTTTATATTCCATCCAGGTTATAAGCCTATTGATTGGTGCCACCCACATCCAGGGTAGAGCTTCCATTATCCACACCTAGAACTTTACTAAACCCACTTAGTAATCACACACCTATAATCCCAATATCACACACCGTAGATCCAGCCATCTCTGAAAATCCTCAACTATGAGTGCATGAGGCTTGGTGGACATCGAGATACAAGCTGTAGCAGGTTCCAAAACATTGTGCTATGCATAATAAATACATATAATTTTATATCTGGTACAATAAAATTTGAAAAAAGTATATTATTTCTGTATCCAAAATTGACCCCTTCATACTTTTTATACACTCTACCTCATGGAAACATTTCAAATTACATTTCCCTCTCTTCCAAATGGAAACCCAGTACAAGAATACTATTTCTAAGCAAGTGTTCTTGATCTAACATCACTAGCTTCGCAACCATCCTTCTATGCCACACCTCCAGACTCCAAGTCAGTGTCATTTGCAAACACTCCAGTAGATCAATTTAAAGTGTGCCAAAACAGGCAAACAAAGCAAGATATAGCTTGGCATTAAAGAATGCATATTTTCTTTAAATGGCATGGCCTAGACTGTACTTCTACTAATGAAGCAAATTTCCTCAGGTTTTATTGTTCCCCCACTGGTCTATTGCATTTAAATGTGATCCAAAAATTCCAGAAATTTTCACAGATTCAATTTCCCAACAAAGTTTCCCCTCTGCTGTAAGGGGGTGATTGCACATAAAGCAGAGTCCTATTGGAGTATCAGTCCTGCACCTGGCACATTGGCACATCATTCAGGAGAGCCAGGGCTCTGGACCTCAGGGGGATACTCATTCTATTGTAACATTCTGCTCTCGTGCCTATTACCCAGTGTCTTCCACTTCCTCCTCCTCTGTCCTGTCTACATACATGCATCAATATTTATCATGCAAAGGTGCATTGAAAGATGAATGTGTAAGAAAAATATAATTGCACACAATGCAGAATTACTCTGCCTTCAAAAACATAGGAAACTCTGTCATGCTGCAGCATGGATGAGTCTCAGCAACCTTATAGAAGTCAGGGCTCTCCAATCCCAGGGAAAAGAACATGTATGGGTCTGTAGACTCCTCATCACCATGCCACACTAACAAAATGAGCACACAGTGAGCAATCAAAGCTTCCTCTGTATTTATAGCTCCTCTCCATTGCTCACAGTATCTCCTGAGTTCTGCCTCCGGTCAGGTCAGCTGTGGGATTAGATTCTCATAAGGAGGTGACTCCTACTGTGAACTGTGCATGTGAAGGATCTACGTGCGTGCTCTTTATAATAACCTAATGCCTGATAATCTGAGGTGGAGCTGAGGCAGTGATGCTAGCACAGGGGGGCAGCTGCAAATATAGACTAACATTAGCAGAGAGGCTGACTGCACAGATACCATAATAAACCAACTGCTCACAGACTCAGATCGAAACCCTATCAGTGAATGGCAAGTAAAGCAAAACTCCATCTAATGGAAGGCTTCATAGTGGCAAGTGAGTTGATGCACGTTCATTGTATGGTAGCGCCTTGTGGCAGGATTTAAGTCAGCATCCGGTGTTATTTTAGTCCACTCAGGAGCTGCCCATTATTTGATTTGCCCTTTCCATCTGCAGCTCTTTCCCACACTGCACTTGTCTCAGTCACAGCCCACAAGCTAACCCTAGGCAAAAGGAGTAAAACATGAACTTCACTGGAGAGCTTTTTGAAAAGGGGAAAAACTCAATACGACAGCAGAAGACTAAGACTGCCAGCAAAAAGAAGCTGTATTTAAAAGAAAATACCAACACTCTTGCTTAAATTACACATTCTTTGCAACCAGTGACTCACTCCAAGCATGTTTGTATAACTCATAGTTCCCAGGTATCCAACAAAGCCAAGAAAACTAAAAACTGCTTCACCATTTGGGGACCAAGAAATCTGCATTAAAAGACAAGTCTTTGGAGTTTTTCAAAGTGAAAAATGTGAAGAGAGGAACAGAAACAATTATTGGAGGCCACAACTTCATCAAATGTGTTTGCACTGAAAGCGTCATTCTTACCACCAAACCATTCTGATAAAATAAAAAGCTCTTTACTACTGGTGAAGAGTTGATCCTGCCTACTACTAAGGACATTTCACATGAACTTTTAGGACAGGCTGTACTTCAAAAGGTGTCGCTTGTTCCTCTTTTGGCTAGTGCCATACTGAGATGAGTTGATGAAACAGCAAAGGATATTGAGGCACAATTGTTAGAATTAGTGAATCACTGTGGTATGCAATACAGGCTGATAATAAAGCAACAATGCTTGATTTTTGTGATATACTTTTCAGGAAAATGTGCATAAGAATATATCATGTGGGATTTTGTTGACAACCAACAAAGAGCCACAGAATTATTCAAGCCTTTGAATAATGACATATGAGCAAAACTGGTCATTTTGTGTAGGTGTATGCACAGATAGAGTAGCTACCATGACTGGACAATTTTCTAATTTCAGTATATGGGTAAAAGTAGTCACTTCTGAATGTGTCCATACATGGTGGCATCCATAGAGAAAAGTCATCTACCAAAAAACTGTCACCTGAACTTAACAGCATTTTGCAGGATGTGATTAAAATTATGAACCACACTAATGTACATAACCTTAACTCACCTCTCCTCACATAGCTCTGCAAGGAGAGAGACAGAGAGCACACGCATCTACTCTTACACGCAGAAGCAAGGTGGTGCTCTAGGGGCAGAACACTGCCGAGACATTTTGAGCTTCAAGACCTGCTCTACAGGGCCGGTGAGATGGCTCAGTGGCATGAGCACCTGCCTGGCAAGCACGAGGGCCCAAGTTCGATTCCCGGAACCCACATACGAAAAAAAGGCCTGTGATATCGCTCAGGGGCACGGGCGCCTGCTGGCGCGCGAGGTCCTGAGGTCGACCCCAGGTACCCACCAAAAAAAAAGACCTGCTCTACAGATTTCTTTCAGAAAGAGTGTGCACTGACAGGACACTTGAGTGACACAGAATGAGTCACACAACTCACTAATTCAGGTAACATACTTAACCTGCTCAATGAACACAGTCTGTCACTTCAGAGGAGAATGACGACTGTGTTCAAGTTGGCAGTTGAAATGGTTGCATTCAAAGCCAAACTGGAATTATGGGGGCAAGGAGGGAACATTGGGTTTTGATGTATTTAAAACATTGGCAAAGACTTTGAAGGAGACTGATCCAGGGCCTTCATCCCCCAGCTCATGCTTGATCATCAAGAGTTGAGCATTACTCCCAGACACAAAATAAGCCTGAAATGTGAGGGAATGGATCAGTGACCCATTTGTAAATAAGCCAGGTGAGAGTCTTTGTCTGTGACAGAAGATTCAAGGCTGGAGATCACAAATAATTTTGGCCTTAAAAGGAAGTTTGAGACAATCTCAAATCTTCATAATTTCTGAATTAAAGTGAAGATGAACTGTCCTGAGGCTGTCACTAAGGCACTGACATGCCTGCTTCCATTTCCAACATCCTGTATTTGTGAAGTAGGGTTTTCTGCAGTGACAGCAACCAAAACAAAAACAATTCTTGGTACATTTGACATGAGCAACACAGTTCAGGTGTCACTGTCACCTTTTACCACAGATGGGACCATCTGCTTCCAGGAAAACAAGCTCAGAGTCCCACTAATTCTGCATTGTGGTAAGTTGTATAATTATTTCATTATATTGTACAATGTAATAATAATAGATATAAAGTGCACAATAAAAATAATGCATCAGAAGCATCCCAAAACCACCTCCACCCATCATCCATGGAAAAATTCTCTTCCATAACTCTGGTCACTGATGTGAGATAGGTTGTAGATCACTGATATGAGTCACATCAGCCAATCACATTGTTGCAGATAATACAGGTATACTCTGAGGTATTTATGGACAGCAAAACTATAGAGATGGGAAGAGGAAAGGCACGTGGCAGAGTCAGGCGTGGAGACAGCGGTTGCTCCCCAGGTCTGGTCTGAGCCTTGTCAGATGGAAGGTGGTGGTGGGAGCACAGAGTACTAATGCACACAACACCATCCACTGCCTGCTTGAAAGCAGTTAAAAGTGCAAGAATATGTTGTGTGCATTTTACCGTGAATAAAATGGAAACACAGATAGACAGTTACCCAGAGTAACTCCATTCCATGGCCTCTGCACACTACAGAAGTTCATACCATGTTTTAGTTAATTCTTTCTCATTGCTGAGACAAAATACCCAACACCCAAAGTTAAAGAGCAAAAGGTTTATTTAGCTCACAGTTGGTAGAGGTTTCAGTCTATAACTGGCTGGCTCTAAGGCAGAGTGGCCTGGCAGACAGGCAATGCAGAGGAGAAACTGTTCATGGTGGGTGGAAATAGCAAAGGAAGCAAGGGACAACCACAGCTCTTTCCATCTCTTATATCTTCTCCAGGGTACTTAGGGCAGGTAGCACTCACACCCTTAATCCTAGTGCCCTTGATCCTAGCATTGCACCTTGAATCAATCACAGTGTCACACACTCTAGATCCAGGCACCTCTGAAAAAGGCCCACCTAGGACTTCATGAGGCTTTGGGGGACATCTTGACACAAACTGCAACATAGCACATGGAACTACATGAGCTCTCTCACCTGCACCCTGAACAGCTGAACCCCAGTGTGCATCACTCTCCTGGGCTAGAAGAAACCAAGACAGTCTTTCCTTTAACATTTCTGAATGTGGTGTCTTAAATGCACAAAACCATGTGCTTTCCTCTATATGAATACAGAACAGTACAGTTGCTGAATGGATTAGAAGACAGTACAGAAGGGCAAATGAAAATGGGACAGTTGTGGAAAAAGAAGAAGAAGGGATAGGGAGATGTATTTTTAACACCAGATTACGAGTTCAGTATACTCATCTCTGTGCCAAGCTACTTGCTGTGGCTTCATCCACCTTCATCCTGTCTTCCAAGTTAAGGGATAGGGCAGGTTATACACGTGTTATACACTTATGGGATTATTACTCCAACATAGTGGAACATCTGAGGGTGCAGCCGTAAACCTACCAAAGGAAAGATCATGAATATCCTCAAGATACTTCCATTTACTTTTAGGTATATACAAGGCAGATGCCATGGAAAGGGAAAACATGAGTTTTTCCAACACGTTTTTCCTGCTGGGCTTCTCAGAGTTTCCATGGCTGGAGATGCCCCTCTCTGCAGTGGTCCTGGTCTGCTACATCCTCACCCTGGTGGGGAACAGCTCCATCATCCTCCTCTCCCTGGTGGACCCCAGACTCCAGACGCCCATGTACTTCTTCCTGGACAACCTCTCTCTGCTGGACCTCAGTGTCACCTGCACCATTGTGCCCCAGCTGCTGGCCAACCTCTGGGGACCAGACAAAACAATTGCTGCCTGGGGCTGCATCACACAAGCCTACCTCTTTCACTGGACAGGCTGCACTGAGTGTGCCCTGCTGGCCATGATGGCCATTGATCGCTATGTGGCCATCTGCCAGCCCCTCCGGTACACTCTCATCATGCGTCCCTGGGTGTGTGTGCAGATGGCAGCTGCCTGCTGGTCCAGTGGCCTGGTCAATGCTCTGCTCCAAGCCACACTCACCCTCCAGCTCCCCCTCTGTGGACACCACACTCTGGACCACTTCTTCTGTGAGGTGCCTGTGCTCATCAAGCTGGCCTGCGGGGACACCACTGCTAATGACCTGGCCCTGGCTATGGGAGCCATCCCATTTGGAATGGTGGCTCCCCTGCTGGTGCTCATCTCCTACACCTTTATTGCCAGGGCTGTGCTGAAGCTACCTTCAGCAGAAGGAAGGCACAAGGCACTCAGCACCTGCAGTTCCCACTTACTGGTGGTCACCATGTACTTTGGACCAGGCATCTACATGTACCTACAGCCTACAGCCAACAATTCCCAGGCCAAGTTCCTGTCCTTCTTCTACTGCGTTATCACCCCGGTGCTCAACCCACTCATCTACACCCTGAGAAACAAGGATGTGAAGACAGCGTGGATGCGGAACCTACGATCTAATGTTTGGGTGAATCCATTCGAAGCCGGATGTTCTCTGCCTGTCTCCTAGAGAAAGCACGTGCACACATCGGTTACTGCTGGCATGTCTGCATTTCCAAGAGAATGTCTGTGACTTCAAAGAAAGAGTTTCTTTGTTTAAACATCAGTTATTCTGATTACTGGACAGACTTTATTGGATGGAAAATTCCGTCTTCTGAAATCTGAAATAGAACCATTGTTCTGATCTTGACCCTTCCTAAATGTCTTGTTCTCCATAAACATCATGGTCCACTCACTTGTGGGAAGAGATACCTGGCTCCATTGTCATTGCCACACTGTTCACAACAGCCACGGCGTGGAATAAAACTTTGCATCCACCCTTGGATAAATGGAAAAAATATAGATTCTGTACACAAAAGAATATTATGTAACCTACAAAAGCTAATTCTTCCACTTGCATAACATGGATAAAATTGGAGAACATTATAGTATGTGAAATGAGCTAAACACAGAAAGATGAACTCTGCCCCTTCTCACTTCTACTGGAATGTGAAAAATTAACTCTTTAAAATAAGAGTCATCATCCTGGGTTGCTGTTTGAGAAGATGAAGATCATTGAACAGTAATGTCTATGACACCCCATGTGTTTACTCTAATAATTTTTTATAAAAATATGGATCTGAAGCTTCAGCAAATTGAATTTTGGAAAAATCCTCCCGCATAACCACATGAGCAACTCCAGCCTCCATTTTCAAAAAATCAAGAAAATTAAACATACTTTTCATCTGAAAGAGACTCTGTATTTTTTAAATCGGATATGTCTTAAAAATGTATTCCTGTGACATCCTTCTCGTTTTTGGATTCTAATTCTAAAGGTGATATCAACACAGCAGTAAGAAATGAAGGCGAGGCGGTGGCCCCGGGTTGACGGTGTGGAGGGTGAGAGGGACGCGTCCGAATCTCAGCAGGTGTCTCTGCAGGGACCGGGCCGCGCCACCTTCAGTATCTTCTGTCTAAGGTCTCTGTGCTCTTTCAGCGCTCTCTGCCACCAATAATGGCTCTTCATGGTTTTCCCTTTTGGGGGGGGAATTTTCACTGCACAGCAATGCTTTTTGGTTATTCAAGTAGAGAACATTCTTGTTTGTTGTGAAGTAAAAGAAGAAGGATTGTAAAAATGAGTGGGGAAAGGGAAATCACTGGCAATTTTCCTCTGGGCTTTCAGGTAGTTGCATTACAAAAAGATCACAGGTGAAAGCTGAAGCATTCTTTCCCTGATGGTTAATCTTGATTGTGAACTTATAGTTAAGTGTTTAATCCATTTTGCCTTGATTTTGTACATGATATGATATAACAGTCCCCTTCCATTCTTTTAGGTGCACACATCCAGTTATTCAAGAGAATATCCTGCCCATATATGTGTTATTTTGATTTGTCAAAATTATTTCACTATAAACATGTGGATTTGTTTCTAAATTTTCTATTGTTAACCATTGGACTATATGTCTATTTTTTGCCCATACCATGCTGTTTTTGTTACTATATCTCAGTATGTTTAGAAGCTGAGAAATGCAAATCAACACCATAATGAGATATCTCAACTCAGAATCGCTGTCATAAAAAGACAAAAAATGAAAAATCATGGCAAAAATGAGACACGGGGGAACTCATGAACACTGTTTGCAGAAATGTTTACTTTGTACAGCCATTATTGAAAACAGTATAGATTTCATTAGAAAAGAAGTATAGAATTATAATACAATCCTACAATCCCACTCAAAAGGAAATAAGTACATTCAAGGGACATCTGCACTCTCTTCTTTATTTCAACACCATTCACAAAGTCCAAGATATGGAATCAAACAAGGTACCATCCATGGATGAATGGATAAAGCTGAAGAAATGTAAATGTACGAAGTGGGATACTATACAGTCGTACATAGGAAAAGTCTGTCTTTAGCTGCAACCTGGGTGGAACTGGAGATCCTAATAGAAAACATAAACCAGGGGAAGAAATATACACATCTTTTAAGACACACGTGGAATCTAACACAGCAGACCTCACAGACCTGGTGAGCAGAACAGTGGTTCCTAGCGGCCAGGGAAGGGCAGACTGAGAAGAAAGAAAGGAGAAATTGCTCAACATGTGCGAATTCACAGTCCGTGGAAGGAAAGAATGTTGTCATATTACACAGACT
Organism: Erethizon dorsatum; assembly: GCA_028451465.1. NCBI lineage: Eukaryota > Metazoa > Chordata > Mammalia > Rodentia > Erethizontidae > Erethizon > Erethizon dorsatum. The sequence goes on along the minus strand of CM051838.1, from coordinate 35,598,443 downwards.
GTGCTTAACAATATTGTATCATACAGTCCCAAGTAGTTAGAGAAGATTCAGAGGTCCTCGTCAAAAGGCAGGCATAAATGTTCACAGTGGTCAAGAACCTAGCCATTTGAGTTGACCAACACACAATGTAAAAATGTGTTAAAATATAATATGGTGTTATGGCTTGTTTCTAGATGTCCCCTCAAAATGTTATGCACCCATAGGTGAGACTTTTCAGAGGTAGCTGGCTCTAGGGTGTGTGAATATGGATTCAGGGTGTGTGATAACTAAGTTACTACACTGATTAGTTTAGCGTACTTCTGGGTGTGGATAATAGGAAGGCCTACTCTGGCTGTGAGTGGCAAAATGCTTGTAGCCAGGATGGGATAAAAGGGAAAGGAAGACTGGCCGCTGCTACTTCCTTTTCTCTGCCTGCCCTACCATGGACTGTTTCTTCTCTGCCATGCCACCATGCTGCTCTGTCTTGCAGCCAGCTGACTGTGGACTGAAAACTCTATAAACTGTGAGCGAAAATGAACCATTCCTCTTTAACTTGTCGATGTCACATAAAGAAGTACCATTATTACTTGTCAATAAAAACACTTTTAATATTAATAAATAACAAGCATGTCCTATATGATATTTAAAATATGGTGCTAAGAATTTTGTGCCCTGATGATATTAAAGTTTAAATAAAATAATTCTTGAGTACCATATTTAATCCACAATAGGATGAAAACATAATTACATTTGTAATGCATTCCTTTCTTAAACAGGATAATGTTACTTTCTTTTTTTTTTTTTTTTTTTGCGGGTACCGAGGGTCGACCTCAGGACCTCATGCGCCAGCAGGCGCCCGTGCCGCTGAGCGATATCACCGGCCCTTTTCTCGTATGTGGGATCCGAGAGTCGAACTTGGGCCCTCGCGCTTGCCAGGCAGGCGCTTACACCACTGAGCCATCTCAGCGGCCCCAATATTACTTTCAAAGGACTACAATATTTTAAGGATACAGTGGAGTTGTGATACTGTAAAAAGTGAGCACTAAGCCCAAATAGGTCCACAGAGACAATTGGCATGTCCAGCAACTATTGAAACAATGTGTAAATTACGTATTGTTGCAAGGATTTGACACCATTCATGGACAGCTCCCCTTGTTCCTTCTCTCTCAGTCAGCCATCTTCCTTGGGGCCTCTGCAATTGTCCCCACTCCTTCCTCCCCGCAGTTGTCACAGTTGCCACAGCTGATGCTCCCTGGAAACCTGGGCCCCTCTCCATGTAAAATCGAGAGCTCTGTTTCTCCATACAACGCCTGGCCCTGGTGCAGAGCACGCTGGCTGGGTGATGAGCGCCTGTAGCCATAGGTGCAGAACGGCCTCTTCAGTGGGTCGCACGTGCATCACCTGTCACGGTAACAGAGTGCGCACAGAAGGAAGTCGGAGGAGGTACTCTAGACCTGTGCTGAGCCTCAACTGTAGACATTTTGTGACAACTCACTTGCCTGGCAAATCGCTGGGCTTGCACCCCCTCTTCACCGGTCCCCGTGGGGGAAAGAGCAGTGCGATCGGTAAGGTGTTCAAAACAAGCCAGGCAGTTATAGCTCCTCTGAAGTTCTCTGAGGGGTAACAAATAGCGACAGTGGAAGACTGGACCAAAGCGACGGTTTTGAGACAGGAGATAGATGGCCTGGGAGACACCCCAGCAATAGGCTCACAACAGACATGAGGCCCTCTGGTTCTTGGAGACTACAAGAGCATCCCACTCTCACAATTTTCCTTAACATCAGGACATGAGCCTGAAAAATCCACTCCTGCCCTTGTCACACTCCTCCACCTCTACCATGAGCCACAAAAGCATGTGCTCCATCTGTATTAGAGCACCGAGTGTGGCCCCACGGTCATGACATCATTCGCATTGTGGATTTGACACAGCCCTCTCATGAGCTTTGGCTCCTACAGTGGTTCCAACAAGGCCCATATAAAGTCAAAAATGCCCCCTCCCAAGGTGAAGGTAGAGACACAGTCCCCGCAGTCACAGCAGTCGCTCAGCAGGACAGAGTCCCCTTCATCACAGCGGAAGACCTGGGAAAGTCCCCAATGAACACCTCAAAGCCTGAAGCAGACATGGCCACTCCGGTCAAACCCACCCGAGTTTTCTCTTCAGCCCACTGCCCACCCGAACACTGAACCTTCCTTTAACAAATCCACCACCCTTACCACTGTTGTGTGTTCTGCTCTATTCCTTGCTCAGGACGCGAAGAGCCGGATGTGTGGGGTAAGACTGATACCAGCTGTTGGTCACAGGCTCAAAGGTGAAGGAAGCACACTTCAAGAAAAATGGCATTGATGCATAAAATATTTCATAACCTGCCATAAAATTGTCTCCTGTAAGGAAACTAAATACCTAACCAACTAAAGAGTTCCTTGATTTTCTACAGTAGTGTTGTGCTTCTGCATAAAGTGTGCTGCTTCAAAGGTAATTAACCATGAAAGTTTTAAGCAAAAATTCCCTGGGGGCGGCATCATTCTGCCCTGTGTAAAATCTTTCATAGAGATCCATGAGAACAGTGCGATGTGCCCTCACACTCCATTTCTATCCTTTATCATAGTAACTTTATTGTTTCAGAGTCATGTTTTCACCCCACTCGGGCATATTTCTCAGGGGAAGATGATTCTAAAGACAAATAATCAGAAGGAGGGAAATTCCCTGCAGAGTGCTCATCTCCACACATGTGGCCCTGAATTAATGATCTCCCTGCACTGGCTCAGGTCTCAGAGGATCCGAGCCAGGTGCCCTCAGGAGCCCCCTGCGCATCTCTCTCTCTCCTGCCCGGATTCGGATCCCTCCCACCTCGCTCTCCACGAAACCCCAGCCTCTGAAGAGAACCTCCATCACCAGAGCCGGGCCGCAGCTCTCCACCGCTGGCCTCTCACTCCTGCATCTCTCCCTTCTGCACCTCGAGGTGAGTGAGTGGAGGCCGGGTTGTTCCTGAGCAGGGGTTCACCTCGTTCTCCTCCTGTGAGTCTCCCAGAGACATCCTGGCACGGGTTCTCCCACTCACCTGATGAGGCTGGGCTCTGCTTGGTGATGGGACTAAATTCAAGGTAACCAAAATGAATTTATTAAAGGAATAATCTTCTAAAGCCTATTATTATTAAGTTATTATTATTATTTTTTTTGTGGGTACCGGGGGTCGACCTCAGGACCTCGCGCGCCAGCAGGTGCCCGTGCCGCTGAGCGATATCACCGGCCCCTTTTTCGTATGTGGGATCCGGGAGTCGAACTCGGGCCCTCGCGCTTGCCAGGCAGGCGCTTACGCCGCTGAGCCATCTCACCGGCCCAAGCATACTTATTATTCCAAATACCTATCCCCACACGAATTTTCATGTCCAAGAAAAGATGAAAACTGAAAAACTGAATACATGTTTAAACTTAGTGGTAAAAGAAAAACCAGTAGCAAGGAGGGAAAATGAAACACACCAGCAAACACTGGTCCTCTAGTGTGCACAAGCCTTGCACTGGACATCAGGTGACACACAGCAGTGCAGGGTGTAAAACTTGCCACCCTGTGTTCTAAACGATGGCAAAGAGAAAACACCTGAGAACAGTAAATTTTTAACAAGTTAGAGTGCTGAATAATATTCAGGGAAAAAATAGAACAAAGTTAGCAAAAGAAATATCATTATGAATGAACCTAGACATTAATTTATACATTTATTAAATAGTTGTTATAGACGAAAGAAGGCACTGGGAAGGGGGGAAAACAAACTCAGATCAAACAAAGCACTCGTGGCAGAAAGGCAGGCAAGGGGTGACTGCGGTGGTGCAGGGACTCACAGTAACACGCGGAGACAGAGCGGGGGAGGCCGTGTGAGGATTCGCACCGCAGGGGTCACAGGAGATGCACCCTCCTCAGGCCAGCTGGGAGGCAGAGAGAGCAACCAGCTGTGCAGCGGGCCAGGTGGAGGTGGGAGCAGGCAGTGGAGAGGATGAGGCTGGGGAGAGGAAGCATGGGGCAACACAGTGTCACATCGGAGGTGGGCCTGTGTGTGACCTGGGAGTTTGGGGGTCCCTGGGGCCTTTTAATGAGGAGTGAGACTTCTGAGCATCACCCTAAAAGGCTATCATGAGGAAGGGATGGGTGGGCACCTCTGGAAGCAGAACCGCCCCGGTGATAACAAGTCTGACATGACAGCAACAAGGTAATCCAGTAAATTATTTCGTTCATTCCTGAATTGCATGAGCAGTTTCCTGTTCCCAAAAGTTTGTGACCCAAGTAAACCAAATTTTCCCATTGGTTTGTTTTGTTTTGTTTTGTTTTTGTTTGGTTTTTTGGTCCTGGGAATCGAACTCACAACCTCATGCTTACCAGGCAGGCGCTGTGCCACTGAGCTATATCCCCAGCACTCCAGTGGTGTTTTTGAACACAGAAAGTTGTTTCCAAAATAAAATGTGTCTCTCTGTGCCTGGCTAGTTTCACATAACAGAATAGCTCCCAGGTAATCCTTTTGTTCCAAGAGATAGGATTTCCTCTTACGGCTGATGACTATTACCTTGTTCCTACACACCACATCCTTACCCGTTCTTCTGTTGATGGTCAGTTCTCCATCCTCTCTAATTTGAATAGTGCTGCAATGGAGTGTAGGTCATTCTTCAATATCCTGCCCTCATTTCCTTGGTTAGATTCTCCAAAGTGGGAGTGACCAATCCCAGGGCAGGTGTTCCAGTTTCACTCATGTGGTTTCCACAGTGACTGCACTAATGCGCATCCCACCAGCGTGGCCCTGGGTTCCCTTCCCCACATTCACTGTCCTTATCTTTTCTACATCAGCCGTTCTGACGAAGGGGAGGGGAGAGACAGCTACACCTGGTCTCACGCACATTTGGACTCTGAAAACGTTGATCTGACTGAAGTAGAGAATAGAGTAGTGGTGACCAGAAGTGGGCAGTTAGAGAGGGATGGGGTTGAGAGATGGTGGCCAAAGGACACTGATGTACAGCTAGAGAGGAGGAAAAGTCCAGAGTTCTATTTTAATTCTTGAAAAATGCTGAGTGAGTGAGTGTTAAATGTTATCACCACAAAGTATTATGGTGTAGGAAATGCATATCTAATTAATTAAATTTAGCCACTCCATAATATACATGTACTTCACAATATCATGTTTTACATAAAATACAGATATAGTTGGCAACTTAAAATAAATAAACTTGAAAGTATATAACATTAACTTATCTAAAACAAAGTTCCATGGGTTTTTTAGGTAATTTCCTACTGAAAATATTTCAGAGTATATTTCCCTGTCCCGCAAATGAGAGCCCACGTAAAGAACATGATGTGTGTGCTTCTCTGTCAACAGTTGGGAACATGCATTTCCAGCTTGAGTCAACTTCTCATGCATCCTAGAGCACTGTTAAAAATCCACTGTTAAATGTGGTATAAACAAATAAACGAACACAAAGAAACATACAGAAGTTGGATGTGATTTGACAGTATACAATAAATATTTCCTTTAGCTTTTCATAATCTGGACAGTATTTCTTTTAACAAAGCCAATGCATAACTTTTCCCTTTTCTCTTTTACTCTGCCTAGAGTGAGATCAAAGACAGCTTTTAGACATTTTTCACTGGTTAATTTCCAGAAGAAAGCCCCTCTCCCGTGAGGAGCAGTTGCCCGTGAAGCAGAATCCTCCTGCAGTGTCCTCTCGGACACAGCACAGCTGGAGGCGTTGTCCCCGCAGCTCTGTCTCCTGCAGATCGGTGCATCCCGAGGAAGCAGCAGGGAAGGGCCAGGCCCTGGGCTCAGGGGACCCTGGCTCTGTCCTGGTGACGCTCTACTCTCTCTTGTGCATGGCCAAGTGTGTCTGCTCCACTGTCCTCTGCATTCACTACACAGGTGTGCATTCTTTACCCCGCTGACCAAGTGCAAGTTGCAGGTGGGTTGTGACCGCCCTTGGTGTACAGATGAGGAGAGAGAGGCTCAGCTGGAAGCTAATCAAAGGGTGCAGGCTCTTTATGGGTCGAGGTCTAGAAAGCGGTATTTGGGCCACCGTGACACAGCAGCTCTCCCGCCACACTGACTCTTGTGCACCGCTATGCGTTATGATTTCTTGTTAGATTGTTCCTCATTTACAAGGAAATTCATTTTTAGAATGTGGAAGTCTCAAGGACCCGCGTGCCTTCTGTTCTCGTCTCATGCTGTTAGTCCACGGGGTCTTCTCCACACCCCTACAGGCAGTGTGATTTCTTGCTCTTTGGTGTAAGAAGGCTGAGAATCAAGGTGCCGGCTTGCCCAGCCGTACCTCCTCCGGGCCACTGTGCCTGGCCATCATGACACGGACTCAGACAGTGTTGCTCCAGATGCAAACACTGTCCCTTTGCCCTGTATCAGATATCCACTCATACACGGTGCACACAAAATCAAACTTCATTTTACAGATAAGGTTATTTTCCTCCTTGGTTAGATTCACCTGCATTTGATACTACTGACCACACTCTCTCTCAAAGTGCTTACAGACATTTTATTCAGTGCTGTTCTCTAGTTTCCCTTTCACTTAGCATGAAACTTAGTGTTTTATCCCACGCTCTTTCTGAAACTTAGGTAATATTTGCCCCTCACGTCTAGTGATATTTTTGTGACTCTCCAGAATGCTTGATGACTACACATCTGCAGATTGATTCAAACTATCATTCAGTAATGCCCATGAATCTGAAGAATTTACCTTCTGTCATTGTCCAGGGTGCTACTACCTGAGTGCTTGGTAACACGGCCCAGAAAGGGGCATAAGAGCTCAGTTTCCTGAGTACGATTGATTGGATTTAGTAAGGGTAGTATGACTCAGTTTTCTTTTCAAAGAAATACAGAAATACAGTATTGTTCACAACACAATACAAACCTTTAACTCATATGGTTTCAGTCTTCATGACATTATGTTTCCAAAGTGTGGTATTTGTTTTTGAAACCACTTCAAGCATATACCTCATATTTTTGAGATAAAAATTGCTCTTCAACATAGGGGTAGACAGAGAGTTCATGAAAAAAAACAAACTGCATGGGAAGTACTTGAAAGAATCAACGACTGATATCTCATCTTATTAAAAAGCTTTTGCACATCAAAAAAAATCACCAGCAGACTGAAGACACAACACACAGTGTGGGAAAAAATTTTTGCCAGTTGTTTTTCAGATAAAGGACTAATATCTAGAATATATAAAGAATTGAAAAAAATCAGCCTCCCAAAATTCAAAAACCCAATCCAAAAATGGGCATCTGAGATGAATAAAATACACACTTCTCAGATGAAGAGATACAAACAGCAAATAAATGTATGAAAAAATGTTCACCATCATTGGTCACTCGAGAGATGCAAATTAAAACACACTGAGATTCCATCTCACCCCAGAAACAATGGCTATCATCAAGAAATCAACCAATAACAAATGCTGGAGGGGCTGTGGGGAAAAAGGAACCCTTCTCCACTCTTGGTGGGAGTGTAGACTGCTGCAACCACTGTGGAAATCAGTGTGGAGATTCCTCAAAAAACTAGGATTAGAGGTCCCATTTGACACACCTATTCCCCTTCTGGGTATCTCCCCAGAAGAATAAAAAACATCATACCACATTGATATATGTGCACCCATATTTATAGCAGCACAATTTGTAATAGCCAGATCTTGGAAACAACGCAAATGCCCGTCAACCAAGGAATGGATAAAAAAGATGTGGTATTTTTATATAATGGAATACTACTCAGCTGTAAAGAAAGATAAACTCAAGGCTTTTATAGGTAAATCAATGTAACTAGAGACCATACTCATAAGTGAAATAAATCAGACTCGCATGTGCAAACATCATATTCTCTCCCTAGTGTAAGAAGCTGAAAGAGTAAATAAGATCCAAAATGTACAATAGATATTGCGAAGGGGGAAGAAACTGCTCAAAAGGAAAGAAAAACTGGGATGGGGAAAAGGAGAAAGGAAGGAAGAGAAAAGGAAAAAAATATATATATATACATAAGATAGCTAAGATAATTATACTACTAATTTCTTTTAGTTCTTGGAAAAGAACGGTTTGTGCTTATACTATTTGATCAAGTTTTCATGCCTATATCTTGTAATCTGAGCAACAACTTTGAAGACAACAATACTAAATATATTAAACATTGTTAATTTCCTATTATCTTGTTTTGAAATTCTATATCATTGTTTTTATTGTTTTTTCTCTTTAAAATAAAAAAACTGTTCTTCAAAATGCCTCCTAAATGAAAATATTTGTAAGGTACATCATTTTATGTTTTATATTAAAAGGATTTTGTAAAGATGAGATGAAAATAATAGAAGCACTAGTAAGGAGACAGACTGCATAGTTAAAAAGTTGTCTTAGGGGCCGGTGAGATGGCTCAGTGGCTTCAGCGCCTGCCCGGCAAGCGCAAGGGCCCAAGTTCGACTCCCGGAACCCACATACAAAAAAGGGGCCGGTGATATCGCTCAGCGGCACGGGCGCCTGCTGGCGTGCGAGGTCCTGAGGTCAACCCCCCGGTACCCACAGAAAAAAAAAAAGTTGTCTTAGTCTAATGGGCTGCTGTAGAAAAATAGAGCAGATGGTGCATTGTACAAAAAGCCAATAATATATATTCAAAGAAAAACAACAAGAAACATCAGTGGTACCCAGCACATGGGCAGGTGGAGTCCTTCTGCATGGTTGGAGGAAGGAAAATAGCGCAGCAGCTGGATAAAGCACAGATGTTCTCCCCAGAATTAGCCTACGGTCACCTTAAGATGCAGAAATGTCACTTTTGAGCCTATACCCAAAACAGTGGAAAGCAGGATCTGAGGGTGTGTTGGACACCACGTGTATAGCAGCACTAATCACAATAGTAAAAACAGGAAACCAGTGCGTGCGTCAATTGAGAAGTGAACACATAAACGTACTTTTTATATGTGTGTGTATACACATTTCTAATATACTCTTAGTAAAGAGGAATTTTTTAAATATGATATAAGGGTAATAACTTCCCACAAAAATATGAATGCTGCTTTTATTCTAATGTAGTGTATTGAAAAAGAATGTAGACAGACAAGAGAACAGGGATTTCCATGTTGGAGGAGGGCGAGGAGATATTTAACTGGTACAGATTGAGTTTGCAAGACAAAAAGATTCAAGTGGGTGGCAGTGATGGTTGTATAACGTTATCAATGTACTTAATTTAATTGAGCTATATGCTTAAAAAGATATAAGTTAGTAAATTTCATGTCTTGTGTATCTTCTTACAAGAAAGATTTGAGAAAAGACAAGAAAAGAGGAAAGGATCAGCTAAAATAAACACCAATCACAGGGCAGGCTGAAATCTAGCATAAAAATACTCACAAGATATGCACCTGCACATGAATCTATTCTGAATCATAAATATACGGTAATAAAAAAGAGAGCAGGGGCCGGTGAGGTAGCTCAGTGGCATAAGCACCTGCCCGGCAAGCCCAAGGTCCTGCGGTCGAGTCCCAGTTCCCACATGAAAAAAAAAAAAATAATAAAAGAGAGAGAGAGAGGAAAAAGAAATGGAAAAGTCACATTTATCCTCAAAATCTATCCCTGTCTTTCCAGGCATATGTTACAAACTGATGCCATGGGAATGGAAAACATGAGCTTTCCCAGCACTTTTGTCCTGCTGGGCTTCTCAGAGTTTCCGCGGCTGGAGATGCCCCTCTCTGCAGTGGTCCTGGTCTCCTACCTCCTCACCCTGGTGGGGAACAGCTCCATCATCCTCCTCTCCCTGGTGGACCCCAGACTCCAGACGCCCATGTACTTCTTCCTGGACAACCTCTCCCTGCTGGACCTCAGTGTCACCTGCACCATCGTGCCTCAGCTGCTGGCCAACCTCTGGGGACCAGACAAGATAATTGCTGCCTGGGGCTGCATCACACAGGTCTATCTTTTCTGCTGGACAGTAGCCACCGAATGCGCCCTGCTGGCCATGATGGCCATTGATCGCTATGTGGCCATCTGCCGGCCCCTCCGGTACACTCTCATCATGCGTCCCTGGGTGTGTGTGCACATGGCAGCTGCCTGCTGGCTCAGCGGGCTTCTGAACTCTCTGCTCCAAGCCACACTCACCCTCCAGCTCCCCCTCTGTGGACACCACACCCTGGACCACTTCTTCTGTGATGTGCCTGTGCTCATCAAGCTGGCCTGTGGGGACACCTCTGCTAACAAGCTGGCCCTGACATTGATGACCATCCCATTTGGAATAGTGAGCTCTCTGCTGGTGCTCATCTCCTACGCCTTCATTGCCAGGGCTGTACTGAAGCTACCTTCAGCTGAAGGAAGGCACAAGGCACTCAGCACCTGCAGTTCCCACTTGCTGGTCGTCACCCTGTACTTTGGACCAGGCATGTACTTGTACCTCCAGCCTTCAGCCAAGAGTTCCCAGGCCAAGTTTATATCCTTCTTCTACTGTGTTATCACCCCACTGCTCAACCCACTCATCTACACCCTGAGAAACAAGGATGTGAAGACAGCATGGGCGAGGATCCTGCAACCCCAGGGTGGGCCGAAGTCTTTAAAGGCCAGATGAACTCTGCCTGTCTCCTGAGCAATCACATGTGCACATCCATGGGTACTGGCATTTCGTGTCTGCTTCTCCAAAACAGTGTCCATCAGTTCCAAGAAAGTGGCCCCAATTCTCATGGTCGGTCTCCTCAATGTTTTGAAAAGCAGTTTGGACTCGAAAGTTCTATCACTGTTACCCTTACAGACAGCATGTCCCTTACTAAAACTGTCTTATGTCTCTGGTCTATAGACAGAACGAGCAGCACAGTTCTCATATCTTTGAGCTGGTCAGAAACATCCTCTTATTCTTTCTTTCTTTCTCCTTTCTTTCTTTGTTTCCTCATTTCTATGTTTCTCCCTGTCTTTTTTCTTTCTTTCCATCCTATTTTAACATAACTGCATAGTAATCGTACACAATAGCAGTTTTGATTGTAACATTTCTCTGCATGCATGGGACGTGTGTTGATCACATCCATTCTCCCTACTCCCCACTCTTAGCTGCCCTAAGTCCTCTCTTGGGCACCCTCACCTTCCCTAAGAGTCCATTTTCTATCACGCCATCTTTGCCCTCTAGATTCTATATACGTCAATAAATGTGGTATTTGTCTCTTCATGTCTGCTTGTTTTTCTAAGCATGATAATCTTCACATCCATCAATTTTCCTAAAAAAATGGAATGACTGTATTTTTATTTATCATAGAATAGTCTGTTGTGTATATATACCATTTTTTCTTTATCCATTCATTACTGATGGGCATCAAGGATGTTTCCATAGCATAGCTACTAAAAATAGTGCCATGATAAACACTGGTATGGAAGTATCCCTATTGTGTGCTGACTTTAGCTATTTTGGGCAATATAACCCAGAATGGTGAATCTGAATAATATGGGAGCTCTACTTTTAGTTTTACTTTGATGTTTTTAAAGGAACCTCCATATTGATTTCATAGTGGCTCTAATAATTTACATTTCCACCAAAAATGTGTAAGAGTTCCACTTGCCTTTCATCCTCACCAGCATTTATTTCTTTTCTTTTGTTTTCTTTTTTTTTTAATGCGGGTACCGGGAGTCGACCTCAGGACCTCAGGCTTGCCAGCAAGCGCTTGTGCCACTGAGCAATATCACTGGCCATTTTTTTTCCTTTATGTGGGTACCGGGAGTCAAACTCAAGACCTTGCTCTTGCCAGGCAGGCACTTATACTGCTGAGCTATCTCACCAGCCCTCATTTTATTTTTTGACAATAGCCATTTTGACTGGGATGAAAAGGAATTTCAGTGTAGTTTACATTTGTGTTTCTCAAACAGCTACATGCACTGAGCAGTTTTTCATACAATTATTGACCATTTATGCTTCTTCTTTTGAGAAGTATCTTTTCAGATCTTTGACCCATTTATTGATTAGAATACCTATTCCTTCAGTGTTAAATTTTCTGAGTTCTTTATATATTCTGGACATTAATCATCAGTCAGATGAGCAGCTGGCTAAGTCTCTCCCATTCTGCACACTGTCACTTCACTCTGGTTATTGCCTCCTTGGTTGTGCAAAAGCCTTTTAATTTCATGAAATCCCATTTGTCAATTCTTGCTGTTATTTCCTGAGCTTTTGTATCCTGTTCAGGAAATCACTGTCGGTACCAATATCTTGAAGTGTTTCCACTGTGTTTTCCTCCACTACTTCCAGAGTTTCAAGTCTTACATTAAGATCTTTGGTCTATTCTTGAGTTGATGTTTGCACATGGTGAGACATAGGGATCTAGTTCCAATCTTCTACACGCCATGTCCAGTTTCTCAGTATAATTTCTTGAAAGAGGCTCTTTTCTTCAATGTATGCTTTAGCTACTTTTTGAGAAACAGACAGCGGTAGCTGTTGGGCTTAGTCCTAGCTCATCTATTTTTATCCATTGGGTAATGCCGCTCCATTTGAGGGAGGGAAGGGAAGGAGATGAAAAACAATAAGGATGTCTTATGTGTATGTACCAACTCCCATAGGAATGTCATTATTATGTACTACAAACATGGACTGAAAATTACAATTAAAAAATGAACAAAAAACAAACCAAGTCTCTATAACATATTCTGAAATCAGGTGATGTGGTGCATCAAGAATTGTTCGTCTTGCTCAGGACTGCAGGCCCTATTCTGGGCCTTCCATATCAATTCTTTCTTTTTTTTTTTTTTTATTTTAAAGAGGAAAAAATAAAAATAATAATAAAACAGTTTCAAAACAGGTTACTAGGAGAGTAACAATTGTGTATTGTTGTCTTTGTAGTAGTTATTCAGAGGAAAAGATACAGGCATGATATCTAATCCAAACTACATAAGCACAAAACTTTCTTTCCAATGAACTAAGAGAAACTAGCTGTACAACTATCTTAACTATCTTGTGCATACATATATTTTTTCCCTTTCTTCCTTTCCTCTTTCCTCATCATAATTTGTCTTTTCTTTTGGATAATTTCTTCTCAATTCACAATATCTATTGTACCTTTTGAATCTTATTTACTCTTTCACTTTCTCACACTACTGAGCCAATATGATGTTTAAACATGTGGGTCTGATTTATTTCATTTATGAGTGTGGTCTCAAGTTTCATCCATTTACCTATAAACGTCTCCAGTTTGTACTTCTTTATGGCTGAGTAGCACTCCATTATATTTTTTAAAAAATCTTTTTTATTCATTCCTCAGTTGATGGGCATTTGGGCTGTTTCCAAGATTTCACTATTACAAATGGTGCTACTATAAACATGGGTGCACATATATTGCTGTGGTAAGATGTTTTTAATTCTTCTGGGAAGATATCCAGAAGGGGACTAACAGGGTGGAATGGGACCTCTAATCTTATTTTTTAAGAAATCTCAGGGGCCAGTGAGATAGCTCAGCGGCATAAGTGCCTGCCTGGCAAGCGCAAGGTCCTGAGTTCGACTCCTGGTACCCACATAAAGGAAAAAAAGGACGGGTGATATCGCTCAGCGGCACAAGTGCTTGCTGGCAAGCGCCAGGTCCTGAGGTCGACTCCCAGTATCCACATTAAAAAAAAAAAAAAGAAATCTCCACACTGATTTCCACAATGGTTGAACCGGTCTACGCTCCAAACAGTGGAGAAGGGTTCCTTTTTCCCCACAGCCCCGCCAGCATTTGTTATTGGTTGATTTCTTGATGATAGCCATTGTTTCTGGGGTGAGATGGAATCTCAGTGTTGTTTTAATTCGCATCTCTCGAATGACCAATGGAGTTGAACATTTTTTCACGTATTTATTTGCTGTTTGTATTTCTTCATCTGAGAAGTGTGTATTCATCTCAGATGCCCACTTTTGGATTGGGTCTTTGAATTTGGGAGGTCTGATTTTTTTCAATTCTTTATATGTTCTAGATAGAAGTCCTTTGTCTGAGGGACAACTGGCTATAATTTTTCCCATTCTCTGGGTTGTCTTTGCATTCTGTTGGTGATTTCTATTGTTGTGCAAAAGCTTTTTAATAAGACGAGATCTCATTTGTTGACTCTTTGTAATATTTCCCTTGCAATCTGTTGTGTTCATGAAGTCTTTGCCTATACCTCTATCTTTTAGATTTCTACCTATTTTCTCTTCTAGTAGTTTTAGTGTTTCTGTTTTAATATTTACATATTTGATCCATTTTTACTTTAGTTTAGTGCATGAGGATAGACATGGGTCTAGTTTTAGTCTTCAGCGTGTGGAAAGCCAGTTTTTCCAGCACCATTTATTAAAGAGGCTGTCTTTCTTCCACTGAACATGTTTGGCCCTTTGTCAAAAATAAGGTGGCTGAGTGTATTTGGGGTTGCATCTGCTTCTTCTATTCTGTTTCACTGATCCTCAGGCCTGTATTTTTGCCAATACCATTCTGATTTTGTCACAATAGCTTTGTAGTATAATTTCAGGTCTGGGATTGTGATGCCCCCTGCCTTGTCTTTGTTGTTGTATGGTTTGCTTTTGCTATTCTAGGTCTCTTCTGGTTCCAAATGTATTTTAGGAATGTTTTCTCTAAATCTGTGATGTATGCCAAGGGTATTTTGATTGGTATTGCATTCAATCTGTATAACAGTTTTGGGAGTATGGTCATTTTCACTATGTTGGTTCTTCCTACCCATGAGCACGGGATATATTTCCATTTTCTGATATCTTCTTCAATCTCTTTTTTAGGGTAATTTTCGCTGTACACATCTTTTACTTCCTTTGTTAGACTGATTCCTAAGTATTTCATTTTTTTAGATGCTATTTTTTTTTTGTGGGTACCGGGGGTTGACCTCAGGACCTCGCGCGCCAGCAGGCGCCCGTGCCGCTGAGCGATATCACCGGCCCCTTTTTTGTATGTGGGTTCCGGGAGTCGAACTCGGGCCCTCGCACTTGCCAGGCAGGGGCGTACGCCGCTGAGCCATCTCACCGGCCCTTAGATGTTATTTTGAAGGCTGTGCTTTCCCTAATTTTTCTTTCCATGAGATTGTTGATTGTGTACAGGAATGCTACTGATTTTTGAGTGTTGACTTTGTATCCTGCTACACTACTGAATTTGGTTATTAAATCTACAAGCTTTTTGGTGGAGTTTTTGGGGTCTTCTATGTAGAGTATCATGGCATCTGCAAATAAAGATAATTTAACTTCTTCCTTTCCAATCCTTGTTCCTTTTATTTCTCTCTCTTGTCTAATTGCCCTGGCTAATGTTTGCAGAACTATATTGAATAGGAGTGGTGATAATGGAGATCCTTGTCTTGTTCCTGATTTTAGAGTGAAAGCTTTCAGTTTTTGACCATTTAATACGATGTTAGCTGTTGGTTTGTCATAGATGGTTTTTATCAGATTGAGGTAAAGACCATCTATTCTAATTTTCTGTATGGTTTTTATCATGAATGGGTGTTGGACTTTGTCAAATGTTTTTTCTGCATCTATTGAGATGATCATGTGATTTTTTTTCCTTTGGTTCTGGTAATATGGTGTATTACATTTATTGATTTGCATATGTTGAATCATCCCTGTATTCCTGGGATGCATCCCACTTGGTCGTAGTGTATAATCTTCTCGATGATTTGCTACATTCTGTTTGCCATTATCTTATTAAGGATTTTTGCATGTATGTTCATTAGGAAGATCAGCCTATAGTTTTCTTTTTACTTGCATTCTTCTCTGGTTTTGGAATCAGGGTAATACTTGTTTCCAGGAATGATTTTGGAAGTACTGCTTCCCTTTTAGTTTCTTTAAAGAGTTGCAGCATTAGTGGCATTAGTTCTTCTCTAAATTTCTTGCAGAATTCAACAGTGAATCCATCACGGCCAGGGCTTTTCTTCATTGGTAAATTTTTAGTTACATTTGCAGTTTCGTTGGCTGATATCAGGTTATTTAGAATTTTTATATCTTCTTGGTTATCTTTAGCAATTTGATTGTGTCTAGGAATCTCTCCATTTCTTCTGTGTTTTCGAACTTACTAGAATATAGGTTCTCAGAGTAGGTATTGATGATCTCCTGGATTTCTGTGGGATCCATTGTGATTTCCCCCTTTTCATTCCTAATTGCTTGAATTTGTGTTTTTTCTTTCCTCTTTTTGATGAGGTTGGCTAATGGTTTATCAATTTCATAAAGAACCAATTTTTCAATTCATTGATTCTTTGTAGTGTTTTTGTAGTCTCTGTTGCGTTAAATTCTGCTCTTATCTTTATAATTTCCTCCCTTGTACAGACTTTGGGTTTGATTTGTTCTTTTTCTGGAAGCTTGAGGTTCAAAATTAGGTTGTTTATTTGAGCTCATTCTGTTTTCCTGATTTGTGAGTTCATCACTATAAATTTCCCTCATAGAACTGCTTTCATTGCATCCTATAAGTTTCAGTATGTTGTATCAGCATTATCATTTAATTGTATATACTGTTTAATTTGTCTCTAATTTCCTCTGTGACCCATTGGTTGTTCAGAAGGGTGTTGTTTAATTTCCATGTGTTTATGTAGATTTTGTGATTTCCTTTGTCATTGATTTCCAGTTTCACTGTGCTATGGTCAGATGGCATACATGGGATGATTTCAGTTCCTCTACATTTACTTAAACATGTTTTGTCAGCTAATATATGGTCTGGTTTGGAGAACATCCCATGTGCACCTGAGAAGAATGTGTATTCTGATGTTTTGGGGTGGAACACTCTGTAGAAATCTACCATGTCCATTTGTTCACAGGCTTGGTTTAACTCTAAGATTTCTTTGTTGATTTTTTGTCTAGTTGATCTGTCTGTTTGTGAACGTAGGGTATTAAGGTCCCCCACTACAATTGTGTTAGTGCTTATTTGGTTTTTCATGTCTCTTAATATTTATTTTATGTAGTTGGGTGAATCTGTGTTTCGTGCATAAACATTTATGATTGTTATCTCTTCTTCTTGGAGTTTTCCTTTAACAAGTGTGTAATGACCTTCTTTATCTCTTTTGATCAGTTTTGGCTTAAAGTGTGCATTGTCTGCAAATAGAATAGCTACCCCTGCTTTTTTCTGGGTTTCTGTGGCATGGAGAATTGTTTTCCATGTTTTGACTTTTAGTCTATTAATTTCCTTTTGGGTTAAATGTGATTCTTGTATGCAGCGCATTGTTGGATCTTGCTTCTTGATCCATTCTGCCAGTCTGTTTCTTTTGATTGGTAGGTTGAGACTGTTTACATTGATGGTCATGACTGATATGTATTGCCTTTTCCTTTTCATGTTGTTTTCCTGTTGTTTGTTCTCTGTCTTTCTCTGTTTAATAGCTTGCCCTGCCTTACAGCTTCTTTGTGTTGGTGTTCATGTGTTTGTAGTCTTCATTGTATCTTTCTAATATGTCCTTCAGAGCATTCTGTAGAGCTGGTTTGGTGGTCATAAATTTCTTCAATTGTTCTTTGTCATGGAAGTATCTTATCTGACCATCAATTTTGAAAGACAGTTTTGTAGGGTACATCAATCTGGGTTGAAAATTGTTTTCCTCTAGAGCTTGAAGTACCTCACTCCAAGCTTTCCTTGATTTGAGGGTTTGTGTTGAGAAGTCTGCTATGATTCTGATGGGCTTTCCTTTATAGGTAATATAGGTTTCTTTCCTCTAGCTGCTTTTAATATTTTGTTCTTGTGCTGAATTTCTGGAATCTCAATTATTATGTACCTTGGTGCAGATTTATTTTACTTATGGTTATTTGGAGTTCCATATGCTTCATTTATTTGTATGTCAAATTCTTTATCTATGTTTGGGAAATTTTCTGCCATTATTTCTGTGAAGAGGTTTTTAATGGCTTTTGCACTGTCTCCAGCTTTCTCGTTGATTCCCATCAGTCTTATGTTGTTCTTCTTTGCTTTACCCTGTAGCTGTTGGATTGATTTTTCATGGTCCCTTGCTATTTTTAAGATATCTTTCTTTTCCTGGTTGCTAGTTACATTCCTGTCTTCTAGATCTGATATTCTATCCTCGCTTTCATTCAATCTGCTGCGTATACTTTCAGTGGAGTTTCTAATCTGCATTTCTGTTTGGATCTGTTGCACTGATTCCATTTCTTGTCTATGTTTGGCATTCATGGTTTCCACCATTTCTCAGAGCTCTTCTATTTGTTTATCTGTGTCTGCTTTAATGTCTTTTATTTTGATAGTCATCTTTTTGCACCTTAGAGATTATTTTTTATGGCCTCTTCCATTTGTGTTTTCATGTCTGCTGCTATCATTTCAGAGAGTTCCATTTGTTTGCTTCCAATTTCCTCTATCTCTTTGTGCTATGGACTTGTCCTGGGTGGGCCGGGCATTTTGGATTGCATTTTGCTTCTTTGTCCTGTCTTTTTTCTTTTTTCTTTTTTTTTTTTTTTTTTGGGTACCGGGGTTCGACCTCAGGACCTTGCGCGCCAGCAGGCGCCTGTGCTGCTGAGCAATATCACCGGCCCTTTTCTCGTATGTGGGTTCCAGGAGTCGAACTCAGACCCTCGTGCTTGCCAGGCAGGCGCTTATGCCACTGAGCCATCTCACTGGCCCTGTGTCATTTTCTATTTTCTATTTTATTTTGTTTTCTGTGTTGATGCTTATAAATTTCTTACATTAGAAAGCCTTATCACTTTTGTTGAGGCTTTCCCAGGAGGTGTCTGTTCCTCCCGATGTCTTCTAGATGTAAGTGGTTCTTGGTCTTTATATCTGTCCCTAGAACCTACCTTCCAAATATATTAAGTCTGAGGAGTTGCTATCCATTTGACTTGGGCCCATTCCTTTGGTACTGGACTGTGGTGATGGTTGTGACCTCTTACAATCACAGTGTTGTCATACAGGAGGGAAAAACTGGTTATAGCATTATGGCATCCTGGTTACAGCAGTTTAGTTGGCAATAACAATAGACTCAAGCACAGCCTGGCTACTGACAAAGTGTGGTAACTATTAGCCTGATACCTGTAACCATAGGAGGAAGGTCCACATAAATATAATACAATCCAACTTATACCAGGAACTTGTATGCAATGATTTTCCACTTAGTAGAGTGATTTTGGCATTTGCCGAGGGGTTGGGAGAACAAAGGGTAGGATGGAGAGATGAAGAAGGTTAAGTATAGTAGTAGCAAGGTTGGAGGACACAGGATGATCATCGAGATTTTGAGTAATTGTAGGATACAGGAGGGAAGGATTGGAAGAGAAGGCCTAGGAGTTCTGAAGTGAACCAGAAAGAGAAGAGACAATGTTCACTTGCATGGAAGTATCATAAAGTCAAGCAAGATAGTTGATGAAAGAGACGAAGAGGATGAGTAGAATAAAACAAAAAGAGAGGATAGAGATCACCTGTTGGCTCGTATTGCTAATGTGCATGGGTTATTTCCACACATCTAGCTCCGCCTGTCCATCCTGTGCGCCTCAGCCAAGGTCCTGCTGTGTCGCTGGCGTTCCCACGGGTCTCTGGGCCCTGAGTCCCCCCACTGGAGGGAGGGAGGGGCAGATCTCAGACTTTGATAGCCAGCCGCACCATCCCAGGACAATGGAGGAAGGAAGGAGTGCAAACTCGTACTCCTCTAGCCAGCTGCGCCATCTAGGACAATCCGCACCAATTCTTTCAGGTGGATTTTAACATATGTTTCTCATTCTGTGAAGAATGTCACTGATGTCGTCACAATACTTTTGATAGTATGGCCATTTTAATCAGGCCATTAATCCTGACTGAGGATCTGAGTGGAAATCCTGTTAAAGTTCCAGGATTCCTTAAGCTGAAAATAGCAAAGAAACATGTCTCATGAGACAAAGGAAAAGGAGGCTGAGACAGAAGCAGAAGTCGGGTATAGAACAGGGAACAGATGCGAGGACAGGATCTCAGATATAGAAGACAGGCTTGCAATTAGTGATCATGAAATGGAAAAATTCTTAAAAATAGCAAGGGACCATGAAAAATCAATTCAGCAGCTGCTAGATGACTCAAAGATAAACAACTTAAGAATAATTGGAATAAATGAAAAAGCAGGAGATAGCATCAATGACATTAAAACCTTGTTCAAAGACATAATCAGGGAGAACTTTCCTGGAAGAGAAAAGGAATTTGACACCCCTATAAGTGAAGCTTTTAGAACACCAACTAGACATGATCAAAAAAAAAATTCAGCCAGACATATTATAGTCAAGATCCCAGAAATTCAACAGAAGGGCAGAATCTTAAAAGCTGTTAGGGAGAAGAGACAAATCACCTATGAAGGAAAACCCATCAGAATCACAGCTGACTTTTCAGCACAAACCCTCAATTCAAGAAGAGCTTGGAATGATGTATTGCAAGCTCTAAAGGAAAATAATTTTCAGCCCAGATTGATGTACCCTGCAAAACTATCTTTCAAAATTGATGGAGAAATAAAATACTTTCATGACAAAGAACATCTGAGAAAATTTATGACCACCAAACCAGCACTCCAAAACGTTCTGAAGGACATTCTAGAAAGAGATAGGAACCCCAACAGAAGGAATCCACCAGGCAGGGCAAATAATTAAATAGCCGGAAAGCAGAAAAACAAAGAGTGGGAACCAACAACAGGAAAATATCATGACAAGTCAATACATATCAGTTTTAACCATCAATGTTAACGGTCTCAATTCACCAATCAAAAGGCACAGACTGGCGAAATGGATCAAGAAGCAAGATCCAACAATATGCTGTATACAAGAAACACATTTAATTCAGAAAGAAATTCATAGACTGAAAGTCAAAGGATGGAAAACAATACTCCATGCCACAGGAACCCAGAAAAAAGCAGGGGTAGCTATTCTTTTTGCAGACAAAGTGAACTTCAAGCCAAGAAGGATTCAGAGAGATAAAGACGGTCATTACATCCTTGTAAAGGGAACAATCCAAGAGGAAGAGATAACGATCATAAATATATATGCGTCAAATACCAATGCACCCAGCTATATAAAACAAGTACTAAAGGACATGAAAAATCAAATAAGCACTAATACAATTATATTGGGAGATCTCAATACTCCACTGTCACAAAAAGATAGATCAACTGGACAGAAAATCAATAATGAAATAGTAGAACTGAACCAAACTTTTGAACAAATGGACTTAGTAGATGTCTACAGAGTGTTCCATCCCACAACATCAGAATACACATTCTTCTCAGCTGCACATGGGACGTTCTCCAAAATAGACCACATACTAGCTCATAAAACCTGCTTAAGTAAATGCAAAGGAATTGAAATTATCCCATGCATATTATCAGACCATAGTGCAATGAAATTGGAAATCAATGGCAAAAGATTCCACAAAAACTCCCTAAACACATGGAAATTAAACAGCATCCTCCTGAACAACCAATGGGTCACAGATGAAATTAAAGAAGAAATTAGTCACTTTCTAGAACTGAATGATAATGACAGTACAACATACCGGAACTTATGGGATACAATGAAAGCAGTCCTAAGAGGGAAATTTATAGCATTAAATACTTATATCAGGAAAATAGAGCAAGCGCAAATAAACCACTTAAGGGTGAACCTCGAGCTTCTAGAAAAAGAAGAGCAGGTTAAGCCAAAAGCCCGTACAAGGGAGGAAATTATAAAGATCAGAGCAGAAATTAACGTATTGGAGAATAAAAAAACAATACAAAGAATCAATGAAGCAAAAAGTTGGTTCTTTGAAAGAATAAATAAGATTGACAAACCCTTATCCAACCTTACTAAAAAAAGAAAAGAAAAGACTCAAATCCATGCAATTGAAAATGAAAAGGTTGATATCACGACGGACCCTGCAGAAATCCAGAAGATCATCTATACCTATTTTGAAAATTTATATTCTACTAAGATGGAAAATGCAGAAGAAATGGACAGATTCCTAGATTCGTATGAATTACCAAAGCTAAATCAAGAAGATTTAAAAATCCTAAATAAACCAATATCAACCAATGAAATTGAAGATGTAATTAAAAACCTCCCAACAAAGAAAAGTCCAGGCCCTGATGGATTCACTGCCGAATTCTACAAGAAATTTAGAGAAGACCTAACGCCCCTACTTCTCAAACTTTTTAATGAAATTGAAAGGGAAGCAATACTCCCAAATTCATTCCTGGAAGCAAGCATTACCCTGATACCAAAACCAGAGAAGGACTCAACTAAGAAAGAGAACTACAGACCAATCTCCCTAATGAACATAGATGCAAAAATCCTTAATAAGATACTGGCAAACAGAATCCAACAAATCATCAAGAAGATTATACACCATGACCAAGTTGGATTCATCCCAGGGATGCAGGGATGGTTCAACATACGTAAATCAATAAATGTAATACAGCATATTAACAGAACCAAAGACAAAAATCACATGATCATCTCAATAGATGCAGAAAAAGCTTTTGACAAAGTCCAGCACCTTTTCATGATAAAAACCCTACAGAAAATTGGAATAGAGGGTCTTTATCTCAATCTGGTAAAAGCTATCTATGACAAACCAACAGCCAATATTATACTAAATGGCCAAAAACTGAAAGCCTTCCCTCTAAAATCAGGAACAAGACAAGGATGTCCACTGTCCCCACTCTTATTCAACATAGTTCTGGAAACTTTAGCCAGAGCGATTAGACAAGAGAAAGAAATAAAAGGAATAATGATTGGAAAGGAAGAAGTTAAATTATCATTATTTGCAGATGACATGATACTCTACACAGAAGATCCCAAAAACTCCACTAAAAAACTGCTAGATTTAATAAGCAAATTCAGTAGTGTAGCTGGATACAAAGTCAATACTCAAAAGTCAATAGCCTTCCTGTACACAAATAACAAACTTACTGAAAGAGAAATTAGGGAAACAATACCTTTCACAATAACATCCAAAAAAATGAAATACCTAGGAATCAACCTCACGAAGGATGTAAAAGACCTCTATACTGAAAACTACAGTACTCTGAAAAAGGAGATTGAAGAGGATATCAGAAAATGGAAAGATATCCCTTGCTCCTGGATAGGAAGAACCAATATAGTGAAAATGGCCATACTTCCAAAATTGTTATACAGATTTAATGCAATTCCAATCAAAATTCCAACAGCATATCTCACAGAATTAGAGAAAACAATCCTAAAATTCATTTGGAATCAGAAGAGACCTAGAATAGCAAAGGCAATTCTGGGCAACAAAGGCAAGGCAGGGGGCATCACTATCCCCGACTTGAAATTATACTATAAAGCTACTGTGATAAAAACAGTGTGGTACTGGCAAAAAAACAGACCTGAAGATCAATGGAACAGATTAGAAGATGCTGAAACAACCCCAGACATACTAAGCCACCTTATCTTTGACAAAGGTGCCAAACACATTCGCTGGAAGAAAGATAGCCTCTTTAATAAATGGTGCTGGAAAAACTGGCTCTACACATGCCGAAGATTAAAACTAGATCCATATCTTTCACCATGCACTAAACTAAATTCAAAATGGATCAGAGATCTAAATATTAAAACAGAAACATTAAATCTGCTGGAAGGTAGGATAGGTAAAACCCTTGGAGACATTGGTGTAGGCAAAGACTTTATGAATAAAAACTCAACCGCACGGGAACTATCCCAAAGAATCAATAACTGGGATCTCATCTTATTAAAAAGCTTTTGCACAGCAAGAGAAACCACCAACAGAGTGAAGAGACAACCCACAATGTGGGAAAAAATGTTTGCCAGCTGTTCCTCAGACAAAGGACTACTATAGAGAACATATAAAGAACTCAAAAAAATCAGACCTCCCAAATTTAAAGACCCACTCCTAAAATGGGCATCTGAGATGAATACACATTTCTCAGATGAAGAAATACTAATGGCAAACAAATATACAAAAAAATGTGCAACATCAGTAGTCATTTGAGAGATGCAAATTAAAACAACACTGAGATACCATCTCACCCCAGAAAGAATGGCTACTATTAAGAAATCAACTAATAACAAATGCTGGAGGGGCTGTGGGGAAAAAGGAACCCTTCTTCACTGTTGGTGGGAGTGTCGACTGGTACAGCCACTGTGGAAGTCAGTGTGGAGATTCCTCAGAAAACTAGGGTTGGAGGTCCCATTTGACCCAGCTATTCCCCTTCTGGGCATCTTCCCAGAAGAATTAAAAACATCGTACCACAGCGATATATGTGCACCCATGTTTATAGCAGCACAATTTGTAATAGCCAGATCTTGGAAACAACCCAAATGCCCATCAACTGAGGAATGGATAAGAAAGATGTGGTATTTTTATACAATGGAGTACTATTCAGCCATCAAGAAGGATAAACTGGAGACTTTTATAGGTAAATGGATGCAACTCGAGAAAATACTCATAAGTGAAATAAACCAGAAGCACATGTGTAAGCATCGTATTATCTCTCTAGTATGAGAAACTGAAAGAGTAAATAAGATCCAAAATGTACAATAGACATGGTGAATCAAAAAGAAACTGGTCAAAAGGAAAGAGAGACTGGAATAGGGAAAAGAAAGAAGGGAAAGGGGAAAAAATTGTATATATATATATAAGATGGTTAAGATAGATACACTACCATTTTTACTTAGTTCATTGAAGAGTAAGGTTTGTGCCAATAATGTTTGGACAATTGAATGCTAATGTCTGGTGTCCTGAATAACTAACTTAAAGATAGTAATACGTAATGTATTAACCATTGTTACCCTCCTATTATGTTGTTTTGAAAATTTGTTCTTCTTTTGATTTGTTTTGTTTTGTTCTTCTCTTTAAAATAAAAAAAAAAAAAAAAAAAAGAACAGGGAACAGAAGGTGGTTGGAGTCACTCCAGTGGGCGGACCACAGCTGGGGATGGCGAGGAGGGGCCTGAGCAGCGGTGGCTGACACTGAAGCAAAGGCTCAGGCAGCCACTTGTATCCATGAGGAAAGTCTATGCTGATTGTCACTGTCGTCTGTCCTATTTCTGGGCACCTTTAAAAGAGGAGTGTCCCTTTGTAGTTGCCAAAATGTTGCCAGTCTGTGGGGGGGGGGTTCTTTTTCTCATTTCAGATTGAAATCATGAATTGGCAAAGTGCAGCTCGGCAAGCAGTCCTGATGCCACTGGATGATACCAGGTAACGCTCAATGCCAACAGTTGACCATGCCAGCTGCCCCTCCCTGCCACTGCTGCCATTGCTGTCTGGGACCAGCTTGCAGCAGATGCCGGAGGTCAACTGCTGGCTACCTAGCTCTGCTGCTGCTCTTCACCAGCTGTTCTCTTACTGAGACAATCGTTCTGTCCAAAATACTCAGTATGAGAATTGTGAATACTTTACAGGACATTTAGAGCCCCACCTCACTGAGAAATAAATCACAAACAGGTGTGCAGGAGCACCAAAGCAAGTCTTCATTTTAATAGCACCTGTGCTGCGGCACATGGGGTCAGTACACTGGAGGGAGGCCTAGGAGACAAAGCAGAGAAGCATGTGGGGAGACTGCAGGCCTGTGACTTGTCTGAATTTGGACCACCTGACAGGCCCGCACACAGGACGGTAGTGTACACACAGCAGTTCAGTGAGGGATATGGCAAAGTGTGCTGTTGGACTGACGGCAGTCACATCTCTGGGACAAAAGGCTAGGGCTGAAACCAGGGAAGCTTCAGAAGGCTAGCTGTGTTCATCACAGAGCATCGAGGCCCAGGAAGCTGGAGACATCAACAGTGGGCCTCGAACACTCCCTCCCTGCTCCTAGCCTACATAGGATGCACCCTTCTTTAAAGAGGTGCCAGCACTTCTGAAGTGCCAGGACCAGGTCAGGGGCCCTGCAGCTGACAACCGAGCTGCATGTCTGTCAGTCAGAGTAGCCTAAAGGAGCATCGATGCTAAGCAATCAGGGAGCCACCAAGGCAGGTTGTCTCAGTCCACTGGGAGAGGGGAGGAGAAAAGCGAAGGGAAGAGGCCAGACAGCCACCAGCCAAGCCACGCACCCTCTGGCAAGCATGGGAAAAGCAGGAAAGTCAGCCGCTTGGCGGTTGTCTCATGTACAGCCAGAGTCACAGCAAATATTCAAGCCACGCCATAATCCAGATTTCCATCAAGTCTGCATGAGAGTAGACAGAACTCCAAGTCCTCTCCTGGGGGAACATGGGGACTGAGCAACTTGCTGTCCTCTTCGTGGTCCTCTCAGACATAGCTCCCTCTCAACACCTCACAAGATGTGTCTTGCTCTTTGTCGCACAAAGAAGGACCACTGTCCAGAAATGGAATCTGTCAGAGCCAGGATCTTGGACCTGCCAGCCTCCAGATCCGGGAGAAACAAATGTGTGTGGTTAATGCTGCCCACGATGTGGCGCTTGTCATGGTAGCCCGCTGTGCCGAGACTTGCTTCGCATGGACTGCAGTTTCCTCTCCCCATGAATTGAACCTGCAGCCGGGCTACATGGGGATGTGGAGGAGGTATCCCCAGGGCTCCCGGAGCACAGATGCAGCCCAGAGATGCAGGCCAGATGTGCTGCCTGGCAAGGACATCTTACCCAAGGTAGCACATGGAGCGTACAGTAAGAAACAGACAGCTGAGCAGCACGTGAGAGGATCCACTGCGGCCTGGAGAGGAAGGGAGAGCAGAGGGCTCCTGTGTGAGGGACCGTCAGGGCTCAGTGCCCCGGGTTCTAAGGTGGTGGCGTGATGATGGGCAGTTTGACGTGTGATTTCTTCATGTTTACAATATATTGCTTCACAGGTAATTGGCCATGAAACTGGTGTGCAGTCATAGAATTCTGAATACACTGGAACTCATCTGATCTCAGAAGCTAAGAAAGGTTGAGCCTGGTTAGTGCATACATGGGAATCCATGAAAGATTTAAACAGAATTCCCTTGTGGGTAGCATCGGGCTGCTCCTGAGCACAGTGTTTGATAGGGAGCCACGAGAAGCATGTGGCCACATACTGCATTTCAGTCATGAGAAGCAACTTTACTGTTTCACTGTCTGGCCTTCAGCTCACTCTGGTAGACACCCTAGAGCAAGATGATTCCAAAAACAATAAATGAGAAGAAGCACAGGTCCCTCTGGACTGCTCCTTTCTACAGTCATAGCCTTGAGCTAATTGTGTACCTAGAGAACCTCAGGTCTCAGAGCATCCAGCCCAGCAATCTCAGGAGGCCTCAGCTCAACAAATCCCCCTCCTGGCTGGATTCAGGGGACCGCACCTCTCTGTGGATTGAACTTGAGATCCGTGAAGGAAGCTGCGTCCCTGACCCTGGACCCAACTTTCCACTGCTGGCTCCTGACTCTCCGCACCTCTGCCTCTTCAATGTCAAGGTAAGCGAGGGGAGACCCAGTCACCCATGAGCACGTGTGCTCAGCCTGCTTTCTCCCGCAGTGAGTCCCACAGAGGGTCGCGAGGGAGATTCTCTCACTCAGCCGATGAGGGGGTTATTCTAGGCAGCAGGAGGAAAACATGAAAACCAAAAGCAGCACTTGAGGTGGGAATCTTCTCCAACCTGATGCTGATCTCCTTCCCCTCACCTCAGTAGATTGCAGATCCAAGAAAAGCCGGGATTGAAGGGAAGTATGTATTTCTAGAAGTTGCTGGCAAAGAAAAAGTGACAGCGACACAGGGCTCAGTGGCGACACAGGAGCCGTAAGACCCAGCACACACTGAGCCTCCGGTAAGGAGAGGTACTAAACCAGGAGTTAGAGAATCAGCGGAAGACAAACACAGAGCCTCTGACACCCGGTATCTGACATGATGTCAGCAACCTCAGGCTTAAGATGAAACCGCAATCCAGTCTAGAGCACGGAGCAGAATTTAGGACAAGGAATAAGAAGGCTGCCTGACGAGTGAAGGCAACAGCACGCGCAGGCGGCCGAGGCGGCTCCGCGCGAGAGTGAGCGCTGAGGCGGGGACGAGAGCGGCCAGGGCAGCGCTGCTGTGGGCGGCGGCGGGGGAAGGAGCTCGGGCGAGGCTGTGGAAGTGAGCAGTTCCCCGTGAGTAACCCACAGTCGGCGTGTTTATTCACGCAAGTGTGAAATAGCTGCTGCAGGTGAACACACTTGCAGGGAAGACGAACGTGAAGTCTGTGAGGCGGAAAGGCGGGGGTTTCCTTTGACCATCGCACACTGCATGTATCTGTGGAATAGGCACGCGGGACCACAAAATAGGTAAAATTTAAAAACCATAATAAATGTAAAAACCAGTTTTAATTTACTTTTTTTATTTATTTATTTGCTTAATTATTTTTGCGATGCTGGGGATTGACCCCAGGTCTTCGTGCGTGCTGGGCAGACGCTCCGGTCCTGAAATACATCCCGGCACTAAACAAAGTTTCCTAAGCCTCAGACACACGTCCAACTCCCAAAGCGCTGCCAGGCAGGAGGTGAGCGCGACAGCAGCGGAGTCGGAGCTCAGCCACACGCGGAGACAGAGCCCGGAGGCCGCGGGAGGAGCGCGGAGGAGCCGCGCTGGTGCAGGGGTCTCCGACGCGCGTCCGCCAGGCCCGCTGGAGGCAGAGGGAGAAGCCGAGGTGCGGAGGACCAGGCCGGAGCCCACAGCAAGCAGTGGAGAGCACGAGGGTGGGGAGAGGAAGCCGGGACCAGGCACGGTCCCCTCAGCGATGGGCCTGGCCGTGACCGCGGTCGGCAGGGTCGCTGTGGGCTTGAAGCTGAGGGTTCTGATTTCTCAAATCCCTCCGGAGGGGAGCGCGAGCAACGCACTGGGGTGGGCGCCTGTGGGCGCGGGGCCACCCACGGACCGCAAGTCTGCCGCCGTGGCAACGGGGCCTGTGGGACATTTCGTTCCTTCCTGAATTGCATGAAGAGCGGATTCGCACTTTTCCCGGAAGTTGCGGGTCTGACCACGGCAAATGCTCCCGGTGGTGTTTCGCACGGAGAAAGCTCGCGCAGGAACCCTCGTGTGGGAGCCGCGGTGGCTGCACTAATGCGCACCCCACCAGCGTGGGCCCGGGTTCCCCTCCCCGCATCCCCGCCCACGTTCGCTGTCCTCGTCTTTTCCACATCAGCCGTTCTGACGACGGTGAGGGGAGACACAGCTATGCCTGGTCTCACGCACACCTGGACTCCAAAGAAGCGGATCTGATTCAAGGAGAGAGAACTGTGGTGACCAGAAGAGGGCAGCTGTGCAGGGATGCGGTTGAGGGATGGTGGCCGAAGCACACTGATGCACAGCTAGAGAGGAGGAAGAGTCCAGAATTCTATTTGGATTCTTGGAAAATGCCGAGAGTAGATTTAAATGATATCAGCATAAAAAGATTATGCTGTGGGTAATGCACATTATAATTAACAATCGTGTTCCTCGTGGTATGCAAACACGCTTTAAACTTAAAATAAGTAAATAAATATGAAATTATGCAGCATTTATTTAGGCAGAACTGACCCTCCCTATGTTTTATGTACTTTTTACGAAAACATATGGAGCGTATTTCCCTCTCCCCCCAATGTAAGGAGCCCACGTAAGGCACCAGACGAGGTCCACGTAACGGCGTCTCCGCAGCAACACCGTGCACTCCAGCAGCTGCTGGCACCGATCTCCACACTGCAGCCCACAGCCCTGCACCGTTCAGAATACGACTGCCGAATGCTGCCTGAACAAGCAGGCACGAAGACATGTAAAACGCCAGACGTGGTTTGCATTCCACGGTGATTGGTTTCTTCAGATTTTCATACTCTGGACAGTGTTTCTATTAAGAAAACCAACACATAGCTTTCTCACAGTTTCCCTTTTGTTCTCTTTGTATTAAGAGTGTGAGCAAAGAAAGCCTTGTGGGGGACAGTGAGATGGCTCAGGGGCGTAAGCGCCTGCTGGCGTACAAGGTCCTGAGGTGGACCCCCGGTAGCCACAGGAAAAAAAAAAAAAAAGAAAGAAAGCCTTCGGAATATTTTCACAAATTTCTTTCCAGAGCTAAGTCCCCTGTCCCATGAGGAGCAGTTGCCTGTGAAGCAGAATCCCCCGGCAGTGTCCTCTCTGCCGCAGCACAGCCTGGAGTCTCTCTCTGTCCCCGCGGCTCTGTCTCCTGCATCCTGAGGGAAGCAGCGGGGAAGCCCTGGCCTCAGGGGACCCTGGCTCCGTCCTCGTGACGCTCCGCTCTCTCTGGTGCGTGGCCCAGGGTCTGTGTTCCACCGTCCTCTGCATTCACTGCACAGGTGCGCATTCTTCACCCCGCTGACCAAGTGCAAATTGTGTGAAAGCTGTGACCGCCCTTGGTCTGGAGATGAGAGGGAGGCTCGCCGGCAGCGAGCAATATGCTGCCAGGCCCTGGCCTTTGTGCTGAGCAGGCGGTAGCTGAACACTGTGCACAGAACCTCTCTGCTGCCACACAGATTCCGTGGAAGTGAGAGCCATCCCACCGCGGGTTGTCACGGGTCCGTCTTGGTTAGTCGTCTGTTATTTACAAAGCAAAACATTTTTACATTGCGGAAATCACCAGTGTCTGGGTGCCTTCTCTTCCGATATATTGTGTTCATCCACAGTTAGTCACTGTCCAAAAGTGGTGACGTCCTCTGCCCCAGTCAAGGGTCCCGGTGTCAGGCCAGCAGACTCGGACCCAGAGAGCATTGCTCTAGATGCAAATGCTGCACCTGGCACCCACACCCAATGGCCACCAACCAACACAGCCCAGGCCTGACGGCCAAATCTCACCCTCCAGATGAGGTTCCCTTTCCGGTTTGGTTGGAATTAACCTGCGTTTGACACTGAGGACCACACTCCCATAAGATGCTTACATTTTACTCAGTTCTGTTCTCTCTTTTATCCCTTCATTTATCATCAAAGTGAGCATTTTATCCCAAGATTCTGCTTTCTCTCTTTCTGAATTTTTGGATATTTGCCCCGCATGTCTGGCGATACTTTTCCTGACTCTCCAAAACGCTTGATGACTACACAACTGTGAGCTCATCCAACTATGGTTCTGCAACATTGCGAATCTGAACAATTCACAATGTGTCATAACTAGGCTGCGCCAACCCAGGTGCTGGGTAATGTGGCCCAGAAGCAGTGTCACAGAGCCCAAGGTACTCGTTAGGACAATTGTGCTTGGTCGTGGTACTGTGGCTCTCGTCTCAATCTTCTTTTCAAAGGTAAAGAAAAATGGTATTGTTCATAACATTTTATAAAACTTCAACTCATAGGTTTTCAGTCTTTGCATAATTACGTTTCCAGTCTGATGTCACTTGTTTTTTAATTGAGTTCATGCATATTCCTCCCTTTCGTGAGGCAAAAAAATGTTCTTCAAAATGTGACATATATCAAAATATTTGCTCTGTATGCAACCTTTGCTTTATAATGACAGAGTTTATAAAGGTGAGATGAAAATGACAGAAATACAAGGGGGAAAGAGGGTATAGTGAAGATGTGTTAGTCTGCTGAGGGTCCATGAGCATTACTGCAGACCATACATGTGCAAAACCTAAAAATATCCGTCCAACTTCAAACCCATTAGAATGGCAAGTGTCAAAGAAAAACAGCAGGAAACAGCACTGCCATCCAGCATGTGGACGGCTGGAGCCCTTGGGCACTGTTGGAGAAGGGAAAACAGCACGGCAGCCTTGCAAAGGAGCACAGAAGTTCTCTGCGGAATAAACTTAGGCTCACCTTAGGGTCCAGAAATGTCGCTTCTCAGTCTACACCCAAAGAATGGAAAGCAGGGTCTCAAGAGGTTTTGGACACCAATGTACAGAGCAGCACTAATCACAATAGCAAAAGCACTGAAACAATGTGTAAATGTACATAGATGAAGGTATAAACATGCTTTTTATATATTACACCATGAGACAAGCAACTGAGGAAATCCTAATATATTCTTCAGGGCAGATGAATTTTTAGCATATGGTGTTAGGGAAATAATCTAACCACAATATTCTGAATGCTGCCTGATTCTCTTAGGGCAATGAAAATCATATAGACAGAGAGTATGGGAGGTCAAAGAGATACTTAACAGGTATAAGTAGAGTTTGCAGGATGAAAAGGTTCAGGAAATGGATGGTAGTGATGAATGTACATTATTAATGTACTTAATTGTACAGAATTACATGTTTGAAAATAGGTGAATCAGTAAATTTCATGTTATGTATATCTTCTCGTAAGTTTGGAAAAAATTAAAAGACAGAGGATTGCCTAAAATAAACTCCATTTGACTCTTATTGCTGGCAGGGGATGTTCAGAAGGTATGCAGCTGCAAATGAATCTATTATTCTATCATAGATGTACACTGATGGAAAAGAGAGAGAAAATAAGTGGAAAAGTCAAATTTACCCTCAAAACCTGTCACTTTCATTCCAGACATATATTGCAGACTGATGTCATGGAAAGGAAAAATGCGAGTTTTCCCAGCACTTTTGTCCTGCTGGGCTTCTCTGAGTTTCCGAGGCTGGAGATGCCCCTCTCTGCAGTGGTCCTGGTCTCCTACCTCCTCACCCTGGTGGGGAACAGCTCCATCATCCTCCTCTCCCTGCTGGACCCCAGACTCCAGACGCCCATGTACTTCTTCCTGGACAACCTCTCTCTGCTGGACCTCAGTGTCACCTGCACCATTGTGCCCCAGCTGCTGGCCAACCTGTGGGGACCAGACAAGACCATTGCTGCCTGGGGCTGCATCACACAGGCCTATATTTTCAGCTGGACAGCATGCACTGAATGCATCCTGCTGGCCGTGATGGCCATTGATCGCTATGTGGCCATCTGCCGGCCCCTCCAGTACACTCTCATCATGCGTCCCTGGGTGTGTGTGCAGATGGCAGCCGCCTCCTGGTCCAGTGGCCTGGCCAATTCCCTGCTCCAGACTACACTCATCCTCCAGCTCCCCCTCTGTGGACACCACATCCTGGACCACTTGTTCTGTGAGGTGCCTGTGCTCATCAAGCTGGCCTGCGGGGACACCACTGCTAATGACCTGGCCCTGGCTGTAGGAGCCATCTCCTTTGGGATGGTGCCTGCCCTGCTGGTGCTCATCTCCTACACCATAATCACTAGGGCTGTACTGAAGTTACCTTCAGCTGAAGGAAGGCACAAGGCACTCAGCACCTGCAGTTCCCACTTGCTGGTGGTCACCATATACTTTGGACCAGGCATCTCCATGTACCTCCAGACACCAGCTGAAAGTTCCCAGGCCAAGTTCCTGTCCTTCTTCTACTGTGTTATCACCCCGCTGCTCAACCCACTCATCTACACCCTGAGAAACAAGGGTGTGAAGACAGCGTGGAAGAGCATCCTGCAATCCCAAGGCTGGGTAAAGTGTTGGAAAATCAGATCTCTGCCTGTCATCTAAGCAATTACATGCATACGTCAGTAAAGACAGGCATAGTGTGTCTGCTTTTCCAAATAAGCACCCATGAATTCCAACAAAGTGTTCCCACTTCTCAAGGTTAACCACCTTCATAACTGAAAAAGCTCTTTGGACTGGAATGTTCTGTTTTCTTCAGTCTCACAGACAGCCCCGGTCCTTTCTGTAACTCTTCCCGAATGTCTGACCTCCACAGACAGAATAAGCAGCGTGGTCCACACACTTTTGAGCTGGTGAGAGACACCATATGTAACATTTTTCTTTCTTTCTTTCATTTCTTTCCCTTTGCCATAATTATTACCACATATTAATTTTACACAATAATGGGTTTCATTATGACATTTCTGAACATGCATGTAATGTGCTTTGATCACACCCATCCTCCCACTCCCCTCTCTAGTTCTCCTCTGGAGCCCTTTGCCTTCCCTAATGGTCCTTTTTCTTGTATCATGTTATCTTACCCTACACGCACAGAGCCAGAGTCCACACATGACGCATATATTCCGGCTATAGAACCATGTCCTCTGCAAACAGCGATAATTTGACTTTTTCATTTTCTCTTTATATCCCTTTTATTTTCTCCTCTTGTGTAATGGCTCAGGCTAAAGTTTCCAGTACAATATTGAATAAGAGCTATTGTAATCTAACATGGACACAGTATCTAAAAGTGTACCTTGGGCCGGTGATATAGCTCAGCAGCATAAGCGCCTGCCAGGCAAGCACGAGGTCCTGAGTTCGACTCCCAGTACCTGCATATATAAAAAAAAAGTGTATCTTGATTTAGTATAATTTTCTTACATGTTTAGATATTGTTTGCCTATTGGTCTGGTTGTTTATATATATATATGACAATTAATTTTATAAGGACCTATAAGATAAATAAATAAAATGCTAGAAAAATAAAAGGGGGTCAAGGGAAGGAGAAAAAAGAATTGATATGTGTTATGAATCCGTACCTACAATAAATGTAATAATTATGTAGTGCAAACATGTACTAATAAAAATTTTTAAAACAATATTGAATAAGAGCGGTAAGAATGGATATCTGTGTCATGTTCTAGAGTTTAGAGGAAATCTTTCAGTTGTCCCCCCCAGTGTGATATTAGCTCTGGGTTTGGCAATACAACATGTATCTCCTCTTATGTTCCATAGTATTTGTTTTATAATTGGGTGTTCTGGCATTCCATGAATATTAACCTGCAAATGTTGTGTCTCCTTGATGGAATGTTCCCATTATCAACATGCAGTGACCTGCACTCTCTTCTGACCACTGTTGGCTTGAAGTCTGTCTTGGTGGTTATGTGTGTAGCTAGTCCTACTTGCAAGAGGAATTTATTTGATTGGAATGTCATTCCTCATCCCATCACCCTCATTCTGTGCATGTGTTTGCTAGTGAGGTGAGTTTCATGCAGGCATCAGCAGTAGAGTCTTTTCAATCCAATCAACTCTTCTGCACCTTTTAATTGGGGAATTAAGACCATTTGCATTCAGGTTATTATTGAAAGATATGGACTATTCCTTGTCATATTTTTTGTTGCCTTTGGATCTTTTGAACAATTTATGTTCATTTCTTTCTCCATATCTTATCCTAGGAATTTGATAGTTTGCTAGAATGGTCATATTTTTTTCTTTCTTTCTTCTCATTTGCATATCTGCACTTTGAGTGAGATTTATTCTTTCCTGTGCTCTCAGAATCATGTTTAATTTTCTCCTTGTGTGTGTATGGTTCTTTTAACTATCTTCTATTCCACTCATTTAGTAGACGTAAATTCCTTTAGTTATGCTTATCTTAGAAGGTCTTAATTTCACATTTGATTCTGTAGGAAAACTTTGCTTGATATCATAATCTAGGGTGATGGTCACTTTCTTTCAGGGCTTGAAATACATCTTTCCATGCATTCCCAGTCTTTGGAGTCCTGCTGAGAAATCTGCTATTGTTCTGATGGGTTTGCCTTCTAATGGGAGTTGGCACTTCTGTCTTGGGGCTTTCAATTTTCTTCTTTTGCCTCTAATTTGTCATTTTAAGTGTATTACAATGTGGGTTTTATTTGGAGTTCTAGATGCCTACTGGACTCAAATGTCCATTTCTTTTCATAGATTTGGGAAAATTTTATATTGCTATCCTACAATAAAGGACAAAAGAGATGAGAGAAAAAAAGGGGGGGTTAAAAATCACTTGTAGCTGAAGTGTTTGCACTGGCAATGTTTCTTCAAAAACATGCGTCCACTCCTTCCTGAGGACCCCAGTCTGCAGGCCTGGGGGCGCCGTAGTGTCTGGGTCAGAACGAGCCCTTCTCACCATGGAGTCTGGCTTCCTGTGAGCCGTTCCAGGTGGGAAGCATAATTGGGCAGCAGGGTAAAGGGAAATATTCAAGCCACAACATATATGCAGGACGCCCTATCATTGGGGGGGCAGTCAGACCTGCAAGTTCTGTGCAGGGGAACCATCGGACCAGAGCAAGTTGGCGTCCTTGATCTTGGTGCTCGCAGACATGGCTCCCTCTCACCACTTCACAAGGTGGGTCTTGCCCTTTGTCACAGAAGGACCATAGCAAGACAAATAATGTATCAGTCCCATGGTCATCCAACCTCCAGGACAAAGAGTAACAAAGTGTGTGGTTAATGCCACCTGGGATGGGGCATTTGTTACAGCAGCCCACCGTGCTTAGAAAATAACCTCACATGGACTGCAATTCCCACTTCCCCATGATTTGAACAGGCGAACTGGTCATCTGGGGCGTGGGGGCACGTGCAGGCTCCCAGTGCCCCGACACAGCCCACCCAGAGCAGAGCAGGTGCTGCCTCACTAGGACCAAGAAGGCAGCTCGTGGAGTCTTGAAGTAGCCACAGAGAGCTGAGCAGCACATGAGGGGAGCCACTGCAGCCACGAGAAGAGGTGCGAGGAGGGGCTCCTGTGTGACAGAACGCCCAGGGCTCGGGGACACTCTCTCTAAAGTGGGTGCACGATCTGCAGTTTGACACGAGCTTGTGTCTGTGTGATTAACAGAAATGGTCTCATTTGCGTTTGCAAATTGTTTACAGAATGGTCCGCTAGGAGACACTGGCATAAGGCTCCCCCTCTTTCTTTCTCGTTCCCACTTGTTTTGCATCCTGGCCACCATGAGGTGAGTAGATTTGCCTCACCGCACACCCCTCCCATCGTGTCCTGTGCAGTCACAGCCCAGAGCAAGGTGGTCCACCTTTCATGGGCTGAACCCTCTAAACTCTGAGTTAAATTAACCTTTCTCTCTTTAAAACCATCATATCAGGTATTTTGTTACAGGATAGAAAGCTGACTAACACATGGGAAATTTCAAAACTCACACTTTTCACACACTTGGTCTAAAGATCTCCCTCAAAATAAAATCAGCAAAAAAAAAAAAATCCCCAGCAATCCCAAAAACAAATGAAGACCGACTTTTGCTCATTTCTTTCACCAATAACCTCATCCAGTGGTCTTGAAACCCACCCACAAAGTTGAACATCAAAAAAGAGCCATTGGAATAATTATTCTAGAATTTTTCTGTGTCAAATATTGTGGACCAGGAAATTTTGGATGAAGAAAGAAATGGAGAAAACATTCTTAGAGAATAAAAAACATCTAAAAGTACCCAGAATGGAAGGGAAAAGAATAAATCCAGCTTATCTCAAGAAGTCCGAGGTACTTACTCCATGAGAGTGTCAGGGTTTTCTAAAGAGACAATGGAAGATATAAGATTCTCAGTATATCCAGAGTGGATGGTGGAATGTCTTTTTATCCAACATAAATAAATGACCTTAGATAAATATACATCCAGTGTTTTTTAAAAGCAGGATAAATGACAACCTAGGTATAGATGCCATATGGGAAATAAAAGTGCAAAGTCATGATTTTATGGGATTAAATGATAAAAGGAGAAAGAAACAGGACAATAATCATAAATATGTTTTTTTACACATCTGGTAAAACAATTTAGAAAAGTACATCCCTACTTGAACATTTTAGATTGACTTCCAACAAAGATTTTTCATCGATTCAGACAGTTTAAAAACATAAATTTGGGTATATTTACATGTTTTGGAGGTACAAAGGGAAGTTGTAATTTTTGGATAGCGTATGGAATGATCAAATCAAGTCAATCAGTCAAGTCAGTCTCAAACACATGACATTAACTATGAGCTGTGTGCAACACATGGAAAGGCAAGTTCACTGTGTTGAGGCCTCTACATACACACAGTCGCTGTGACACCATTCACAACAGCCAAGGTGTGGAGTAAAACTAAGTATCCACCAGTGAATGAATAGATAAAGAAAATGCAGTTTATATACACAGTAGGAGACTGAAAGTTCTTTGAACAACATGGATAGAATTGGAGAATATTGCACTAAGTGAAATAAACTAAACACAGAGAAAGAAACCCTGCCTACTCTCTCATCTATGTGCAATTGAAAACCATTGTACTCATAGAAGAAAGTGACCACTGTGATTACCACAAGCTAAGGATAGCATGAAATAGGGAGTTAAAAACTAAAAGATTAAAAAGCCATATTTAGGTGGAAGAATATATGTGGGTGTTTGTAAAGTTTCTATTGCACCTCATGTGCTTGTTTTAAACACAGATTTGTCAAACTCTGGACTGAAGGTTTGGTATATTCGGTTTTTTGAAAACCATTTGCAAATAACTCCATAGATATATTTAGAACTCATTTTCAAATCAACCAGGTTGATAAAACTTATCTTTCATCCAAAGTCCTTTGTATTATTTACAGTAGTACTTCAGTTCACAAACTTAATCTTTCCACGATTCTGATCGTAAACCAAATTGGACAAGAACTGGATCAAATTTCCCCATAAGGTCCACATTGAACCTAGTCATTGAATTTGACTCAGTTCTCATCCAATTTGGTTTGCAAGCAGAATCGTGGAAAGAATTAAATCCCTTGACTGAGGTACCACTATGTTTAAAATAGTGTGTTTAAAATGCATTCCTTCAACATCTTTCTCCATTGTGGTATTTAACCATAAAATAGTTATTAACACAGAGAAGAGCAACAGGGGAAGTAAGCACTGCAGACTGACAGACATGGAAGGATGGGAGGGAGGGAGGTGTCCTGAGCCTTAGCGTGTTCGTCTCTGGGGGAAACGGGCCGTACAGCTTTCAGCACACCCTTCCTAAGGCTACTTTGTTCTTCAGTGCTTTCTGTCATAAACAATGCTTTAAAAGACACCGTCCCTGTGTTTGAGTGAGTTCTGTCCCAGAGATTAAATCTTCCTGGCCATATTTGGGATGGGTAAAGGAATTTGTCTTTATTGTAAAGTGAAGTAATAGAGATTATGGAAGGGGCAGGGAGGAAGGGAAATGGCCCTCGGTCCAGGGGCTCTCAGGTAGGTGCATGAGAGGCCACAGTGGAAGTCGAGGGCACCTTCTACAGCCCCCATCCAACATGTGTTTCATTTTTATGCGATAATTTTCAGGCAGCCTTGGAATTCCTAAAATGATTTCAGTTAGGACTTAAGGATTAGCAAAAACAGACAAAGGGGATTACATCAAACAAAATTATTTCTGATCAGCAAAGAAGCAAATAAATTGAAGAGGTATCAAACACATATGGAGAAAACAATTGCATCCATATTACGTGACAGGAGGTAATTATCTAGATTATATAAGGGACTTATAAAACCCAATAATATTAAAGAATCTGGCTACTTAGTTGTCCCTCAGACAGAGGACTTCTATCTAGAACATACAAAGAATTGAAAAAAAATCAGGCCCCAAAATTCAAAGGCCCAATCCAAAAATAGGCATCTGAGATGAATACACACTTCTCAGATAAAGAAATACAAATGGCAAATCAATATATGAAAAAATACTCAACACCATTGGTCATTCAAGAGATACAAATTAAAACAACACTGAGATTCCATCTCACCCCAGAAAGAATGGCTATCATCAAGAAATCAACCAATAACAAATGCTGGCAGGGCCGTGAGTAAAAGAAACCCTTCTCCACTGCTTGTGGGAGTGTCGACTGGTGCAGCCACTGTGGAAATCAGTGTGGAGATTCCTCAAAAAACTAGGATTAAAGGTCCCATTCAACCCAGCTATTCCCCTTCTGGGCATCTTCCCAGAAGAATTAAAAACATCGTACCACAGCGATATATGTGCACCCATGTTTTTAGCAGCACAATTTGTAAGAGCTAAATGTTGGAAAGAGCCCAAATGCCCATCAACCGAGGAATGGATAAAAAAGATGTGGTCTTTTTATACATTGGAATACTACTCAGCCATAAAGAAAGATAAACTCAAGACTTTTATAGTAAATGGATGCAACTCGAGACCATACTCACAAGTGAAATAAATCAGACCCACAGGTATAACATCACATTGTCCATTACAGTGAGAATCTGAAAGAGTAAACAATATCCAAAATGTGCAATAAGGAAAAGTAAATATATATATATATATATATATATATATATATATATATACACACACAACAGAGTTAAAATAGCTATACTACTAATTGCTATAAGTCCATTGAAAAGAAAGTTTTGTGCCTATATCGTTTGATCAGTTTTTCATGACTATATCTTTTAATCTGAGCAATTACTTTGAAAATAACAATAAGCAATGTACTAACCATTGTTACCTTCCTACCATCTTGTTTTGAAATTTCGTGTCATTGTTTTTATTGATTTTTCTCTTTAACATAAAAAAAGTAAAATAGATATTGTGAATAGGGAAGAAACTGTTCAAAAGAAAAGAAAAACTGTGATGGGAGAAAGGGAAAGGAAGAAAGGGAAAAGGAAAAAAATATATATATATACACAAGACAGTTAAGATAGTTGTACAGCTGCTTTCTCTTGGTTCACTGAGGAGAAAGTTTTGTGCTAGTAATTTTCTGGACAGTGTTTCATGCCTATATCTTGTACTCTGAGCAAGTACTGTGAATACAACAATGCCCAATGTGTCGATTATTGTTACTCTCCTCCTAGCCTGTTTTGAAACTCTGTTTTATTGTTAATAAAAAATAAATAAATAAAAAAGAACCTGGCTACTTATCAAACATAAACATTCGAATGGCCCAGTATATGAAAAAGTGCTCAACATTACTAATCATCAAGGAAATGCAGTCCAAAGACACAGTGAAACACCATTTTACAATTGCTACAATAAGCATTACTAAAAGGGCAAAATATGATAAGCATTGGGATGGATAAAAAGAAACTTAAACACTGTTGAGGAGAATGCAAATCAGTAGAACCACTATGGAAAACACTGTAAAGATTCCACAAAAACTTAAAAATAGAGCTATCTGCAGGCACTGCTATCCCACTTCGGGTCATATTTTGAAATGAAATAAAATGAGAATTTCAAAACCAAAACTGAATTCTCATGTATTTGTAGTATTATCTGCAGCAATTAAGATAGAAACAGCGTGTCTGTGGACAGATGAAGGAAAAAACATATACATTTTCAATGATATTGATGAATCTGGGGTTGTTGTGTTACAGAAAATGACTCGTGTTTGGAATGACAATACTGCATGTTGTCACTAACATAAACACGTGGCCATGACATGTGGGCTGGGGATAAGAATCCTACCATGACACCAGCGTAGAGATATCAGCACACCGGAGAGACACCTGCACACCCGTGCTTATGCAGCACTATGCACAAAAGCCAGGCCCAGGAACCAAACACTGTGTTCACTGGTGAGTGAATAGGTGAAGAAATGTGGGATATATACCCAGTGGAATACTACACGGTCCCGTAGTATCACGTAGTGTCATGGGGCATTTTGGATGGAACTATAATCCTAATGAATAATGGCATAAATTAATCAGAAAATGAAAGACCACAAGGCTTAATTCAAATGAGGATTTTACAAATGCTGAACCCTTAGGACTACTGAGCAGAAAAATGGCTGCTAGAGACTGAGATGGAGAATTGCGCTGTGGGTAAGGGCAGATTACTAACCAGGAGCAAAGGCACAGCAGATAGGAGGCTGGCGTATAGTTGGGGTAATAACATCGAAATTCACAGAGGGCGTTTAGAGTTAACAGTGTTGCATCGTGTTATCCAAATAGCAGGAAGAGAAATTTTTGAAAGTCTTCAACCTAAAATGTGGTAAAGTTTGAGATGAGCCATACCTAAGAGCCCGGAGTTGATCAGCACACAGTGCACAGATGTATGAAACGTCACCCTGTGTCCTAAAAATATGTGCAGTCATCTGTCAGTGCAAATAAAAGAAGAAAACAATTTCACCTCTGTGATGTCTGAAAATGTCAGGCAGATTATTTTTCCACTCATGGCTATTTTCTATTTTATGGAAAAAAGGTAAAACAAAATTTCATGATGAAATGATAGGAGAATAGCAATAGTTAGTACATTACATGTTATTATCTTTAAAGTAGTTATTCAGAGCACAATATATGGGCACAAAAATTCTCCAATCAATGTTAGCACAAACCTTCCTTTTCTGTGAACCAAGAGGCACTAACAGCATAACTAACTGGCATTTTTTCTCCCTTTTCCTTTCCTTCTTTCCCCTTTGCCTCATTCTAGTTCCTTTTTCCTTTTAAGTGATTTCTTCCCTTTTCACAGTATCTAATGCACATGTTAGACCTTATTTACTCTTTCAATTTCTCACAGCAGGGAGACAATGCGATGTTTACATTTCTCAGTCTGATTTATTTTACTTGTGAGTATGGTTTCAAGTTGCATCCATTTATCAATAAAAGTCTCAAGTCTAACCTTCTTTATGGCTGAGTAGTACTCCATTGTAAAAAAAAAAAAAAAAAGACCACATCTTTTTTATCCACTCTTTGGTTGATGGGCATTTGGGTTATACCCAGGATTTAGCTATTACCAGTTGTGCTGCTATAAACATAGGTGCGCATACATCTCTGTGGTATGATGTTTTTAATTCCTCTGGCAAGATACTCAGAAGGGGAATAGCTGGGTTGAATGGGACCTTTGATCCAAGCTTTTAGAGGAATCCCCATGCTGATTTCCACAGTGGTTGCACCAGTCTACACTTCGACCTACAGTGTAGAAGTGTTCCTTTTTACTCACAACCCACTAGTATTTGTTATTTGTTGATTTCTTAATGATAGCCATTCTTTCCAGGTTGAGGTGGAATCTCTGTGTTGTTTTAATTTGCATCTCTTGAATGACCAATGATGTTGAACATTTTTTCATATATTGATTTGCCATTTGTATTTCTTCATCTGAGAAGTGTGTATTCATCTCAGATGCTCAATTTTGAATTGGGTCTTTGAATTTGGGAGGTCTGATATTTTTCAATTCTTTATATGTTCTAGATGGAAATCCTTTGTCTGAGAGACAGTTGGCTAAAAATTTTTCACACTATGTAGGTTGCCTTTTCACTTTGTTGATAATTTCTTTAGATGTGCAAAAGTTTTTTAATAAGATGAGATCCCAGCTGTTGATTATTTGGAGTATTTCCCATGCGGTTTGGGTTTTGTTCATGAA
Organism: Erethizon dorsatum; assembly: GCA_028451465.1. Classification (NCBI taxonomy): domain Eukaryota; kingdom Metazoa; phylum Chordata; class Mammalia; order Rodentia; family Erethizontidae; genus Erethizon; species Erethizon dorsatum. The sequence continues at coordinate 35,555,787 of CM051838.1, read as the reverse complement.
CTCTCTACCTATACCTATGTCTTCAAGATTTCTACCTACTTCCTCTTCCAGTAGGTTTAGTATTTCTTTTTTAATATTGAGATCTTTGATCCATTTTGACTTTAGTTTAGTGCATGGTGATAGCCATGGGTCTAGTTTTAGTCTTCAACATGTAGAGAGCCAGTTTGTCCAGCACCATTTATTGAAGAGGCTATCTTTCTTCCAGTGAACATGTTTGGCTCCTTTCTCAAAGATAAGGTGACTTAGCATGTTTGGAGTTGTGTCTGCATCTGCTAATCTGTTCCACTGATCCTCAGGTCTGTTGTTTTGCCAATACCATACTGATTTTAACACAGTAGCTTTGTAGTATAATTTCAAGTCAGAGATTGTCATGCCTCCTGCACTGCCTTTGTTGCCCAGAATTGCTTTTGCTATTCTAGGTCTCTTCTCTTTCCAAATGAATTTTTGGAATGTTTTCTCTAGTTCTGTGAGGTATGTTAGTGGTATTTTGATTGGGATTGCATTAAATCTGTATAACAATTTTGGGAGTATGGCCATTTTCACAATGTTGGTTCTTCCTATCCATGAGCAAGTGTTATCTTTCCATTTTCTGATATCCTTTTCAATCTCCTTTTTCAGAGTGCTGTAATTCTCAATGTATAGATATTTTACTTCATTAGCTTGATCCCTAAGTACTTTTTTTTTGGATGCTATGGTGAAGGGTGTGGCTTCCCTTATTTCTCTCTCAGTGAGTTTGTTGTTAATGTACAGGAATGCTATTGATTTTTGAGTGTTGACTTTGTATCCAGCTATGCTACTGAATTTGGTTATTAATTCTAGAAGTCTTTTGGTGGAGTTTTTGGGTTCTTCTATGCAGAGTATTATGTCATCCATGAATAATGATAATTTAACTTCTTCCTTTCCTATCCTTATTCCTTTTATTTCTCTCTCTTGTGTAATTGCTCTGGCTAATGTTTCCAGAACTATAGTGAATAAGAGTGTTGATAGTGGACATCCTTGTCTTGTTCCTGATTTTAGATTGAAAGCTTTCAGTTTTTGTCCATTTAGTGTGATGTTGGCTGTTGGTTTGTCATAGATGGCTTTTATCAGATTGAGATAAAGACCATTTATTTCAATTTTCTGTAGGATTTTATCATGAACAAGTGTTGGATGTTATCAAACATTTTTCTACATCTATTGAGATGATCATGTGATTTTTTTCTTTGGCTCTGTTGATGTGGTGTATTACATATATTGATCTGCATATGTTGAAACATGATTGCATTCCTGGGATGAATCTCATTTGGTCATGGTGTATACTCTTCTTGATGATTTGCTGCATTCTGTTTGCTAGTATCTTATTGAGGATTTTTCAACTATGTTGATCAGGGAGATTGGCCTGAGGTTCTCTTTTTGGTTGGGTCTTTCTGTGGTTTTGGTATCAGGGTAATATTTGCCTCCAAGAATGAGTTGGGGAGAATTGCTTACCTTTCAATTTCATTAAAGAGTTTGATGAGTATTGACATTAAATCTTCTCTAAATTTCTTGTAGAATTCAGCCATGAATCCATCAGGACATGGGCTTTTCTTTGTTGGTAAGTTATTATTTACATTTTCCATTTCATTAGTTGATATTGGGTTATTCAGAATTTTTATGTCTTCTTGATTCAGATTTGGTAATTCATATATATCTATAAATCTGTCCATTTCTTCTGTGTTTTCCATCCAATGAGAGTAAAGATTTTCAAAGTAGGTATTGATGATCTTCTGAATTTCCACAGGATCTGTAGTGATTTCACACTTTTCATTCCTCAATGCGTGAATTTGAGTCTCTTCTTTCCTTTTTTTTTTTTTTTTTTTTTTGATAAGGTTGGCTAAGGGTTCATCAATTGTATTTATTCTTTCAAAGAACCAACTCTTCTTCATTAATTCTTTGTATTGTTGTCTTAGTCTCCTTTGTGTTAATTTCTGCTCCGATCTTTATAACTTCCTGCCTTTTATGGGCTTTGGGCTTGATTTGCTCTTCTTTTTATAGAAGCTTGAGGTGCAGCATTAGGTGTTTATTTGCACTCATTCTGTTTTCCTGATGTGAGAATTCACCGCTATAAATTTCCCTCTTGGGACTGCTTTCATTGAGCCCCACAGGTTCCGGTATGTTGTATCTGCATTTTCATTTACTTGTAGATATTGTTTAGTTTCTTTTTTAATTTCATCTGGGACCCACTGGTTGTTTAGGAGGGTGTTATTTAATTTCCATGTGTTTATGGAGTTTTTGTGCTTTCTTTTGCCATTAATTTCCAATTTCATTGCACTATGTATGCTCTGATAATGTGCATGGGGTAATTTTAATTCCTTTGCATTTACTTCAGCATGTTCCTTTGGGCTACTACATGGTCTTGATGTGGCTAAAGTGACTCCACTTTCTTTTTAGGCTCCATTTTGTCTTCACTTAACCCCTGGATGCACTCACTCCCCAGCCCTGTTAGATATTAAGGCACTGACCCATAGATGAACTCACTCCTCAGACTCCCTCCCAGTTAACCATAAAACCCATAAAAGGAGGAAACAGTTACAGCAAACAATGGTCAGGTTGACCACAGCCCACATCCTGTGTGACAAACAGACCAGGTGCTTGGAGAGGGCTTTGTGATATTCTTACACAAATTCCAGAAAGATAATGTGGTTGCTATAGTAACAGGGGAACTTACGGGGAGCTTATAATGTATAAAAACCCCTGAGAACAAAGACTGGTGGTTGGTGCCTCGGTTTCATACTGACCACCGTCCGCCAACTGAATAAAGCTTGCTTGAACCTGTGCTCGGCCCCTGTGAGTGACTCTCATGATTTTGCCATAACAGTCTATTTTAGAGAATGTCCCATGTGCAGCTGAGAAGAATGTGTATTCTGATGTTGTTGGGTGGAACACTGTAAATATCTACTAAGTCCATTTGTTCACAGGTTTGGTTTACTTCTGATATTTCTCTGCTGATTTTTTGTCTACTTGATCTATCTCTTTGTGACAGTGGGGTATTAATGCTCCCATTACAATTGTGTTATTGCTTATCTGATTTTTCATGTCTATTAATATTTGTCTTATATAGTTGGGTGCTCCCATATTTGGCGCATACATATTTATGATTGCTATCTCTTCCTCTTGAAGTTTTCCCAGTAAATTACACCTGTTTTTGGTAAAGAACATAGAATAGGAAAAATATATTTGTATTTTCATGTTTGTGTTTTCGGTTGGTTGCAACACTTGGAATCAAATCAAAAGGTACTGTATCATTGAGCTGAATTCCCAGTCCTTTTAAATTTTTTGCTTTGAGACAGGTTCCTGCTAAGTTGTCCAAGCTAGTCCTGAATTGAGATTCTCCTGCCTAAGCCTCCTGAGTAGGAGTGTGCCAGGATACATGACATTTATTTTCATTTAAAACTTCTAGTTGCAAGCTTGCATGATAATATTACTTTCCAGAGAACTTTAAAATTTTAAGGATACAGAGGAATTGTGGTACTATGAAAAGAATTACTGACAATAAGGAAGTCCATAATCAAAGATAATTGGCAAGTCCAACAGACTATTGACAATAATAAAAGCAACTGCATAACTTTTTGTTGCAACAATTCTGACTTCGATGGAAATGATCCCTTTCATAACCACTTGCCCCCATTTCTTGTTCCTCATTCCTGCACTCTCCTTCAGTCAACCTCCTGGTGTCTCTACTTTTGTTCGTTTCTTTCCTCTACACAAGTGTCACCACTGAAACTCCCTGGGGACCCAAACCGCTCTCCATGTAAAGTGAAGTCTCAGCTTCTCTACACCTGGCCACCTGGGCCTTGACATGATGATGCTGGGCACTCGTGGAGACCTGTGGGACACAGGGACAGAACGGCCTCTTGCATGGATCATGAACAGGGTGGGCATGAAAGAGGCTGGTGGAGATGCTGTAGACCACGGCTGGGAACCAACCGTAGACGTCTGTGAAGACTCTGTCTCTCTGCTGGGCTCATGCCAGCTCACTGCCAATCCCCACGGTGCGGAAAAGTCACTGCCATCAGTGAAGTCTTCAAAACCAAGCCAGGCAAGTTTAGCTTTTCCTAGAGGTAGAGATGTCAGTAACATTGGAATACTGGAACAAACTGAGGGTTTTGTAAGATTGAAATATACATTTTGCGAATAAATAGTAGTGCAAAAGACAATGCTTCACATAAAGTTGCCCACAGACTGCAAAGTAAACAGCAATACACATAAGAGCCTCCTGATATTCTGACAAAGTGATTTGTTTAGGTTTCTGTTATCTTGCTTCTCATGTAATTAGTCAGAAAATTTCCCTTCACTCATATCACTCTGAATTCATGGAGATTCATCCACTCTCAGAAGCTAAGAAGTGTTAGGCCTGGTTACTATGGGGTTAATATATGGAAAACCGTGAAAGTTTTAAACAGAATTTCTCCTGTGGCTGAGCCATGAGGACAACACACCGTGGTCACACCTATATCATTTTTATTTTCTGTTTCACAGTCTGACCTTCAGCTCACTCAGGCATGCAACCCAGAGCAAGATGATTCCAAAGACAATAAATGAGAAGAAGCACAAATCCCCCTGGACTGCTCCTTTCTACAGTCCTAGCCTTGAGCTAATTATGTACCTGGAGCAGCTCAGGTCTCAGAGCATCCAGCCCACCAATCTCAGGAGGACTCAGCTCAACAAATCCCCCTCCTGGCTGGATTCAGGGGCCCGCACCTCTCTGTGGGTTGAACCTGAGACCCTTGAAGGAAGCTGCATCCCTGACCCTGGACCCAGCTTTCCCACTGCTGGCTCCTCACTCTCCGCACCTCTGCCTCTTCAATGTCAAGGTAAGTGAGGGGAGACCCAGTTACCAGTGAGCACGTATGCTCAGCCTGCTTTCTCCCGCAGTGAGTCCCACAGAGGGTCGTGAGGGAGATTCTCTCACTCAGCCGATGAGGGGGTTATTCTAGGCAGCAGGAGGAAAACATGAAAACGAAAAGCAGCACTTGAGGCGAGAATCTTCTCCAACCTGATGCTGATCTCCTTCCCCTCACCACAGTAGATTGCAGATCCAAGAAAAGCCAGGACTGAAGGGAAGTATGTATTTCTAGAAGTTGCTGGCAAGGAAAAAGTGACAGTACTTGATGAGGGAATCTTCTTCAACCTGATACTGATCTCCTTCCCCTCATCACAGTAGTTGCCAGTAAAGGAAAAGAGCACAGCCAAAACAATGCCAAGCGGTGAGACAAGGCACGATACCATCCCAGCACATACTGAGCCTCCGGAAAGGAAGAAGTACTAAGCCAGTTGTACAGATAAAATCAGCAGGAAAACGAACAAAATCTCTAACACTCTGTAACTAACATGATGTAAGAAACTAGTATTTTAAGATAAAAAAATTTTTTCAATCAAACCTAGAGCATTCGGCAGAATTCAGGACAATAAATAACAAGTTTGCGTGGGAAGTGAAGGAAATATCACTTGCAGATGAATTGAGGCAGCTAAGCATGTGAGTGAGCTTTGAGGAAGTAGACGAGATGGGCCCACATGAGCAATTCACTTTTTTCAGTTTTTATTTTCTATTAGTACACGTCTGCAATACATAATGATTACATTCCTCACGTGGAGTTCATGTGTATACATAACACATCTCATGCTTTTTTACGTCCCATTTCCTTCCCACCCTCATCACTCCTTGCATCTCTTGATCCCATTCCCATTTGGAAAAATGAAATCTACCTCCTTACTTCTTATTACCTATTTTTTATTTTCTTCTTTAGTTATATTTTAGTTTCTCATACATGTGGCATTTAAGTTCTCTATCTGGTTCATGTCACTTAACATTTCCATGGGGTGACACTAGGAGAGAAAATTCAGGTGAGGAGGCCATGGGAAAAAATGAGCTCGTCCAAATTCCAATTCCAGAATCTATTTATTTGTGCACGCACTAAGTGATTGCTACAGGTCATCGCTCATGATGGGAAGGCAAACTTACACGGCACAGACAACACTGCTGGCAATTCTCGTTTCATCATTACACACTGCGCATATGTCTGGAATGAGCACACAGGACCATGTACATAGGAAAAATCTAAAGTAATAATCAATGTAAAAACAGCTTTTGTTTGTATTCATTTGTTTGTTTGTTTTTGTGGTGCTGTGGATAGAACCCAGTATCTTGGGCATGCTTGGTCACCGAACTACACCCTCAGCCCTAAATAAAATTTTAAAAACTTAAACACACATCAAACCCCCAAAACTCTCACTGGCAGAGGGAGAGGCGAGAGTGACTGCAGTGGCGTCAGAATTCAAAGTAACACATGGAGAAGGAGGGGGGAGGCCGTGGACGACTCTCAGAGGAGCCAGCTCTGGTGCGGGTACAGATGTGTCCCCAGCAGACCAGCAGGGGGCAGAGGAGAAGCCACCTGTGCAGGGATCCAGGCCGGCAGTGGGAGCAGGCAGAGGAAAGTCCACGTAACGGCGTCTCCGCAGCAGCGCCGCGCGCTCCAGCAGCTGCTGACACCGATCTCCACACTGCAGCCCACAGCCCTGCACCGCCTCGGCGGTCGTTCCGAATGCGACTGCCGAATGCTGCCTGAACAAGCAGGCACGAAGACACACAAATATATAATTTGGCAGCACAGACGGTACCTGGACGGTGTTTCTATTAAGAAAGCCCATGCATATGTTGTCTCACAATTAACCTTTTGCCCTATTTGTTTTAGGTTATGATCAAGAAAACTTTGACATTTTTTTCAGTTTTAATTCCAGAACCGAGTCCCCTCTCCTGTAAGAAGCAGTTGCCCGTGAAGCAGAATCGCCCTGCAGTGTCCTCTCTGACGCAGCACAGCCTGGAGTCTCCCTCTGTCCCCGCGGCTCTGTCTCCTGCAGCTTGGTGCATCCTGAGGGAAGCAGCGGGGAAGCCCCGGCCCCAGGGGACCCTGGCTCTGTCCTGTGACGCTCCGCTCTCTCTGGTGCGTGGCCCAGGGTCTCTGCTCCGCCGTCCTCTGCATTCACTGCACAGGTGTGCATTCTTCACCCCGCTGACCAAGTGCACATTGTGAGTTGTGACCGCCCGTGGTCCGGGGAAGGGAAAAGGAAGTTCCGTTGAAAGCTAAGTGCTGCAGGCTCCTTGCTTTTAGTTGCAGGAAGCAGTATGTGGGCCATCACAACACAGCTTCTCCACAGCCACACTGATTCTTGTGTGTCATTGTGGGTTATCATGGTTTTTGTTTGTTAATTTGTTATTTAAAAGGAAAATCATCGTTAGAATGTGGAAGTCACTAGTTCCCGCATGCCTTCTGTTCCATGTAGGCTGTTAGTCCTCTGAGTCTTCTCCAAAACCTCACAGCGAGTGTGATTTCTTGCATTTTAGAGCAGGAGGGCAAAGATCAAGGTGCAGATGTCACCAGCAATAAATCCTCAGGGCGACTGTGTCTTATGGGAGTAACAAGGATTTGGAGAATGTTGCTCTAGCTGTAAACACCACGCCCAGCTCCCTATACCGGTGTCCAGCCGTAAATATGATTTTGCATCCTCCACACCTCACTCTCTAAATAAGGTTGTTCTTCTTGTTTTGGTAGAACTAACCTGCGTTTGATACTACTGACTGCAGTGTCTCAAACATGTGTTCACTACTGCTCTCCAGTTTCCCCTTCAGTTATCACCAAATTTACTGACTATTTTATCCAAAGTTTCTGCCTTCTCTGTTGCTGAAACTTTGTATATTACGTGTCACCCCCCCCCAGTGATACCCTTTCTGACTCTCCAGAATGCTTGATAACTACATATCTGCATGTTGATTCAATCTATGGTTCTGTAACCTCGGCGAATCTAAAGAATTCACCACGTGTCATAACGAGGGTGCGCCGACCCAGGTGCTGGGTAACGGGGCCAGAAAAGCTGTGTTAAAACCCACTTTACTCAGTGTGACTGATTGCGTTTAGTCATGATACTTCAACTCTGTATTCAATCTTCTTTTCAAAAGTTAAGTCAAATAATATTATTCGTAACGTTTTATAAAGCTTCAACTCATGCTATTTTCAGTCTTCATGTAATTATGTTTCCAATCTCATGGTATGTGTTTGTGAAACTAGTCCATGCATATTCCTCCCATTCATGAGATAAAAAGTTTTTCCAAAATGTGGCATATATGAAAATATTTGCTAGGTGTTCAACTTTATGTTTTAAAATAAAAAATCTTTGTAAAGACCACATGAAAGTAAGACAACTTCAAGGGAGAAAAAACACTACAGTGAAGACATCTTAGTCTGCTTGGGCTTCATGAGAAATTACTGCAGAATGCATGGTATACAAAATCCCAGAAATTTATGTTCAGCTTTATACCCATTAGGATTCGGAATAGCAAAGAAAAACAGCAGGAAACAGGGGCGCTGTCCAGCATGTGGACGGCAGGAGCCTTAGGGCACTGTTGGAGGAAGGAAAACAGCACAGCAGCTGGGCAGAGGAGCACAGCTCTTCACCACAGAATTAACAAAGAGTCACTTTAGGGTGCAGAAATGTCACTTCTGAGTCTACACCCAAAGACAGGGAAAGCAGGGTCAGAAGAGGTGTTGGACCTCAAGCATTACTCACAATAGCAAAAACAGAAACAATGCATGCATCAGCTGAGAGATTAATGCATAAACATATACCTTATATATGAGGCATAATGTATAGGAAATTATATTCTTGGGTACAGAGGAATTTTTAAAGTATAGTATATAAAGGAAACAAGCTAATCACAAAATTATGAATGCTTCTTGATTTTGATTTAGTGTAATTAAAATCATGGAGACAGAAAGAATAGAGGTTCCCGGGGGGGGGGGAGATCAAGGAGATATTTAACGGATACGGATTAAGTTTGTAATACAAAAAAATTCAGGAAATACATGGTTGTGATAGCTGTACAAATTTATCAATGTACTTAACTGCACTGAAATACATGTTTAAAAATTAGTCTGTTAGTATATTTTATGCTGTGTTCACCTTATAAGAAAAATTTGGAGAAATACAAGGAGAGAGGATTGCCTAAATAAAATGCACTTGATGCCCTCTTCTTTGCAGAAAAAGTAATAGTGTATTTATCGGCAAATTAATCCATTATGTATCACAAATAATAGTAGATTATTTTACTATGTGACATTAATAAAATATAGATAAAAAGAAAGGGAAAAGTCACATTTATCCTCAAAACACCTTCCTTTCCTTCCAGCCATATATTAGAGACAGATGCTATGGAAAGGGAAAACGTGAGTTTTCCCAGCACTTTTATCTTGCTGGGCTTCTCAGAGTTTCCGAGGCTGGAGATGCCCCTCTCTGCAGTGGTCCTGGTCTCCTACATCCTCACCCTGGTGGGGAACAGCTCCATCATCCTCCTCTCCCTGGCGGACCCCAGACTCTAGACGCCCATGTACTTCTTCCTGGACAACCTCTCTCTGCTGGACCTCAGTGTCACCTGCACCATCGTGCCCCAGCTGCTGGCCAACCTGTGGGGACCAGACAAGACCATTGCTGCCTGGGGCTGCATCACACAGATCTATCTTTTTAACTTGACTGCCTGTGCTGAATGTGCCCTGCTGGCCGTGATGGCCATTGATCGCTATGTGGCCATCTGCCGGCCCCTCCGGTACACTCTCATCATGCGTCCCTGGGTGTGTGTGCAGATGGCAGCTGCCTGCTGGTCCAGTGGCCTGGCCAATTCCCTGCTGCAAACAACACTCACCCGCCAGCTCCCCCTCTGTGGGCACCACGCCCTGGACCACTTCTTCTGTGAGGTGCCTGTGCTCATCAAGCTGGCCTGTGGGGCCACCACTGTTAATGACCGGGCCCTGGCTTTAGGAGCCATCCCTTTCGCACTGTTGGCTCCACTGATGGTGCTCACCTCCTACATCTTTATTGCCAGGGCTGTGCTGAAGCTACCTTCAGCTGAAGGAAGGCACAAGGCACTCAGCACCTGCAGTTCCCACTTGCTGGTGGTCACCCTGTACTTTGGACCAGGCATGTTCTTATACCTCCAGCCTTCAGCCAAGAGTTCCCAGGCCAAGTTCCTGTCCTTCTTCTACTGTGTTATCACCCCGCTGCTCAACCCACTCATCTATACCCTGAGAAACAAGGATGTGAAGACAGCGTGGAAGAGCATCCTGCAATGCTGGGGTGGGGTGAAGTCTTTAAAAGCCCACTCTCTGCCTTTCTCATGAGCAGCCACAGGCACACACCCATGAATACTGGCAAGGCTGCTTTTCCAATGCGCATCCATGAGTTCCAAGAAAAGGCTTTCCCCTCTCAAGGCCAACTGGATGACTGGAGATGACTGGACAAATCTTTTGGACTAGAAATTTCCATCATCTTCACTCTCACAGAGCCATGATCCTTCCCATAGCCTTTCCCATATTTCTGGCCTTCATAGACAGAGTGACCAGCATGGTCCATATATATTCAGCTTTTCAGAAACACTGTCTTTTCTTCTCTTTCTTTATTTGTTCATTTCTCTTTCTCTCTTTCCTTCCTTTTGATCGTAATCATTTCCGTATATGAACTTTGTACAATTACGGGTTTCATTGTGACATTCTCCATGCATATAATGTGCTTTGATAACATCCATGCCCCTGTTTCCTCTCTTAGCCCCCCTCAGCCTTTCCCTGGGCCCCTTTGCCTCTAAACTTGTCCCTTTCCTTCTACCCTCTCTGCACTGCATATATGACAAGAAACATGGTATTTGTCTTCCAACTTCTTATTTTGCTAAACATGATGATCTCCAATTCCAACAATTTTCCTGCAAATGACATGATTTTGTTTTCCTTTATAATGAAAAACTAAAGCATTGTGCATGTACACTACTCCTTATTTATCCATTCATCTACTCATAGCCATCTAGGCTGACTCCATAGCCTGGCTATTCTGAGTAGCACCACAATAAACACTGGTATGTAAGTATCTCTATTGTATGCTGACTAATTACTTTAGGTAATTTAACAAGGAATGATGTAGCTGGATCATGTGGTAGTTCTGTTCAGAGTTTTGTTTTGTTTTTTTATTTTTGAGGAAATTCTATACTTGTTTCACAGTGGCTTACTAATATGCATTCTCACCAACAGTTTATAAAGGTTTCATTTTCTCTGCATCCTCACCAGCATTTATTGTTTTTTGTATTCTGGCTGATAGTTAATGTGGCTGATAGTTTTCATTTCACAAGGGGCTACATATGTTGTCCATTTTTTCACATAATTATTGGTCATTTTTAATTCTTCTTTCAAGAAGTGTCTGTTCAGATCTTTGGCCTATTTATTAATGAGAATATTTGTTCTTTTTGTGTTAAATCTTTTGAATTCTATATATATATTCTGGATATTAATCATCAGTCAGATGAACAGCTGGCTAAGATTCGCCCATTCTGCAGATTGTCACTTCACCCTCCTTATTGCTTCCTCGGCTGTGTAGAAGCCTTTTAATTTCAAGAAATCGCATTTGTCAATTCTCGCTATTATTTTCCAAGCTATTGGATCCTATTCAGGAAATCAGAGCTTGTACCGAACACTTCAGTTGAAGTGTTTCTACTGTGTTTTCCTCCAGAGTTTTGGAGTTTCAAGTCTTGCATTAGGGTCTCTGATCCATTTTGAGTTGACTTTTACACAGGGTGACACATAGGGATCGAGTTCCAATCTCCTATAGGCTCATGTGAGGTTTCCCAGTATCGTTAGTTAAAAGAGGCATTTTCTCCAATGTATATTTTAACTACTTATTGAGAATCAGATGGTTGTAGATGCATAGGCTTATTCCTTGTCTATTTTTATCTATTGGAAAACAGCACTATGTTTTTGTTGCCAGGTCTCTACAGGATATTTTAAAATCAGCTGTTGTGCCTCCAATATTATTCCTGTTCAGGATTGCTCCAACTACTCAGGGTCTTCCATCTGAAATCTCCCATATGGGTTTTAGGATTCTTTGTTCCAATTCTTTGAAAAATGTTGCTGGTATCTTGTAGAGAATTTCACTGAAACTATAGATCATTTTTGATAGTGTGGCCCTTTTAACGATATTAAATATCCACATCCAAACACATGAAAGTCTTTCCATCTCCTAGTGTTCATCATTTCTTTCTTCAGTGATTTAAAATTTTCACTGTAGAGATCCTTCACCTCATTGGTTAGGTTTATTCCTGCATATGTTACTGCGTGTGTGTGTGTGTGTGTGTGTGTGTGTGTGTGTTCTGAATGACATTGTTTTCCTGACTTCTTTCTCAGTAAATTTATAATTAATATATAAAAAACCTACTAATTTTGTATGTTGATTTTTTTCCTGCTACTCTGAGGAATTGATTAAGAGAATTTTACTGGACTCTTTAGGTTTTTGTAGTTATAGAATCATGTCACCTCTAAACGGGGATAATTTGTCATTTGCTGTTTGTATCCCTTTTATTTCCTTCTCTTATGTAATTGCTCAGGCTAAAATTTCAAGTACAATATTGAATAAGAGTCATGAGAATGAGCAGCTGTATAATGTCGGGAGTTTTGAGTAAATATTTTCAGTTTTTCCCCACTCACTTTGATGTTGGCTATGGGTTTGTCATTATAGCCTTTATTATGTTGAGATAGGATCATTTTAAACTACTTTATTCAGAGTTTTAAGAACATTAAATTTTACTGAAAGCTTTGAAGCATCTATTGAGATGATCGCTTGACTATTAACTGTAATCCTATTTTTGTGGTGTATTATGTTTATTAATTGAAAGTTGAACAAACCTTGTATCCCTAGGATGAAACCAACTTGATTGTGGTGTATAATCTTTTTAATGTGATGTCAAATTCTATTTGCAAGTATTTCATGAAAGGTTTTAGCATCTATGTTCATGGAAGATATTGGCTTTTGTTTTCTGTTGTTGTTGTTGTATCCTTATGAGGTTTTGGTAGCAAATTAAAACAAATACTTGCTTCACAGAATGTGTCTTAAAATGTTCTGTCCCTTACTACCCCATGGAATCATTTGAGGAGCACTGGCATTAGTCTTTAAAGGCCGTAAAATTCAGTAGAGAATTTAAGTTGAGAAACAAATGCTGGGGATGTAGCTCTATGGCAGAGCACTTGTCTAGCATGAGTGACCCCTGAGCTCAATCCCCAGTACTCCAGAAACAACCAAAAAAGTGGATTTTTTAATCTCTACAGAAAAGTGGATTGTATACGGCCGCATGCTTTCTTGCAACTGATTTCTAGTTTCATTCCATTATGTTCTGATAGGATACAATAAGTTCTTTCAGTTTTTTGTATTAAGACTTATTTAATGTCCTAAAATGTAATCTATTCTGGAGAAAGTTATTTGTGTTGCTAAAAAACAAAGAGTGAGTAGCCTTCAGTCATCATAAAGTGCTCTGAAGATGTCGGTTAAGTGTGTTCGATCCACAGTGGACCTTAACTCTGATGTTAGTTTGTTGATTTCTTGTCTGGACCAATGTATGGTAAGAGTTGAGCATTGAAGTCACCCTCTGTCAAGCTTATCCTGATGGGAGAAGTAATAATCCTGAATTGTGTGAGTCTCTACTTCACGATCACACACATGGGGACAAGAGCATTACACAACAAAAGAGTAATAGGTTCTTTCCATAGAAAAACCTCACCGACTGAAGAGTCAGCAATTCCCACTGGTGTGAGAGGGGGCTCTCCTTCCCAGCAGCATGCACTCATACTTTCTGTGTCTGGCAGCAAATAATACTTAGCTTAAATACAGACACAGGAATGGAGCTCCATGGAATGGCAAACCATTTTGGTCCTTGGCCAGTTAAGGGTGCAGCCTACAGCCTGGTCCTACTCTGTGAATCCTCCAAGCCTCGGCACTTGCTGCAGTGGGATGCCCGACGTGCCTAAGCACATCTCCTTCTCACCGACGTCCCACAAAAAGGCCTGGTGGAGACACAAACAGCATACGGGGTCACTGGGCACTGGGTGGGGCACACACGAACAGATCCAACACTACTGCCTCCTTGCTGCCCGAGATATCCAGAGCCGCCCTACCATGAACATCTACTAAGCTCTTCAAGCTACAACACTAATCCTTAACAGTCCAAAGTCCACAGTAGAATATCATCAGAGTGTGGAAAGCCCTCCCAGACCATTGCTAAGAGACAAACGGTTCCTGAGAGAGGCGAGCGATCTGACGCAGACTCGGACTCCTGACGCAGACCCCCGCAGAAGCGGTCAACACCAGCGGCTCATGGAAGCACCCTGTGGCCATCTCAGTGTGAGCCCCTCTATTCTCTCGGTGATAGCACTGCAGAGCGCTGCTCCAGAGATGTGACCGTTACCATAGCTAATAACCTTCGGGGCTCTACTGTTTTCTGCTGCTCTTTTGAATGGAAGTTATAGCCAACATCAGGATGTGTACAAATCTCCTTTCATAAGCTTCACCCTTGGCCAATCTCCTGAAACTTACTTTAAACTTCTGGGAAAATCGCACCTTTGAAAATTCTTTCTTAACCCAAAATATTCTACCTTAATATTCATCTTTCTTTACTTCTCACTCTTTTTCTTCCCTAAATGAAGCTCCCCAGAAAACTGTGAGACTAAACAAAATCACTTTTCTTTCAACTAGGAAAATGGGTCTGTGGCCTTCTCACTACCCTCTTTCCCACACCTTTCGTTGCCAGGCCATAACCAGGTGAGCAGATTTCTCTCAGCATGCAAACCATCCCTGATGTCCCACACAGTCATAGGCTGAAAGTGAGGTGGTCTGCATTTCATGGACTGAAACCTCCACACTGTGAGTTAAAATTAACCTTCTTTCTTTTTAAGATCATGACTTTAGATTTCTTGTTCGAGTACAGGAAACTTACTAACACTTGAGAAATTTAAATTCGCATTCCTCACACAGTCCAAAATTAACCCTCAAAATTAGCAAAGATGGGCCGGTGAGATGGCTCAGTGGCGTAAGCGCCTGCCTTGCAAGCGCGAGGGCCCGAGTTCGACTCCCGGATCCCACATACGGAAAAGGGGCCGGTGATATCGCTCAGTGGCATGGGCGCCTGTTGGCGCGCGAGGTCCTGAGGTCGACCCCCCGGTACCCACAAAAAAAAAAAAAAAAAAAATTAGCAAAGATGTTCACCAGCAATCACATGGCACAAATAAAGACTGAAATTTGCTTGTTCCTGTCATCACTCACCTTGTCCAATAGTTTTTTGTTGTTGTTGTTGTGGGTACCGGGGGTCGACCTCAGGACCTCATGTGCCTGCAGGCACCTGTGGCTCTGAGCGATATCACCCGCCCTTTATTCGTACGTGGGTTCCGGGAGTCGAACTCGGGCCCTCGCGCTTGCCAGGCAGGCGCTTATGTCCCTGAGCCATCTCACCGGCCCATTGTCCAATAGTTTTGAACCCCACTCATAAACAAATTGGAATTCAGAAAGGCTTTTGGAAGCACACTATTCTAGAATTTTCTGTTTTCAACTACAGTACTGCCGCCCCTAAATTAAGTATGCAAAAAGACACTTGGTCTCCAACAGAGAAGATGGGGTGAACACAGGTCTCCTCACAGAAAGAAGGGGTCCCAGCTTCACACCGCCCAGAGAGCCCCGCAGCACCTTCAGCACGCTGACACGCAGTGGTGCTCACAGGGAGCCGTCAAAGGGGACTCGAGGGCAGAGTCCCCCACTCGCAGACACCGACTGCTCACGATTGGGAAGAGACCTCACTGGGCAGCACCGTCCAGAAGCCCCAGGAGTTCCTGATGAGAAAAGAAATGGAGGAAACATTCTCGAAGTACAGAATTCAAGGTCATCTCCGGTCCGCGTGGAGTGGAAAAGCCACTGTGGTCAAAGGTGTCAAACACGAATGTCCCTGCAGGTCTCGGAGCACCGTGAATATCAACACTGCCAGCCTGGATAACAGTGACGATTTCGAGGCAGGAGATATGCAGGCCTTGGGCCTTCAGCACACAGGACGCCTCCTGGCTCCTGGGGGCCACAAGAGCACCCGCTCCCACCACATCCCCTTCACATCCTGACACGAGCCTGGAAATCCGCTCCGCCCTTGTCACACCTGTTGACCTCTGCCGTGAGCCCTCGCCGCGTGCGTGCTAACTGCTTCAGAGAAACCCAGCGTCACTCCACCATCGTTACAGCATCAACAGCGCTGTAGCTCTGACACGCACACCCCAAGGGCTTTGCCGGCCACACTGGTGTCATCTAGGCCCCTCTCAAAGTCGGGGGAAAACTCTCAATGAACTGGACTCACAGTCACCAAGTGCCACACGAATACCTAGGAAAGGTTTCTGTAAATACCACAAACTGAAGCACACTGGACCCCTCTAGCCAAACCCACTCGACAGCTCATTAGCCTGCTCAGGCTCTGAGGAGTACACTTGTAGTTGATAAACTCCTGCCACTCTTACTGCTTCTGCATGTTCTGCTCAATATTTTGTTCAGGATACAAAGAGCCTGGAGATACGGAGTGAGTCTGGCACCAGCTGCCTGGTAACAGTTTTCCACAGTGAAGAAAGCCCACTTCAAGAAAAGTAGTCTTGCCGCATAAAATATTTTAGAACACTGCCGTAAAGCTGTCCCAGGGCTAGAAAACAAAGACATAACCAGCTAGCAAGCTTCTAGGTTTTCTACAGAAATGATGTTTCTGCTAGGCAAATGCTTCATATGTAATTAACTCTCCGATTTTTAAACAAAATTTCCCCCATGGTTAGCATCAGTCCATGATTGTAAACAATATTTCATACGAGGCATGAGGACACCACCATGTGGTCAGAGAGTTTATGTCAATCCTTGTGAATGATAATTGCATTGTTTCAGAGTCTTGTCTTCTCCCCCACCTCAGGTCTATTCCTCAGAGCAAGATGACTAAAGATAAATAATCACAAGGAGGGAAATTCCCTGCAGAGTGCTCATCTCTACACACATGGCCCAGAATTAATGATCTCCCTGCACTGGCTCAGGTCTCAGAGGATCCGAGCCAGGCGCCCTCAGGAGCCCCTGCACATCTCTCTCTCTCCTGCCCGGATTCGGATCCCTCCCACCTCGCTCTCCACGAAACCCCAGCCTCTGAAGGGAACCTCCATCACCAGAGCCGGGCCGCAGCTCTGCACCGCTGGCCTCTCACTCCTGCATCTCTCCCTTCTGCACCTCAAGGTAAGTTGAGGTCAGGTGGTTTTTGTACAAGAGAGTTAATTGTTTCTCCTCTGTTGAATTCCATGAAGATAATAGCAGAGACTCTCTCAATCGCCAGGTGTTGATGGGCTGCTCTTGGTCATATGCGGTGTAAACACAGGAACCAAAATGGAATCACTAAGAAGAAAATCTTCTCAAACCTAATTATTACCTCCGACCCTCTATATCACTCAAGTTTTCAGGTCCATGAAAAGATGAACACGGTAAAACTCTACACATTTTCAAAAGTTAGTGGTAACAGAAAAACCAATACCAAAAGTCCCCATGAGGAGACAGAGAAAATAATAATCATCCAAGAAAATACTGCTTTTCTAGTAAGCATGAAGTATTGCACTGGATCTCAGGCAAAACCCAGCAAAACAAAATATAAAATGCGTCGTGTAGTGTCTCAAATGATGGTGGAGATACAGAATGAGAAAAGTGAATTGTTAAGCAAGTTTAGAATGTTGGGTAAAATTTGAGAAGAAAAAAATGACAGAGCTTGCATGATGAGTGAAAGAAATGTCACTTACAGTGAATCCAGACATTAATTTACGCATTTATTAAACAGCTGCTCCAGGCCAAAACAAGGCCCTGGGAAGGCAGCAAACTTAAACTCAGGGCAAACTCCCCAAGCGCTCCCAGGCGGAAGGGGGAGAGAGACTGCGCTGGAGTCAGAACTCAGAGTAACACGTGGAGACGGAGCCGGGGAGGCGATGGGGGGACTCACAGAGGATCTGACACTGGTGCAGGGGTCACGCGAGATGCAGCCCCCAGCAGGCCAGCGTGGGCAGCAGAGGGAGAAGCCGGGGGCACGGGGCTGGGGGAGGGGTGGTTCCTCATAGGAGGTGGGAGCGGGTGGTGGAGGGGACGAGGCTGGCGTGAAGATGCAGGGGATGATGTAGAGTCCGGATCAGACGTGGCCGGGGTGTGACAAGGGTATCAGCAAGCAGCCAGGGGACCCACTCTGCTCCTGGGCATTAGGTTCCCTCCGTGAATGGCTCCAGGCGAGACACGAAGGCGCCTGTGTAGCTGTAGTTAGGATTGACTGCAGAGCTCACACAGCA
The DNA here is from genome assembly GCA_028451465.1 of Erethizon dorsatum. Taxonomy (NCBI): domain Eukaryota; kingdom Metazoa; phylum Chordata; class Mammalia; order Rodentia; family Erethizontidae; genus Erethizon; species Erethizon dorsatum. Next base: position 35,537,599 of record CM051838.1, on the reverse strand, counting down.
GGACTTGCACCTTCATCCGGAGGTGGGCGGAGCCGCACAGGCCTCTCCCCCGTGGTGCTGAATGATTTATGCACAGAAGAGTTTCTCCTGGGGTTCCGAACTAGCGTGGCTGTGCTGCTGACTGCCCGGTTTCCTCAGAGCTGACCCTGGAACTGCCGAGTGTCCTCCTGCTCCCTTACAGATGCTCGGTTTCCCTGCGGAGCCCTAATCACGTAAGAAAGGAGGAACGAGTCACAGAAGACAGCTCTAAATCGGGTCTCGGCCCAGGGCGGGAGGGTGTTTAAAGAATGTGGCCCTTTCTGAGGTCACTGGGCCATAAGCTCTGGCAGTCAGGATGCTGCGTGCCTTGTTCTAGACACAGAGGATCCGAGACCTCCTAAGTGGTTGGAAATGCGTCACGCACTGAGATCCGCGCTCCTGTTAACAGTAGCTGGCACGGCGTGCTATTTTAGACCGCCTTTGCCCCGCGTGCCCGCTGTCTAACCGTCCGCTTAACGACAGGGCGTTTGGTGGGCCCTGAAGGGCTCCAAAATGATGAACAATAAAGGAGGCTTGTAGTTTCTGCAGGTCACTGAGCTCGGGGACATTGAGGAGTGGACGAGGTTGGTGCCTCCAGAAACAGGATCGTCCCAGGGACGGGCGAGTCTGACGTTACGGCAGTGAGCGCATAGCTGACCTTTAACTCAGTCATGAGCCGCCTGAGGATCCCTTGTGTTTAATTCTCAAACACCGAGGAGACAGATAAAACCAAGCCAGTGGTCACAGGGATGTCGCACAGTGAAAACTCTTGAAAAAACTCCTTTTCTGCACCTGGCTTCTTTCACTGCACAGAAGGAGCTTCAGGTTCCACTGTGTGTCCATTCGAGCCAGGATCTACCGCTTCTGTGAGGTGGGTGGCACTTGGTGTTTCATTCACATTTCCCTTCCAAGGCTGGAAACCAGCTGATCCATACGTTGGCCGTGGTGACCACGGGAGTGGAGAAGTCACTACAGCATCCTGGTTCCATTCCCATGCGTAAGTCCCCAGGCGAGGGACTAATGGCTCATACAGTAGTTCTACTTTTAATCTTTTGAGCAGTGGTAATGCTGCTTCCGTAAGCGTCATACTCACCTTCCCACCAGCAGCACTGTCTCCTCTCCATTCTGGTCGCATATTTATCTTTGCCTTTCTAATGACAGCCCCTCCAACAGAAGTGGATTGAAAGAGGTAAACACCCCATGCCGTCGCTCATGTGTGGAGGTGAAATGGTTAATCTCCTAGAAGCGGGGTGCAGGGTGCTGGTTGCCAGAGGCTCAGGCAGTGGCTTCCTAGAGGGCTGGGGTGACAGTGGCCACAGTGCAGAGTCACAGCCGAGTGGAGTTTGTGGCACAGCATGGTGGCCACCATCAGTGGTGATATGCAAGATAATATGCAATTTAATTAATTACCTTTAACCTTTGCACTGTGTACGTGTGCCCCAAAACATTGTGCCGTATGTAATAATGTAATTTTATATCAAAAGTTACATTAAAATTTGAAATGTGTATATCTCTTCTTTTTTTTGTGTGTGGGTACCAGGGGGTCGACCTCAGGACCTCGCGTGCCAGCAGGCGCCCGTGCCGCTGAGTGATATCACCGGCCCTTTTTTTGTATGTGGGTTCCGGGAGTCAAACTCAGGACCTCATGCTTGCCAGGCAGGTGCTTATGCCGCTGAGCCATCTCACCAGCCCTATCTCTTCTTTACCTAAAATTGACCCTTCATAATTTTTTTGGACTTTGCCTAGTGAGAATATTTCAAATTTCATTCCACTGTCCTCTAAATGGAAACTCACTGCAAGAACGATATTTCTAAGTCAGTGCCACTGCTTAGCACTGAGACTTTCAAACCATCCCTCTATGTCACACCCCCAGATTCCAACTCCATCTCCCTCACAAACACTCCAGTGGATCAATTTAAAATGTTGGCTAAGCACACAAAGAAAACCGGATGCAGCTTGGCAATGCAGAATGTATATTTTTTTTTTAATGTCATAGCCTGGAGTCCCAGGGATGGCAAACCCTTCAGAGCTTTCAGTGATAACACAGCGGCTGTGGCACGCATGCCATAGATTCGCCACCACTGGCCTGGGCAGTGTTTCCACTAATGAAGCGAATTTCCTCAGGTTTCCTCACATCCCCACTGATCTACTGGACTTATCTGTGTGACCAAAGAAAATTTTAAGCATTTTTGACATCTTTCCTCCCCAACAAAGCTGCCCCTCGCCTGCAAGGGGGTGGTCCCCTGTAAGGGCGAATCCTGCCTCAGTGGCAGCTCCGCCTCCCGGCAGATTTGCTCCTCCCTGGGGAGGCAGCTGGAAAGGGCCCTGCCCTGGGCCTCAGGTGACCCGGGCTCTAGTGTGCTGACTCTCTGCTCTCTCTTGGCCTTTGCCAGGGTCTCTCTGCCTCAGCTTCCTCTGTGTTGACCACACATGGGTACGGTTATTCAGCCCCCACTGATCAGGCACAAATTGTGTGCGAGCTGTGCCAATCCATGGTCTAGAGATGAGGAGGCAGAGGCTCAGATGGGTTATTGCGTGGCAGAGGCTCCTTACCCTGCGATAAGGAAATGATATTTAAACCCTAGCAACAAAACTGCTCTCTCCTGACACCAGATCTTGTGTGGTGTTGTGGTTTTGCTTGTTTTTGTTTGTCTGGCTGTTTCTTATTCACAAAGACAATCCTTAGAAACCATCAGTTTCCATGTGCCTTTTCTTCTCAGGCATGCTCTTGTCAACTGAGCCTCCTCCTAACTCTCAGAGTTGAATATTTTAGTGAAAGCAGGCTGAGAATCAATGTAGTGACTTCCCTAACTCTAAACCTTCGGAGTTACTAAGTCTGGCTGGCAGAACTTGGGTTGAGCGAAGATTACTCTCGATGGAAACACTGTGCCCATCACCCTGTACAGCACGTCCACCCATATACACAATGCGCACATCCAACATCCAGTCCTCGCTCTCCAAATCATCCTGTCTTTTAATCTTTGCTTAGAATTAACCTGAATTTGACACTCTCACTGGACAGAGTCCAAGGAACCCCCCACCCCAAGAGGAGATGAGGTAGCACACACCTGTAATCGTAGCACTCAGGAGGCTGAGGCAGGAGGATTGCTGGGCTATATAGTGAGTTCAAGCCCAGCCTGAACTACTTGGCAAGACTGTCTCAAAACACAGGAGAAAAAAAAAAAAAAAAAAGAGGATATGGGGCCTCAACTCAGCCCAGACAGGTTCTTGATATTTCATTGCAGAAAAGCATTTCAGAAGAATCAGTGAGAGATGTAGGCTGATTTATTTCTCAGAGTTAGAAAGTAGGAGAGAAAGGGACATCAGGTTGAGGAGCTGCAGGAGGTTGGGCTCTGAGGGAGAGGATCAGCCTGGCCCATAAACAAGGGATAGATACAGTTTTTTAGTCCAGATGGGCCAAGGTGGGCTAGGGTCATGCTGAACATTGTCGCACTTTTGGTTTTGCGAGCTGCTCAGAAGTCCCTACCGTTAGAGGCAGCGCTCCAGTCTCATGAGACAATGGCTTCTTCTGCAATCCACAGTGTCCCTGAGAAACCCAAAGGGTAGATGAGGAGCATAATGGAAGATAGGTATTGGGAAGCAGGAAGAACGTGTTCAAATGGGAAGGGGAACAAGGAAGGAGAGAGAGGGAAGGGAAAAGGAAGAGAAGAGAGTAGAATGAAAAACGGAAACAAAGCTTTTGTAAATGGGGAGGGGAGACGGGTTGAAGAGAAGGGAGGGGATGGGAAAGAAGAAGTAAGATATATTATGTGCAGGTACAAATCCCTTATGATGAATGTGATCAGTATGTATGATAAATATGTACTAGCAAAAAATAAGTTAAAAACTTAAATATTAAAAAAAAGAAAGAAAGAAATCTACAGTATCCACAGACTCAGGAAAACGACAGAAGTCTTCTGGGTGGTACTTGGTAGTTGAATGTACTTGTAAATTTATTACCTTGTTGTCTTCAGTCTTGAAAGGGGATGAGACAGGTTATGTAAATTTAAGGCTAATCAACTTTTTTGCCAGTTTTTAGACAGACACTCCAAAAATGACCAGTATGCCATTAGGAGTGCAGAGAAGGGATTCGAATCCAAGTTTTAAGGTAAGAAAAGTGAAGGTCAACTTTGTTCTGCTTTTTATTATCCACTGGGCCCCTGTAGTGTAGGAGAAGAGTTACCACTTTTTAGAAAAAGCACTCTGTAAGTCTCTACCATCTCAGAAGAAGACGCAGATCATCTTTTTAATGACTACCAGGTCAAGGGCTCAGCACTGTACCCGGCCTTTGTCCCCATGGTGGCCTTTCACAATCTAGTACTACTGACCACACCCTCACACAATCCTTACAAACTTTCTGTTTAGTCATCATTACTAAGATTACCCAGGGTTTTTCACCAAACTGAATATTTAATCCAAGGTTTTGATCTTTTTGACTTTTGAAATTTTAAATTATTTCCCTTGATATATAGTGATATATTTTGACTTATCAAAAATATTTGGTATTTCCAAACTTGTAAAAATAATGTGCTGTAATATCTAGAAATATATGGAATTAAAATGATGTTATAGTACTGGTTCTTAAATGCTTGCGAGTTGATGCTGAAATGCTTTTCTAGAATTTACTTTCCAGAATAAGTTGGGTTGGATTTTGCAGTGATTCATTCCTTGTCTATTTTCACTTTAAACATAAAGAAAAATAATGTTGCCATTAATAATTTACTATAGAAATCCAAAGGCAGAGTACATAGTGTGAAGGACCCTCAAACTGAGTATAGGACCTAGAAAATTGACAAATCTGAAGAACTGAGAGATAAAAGATTGCAGAAAGATGGACAGACACAAAGACCTGTGGGCACAATGACCAGACCAACACAGTCTTGTGGAAGAGCTGAGGAAGAGCGAGAAGGGCGGAGGGAACGTTTGAGGAAATAACAGCACTCAACTTTCTAAGATGGAAGATGAAAAGATAAACATGCAAGGAACGCAACAACTACAAGGAGGAAGAGCAGAAAGGACTCTGCACTGCACACAGTAAGATCACACTGGAGAGGACCAGACACGAAGAGTAAAATTTGAAACAGCCAGAGTGAGGTGACTTCTCACATGCATACAGTCTTCAATAAGGATTAGCTGGAGATTTCTCATCATAAATTTTTATCAGAAAAGAACAAGTACTGGTTAGAATGTAAAAAAACTACGGAGCCCTCAGGCTCTACAGTGGGAATCTTAAATGGTACCAATTCTACAAACAACACAAATAGAAAAAAATAAAGGAACAAGGGCTCCAGCAATTCTACTTCCAATTGTGTATTCAAAAGACTTGAGAGCAGAGTCCTGAAGAGGTATTTGTGCACCAACACTCATAGAAGCATCACTACAATAGCCAAAATAGGGAAGCATCCAAAGTGCATCGACAAATGCAATGTAAGAAAAATGTCATAATTGCACACACTGCAAGATTAATCTGCCTGCAAAGACATAGGAAACTCCATCATGCTGCAGCATGGATGACTCTCAACAATGTTACATAAGTCAGGGCTCTACCAGCCCCAGACAAAGAACCCACATTGTTCTCTGTGCTGTGAGATACCATGCCACACAAAAGGAAGTTACTAGCAAAACAGCATGTAAGCTTTATCTGTATTTATAGCTGCTCTCCATTGCTCACATCCCTCCTGAGCTTTGCCTCCTGTCAGGTTATCAGAGGCATTAGATTCTCATAGGAGGTGAACTCTACTGTGAACGGTGCATGTGAAGGATCTATGTGTGTGCTCCTTATAATAACCTAATGCCTGATGATCTGAGGTGGAGCTGAGGCAGCGATGCTAGCACTGGGGAGTGGCTGCAAATATAGACTACCATTAGCATAGATATTTGCACAGAGACCATAATAAACCAACTGCTCACAGACTCAGATCAAACCCCATCCATGACTGGCAAGTAAAAATTAAACTCCATCTGATGGCAGGATCCATAGTGGCAAGTGAGTTGATGCACTTTCATTGTATGGTAGCAACCGGTGGCAGGATTTAAGTCAGAATCCAATGCTTCTCGGCAATCAAGATCTCCTCTGCTCTATCTTTTCAGTCTACAGCTTTACTGAAGCTTCTTTTCTGGCCAAACTCACAATGTTTTAAATCATCCTGCTGGGTTGTTTGCTCTTGATTCTCAACATAAATCTGGCTGAAAGCGCCCAACAGTACCCATGCCACAGCCTTCTTCTGTCAGATTAATTGGTCCACTGCCCTTAATCTTAGTCTAAGGCAGTCTCTGGACATGAGCAAAATGCAGACAAACTTTGTGCCAAGGTATAACACACATTGTCTGGATCCAAAGACCAGTGCAGTCCTTCTTCCCAGCAGAAACCTTCTGAGCCTGGTCTTTATCAGCAGGATTTCTATCAGCCTTCTGGGCTCCTGAGCTCTGACCAGAATCTCCCATCAAGTACCACCTAAGGTATTCCAGCTGTACTTTTCCAGCTGGCATCTCTGAGCCTTCCCAGTCTTTTCCCACAAGCCATTCCCCAAAACTCCTGAACCACATGGTCAGGTACAGTCACAACAACAACCCCACTTCTCTGGTACAAACTCAGTCTTAGTTACTTCTCTCTCATTGCTGAGACAAAATACCTGACAGCCAAAGTTAAAGGGACAAAGGTTTACTTAGCTCACGGCTTATAGAGATTTTGATCCATAATCGGCTGGCTCCAAGGCAGGGAGGCATGGCAGACAGGCCTCAAAGAGGAGAAACATTCATGGCCATCAGAATGTTGCGTAGCGACAAGGGACAACCAGAGCTGTTTCTATCCCTTATATATTATCCAGGCTACTTAGGGTGGGTAGCAGTCACACCCTTAATCCTAGAGCCTTGGCGTTTAGGGTTGCACCATGAATCAATCCCAGCATCACACACTCTTGATCTGGCCACCTCTGAAAAAGCCCCACCTATGACTGCATGAGGCTTTGGGTGGACATCTAGACACAGCCATAACAGTGCACAATAAATGTAATGCATTCAAAGCATCCCAAAATGACCTCCACCCAACATCTATGGGAAAATTCTCTTCTGTGACGCTGGTCACTGATGGTAGAAAGGGTGGAAATCACTGATATAAGTGACACTGACAAATCACATTATTGCAGATAAATACAGGAATTTGTTTCTCTAAGGTATTCACAGACAGCAAACTATAGTGATGGGAAGTGGAAAGGCACATGGCAGAGTCAAGGAGGGAGACAGAGTCTGATCTGTTCTCCAGGTCTGATCTGAGCCTTGTCAGATGGGAGGTGGTTGTGGGAAGCAGAGAATACGAGCGCCCACAACACCACTCCGCCATGAGTTTGAAAGGGTTAAAAGCAAGAGAATGTGTTGTGTGCATTTCAAAATGGTGAAAATGGGAATACAGGTAGATAATTGCCCAGAATAACTCCGCTCCATGGCCTCAGTGCACCACATAAGTTCATAGCATATGCAATTGCATCAGCCCTCTCACCTGCACCCTGCAAAACTGAGCCCCTGTGTGCCTTAATCTACTGGACTAGAAACGGAGGCAGGCTTTCCTTTAACAACATTTCTGAAAGCAGTACCTTCAATGCACAAACCCACTTAGTACCTTCTATATGACTACAGAACAGTAGAGTTAATGAAGCATTTGGAAGACAGAGAGAATGTAAGAGGGAATGAAAAAGAGAGAGTTGTGAAGAAAGTGATAGAAAGATGTCTGCTTATCAACAGATTACTGGTTAAGTGTTTTACCTCCAAGTGGAATCTCTCACAAATATATTTACCCAACATTATCCCAAATTCCAAGGCAAGGGTTAGGGCGGCGTTATACACATATTGAAGAACATCTCCTAGCACTCATGGAATGATTGCTCCTACACGGTGGAATGTTTGAGGATGCTGCATGAAGAAATTGAAGTGGAAATGCCATGTATACTCTCAATATCTAACCTTTTACTTTCAGGCCTACATAAGGCAGATGCCATGGAAAGGGAAAATGCAAGTTTTCCCAACACATTTGTCCTGCTGGGCTTCTCAGAGTTTCCGTGGCTGGAGACGCCCCTCTCTGCAGTGGTCCTGGTCTCCTACATCCTCACCCTGGTGGGGAACAGCTCCATCATCCTCCTCTCCCTGGTGGACCCCAGACTCCAGACGCCCATGTACTTCTTCCTGGACAACCTCTCCCTGCTGGACCTGTGTATCACCTGCACCATTGTGCCCCAGCTGCTGGCCAACCTCTGGGGACCAGACAAGACAATTGCTGCCTGGGGCTGCATCACACAATCCTACCTCTTTCACTGGATAGGCTGCACTGAATGCATCCTGCTGGCCGTGATGGCCATTGATCGCTGTGTAGCCATCTGCTGGCCCCTCCAGTACACTCTCATCATGCGTCCCTGGGTGTGTGTGCACATGGCAGCTGCCTGCTGGTCCAGTGGCTTGGCTAATGCTCTGATCCAAGCCACACTCACCTTCCAGCTCCCCCTCTGTGGACGCCACATCCTGGACCACTTCTTCTGTGAGGTGCCTGTGCTCATCGAGCTGGCCTGTGGGGACACCTCTGCTAATGACCTGGCCCTAGCTGTAGGAGCCATCCCTTTTGTAGTGGTGGCTCCTCTGGTGGTGATCATCTCCTATATCTTCATTTCCAGATGTGTACTGAAGCTACCTTCAGCTGAAGGAAGGCACAAAGCACTGAGCACATGCAGTTCTCACTTGTTGGTGGTCACTTTGTATTTTGGACCAAGCATCTACATGTACCTCCAGCCCCCTGCCAAAAGTTCCCAGGGCAAGTTCACATCCTTCTTCTACTGCATTGTCACCCCACTGCTCAACCCACTCATCTACACCCTGAGAAACAAAGATGTGAAGAGAACATGGAGGAGAATCCTACAATCTTGGGGTGTGGTGAAGCCATTAGAAGCCAGATGATTTCTGCCTGTCTCCTGGAGCAACAACATGCACAGATCAGTTACTGCTAGCATGTCTGCTTTTCCAAATGTGTGTCCATGGCTCCACAGAAGAGGTTCCTTCTCCAAATATCAGTTAGTCTGTTCTCTTAAGTTACATTCTCATTGCTGGGACAAAATACCCAATTCCCAAAAGTTAAAGGAAGAGGGGCTTATTTTAGCTCAGAGTTTGCAGAGGTTTCAGTCCCTAGTAGGCTGGCTCCAAGGCAGGGCAGCATACCAAAGGGGCAGGGCAGAGGAGGCTTTCTCATGTCATGGCAGCAGAAAGTAGCAAGCCATCAAGGGAGGCCTTTCCAGGCCATGCCCCCAGTGACCCCCACCTCTTCCCATGAGACTTCACTTCCCAACATCACACCAAACTATAAACCCATCAGTGGACTAATCCAGTATCACACACCCATGGTCCAGTCATCTCCCAGTAGCCCCACCCATGAAGTATAAGGCTTTGGGAGTAAATCTAGATATAAACAATAATATTTCACCTCTGCCTCCAAAAGACTCATGTGCATTCCTTTAGCAAAATGCATCTAGTTCATCTCTAAGGTACCAAAGTCCTAACAGTTTCAGCATTGCTGAAAAGTTCAAGTCCAAATTCTCCTCTGAGATTTAAGGCACTCTTACCTGTGAGCCTCTGTAAAAATTAAAAATAAGGTTTAAAAATTCCAACATTCAATAGCACAAGGTAAACATTACAATTCCAAAAGGTGAAAGCAGTGGATGGAAAGAATGGGACCAAAGCAAGACCAAAATCCAGCAGGGCAAACAATGAATCACTTAGCTCCATGTCTAGCACCCACAGCAATCTGTGGCAAGATATAAACCCTAAAGGGCTTGGGTGGCCCTTCCAAGTGGTACTGCCAGTGGTTGTAGCTCTTATGGCCTCCTTCTTGGGCCAGCTTTACTCACTTTTTGCATCTTGCCTCAGACAACCCACATTCCTGGCTTCCCCAACATTCCGGGGTCTACCCTGCACCTTTGGCTTCACATTCACAGCTTCACATATTGCCCTCTCAAGGGCACACTGCCTGGCCTTCCAGGCTTTCTGAAATCTGGGAGAAAATATTATAGGCAGCTAAGTTAGATAGAAATTCATATACACTCAAAGAGAGGCTGGGCTCTCAAGAAAGTCAGCACAAAAATAAGGACATCAGAATTGTGTCTGGAGGCACACCTTAAGAAAGCCAAGCCTCAAAGTAAGATGCAATGGCTAGGCCTACATGCCTCCCCAAGGGATAAACAATAACTTGATATTATAATGTAATTAACACCACCTGGTCCAGTAAGTCCAGATAGGTATGAGTCACCCAAGTGGGTGGGTGACTAGAGCATCTGGACCCATCCTTTCCCAAAATGCCTTTGTTCTTTCCATGTACCATTGCTATGTGACTCATTTTCCTATTGGATCAATATTAGCTATACTTGTAATTCTATAAGTTGATGGTAGTTTGATCTATGTTGAGCCCATGTTGTGACATTACTGTATAATTACCTCTGACAATGGGCTTTGGTGGCAACCCACTTTCAAGACCCCTCCAGTTTCTCAGGAGCTATCTCTCAATAAACCTTTCCTACTCTTAACCTCTGTTGTCCTTTGGAATTCATTCTTCTATGTTTGAGGGACACAAACTCAGCACATCTGACATCTGGCTGGTTGGGAGTTATATTTCTCCTATATCAGAAGCCTTCCTGACCCCACAACTCTCACATCCTGCATGCATCCAAAGCCAGAACCATGTGGGTGATGCCAAGGTCTGCTGCCAGCTGTAGCAGTAGCCAGGCTTCTTTCTCTGTTGATTGTACCAGTTGAGTGTCCAGACTGCTGAGTGCTATAACTCAATCCTAAGGAACACATTACCTAGGCCACTGCCACTCTGGAACATGGTGCCTTATGACTCTCTTTTCAAAGCAGTCTTTCACTTTACAATTTTGAGGCTGCAAAATGTGGAGTCCTGCTGGTTTTTGTGATGCCCTTAGGCCATCTTTTCTATTGTCTGGTTCCAAAATACTCGGCTTTTTAATGCTACACTTTTCACCAACCAAATTCTTCTCTGCTCCATCTTTGTGGACTGCAACTTTACCAGAGCTTTCATTCTGGCCAAGCTCAAAACACTTTAAATCATCCTGCTGGCCTCTTTGCTCTTGATTCTCAAGATAGAGCTGGCTAAAAGCCTCCAACAGAAGCCATGCCACCACCTCAACTTTAGACTGCCTGAAATTTCTTCCAGAAGTTTAATTAGTCCTAAACCCTTAAACTCAATCTCTCCCAAAATCTCTGGATACTAGCAAAATGCAGACAAATTTTCTGCCAGACCATAACACACATCCTGGAGTCCAAATGCCAATGTAGTTCTTGTGTTATTGGGTAGCTCCCTCTAAAAGTGGCTTGCCAATTAAATGTTACCAGGTTCTGAGTTGTTTACCTCTCCCTCTGGAGGTAGATTCCAGGTTCTTCTTGTCTCAAAGAACTGAACAAAACAAGCAAAAAGCAGTGGCCAAGCAAAAGCTAAGAGTTAGAGAGAAACTGGCTCTGCAGAGCAAGCAGGGGCTGAGTAAAAAGAGAAAAAACAACAATAAAAGGACGCCCTGGAGAAAACAGAGTGGGCTACTGTGCAGAGCGTCTCGATAGCAAGTTCTTGGTGTCTGCATCCTTTATACAGTCCAAACCTCAAGGAATCTTATGAAAACTTCTAAATACAGGTCCTGAGAGATGGTGCAAGGATCCCACACCCCAGGCTGACATCAGATCTAGGCCATCCTCTTGAAAACCTACTGGAGTTCTTGCGAGAAATCCATGTATAGGGCTTTGGGAATCATTCTGCACATGTGTTCTGGGATCTTGTAATTAACAGGTCATGTCCACTTCCCCAGCCAGCTCTGTCACACCCTGATCTCCTATATCACTTGTTCCCAACTGAAACCTTCTGAGCCTGATCTTTACTGGCTGCATTTCTATCAGTCTTCTGAACTCCAACAAGAATCTCCCACCAGGCTTAGCTTACGATGTTCTAGGGCTGCTTCTTCAGCTGGCATCTCCAAATCCTTCCAAACTCTTCTCCCAACCAATTCCAAACCTTCTGAATGATATGGTCAGATAGTGTCACAGCAACAACCCCACCCTTAGTACCAAAATCTGTTTCAGGTACTTTCTCATTGCACGACAAAATGCCCATACCCACAAGTTAAAAGTTAGCTCACAGTCTATAGAGGTTTCAGTCCATAGTTAGCTGGCTCCAAAACAGGATGGCAAGGTAGAGAAGGCTTGTTTAGAGTGAGGCCAGGAGACAGACAGAAGCTAACCGATAGGGCACAGGTCCGGATTAGTTCACTTACATAAACTGAAGGTCAGGGCTTAAGTGATTTGACATACAAAGGGCCTGAATAACTTGAGTAAACTATGAGGGCCTAAAGGACATAGGACAGGTTCCTAAACAAGCTGGAAAGAGCCTCAGAGGAACTGAAATGCAAACAAGTCAGCCTGCTTCCAGGCATCAAAGGCCAGGCAGCAATCAGCAGCATTCCTGCACTCTGTCGTAGTATGTGGGTTGTTTCATGTTATTGATGATGTCCTTGGTGAGCAAAAGCTTTTTAATAGGATGAAATCTCCGTTGTTGATTCTTTGTATTATTTCCTGCGTGATTGGCGGTTTGTTCATGAAATCTTTGCCTACACCTATATCTTCAGGTGTTCTATCTATTCTCTCTCCAATACATTTAGTGTTTCCATTTTAAAGTTTAGATCTTTGATCCATTTCAATTTTAGTTTGGTGCATGGTCTTTGGCATGAATTTGAGTCTTTTCTTTAATATTTTTTATAAGCCTGGCTATGAGTTTATCAATTTTATTTCATCTTCTAAAGAACCAACTCTTCAATTCATTGATTCTTTGTATTGTTTCCTTTTTTTTTTTTTTTTGTGGGTACCGGGGGTCGACCTCAGGGCCTCATGTGCCAGCAGGCGCCCATGCCGCTGAGCGATATCAACGGCCCCTTTTTCGTATGTGGGTTCCGGGAGTCGAACTCAGGCCCTCGCGCTTGCCAGGCAGGCGCTTACGCCGCTGAGCCATCTCACCAGCCCCTGTATTGTTTTCTTAGTCTCAGTTACATTGATTTCTGCTCTTATCTTCATAATTTCCTCCCTTGTACAACCTTTGCATTTGATTTGTTCTTCTTTTTCTAGAAGTTTGAGGTTCAGCATTAGGGTTTTTTTTATTTGAGCTCAATTTTTCTGACATGAGAACCCACCACTATAAATTTCCCTCTGAGGACTGTTTTAACTGCACCCCATATGTTCTGGTATGATGTATCAGCATTAATTGTAGATACTCTTTAATTTCTTTAATTTCATCTGTGATCCATTGGTTGTTATTTAATTTCTAGTTGTTTATGTAGTTTTTGTGATTTCTTTTGCCATTGATTTCCAATTTCATTGCACTATGGTCCAATAAGATGCATGGGATAATTTCAGTTCTTTTGCATTTACTTAAGCATGTTCTATGGGCTAGTATATGGTCTATTTTGGAGAAGATCCCATGTGCAGCTGAGAAGAATGTGTATTCTGATGTTGTGGGGTGGAACACTCTGCAGACATCCACTGAATCCATTTGTTCATGGCTTTGGTTAGTTCATATATTTCTTTATTGATTTTTGTCTAGTTAATGTGTCAATTTGTGACTGTGGAGTATTAAGGTCCCCCATTACAACTGTGTTAGTGCTTACATGATTTTTCATAACCGTTAATATTTGTTTTATGTAGTTGGGTGCAATGGTATTTGGTCGATATATATTTATGATTGTTATCTCTTCTTCTTGGAGTTTTCCCTTAACGAGTATGTAGTGAACTTCTTCATCTCTTTTGATCAGTCTTGACTTAAAGTTCACATTGTCTGTGAATAGAATAGCTACCATGGTTTTTTCCGGGTTCCTATCACATGGAGTATTGTTTTCCATACTTCGACTTTCAGTCTATGATTTTCTTTTTAAGTTAAATGTGTTTCTTGTATGCAGCATATTGTTGGATTGTGTTTCTTGAAGTGGCCCAGGACTGTAAGGCTGCTGGGGTTTGCCCCAAACACTTCACCTCACTTACCAGCTGCTGGTTCTGTGGGACCTTTCAGGAACCAGTGTACCACCACACTGGGCCTGCTCCACCAGAGTGTGCTGGACCTTCTCCACTGGGGCACAGGGTGCAGGGCATGCTCATTTCTGGGCGCGTTGTATATTTTAATCAAATGTGTCTGAACAATGCATTCTTGTGACATCTTTCTCATCTTGCATTGAAATCTAAAAGCTGACATTAACAAAAGGATGAGAAATAAAGGGGAAGTAATGACTGCAGGTTCATGGATGTGGAAGGATGAGAGGGAGGCATCCCAAGTCTCAACATGTTTCTCTTTAGAAGGACAGGGCCATACCACCTCCAGTATCTTCTACCTCAGTTCTCTTTGCTCTTTCAGTGCCCTCTGCCACAAATGATACCTTTTCATAGTTTCTTTCCTTTTGGAGGGGAATTTTGACCACACAGCAGTGCTTTTTAGTAATACTCTGAATAGAATAACACTTGCTTACTGTGAGGTAGAATAAGAGGGTTTGTAAAAATCACTGGATAAGGTTAAAACATTGGCAACCAGCCCTGGGCTCTCAGGTAGATGCATTACAAAAGACCACAGATGAAAGCTGAAGTGTACTTTCTGTGATGTTGACTCTTGATTGTCAATTTGATCAATGTGAGTTCATACCAAGCCCAGAGTCTCATCTGAGACCCATAGCTGTGAGTGCCCCATAAAATGCAAAATTCAAGTTCAGAACCCCAATACACAATGGCACAGGGTAAACATTCCCATTCCAAAATGGAGTAATAGGCAAATAAAAATGAATTTGACCACAGGAATCCCAGAACCCAGTGGGGCCAACATTAAATCCTCTCACTCCATGTCTGACATACAGGTTACATGGTGGTGAGATGTGAATTCTAGAAAGCTTGTGTGGCCCCATCCCCTGGCCTTCTGGTTGCAGCCCATATGCCTGCTCTTTTGGACTACTTTCACTTATTATCTGTGGCTTTCCTTTGAAGATGTGGTGGATTGACAACTGGTGGTCGACCTGTAACACCCAGCTAAACTGAGTCAGCGTGGTTCTGAGTGTGGAAGGCCCACCTGAGGATTGTTGCCAACAGCATAAAAAGGAGAACTGGAGAGGAAGAAGTGATGCTGTTGGTTCTCCTGGAGAAACTTATCACACTGGCTTTCCTGATAGGAACTCGGCTGTTCTCATCAGAGGACCTCTCTGTTGCTGAGAATGGCTGTGGTAATTGGGGGGGGCCTCTGGTCCTTACCTTGAGAGTTGTTTCCTGGCTCCAGTGCAGATCCCTCAGCCTGCTGGCACAGATCCTTCATCCTGCTGACACAGACTTTCTAACTTCCACCATTGACCTTTGGGCCTTCCCAGCACAGATCCATGAAACAGACTTGCGTGAGACATTGTCATGGGCTCTAGGCCTCCAGTTGAATTTGTAGGGGCATTGTCATGGGCTTTAGGTCTTTAGCTGGATTCATGGAGAACACTGCTGTAGGATCCAGGCCCTCAGCTGGATTCTTTGGGTCTCTAGTGTGTGGACAGATGTTCTGCATTCTTTTGTATTTGACTCTTTGGGTGACTACTATAAAATAATCCTATAAATTATGTGTCCTGTATTAAATTGTCTCCCTTGCAAACCCTGACTACAACAAATTTGGTACCAGGGAAGTGGGGTTGTTGCTATACCTGACCATGTGGTTCAAGAGCCTTTGGGAATGGCTTGTGGAAGAGGTTTGGAAATGTTCTGAGATGCTGGCTGAAAGAGTGAAGCTGGAACACCTTAAGCTATTCTGTATGGGAGATCCTGGTCAGAGCTCAAAAGACCAGAACACTGATAGAAATCCTACTGGTAAAGACCAGGCTTGGGAGGTTTCTGCTGGGAAGAAGGACTGCACTGGCTGCTGGACTCCAGACCATGTATGTTATGGTTTGGCAGAAAGTTTGTCTGCATTTTGCTCATGTCCAGAGACTTTGCCTGAGACTGAGATTCAGGGTGGTGGACTAATTAATCTGGCAAAACAAATTTCAAGGCAGTCTAATGTTGAAGCAATGACATGGCCACTGTTGGGGGCTTTTAGCCAGATTTATGTTGTGAATCAAGAGCAAAAAGCCCAGCAGAATGATTTAAAACATTGCGAGTTTGGCCAGAATAAAGGCTTCAGTAGACTTGTGGATTACAAGGATGAATTGGAGGAGAACATGGTTGTTGAGAAGAACAAGACAATGGAAAAATGAACTAAAGCCTTTTATCTGAATTGCAGGAGATCCCTGTTTGTTAGTATTGCCATGCCCTGTTCTTAAAAGTTAGAGGCAAGCAAGGACTTGATTGTGATAGCTATCTTAAATATGATTTTAATGTAGTTTTTAGATATATGTTTGTAATCAGGTTAATTAGTCAATGTATTGTGGTTTTAACCTTGAATTTTGATCACCCCACTCCTAGTACCAAATTCTGTCTTGGTTACTTTTCTTTCATTGCTGAGACCAAATGCCCGATGCCCAAAATTAAAGAATGAAAGGTTTACTTAGCTCACAGTTTGTGGAGGTTTCAGTCCATACTAGGCTGGCTCCAAGGCAGAGTGGTACATGGCAGAGGGCAACCGTTCACGGCAGCGGAAGACAGCAAAAGCAACAACAGCAAAGGGAGGAGAGTGTGAGAGAGCAAGCCTCTTTCTGTCCCTTATATTGTATGTAGGCTACCCACCCTAGGGTGGGCGTAGCAGTCACACCCATAATCCCAGCACTAGACAATGAATCAATTACAAACTCTAGAAGACTGCCCCCCACGACTGCATGAGGCTTTGGGGGGACATCTAGACACAAACCATAACAGAAGGCAATCCAGCATCCCAGTAATTCTGACCCCTGGGGTCTGCTCCACATCCACATTTATCCCATGACTTCACACACTGTGTTCTCAAAGGCACATGGTTTTGCTTCTCCCATCTTCTTTGAAATCTGGGTGGAAGCCTTCACCAGAAGGATGAATGGATAGAGAAACAGTATAGAAGATACGGATAGTGAGATAAAACTACAGGTTTTAAAATGAAGGAAACGGGCCAGTGAGATAGCTCAGTGGCATAAGTGCTTGCTTGGCAAGCACAAGGTCCTGTGTTCAATTACTGGTACCCATAAAAAAAGTAAATAAATAAATAAAATGAAGGAAATAATGTATTTTGTGACTACAAGGATAAACCTAGGCACATTACACTAAGTTAAATAAGTCACATGTGGAAAAATAAAAACACATGACCAAACATATTTGGAATATAAAAAATTAAGATCATAGAAATAGAGAGGATGATGGTTATTGCTATAGACAGGGAATGGATGAAATGGGAAGAGGTTAATCAAAGAACACAAAGTTTTAGTTGTGCATAATAAATAAGTTCCATATATCTAATATACATTGTGGTGACTATAATTAATAAAATTGTAGGGGAGTTGCAGCGCCGCGGAAGCTCAATTCTACGGACACACGGTGGCAGCTGGCGCCCGGGGAGCCCCCACGGAGGATCCTGAGACAGCGGCGGGGCAGGAGAGCGGCGGAGAATGGCGCTGACCAGCGGTGAGTGTCTCTCAGCCACAGCTGCCCCGCGCCAGAGAGCGACCGGCCGGGCGCCATTGTGGGGGGTGTGGCGAAACTCAGAGCGGCTCGGAAACTGCTCTGGGAACTTGTGCTCCGGACAGGGCAGCACGGGGCCTCTCAATTGAGCCCACGAAAGTGTGCTGAGGACAGCAGGCGAACGAGACTGGACTCTCAGCCACACCTGTCCCGCGCCAGAGAGCGACTGGCCCGGCGCCATTGTGGGGGCGTGGCGAAAAACCAGAGCGGCGGGAACCAGTGCAGGGAACCCGCGCTCCGGACAGCGCGCTGAGCCTCTCAGGCCCAGGGATCGTGAAAGGGCGCTGAGAGCGGAGGCGAGCTAGACTGGTCTCTGCCTGAAAGTACGCGCCTCTGCTCACCGCCCGCCAGAGGGCGCTCCTGGCTTACTGGGACAGACCTGCACAGAACAGGACTCTGTCACAAGGTACCTGCCTACAACAGAGTCAACACCTGGAACTGATTCCTTTTATTTTTTTTATTTTTATTTCTATTTATTATTATTATTTTTTTTCTTCTCACTGATTTGTTTTTTGTTCTGGCGAAGGGTTTTTTGTTTTTGTTTTGTTTAGTTTTGTTTTTTGGTGGGGTTTCATTTTTGATCTGTCTGTTTTATTGCTTTTATCTTCGTTATTGTTTCTGTATGTGTATTTGCTCTTTCCTTCATTATTCTCTCTGGTTTTTTATATGAGTGTAAACAGCGCCTCTAACTTCTTTGTGATTGTGGTCGTGATCTGTTCTTCCTTTTATCCCTTCCTTCTCTTTCTACCACCTGTTCTCTGCACTAGTGTCCCAATTTTAGTGGGATCCCTCTTGGTCCTCTAACCTTACATCTAATTCCTTCCTCTTCTCCCAATACTCTATTTCCTCCTTAACTCATTTTAAATTTAAACTCCTCAGGGAAAAATTGACATACATAGGACTTGTATACTGCATATAATTTTTCTGGTGTGTTTTAGATTTTGTTATATAACCGCAACTCTATACAGCTAAAAGTGGTAAATAACTGGTTAGCTCAGTCTGTCATTTTCTAGGCTGTGTTTGATGCTTTAGTTAACATTATAGCCAAATGTGAAATAATTGTTCTAAACATCTTTCCTTCCTGATATTTCATGATTGAGATTGACTAAGGGACACAGAAAATACAGTGGCACAGTACCAAAGAATCAAGGACTGGGCCAAACAGGTAGCAACTTCGCATACCCAACGAATTGAAGAGGTAGGATCTGGCAGAAAGCTCAAAACATAAAAACAAGCTCCACTTGGAAGATACTGCAGAGAAGTAGTCATCTTCTAAAGATCTTAAACACTAGCAATAAAGTAACCTACTATAGGTAATTTGCAAACATCACCCCAGGAATTAAAGAAAGAAAAAATGAGACGACACTTAAACAAGATGCAACCCCACACATCCAATTCACCAAAGGCAAACCTAGGGAGCAACGAGGTGGGACAATCCGAAAGCCACCCACCTGGCCTATCTGAAGTGGTAACAACAAAGCAACTGAATGAGGTTCTGGAAAAAATTAAAACAGAAATAATCTCACAGATAACTGCAGAGATAATGTCTACAACGAAGACCATGCTTAAGGACACTATAGCTGATACAGACAAAAAAATAGATGAACTTAAGAAAACTATAGAAACCATGAATGCTCAGCATAGGAAAGAAATGGAATCCATAAGGCAGATTCAAGCAGATATCCAAGAGATAAAAAATTCCATTGAAAGTATTTGTAGCAGAATAAGCCAATGCGAGGACAGGATCTCAGATATAGAAGATAGGCTTGCAATTAGTGATCATGAAATGGAAAAATTCTTAAAAATAGCAAGGGACCATGAAAAATCAATTCAACAGCTGCTAGATGACTCAAAGATAAACAACTTAAGAATAATTGGAATAAATGAAAAAGCAGGAGATAACATCAACGACATTAAAACCTTGTTCAAAGACATAATCAGGGAGAACTTTCCTGGAAGAGAAAAGGAATTTGACACCTCTATAAGTGAAGCTTTCAGAACACCAACTAGACATGATCAAAAAAAAACTTCAGCCAGACATATTATAGTCAAGATCCCAGAAATTCAACAGAAGGGCAGAATCTTAAAAGCTGTTAGGGAGAAGAGACAAATCACCTATGAAGGAAAACCCATCAGAATCACAGCTGACTTTTCAGCACAAACCCTCAATTCAAGAAGAGCTTGGAATGATGTATTGCAAGCTCTAAAGGAAAATAATTTTCAGCCCAGATTGATGTACCCTGCAAAACTATCTTTCAAAATTGATGGAGAAATAAAATACTTTCATGACAAAGAACATCTGAGAAAATTTATGACCACCAAACCAGCACTCCAAAATGTTCTGAAGGACATTCTAGAAAGAGATAGGAACCCCAACAGAAGGAATCCACCAGGCAGGGCAAATAATTAAATAGCCGGAAAGCGGAAAAACAAAGAGTGGGAACCAACAACAGGAAAATATCATGACAAGCCAATACATATCAGTTTTAACCATCAATGTTAACTGTCTCAATTCACCAATCAAAAGGCACAGACTGGCGAAATGGATCAAGAAGCAAGATCCAACAATATGCTGTATACAAGAAACACATTTAATTCAGAAAGAAATTCATAGACTGAAAGTCAAAGGATGGAAAACAATACTCCATGCAACAGGAACCCAGAAAAAAGCAGGGGTAGCTATTCTTTTTGCAGACAAAGTGAACTTCAAGCCAAGAAGGATTCAGAGAGATAAAGACGGTCATTACATCCTGGTAAAGGGAACAATCCAAGAGGAAGAGATAACGATCATAAATATATATGTGTCAAATACCAATGCACCCAGCTATATAAAACAAGTACTAAAGGACATGAAAAATCAAATAAGCACTAATACAATTATATTGGGAGATCTCAATACTCCACTGTCACAAAAAGATAGATCAACTGGACAGAAAATCAATAATGAAATAGTAGAACTGAACCAAACTTTTGAACAAATGGACTTAGTAGATGTCTACAGAGTGTTCCACCCCACAACATCAGAATACACATTCTTCTCAGCTGCACATGGGACGTTCTCCAAAATAGACCACATACTAGCTCATAAAACCTGCTTAAATAAATGCAAAGGAATTGAAATTATCCCATGCATATCATCAGACCATAGTGCAATGAAATTGGAAATCAATGGCAAAAGATCCCACAAAAACTCCCTAAACACATGGAAATTAAACAGCATCCTCCTGAACAACCAATGGGTCACAGATGAAATTAAAGAAGAAATTAGTCACTTTCTACAACTGAATGATAATGACAGTACAACATACCGGAACTTATGGGATACAATGAAAGCAGTCCTAAGAGGGAAATTTATAGCATTAAATACTTATATCAGGAAAATAGAGCAAGCGCAAATAAACAACTTAAGGGTGAACCTCGAGCTTCTAGAAAAAGAAGAGCAGGTTAAGCCAAAAGCCCGTACAAGGGAGGAAATTATAAAGATCAGAGCAGAAATTAACGTATTGGAGAATAAAAAAACAATACAAAGAATCAATGAAGCAAAAAGTTGGTTCTTTGAAAGAATAAATAAGATTGACAAACCCTTATCCAACCTTATTAAAAAAAGAAAAGAAAAGACTCAAATCCATGCAATTGAAAATGAAAAGGGTGATATCACGACGGACCCTGCAGAAATCCAGAAGATCATCTATACCTATTTTGAAAATTTATATTCTACTAAGATGGAAAATGCAGAAGAAATGGACAGATTCCTAGATTCATATGAATTACCAAAGCTGAATCAAGAAGATTTAACAATCCTAAATAAACCAATATCAACCAATGAAATTGAAGATGTAATTAAAAACCTCCCAACAAAGAAAAGTCCAGGCCCTGATGGATTCACTGCCGAATTCTACAAGAAATTTAGAGAAGACCTAACGCCCCTACTTCTCAAACTTTTTAATGAAATTGAAAGGGAAGCAATACTCCCAAATTCATTCCTGGAAGCAAGCATTACCCTGATACCAAAACCAGAGAAGGACCCAACTAAGAAAGAGAACTACAGGCCAATCTCCCTAATGAACATAGATGCAAAAATCCTTAATAAGATACTGGCAAACAGAATCCAACAAATCATCAAGAAGATTATACACCATGACCAAGTTGGATTCATCCCAGGGATGCAGGGATGGTTCAACATACGTAAATCAATAAATGTAATACAGCATATTAACAGAACCAAAGACAAAAATCACATGGTCATCTCAATAGATGCAGAAAAAGCTTTTGACAAAGTCCAGCACCTTTTCATGATAAAAACCCTACAGAAAATTGGAATAGAGGGTCTTTATCTCAATCTGGTAAAAGCTATCTATGACAAACCAACAGCCAATATCATACTAAATGGCCAAAAACTGAAAGCCTTCCCTCTAAAATCAGGAACAAGACAAGGATGTCCACTGTCCCCACTCTTATTCAACATAGTTCTGGAAACTTTAGCCAGAGCAATTAGACAAGAGAAAGAAATAAAAGGAATAATGATTGGAAAGGAAGAAGTTAAATTATCATTATTTGCAGATGACATGATACTCTACACAGAAGACCCCAAAAACGCCACTAAAAAACTGCTAGATTTGATAAGCAAATTCAGTAGTGTAGCTGGATACAAAGTCAATACTCAAAAGTCAATAGCCTTCCTGTACACAAATAACAAACTTACTGAAAGAGAAATTAGGGAAACAATACCTTTCACAATAACATCCAAAAAAATGAAATACCTAGGAATCAACCTCACGAAGGATGTAAAAGACCTCTATACTGAAAACTACAGTACTCTGAAAAAGGAGATTGAAGAGGATATCAGAAAATGGAAAGATATCCCTTGCTCCTGGATAGGAAGAACCAATATAGTGAAAATGGCCATACTTCCAAAATTGTTATACAGATTTAATGCAATTCCAATCAAAATTCCAACAGCATATCTCACAGAATTAGAGAAAACAATCCTAAAATTCATTTGGAATCAGAAGAGACCTAGAATAGCAAAGGCAATTCTGGGCAACAAAGGCAAGGCAGGGGGCATCACAATCCCCGACTTGAAATTATACTATAAAGCTACTGTGATAAAAACAGTGTGGTACTGGCAAAAAAACAGACCTGAAGATCAATGGAACAGATTAGAAGATGCTGAAACAACCCCAGACATACTAAGCCACCTTATCTTTGACAAAGGTGAAAACACATTCGCTGGAAGAAAGATAGCCTCTTTAATAAATGGTGCTGGAAAAACTGGCTCTACACATGCCGAAGATTAAAACTAGACCCATATCTTTCACCATGCACTAAACTAAATTCAAAATGGATCAGAGATCTAAATATTAAAACAGAAACATTAAATCTGCTGGAAGGTAGGATAGGTAAAACCCTTGGAGACATTGGTGTAGGCAAAGACTTTATGAATAAAAACTCAACCACACGGGAACTATCCCAAAGAATCAATAACTGGGATCTCATCTTATTAAAAAGCTTTTGCACAGCAAGAGAAACCACCAACAGAGTGAAGAGACAACCCACAATGTGGGAAAAAATGTTTGCCAGCTGTTCCTCAGACAAAGGATTACTATCGAGAACATATAAAGAACTCAAAAAAATCAGACCTCCCAAATTTAAAGACCCACTCCAAAAATGGGCATCTGAGATGAATACACATTTCTCAGATGAAGAAATACTAATGGCAAATAAATATACAAAAAAATGTGCAACATCACTAGTCATTCGAGAGATGCAAATTAAAACAACACTGAGATACCATCTCACCCCAGAAAGAATGGCTACTATAAAGAAATCAACTAATAACAAATGCTGGAGGGGCTGTGGGGAAAAAGGAACCCTTCTCCACTGTTGGTGGGAGTGTCGACTGGTACAGCCACTGTGGAAGTCAGTGTGGAGATTCCTCAAAAAGCTAGGGATGGAGGTCCCATTTGACCCAGCTATTCCCCTTCTGGGCATCTTCCCAGAAGAATTAAAAACATCGTACCACAGCGATATATGTGCACCCATGTTTATAGCAGCACAATTTGTAATAGCCAGATCTTGGAAACAATCCAAATGCCCATCAACCGAGGAATGGATAAGAAAGATGTGGTATTTTTATACAATGGAGTACTATTCAGCCATAAAGAAGGATAAACTGGAGACTTTTATAGGTAAATGGATGCAACTCGAGAAAATACTCATAAGTGAAATAAACCAGAAGCACATGTGTAAGCATCATATTGTCTCTCTAGTATGAGAAACTGAAAGAGTAAATAAGATCCAAAATGTACAATAGACATGGTGAATCAAAAAGAAACTGGTCAAAAGGAAAGAGAGACTGGAATAGGGAAAAGAAAGAAGGGAAAGGGAAAAAAATTGTATATATATATATAAGATGGTTAAGATAGATACACTACGATTTTTACTTAGTTCATTGAAGAGTAAGGTTTGTGCCAATAATGTTTGGATAATTAAATGCTAATGTCTGGTGTCCTGAATAACTAACTTAAAGATAGTAATACGCAATATATTAACCATTGTTACCCTCTTATGTTGTTTTGAAAATTTGTTCTTCTTTTGATTTGTTTTGTTTTTTCTTCTCTTTAAAATAAAATTTAAAAAAAAATTGTATTATATACTTGAAATTTTCTAACCAAGGAGACCTTCAGCGTTTTCACTAAAGAACAGGTAATGTGTGAGATAATGGGTATCTTAATAGTCATTATGATGATAATCATTTCACAGTGTATAGATATATGAAATCACCACATTCTGTACTTTAAGTATGAACAATAACCTTTATTCAATTATACCAGGGAAAAAGAAGCTGGGGAGAACTTAAAAAATAAAAGTGATGTTGAGTATTTTTCCATATTCATGTTGGCCATTTGTATATTTTAGTTTGAAAAATGCCTGTTCAAACCATTTCCCCATTTTTATGAAGATATTTGATTTTTTTAATGTTATTTATATTTTGCTGTTGTTTTTGTACTTTCTTATGTATTCTGGATATTATGCCCTTGTCTGATAATTACTTCGCCATTATTTTCTCCCACTTGGTAGGTTGTCTCTACTCCGTTACTCTTCCCTTTGCTTGGCAGAGATTTTCATTTGAGGTAATCCCACTTGTCTATTTTTGCTTTTCTTGCCTATGCACTTGCATCTTTAACTAGAATATCCTCATGTAGACCAATATCATAGAGTTGTTCCCCGAGTTTTCTTTTATAATTTCTTCTTTTACATTTAAGTCTTTCATCCATTTTGATTGTATACGGTGTTGTACAGGAGACCACTTCTGTTCTTTTACATGTGGACACCAAGTTATTCAGGAATATTTACTGAAGAGCATGTCCTGACTACATATGTATTATTCTAATTTGTCAAATCATTTGACAGTAATGGTAGGGATTTTTTTCTAAATTTCTATTCATCAACCCTGGATTGTATCTCTATTTTTACACCAATACCATGATGTTTTTCTTGCTTATCTCAGTAGCATGTTTGGAAGCTGGGAGATGCAAATCAATACCACGATACCATATCATCTTGACTCAGAATAGCTATTATAAAAAGACAAAAAATGACAAATGGTGTCAAATATGAGGCTAGAGGGTAACCCTTTAACACTGTTTGTAGGAATGAAAGTTTGTAGAGCCATTACTAAAAAAGTATGAAAGTTCCTTGGAATTAGAGTAGATGTACTTATGACCATGTGGTCCCACCAGTGCATACTTCTTAAAAGGAAATTAAATCAGTGCAGCCAAAAGACATCTGCACTCCCATGTGTATTCCAGTACCATTTACAATGGCCCAGACATGGAATCAAACAAGGTTCCCCCCACAACGAGTGGTAGATACACACAGTGGGATACTATAGTCACATACAGGAAAAATTCTGTCATTTGTGGCAACATGGATGCAACTGGAGTCCCTAATAGAGAACATAAACCAAGCACAGAAAGGGAGATGTGGTTTAACACATATGGGGAATCTAACAAAACTGTCCTCACAGAACAGTGATTCCAGGAGACAAGGAATGGGGAGACCAAGATGAGGGAGAGGAGAAATTGCTAATAGGTGCAGATCCACAGCCCAGGGAGGAAAGAATGCTGCGTTGTATTACACAGATGTGTGTTATGGTTGACAATATTGTATCATACAACTCGGCACAGCTAGAGAGAGGATGCAAAGGACCTCATCAAAAGGCAGGAATATACATTTGCAGTGATCAAAAGCCTAAGTATTTGAGTTAATCAACAAACTATGTACAAATGTGTTAAAACAGAAGATTGTATCACATAAAGAAGTACAACTATTACTTGCCAATAAAATATACTTTTAAAATAAAAAAGGAATTAAATAATGCTTCAGTATCACATGTAATAAACAATAGCATGAAAACATAATTGCATTTTTAAAACTTCTGAAAGCAAGCTTATATTCCTTTCTGAAACACAATATTATTTTCAAGGACTTTAACATTTTAAAGATACAAAGGAGTTATGATGCTATAAAAAGTAGATACTAAACCCAAAGACGTCCACAAAGACAATGGACAAGTCCAGCAACTATTGAATCAATAAATGTAAATTATTTTTTGTTTCAAGGATTCTGAATTCAGTGGAGATGACAGCATTCACCAACAGCTCTCCTTGCTCCTTCTCTCTCCCTTTGCTAACCTCCTTGTGGCCTGTGCCCTTGGTCCCACTCCTCCCCATTCCCACAGCTGTCACAGCTGATGCTCCCTGGGTCCTAGATCCCTCTCCATTTAGGGAGCTCTGTTTCTCCACACCCAACACCTGGCCCTGGTCTAGAGGATGCTGGACAGGTGATGGGGACCTGTGGCTACAGGGACAGAAGGGCCTCTTCAGGAGTCACACATGCATTACCTTTCATTGCAACAGGATGAGCACAGAAGCAGGTGGGTGGAGATATCATAGACCTGTGCTAAGCCTCAACCGTACACATTTGGTGAAAACTTGCTCTCTGAACTAAGCTTGCACCAGCCCTTCACCAGTCCTTATTGTGTGGAAAGGGCATTGTGTTCAATAAGGTGTTCAAAACCAAGCCAGGCAGTTGAATCTCCTGCAAAGCTTTCTGAGGGGTAACAAATGCCAACAGTGGAAGACTGGATCCAAGGGATGGTCTTGAGACAGGAGATAGATGGTGTGGGAGACATCCTAGCATTAGGTTCATGATTAACAGGATGCCTCCTGGTTCTTGAAGACCATATTTCCTTAACATCTTGACATGACCTCACAAATCCTCTCCTACTCTTATCACACTCCTTGAATTCTGCCATGAGCCCAAATATACATGTTGTATCTCTTTTAGGGCACCCAAGGGTGACCACATGGCCATTCTGACATCATTACCATTGTGGATTGCACACTCTCCCTCCAGACTTACTCTCCTGCACTGGTTACAACAAGACCCATATAAAGGCAAAAATGGCCCTCCCAGTGTGAGGATGGACGCTCCCAATTAATAGGACAGAGTCCGCTTAGTCCCAGCACAAGACATAAGAAAGTCCCCCCAAATAAACCTCAAAACCTAAAGGGGAAAGGACCTCTAAGGTCAAACCCACTCAAGTTTCATCAGCCCATTGCCCACCCGAGCACTGAACCTTCCTTTAACAAATCCTCTGCCCTTACTACTGCTGTGTTCTGCTCAATTCCTTGTCCAGGACACAAAGAGCCAGATGTGTGGGGTAAGACTGACACCAGCTGTTGGTCAGAGGCTCAAAGGTGAAGGAAGCACACTACAAGAAAAATGGTACTGACACACAAAATATTTTACACCACTACCAGAAAGTTGCCTCATGTACAGAAAATAGTACCTAACCAGCTAAAGAGCTCCACGATTTTCTAGAGCAGTGATGTGTTTCTACGTAAAGGGTGCTGCCTCAAATAAAATTAAAGATGAAAGTTTAAGCACAAATTCCCCGGGGAGTCGTCAGTCCACCCTGCACGTCATCTTTCACAGAGAGCCATGAGAACAGCACGGCGTGGCCAGCATCTGCACACCCATGCGGTTGCATGATGTTTGCTGTTTCGAGGTCTTGCCTTCACCCCCCTCAGGCACATTCCTCAGCGTGAGATGATTCTAAAGACAAATAATCAGGAGGGAAATTCCCTGCAGAGTGCTCATCTCCACACACATGGCCCCGAATTAATGATCTCCCTGCAGTGGCGCAGGTCTCAGAGGATCCGAGCCAGGCGCCCTCAGGAGCCCCTGCGCATCTCTCTCTCTCCTGCCCGGATTCGGATCCCTCCCACCTCGCTCTCCACGAAACCCCAGCCTCTGAGGAGAACCTCCATCACCAGAGCCGGGCCGCAGCTCTCCACCGCTGGCCTCTCACTCCTGCGTCTCTCCCTTCTGCACCTCGAGGTGGGTGAGTGGAGGCCGGGCTGTTCCCGAGCAGGAGCGTTAACTGTTTCTCCTCCAGTGAAGTCCGTGCAGGATCACAGCTGGGTCCCTCTTACTCACCTCATGAGAGTGGGCTCCTCTTGGTCAGATGCAGTAAAATCATAGGAAGCAAAATGAAACCTTTAAGAAGCAAATCTTCTTAAACCTAATTATTACCCCCAATCTCCTATCACCGCACAAAAGGATCTTTTCAGGTCTAAAATTGATGAACGGTAGAAAAGACAATAATTTATACATTTATTAAATAGCTGCTCCAGGCCAAAACAAGGTGCTGGGAAGGCAGGAAACTTAAACTCAGGGCAAACTCCCCAAGCGCTCCCAGGCGGAAGGGGGAGAGACTGCGCTGGAGTCAGAATTCAGAGTAACACGTGGAGACGGAGCCGGGGAGGCGATGGGAGTGTTCCAGAGGGGCCCACGCTGGTGCAGGGCTCGCGGCCATGTGTCCTCCACGGGTCAGCCAGGAGGCAGAGGGAGAAGCCAGCTGTACGAGGGGCCGGGCAGGAGGAGGCGCTGTTCGTAGGAGGTGGGAGCAAGAGTGGACAGGAAGCAGGGACATCATAGAGGTCTCAACACAGGCGGACCTGGGTGTCACATGCCTGTCACCAGGAAGACAGGGCCAGACACCATGGGGAACCACTGCCTGGTCCTCAGCTCTTTGCGCCCTGGATGAAGGAATTCAGTCCACACACGGGCGGCCGTGCAGAAATACATGTAGAATTCAGTGCAGAGTTGATGCACGGAGATTTACAGCCTCAAGGGAGAAGGTGGGCGGTGCCACATGGCCTCTTCCCGAGGGTGACACCGCACGAGTTCCTCCTGGGCGACTGGGAGCTGGGGTGATCACAATGCCAACCAGCCGGTTTCCTTAGAGCTGACTCTGGAACTGCCAAGCGTCTTCCTGCTCCTTCCAGAGATGGTCAGTGTTAACCTCAGGGGCTGTAAGCACACGAGAAAGGTACCAAAGAAATTTTAAGAGATAAACTCTAACCGCACTCAGGTCTCGGGCAAGGCAGAGGGTGTTTAAAGAATGTCCCCTTTCTGCTGCCTGTGGCATCGGCTATGGCAGCCAGGGTGCTGTGCCCCTGGTTCTCCACACAGAGGCCCTGTGTCCCTGGATCTGAGACCTGGTAAGCGATTAGAAATGTATCCTACACCGAGATCTGTGTCTCCTCCTTTCTCTGCAGCTGGCACAAAGAGCTGCTTGGGACCCCCTTTGTCCCTCGGGCCCACTAATGTCTAACAGCCAGCCCAACAATGGGGCCATTTGGGGGGTGCTGTGGGCTTTAAAACAATGAATGACAAAATGGGGGCTGCAACTCCTGGACATCACTCAGCCGGGGGACTCCGAGGAGCGGATGAGGGTGGGTGCACTTGGAAACAGGATCGTCCCCGCGACTGGCGGTGCGTCTGACCTGGCAACGAGGACATCGTGGTTGGCCTGGAGCTCCTTCCTGACTTCACGAGGAGTTACTTTCTCTAATGCTCAAATGCCGATGACCCAAACAATACCAAAGCAGCTGTCATGTGCTGACACTCAGTGAGAATGACTGAAAACACTCGGCTTCTCCGTGCCTGGTTTCCACTCACGTGACGGGCTTCAGGGGCACCTGTGCGGCCGTCAGAGCAGGACCCGCTTCCTCATTACGGTGGGAGGAGGGTCCGCGCTGACACTGCCACATCGTGTGTTCAGCCCACCCGCAGCTAGACGGGCCGATGCCTTATTTTAACCGTTGTGAGCAGTGCTTCTGTGGTGAGGGGAGTGGAGCTGTCTCCACACATGCAGCTCACTTCCTGTGGACAAGTTCCCAGCAGTGAGACTGCTGGGTCATACGGAACTTCTACTTTTCACCTTTTTTTTTTTTTTTTTTTTTTAAGACAGGGTCTCGCTATGTGGCAGACTGGCCTTGAACTTGCTTATGTAGCCCAGGCTGGCCTCGAACACATGGTGATCCTCCTGCCTCAGCCTCCCAAGTGCTGGGATTACAGGCATGCACCACCACACCCTGCTCTTCATTCTAAATTGATTCCCTTATGATTTTTATGTACTTGCTTAGAGGGAACATTTCACATCACATTTCTCTCTCTGCCAAGTGTGAACCCACCTCAATGATGGCACTATTTCTGTGTGACTGTGCTGCTGCCAATAGCATCCAGCCCTTCAAAGCTACCCTTCTACTGTGCACCTCAGACCCTGACCCGATCCCCTTTGCAAACTCTCCAGTAGATCAATTTAAAACGTGGCCTGAAGATGCGAAGTGAACCAGATGCAGCTTGGCCTTACAGAACGTGTTTTCTATAAATGTCGCGGCCTAGACTCTACCTCCGTGAATGAACAAATCCCTCAGGTTTTCTCATTTCCCCGATAGTCTCTGCCTTCCCTGTGTGATCAAAGGAAACTTTCAGACCTCTTTCACAGGTTTAATTCCCAACCAAGCTTCCCATCTCCCCAGCGGAGCAATCGCGGGTAAAGCAGAAAGCTTTGGGTAGGAGGTGGTGGGGAGGACCGGGCCCGGGGCTCAGGGGACTCCGGCTCTGTGCGACAACGCTCTGCTCTCCTGCTCCCTTGCCCAGTGGATCTGCTTCACTTCCTCTGCACTGACGACGTGTGCGCCACGTCACAGCCCACGTATCAAGTGCAGTTGTGTGTAGGCTGCGACAGCCTGTAGTCTGGAGACGAGGAATGGAGGGTCGTTTTGGAGCTGATACATGGCACAGTCTCCTCATCCTGCGATATGGAAATGGCATTCAAACCCGAGCAACAAAACTACTCCCTTCTGACACTGGATCTTGTGTGGCGCTGTGGTTTTGCTTGTGTTTCTTTGCTTGGTTGTCTCTTGTTCACAAACACAGTCCTTTCTGGAATGAAGAAATCATTAGTTTCCGAATGTCTTCTCTCCCCGTGTGTGCTGCTGTCCACCGAGTTTTTTAGCACTCTCAGAGGTGCATACTTTTGTGCAGGCAGGCTGACGAACCCTCAGCGTCACTGAGTCCGGATGGCAGAACTTGGGTTGAGAAAGGATTACTCTCGATGTGAGCACCGTGCCCTTGCCCTTTTCCACACATCCACCCGTATACACAGTGCCCACACCTGACACCCAAACCCACTCTCCGAATCATCCTGTCATTTATCTTTGCTTAGAATTAAGCTGAATTTGATACTCTCACTGGTCAGAGTAATCCCAGGAATCCCCCACCCCAGGAGGACAGGGGGACTCGACTTGGCCCGGGCAGGTTCCTGATGTCTATATCAGAAAAGCATCTCAAGAAGGCTCAGTGAGAGCCACAGGCTGCTTCATTAGGCAGAGTTAGAAAGTAGGAGAGAATGGGAAGGAATTTGAGCTCGAGGAGCTGAAGAAGGGACAGCTTTGACGGAAGGGGTCAGCCTGGCCCACGAAGGAAGGAGTCCAGTTCTTATACGTAGGCTGAGCCTGGCTAGGCGTGGATGGATCTTTGTCTCACTTTTAGTTTGCAAGATAGCCCCAGAGAAGTCCTTAGCTTTAGAGGAGGAATCGGTCTCCATGAGTCTTTCGTTTTTGCTTGCAGAGTCTGTTTTCAGTTTCCTCTGTGTTCCACGGTGACCGCTGGTTTAGGGCAGTGGTGGTGAACCTATGATGCCCATGGTATTTGCTCTTCTTCTAAGACAAAATATGGTAATGTATGAGCTGTTTTATTTTTCTACACTAAAACCTCAGTATTCAGGTTTTATTGCAGTGCTGCCCCTTGCGATAAATAAGTGGGTTTCAGGTTGTAGTTTTGGTGCTCGACTCTAAAAGGTTCGCCATTGCTGGCTCAGGGCAATGACAGGAGACTTCCGGCGCTCATCAGTAATTGAATGTCCCTGTAAATCTCTTATCTCAGTGTCCTCTGTCTTGAAGGGGATGAGACAGGTCATGTAAATGCAGGGCTACTCAACCTGGTTTTGCCAGTTTTTAGATGGACCCTCCCTACACGGCTCTCAGGCCCACGTGGGAGATGAGAAGCCATCTGACCCCAAGTTTTAAGGTGATGAAGGCAGCAACAACTGAATGTCAAGCTTTGCTCTGCTTCTTGTTACTCATCGGACCTCTACAAACCAAGTGAAGAGTTTCTCGTTTTTAAAAAAAGCAGATTTTAATCCCAACCACCTCAGAAGAAAATACAAATCATGGTTTTAATGAGTACCAGGTGAAGGCCTCAAGAGTGTACCAGGCCTCTGTCCCCATGGTGGTCTCCGAGGATCTCAGTACTGCTGACCACACCCTCATAAAATCCTCAGGGTTTATCATGAAACTTAGAGAATATTTGATGCCAGACTTCTGTTTTTTCAACTTTAAGACTGTTGTGTGACATTTTCCATCATATATAATGATAGTTTTTCAAATTATCAGTAATTTTCTATGACTGTCAACATTTGCAAGTTAATAAAAATATTATGCTTTAATATCTAAGAACTTTAGAAATTAAACGCATGTCATAATGCAAGTTGCACATTTCTAGTTGCACTTCTAGAATTCACTTTCCAGAATCAGGTGGGTTCGAATTTCCAGTGATTCTTTCTTGTCTCTTTCCATTTTAAACATAAGGAGAAATAGTATTGTTCCTAAAAAGTCTAGAGAAATTCAAAGGCAGAGCAGAAATTCATTGGCAGGAACCAGCAAAGTGGAGGACAGGACAACTGAAAGCGTCAGGTCTGGAGAATGGAGAATGAGGCTGCAGAAAATTGGACGGACACAAGGACCATGGGCCACAGGGAACCAGACCAGCATGGCACTGCAGGAGACCTCAGAAAGACAGAGAGGGCCGGGGATGTAGCTCAGTGGCGCAGCGCCTGCCTGGCAAGGGTGAGGTCCTGAGTTTCACTCCCAGTACCAAAAAAAAGAAAGAGAGAGAGAGAGAGAGAGAGGGAAAGGACAGAGGGAACATTTGAGGAAAAGCTAGTAACTTTCTAAGATGAAGAAGGGCGAGAATATAAACATGCAAGAAACTCAACAACTACAAGAAGAATGTGCACAAGCAGATTCACACAACACATTCAAATCACACTAAAGAAAATCAAACACCAAAAGTGGAAATGAAAATGGCAAGAGTGAGGGTGACTTTTCACAGGCAAGCAATCTGCAACAACGACCATGGGGGCTTTCTCCTCATAAACGTCATTAACTTGAAACACAGTATCGGTGAAAATGTGGACTACTGGAGTTCTCAGGCCCTATGGTGGGAACGTAAAAAGATAACAGCTGCTACAGGACACAGCATAAACAGAATCAAATGAAATAACACACCATCCAGCAACTCTACTTCCAATTACGTCCTCAAAAGTGTTGAGAGCAAAGTCCTGCAGAGGCATTTGTGCACCAATGGTCATAGAAGCACTACTCGCAGTAGCCAAACTCTGGAAGCTTCCAAAGCTGCATTGGCAGATGAATGCATAAGCGAGGTGTAGTGATTATATACAAGGCAAATGTACTCTAACTTTAAATTCCAACAACTATAGCATGGATGAATATCCACAGCATCATACACGTCAGAGGTCCTGTTGTAGTCAGGGCTTACAAGGGAAAAGATTCAATACAGGAGATAATTTATAGGATTATTTTATAATATACACCCCAAGAGCCAAATGCAAAAGAGTGCTGTAGACCTGCCCACACACTAGAGACCCAAAGAACCCAGCTGAAGACCTAGAGCCCATGGCAATGTTCTCCACAAGTCCAGCTGGAGGCCTAGAGCCCACAATGTCTCATGCAAGTCCATGTCAAGGATCTGTGCTGGGAAGGCCCAAAGGTCAGTGGTGGATGCTAGAAAGTCTGTGCCAGTGGGATGAAGGATCTGTGCCAGCAGGCTGAGGGATCTGCACTGGAGCCAGGAAGTGATGCTCAAAGTAAGGACCAGAGCGCTCCCAAACAGAACTGCAGCCATCCTCAATGACAGCGAGGACCCGAGCTCCTCCAACAATGAGAACAGCCAAGTTCATATCAGGAGGAAGACAGCGTGACAAGCTCCTTCAGGATAATCAACAGCACCACCTCTTGCTCTCCAGTTCTCCTTTTTATGCTGTTGGCAACAGTCCTCAGGTGGGCCCTCCACACCCAGCACCACGCTGATTCAGTTCAGTTGGGCATTACAAGTTGACCGTTAGTTAATCCACCACAGATACCTAACCCCAAACCAAGGACTTGTACAAGCCTGTGGTCTGTTAGGAGCCAAGCTGGACAAAGGGAGGTGCACAGCCAGTGAGCAGTTGAAGCTTCATCTGTCTACACTGCTCCCCATCTCTGCCATGACCACCTGAGCTCTGGCTCCTGTCAGGTCAGCATGGCCTTAGATTCTCTTTGGAGCACGAATCCTACTGTGGATTGCACGTGCAAGGGGTCTGGGTTGCGGGCTCCTTATGGGAATCTAATGCCTGGTGATCTGAGGTGGAGCTGAGGCAGTGATGCCAGCACTGGGGAGCAGCTGCAAACACAGATGAACATTAGCAGACTGATTTGACTGCACAGATACCATAATAAATCAATTGCTTGCAAATTCATATAAAAACCCTACCAGTGTGGCAAGTGACAATTAAGCTGCATGTAAATTAAAGTCAAAATGGAATAGTCTGACATTGCCACAAAAAAAAAAATTGAAAAACCTGCTTTCATTTCTAACATCCTGCCAGGGATATAGCTCAGTGGCACAAGTGCCTGCCTGGCAAGTGCAAGGTCCTGAGTTCAATTCCTGGTACCAAAAAAAAAAGTTACATTTCCAACATCCAGTATTTGCAGCAGGTTTTCTACAATGACAACAAGCAAACTGAGATTACGGAGTAGACAGGATTTAAGCAACACATTTCATGTGTCACTGTTTTCCATTACCCCTAGATGGGACTGTCCAGTTGCAGATAAACAAGCTCCCACATATTTTGCATTATGGCACATTCTATAATTATTTCATTATAATGTAATAATAACAGAAATAAAATACATAATAAATATAATGCAACCTGAACCATCCCAAACCCACCCTAATCCCACCACAGTCCATAGAAAAATTGTTTGCATCAAACCAGTCCCTGATACCAAAATGTTCATGGACTGCTTATATGCGTTAAATAAGCCAACACAATATTGCAAATAATACAGTGTTTTATTTCTCTGAGCTACTTACAGAAGCCAAAACTGTAGAGAATGAAGGGGAATGGTGAGTGCCAGAGTTGGAGAGGGAGCATGGAGACACTGTTTCCTGATCTCAATCTTGTAAAATGAAAGTGGTGTTGGGAGCAAAAGATAATATGAAGGCATCCAACAAGACTCAGCAGTGTGCTTGAAAGCAGTTTAAACAGAGAAAGATGTTTGAACTTTACAATGCAAAAATGGGGTAAGGTAGATAATTCACCAGAATAATGCCATTTGATGGCTTCTTCCCACCACAGAAGTTCATAGCCATAGTGAGCCACTTTGTCTCAACCTCCGCCATGTCCTACTGAGCCTCAGGATCCCTCGCCCTTCTGGACTGAGAGGAAATATGCAACAGAGTCTTCTTACAAACACTCCTGAGAGCAGGCCCCTAAATGTGAGGGGCCAGATGGCCCTTACTACATGCCTATGGAGCATGACAATCAATGAATGGAAGTGGGAGATTCAAAACAAAGGGAAGAGTTGAAGAGGCAGAGAAAGAAAGTGATAGGGAGATGTCCTCATATAAACAGACAACTGACTCAGTGGACTCAACTCAACATAGAATTCCTCATCATGTCTTTGTCTACCTTTATCCCGAATTCCAAGTCAAAGGGTAAGACAGTATTATCTATACATTCAAGAACTTCTCTGAACTGTTATGGGAATTTTTATTACCCTAATAAAGTGAAAAGCTTGAGGGTGCTGCCACAAAATTATTAAAATGGAAAAATCCTGTTAATCCTCAAATTTTGTACCTTTCCTTCTAGGTATACACAAGGCAGATGCCATGGAAAGGGAAAATGTAAGCTTTCCCAACACTTTTGTCCTGCTGGGCTTCTCAGAGTTTCCGTGGCTGGAGATGCCCCTCTCTGCAGTGGTCCTGGTCTCCTACCTCCTCACCCTGGTGGGGAACAGCTCCATTATCCTCCTCTCCCTGCTGGACCCCAGACTCCAGACTCCCATGTACTTCTTCCTGGACAACCTCTCTCTGCTGGACCTCAGTGTCACCTGCACCATCGTGCCCCAGCTGCTGGCCAACCTCTGGGGACCAGACAAGGCCATTGCTGCCTGGGGCTGCATCACACAAGCCTACCTCTTCCACTGGACAGGCTGCACTGAATGCGCCCTGCTGACCGTGATGGCCATTGATCGCTATGTGGCCATCTGCCGGCCCCTCCAGTACACTCTCATCATGCGTCCCTGGGTGTGTGCGCACATGGCAGCTGTCTCCTGGACCAGTGGCCTGGCCAATGCTCTGATCTAAGCCACACTCACCCCCCAGCTTCCCCTCTGTGGACACCACATCCTGGACCACTTCTTCTGTGAGGTGCCTGTGCTCATCAAGCTGGCTTGTGGGGAAACCACTGCCAATGAGCTGGCCCTGACTTTAGGAGTCATCCTTTTTGCATTGTTGGCCCCCCTGATGGTGCTCACCTCCTATACCTTCATTGCCAGGGCTGTACTGAAGCTACCTTCAGCTGAAGGAAGGCACAAGGCACTCAGCACCTGCAGTCCCCACTTGGTGGTGGTCACCATGTACTTTGGACCAGGCATCTACATTTATGTCCACCCTCCGGCTGAGAGTTCCCAGACCAAGTTCCTGTCCTTCTTCTACTGTGATATCACCCTGCTGCTCAACCCACTCATCTACACCCTGAGAAACAAGGATGTGAAGACAGCGTGGAAGAGGATCCTGCAGTCCCAGGGTGGGCTGAAGTCTTAAAGTGCCAGATGCAGGATACAAAACAAACAGTAAAACTCAATATCTTTTCTATGCAGCAATAATTTGCTAAGAACGAAATCAGGAAAATAATTTTATTCACAATAGCTTGAAAAACATAAAGTATCTAAGGATGAATCTAAACAAGAAGGTAAAAGAACTCTACAATGAAAATTCCAGAACACTAAGAAGGAAATTGAAGGAGACACTGGAAGATGGAAAGACTTCCCACGTTCATGGACTGGTAGAATTAATATTATTTAAATGACCATATTACCAAAGAAGTCTGCAGACTCAATGCAATCCCCATCAAACTTCTAATGACGTTCTTCACAGAACTGCAGAAAACAATCCTAAAACTCATACGGAGACAGAAAAGACAGAATAGCCAAAGCAGTCCTAAGTGAAAAACAAAGGATGGAAAACAATGCTCAGTGAGCCGGGACCACAAAAGCAGCAGGGGTAGCAATTTTACTCTGAAAACAGACCTCAAACTGTCAGATGAGGCAAAGAAAGTGAGGGCATATTAGTTCAAGGAAGAATTTGACAGGGAGAGATAACAATCGATACACAGACACCGATTACCAGCACACCCCACTTCATAAAACAGATACTTCTGGACAGAAAATATCAAAAGAATACCAACACAATAATAATGGGGAATCTCAATACCACACTTCTCAAACAGATCTAGTGGACAAAAAAAGCAAAAAAAGAAATATCAGAGCTGAACCACACCTTCAAACAAACAGTCTTGATGGATATCGACAATATTGTGTTGTGCAGGAGTGTTCTACCCTTCTGCAACACAATACTCATGTTTCTCGGCAGCACATGAAGCTTTCCTCAAAATAGACCACACAGTGACCTATAAAATTTGCTTAAATAAATACAAAAGAATGAAAGTTATTCCATGTAGAGTAACAGATCATAGTGCAGAGAAACTAGAAAATAGTGGCAAAAGAAACCACAGAAATTTTACAAATGCCTGGACATTAAATAACACACTCCTGAATATTCAATGGGTCACAGAAGAGATCAAAGGAAAAATTAAAGGGAGTTCCTAGAATTAAACAATAATGCCAGTACAACACACCACAACCTATGGGACTCAATGAAAGCAGTCCTAAGAGGAAAGTTTATACCTGTGAATGTCCACACCAGAAAAACAGAGTGAGCCCAAATAAGAAACCTAATGATATACTTCAAGGTCCTAGAAAAACGAGAATAATCCATTGTTGGTGGGAATGTAAACTTGTACAACCACTATGGAAATCAGTATGGAAATTCTTTTTTTAAAAACTAACAATAAAAATTCCACTTGACCCAGCTATTTCCCTCCTAGGTTCCAGAAAAAGTTAAAGACATCATATTACACTGATACATGCATACCTATATTTATAGTGACACAATTTATAATAGCTAAATCTATATGTCCATCAACAGATTAGTAGATGAAGAAAATAGATGAAGATTAGTACATGGAGAAAATGTAGTACTGTATTAATACACAATGGTTTACTATTCTGCTACAAAGAAAGAAATTTGAGTCATTTGTAGAAAAACGGATATACCTTGAGACAATGTTAAGTGAAATAAACTAGACAAGTAAGCTTATATATGGCATGATTTCTCTTAAATGAGAAACCCAACGTATAATAATTTTAAGAATAAAGTAAAAGATAATAGAAAATGGGGAGACAGATAATTTGCAAATGGGACGGGGACAAAGGGATGGAAGGAGATGGAAGAGAGGAGAGGGAGAGGGAAAGTGAAAAGAATTAAGGTATTATGTGCATGTACCAACTCTCCATGATTAACATAATCCTTATGTACTGATACATACACTAATAAAAAATTTTCTAATTTTAAAATAGAAACCCGCACAACTACAGCCATCTGACACTTGACAAAGGAAGCAAAAACATAATTTGGGTAAAAGTCTTTTTAACAAACTGTGCCGGAAAAACTGGATAACAATACAAAGAATATTGGAACTAGAGACCTACCTCTTGCCCTGTACAAAAATCAATCAAATAGATCAAAGACCTGAGTGTAGGACCTGAACTTTTGGAACATCTCCAAGAAAACATATGGGAAACACTTAAAGTCATAGCCAGGCAGGAAGACTTCCACACAGGACGTCCGTAACACAGGAACCAACAAATGGGACTAGGTCAAATTAAAAAGTTTCCACACAGCAAAGGAAGCAACCAACAGATTGAAGAGAAGACCCACAGAATGGGAGAAAATCTCTGGCATCTACTCTTCTGACACAAGATTAATACCTAGAATATAAAAAGAACTCAAAAAAAAAAAAACTTAACGCCAAAAAGATCAAATAACCCAATTAATACATGGACAAATGAACAGAACTTCTCCAAAGAAGTTTCGGTGGCCAATACATATGTGGGAAAATGTTCAAAGTCTTTATCCATTAGAGAAATGCAAGTCACAACCACACTGAGATTCCACACCCCAGTTGGAATGACTATTGTCAAGAATACAGAAAACAGGGGCCGGTGAGATAGCTCAATGGCATAAGCACCTGCCCGGCAAGCGTGAGGTCCTGAGTTTGACTCCCGGTACCCACATAGAAAAAAGGGCCAGTGATATCGCTCAGCGGTACGGGTGCCTGCTGGCGCACGAGGTCCTGAGTTCAACCCCCGGTACCCACACACGAAAAAAAAAAGAATACAAAAAACAATAAGTTCTGGCAAGGATGCGGGGAAGGGGCAGAAACATTTCTACACTGCTGGTGGAATGTAAATAGCACAGCTCCTGCAGACATCAGTGTGGAGGTTCTGCAGAAATCTAAACACAGAACTACCATATGGCCAGATCTACCACTTCTTGACATATATGTAAGGGAATTAAAGTTAGCATACTTTAGGGACATCTGCATACCCATGTTTATTGCAGCAACGTTATCAGTAGCCAAGAGATGGAACCAGCATAGGCACTCATCAACAGATGAATGATACAGAAACGTGGCACATCTACTCCGTGGAGTTCTATTCAGCCATAAAGAAGAATGGAATTATGTCATCAGCAGGAAAATGGATAGGACTGGAGACCATCGTGTTCAATGAGATAAGCCAGACTTGGAAAGACAGTATTGCATGTTTTCCCTGATATGTGGAATCTAAAAATGATAACATTGGGGCTGGTGAGATAGCTCAGCGGCATAAGTGCCTGCCTGGCAAACATGAGGTCCTGAGTTCGACTCCCAGTACCCACATGCGAAAAAAGGGCCTATGATATCACTCAGCGGCACGGGCACCTGCTGGCGCGCGAGGTCCTGAGGTCGACCCTGGTACCCACAAAAAAATAAAAATAAAATAAAATAAAAATTATAACATGAAAGTAGAAGAGAGACTATTGTTAGACAAGGGGAAGGGAATGAGGGGGAGAAAGGTATGAGGGAGAGGATCAGGTGAATCCAAAGGAAGAGATATTAGTTATAGCACTAGGAGGTCGTGATGATGAAATGAACCAATTGAGGTGAAAATGTTCCCACTACACTCCATTAAATAAAACAGCAAGCTACAAAACAATACCTATGGTCTTGTCATCTTTATTTTCAAAAATGCACTTATGTATAGAGATATCAAGAAATCGTCTAGAATACCCATCACTCACCTGCTCTAATCAGTCTTTAAGAGCAAAATACTGAAACCAGGAGTGGTGGCGCACACCATAATCCCAGCCTTCAGGAGGCTGAGGCAGGAGGATCATCGTGAGCTCAAGGCCAGCCTGGGCTACATAGTGAGACCCTGTCTCAAAAAAAATACAAAAAAAAAGAAAAGAGTGAAACACTGAGCACATTTTCTTTTGGTTTAAATGTATAGTATAGTTTGATCTGTGCTCTTATTTTTTGTTTTATTTTTGTTTTTGAGACTATGTAGTGCAAGCTGGCCTTGAACTTGCTTATGTGGCCCAGGCTGGCCTCAAACTCAAGGCAATCCTCCTGCCTCAGCCTCCCCAGTGCTGGGATTAGAGGTGCATGCCACCATGCCCAGCTGACTTGTGCTATTATAAAATGTTTCTAAGTGGAAGAAATTAAGACCTTGCTATACGTGTGTGAGGTGATGGATATGTTAATTACAATGCATATGTGTCTCAAAATATGGTGTCATGCACCTTAGAAAATATCTTATTAGTAGACTCAGTCTTTTTAATTCCCAACAGCATGAATTAAATACCTAGAGATGCTTTCAAAGAAACTAAAAGGAGCATCCAGAGAATCTCCGTCTCCCGAACAACCGCAGGCACACACCAGTTAACGCTGACGCGCCTGTTTTTCCAAAAGACGTCCAGGATCCCAAAGGGAAGTCTTCCCTTCCCCGGAACCAGTGAGCCTGGCGGAAAGCAGAATTTATCGAAAACAAGCAAAAATCCCACAGGCAGCGGAACTCAGGAGGGGCCTGACCAAGGGTGCCAAAGGGACTCTTGGTTAGGGGGTTTTTATTCACAAAAATGACTGCATCCCAGCGAGCTGCGATCAACCCACGGGCTACAAGCGTGAACGGCTCACTACGGGAGCTCAGGGCAGGTAGGGGCGCACGCGTGGACGCAGCATTAACTGTAACTTCAAACGGAATAGAGACTTTCTTTAGAGACGCATGAACATGTCACTTCTGAGCAAGAACACCCCGCCAACCTCACGCGGCCTTTGCTCGCTGCCTCCTTCTCTGAGTCCCGTCCCGGGCCTGGCTCTCTCCCTGGCTGCCTGCCGCTGCGGGCCTCTTGTCAGAACTCCCTCCACGCGCCCCTCCTCCCGGGCCGGCGTCACGGAGGGACCCTCTCACCTTCCCGCCGGGTCCTGCTCGGCCTCCACGCCACGTCTGCAGAAACTGATTGTCGAGATCACTGGTGGGAGCCTCTTTTTCCGTCCTAGACCCAGCCATGCAGGGGAGGCTCGCGGTTCACTCTCCCCAAGCTCTTGCCTTCTCCCGGCATCACCCCTCCGTACACCCTCCATCTGCTGAGGACCGGGCGCAGTCCTTCTGCTGTGTCCCTGTTTTGTTTTCACCACAGTTTCTCAAACCCGGGCCTCACCCATGTCCCACTATCCACCTTTGACCACTGATTTGACACAATTTCAACCTCAGCATGGCAAAAGTTCTTTGCTCGTCTCAGTAATTTTTGAGAAATATTCAATACGCCCTTGCATTTTTACATAGTCACCACCGGTCGCCTGCGTCTGCCTGCTGTCTCTAGTTCACTGTGTAACACTGAAGATGGGAGACGACCTCTTTCTTCGTGTACCCGTCGGTACCCAGGAGGCATTCCCGGGACAGCGGTCAGACAGAGAGACGGGTTTGACGTGCATAGTATCTCCTTTGCGTTTACACACCTGCATAGGCATGGGGACTCTTTTGGCCGGCTGTTTTCTGTGTTTGGCTTCTCACAACAAAGAAAGATAGCAAGATTTCAGTTTGATAAGAAACTTGAAGACTGAATACTCTGCATCCATAACATCACTTGAAAACAAATATGCAAAACTGGCCTCACGTCTGCCTTCTGTGGTGCCTTCCTCCTTCCGTCAAGCTAAGCAGAGACCGACTGTCCAGCCCGACGGTCTGGAGATAAGCTCATGGCCCCAGCTCTGGCCTTCCGACCTCTCTCTGCCCCTGGACGGGGCAGACCATCCAGCCTGGCACGAATCAGAGCCACTGGCGCACTTGGATGAGTTCCAGGGGACAGGTTCACATCAAAGAACGAGTGAGTGTACCTTTCCCAGGAACCCTGAAGACACACGTGTTCCACGTGTCGCTTCTGAAAGGGAAGGGTGCAGAAGACCCACTAACCTATATCTTGGTTGTCCAGTGCCACTGTTTTCCAAGAGAGGGGAAGAGCGTGAGGGCCTGACGACCCTCAGGGAATCGAACCACAGCATCCCAGAAGCTGCTCTACAGAGACCCCAGACCAGAGCAGAGGTTTGCCTCTGACACAGGGCT
Organism: Erethizon dorsatum; assembly: GCA_028451465.1. NCBI lineage: Eukaryota > Metazoa > Chordata > Mammalia > Rodentia > Erethizontidae > Erethizon > Erethizon dorsatum. The sequence continues at coordinate 35,494,643 of CM051838.1, read as the reverse complement.
GCGTGGAGCCAGTGAGCCTGGGTCTCCAGGGGAGGCATCCAGGGGAGCAGACGCTGTGTGGGTGTGAGAAGGAGGGACCTTGCACACTGTCAGCGGAGGTAGATCAGTGTGTGCCATCCAGGTCACACCGGGGGCCCCCAAGGACATGGAAACAGAGGTACTGTGACCTAGGCCTGGCGGGTCCTCTCCTGGGTGCTCCCTAAAGGAAAGGACATCTGAAAGCCATCTGCATGGCACTGTACACACTAGCCAGGATGCAGACACAGTCCCCGTGTCCCCAACGGAGCAGTGGACAGGGAGACCCCATCAATGTAAACAGACACGCGCAGCGGAGCCTAGGTCAGCCCCACAGACAGGAAGCACGTCTGCCACTTGCCACACCCGGGTGGACTTGGAGAATAGAGCAGACGCAGAAAGAAAACCACTCAGAGAGACTCTGAGAGAGAAAGACAGAGACAAGAGCAAGAGACAAGAGAGTGCTGGCAGGCCAGGCTGGGCAGATGGGAGTGCAGGTGAGAGGGCGGGAAGCAGCTGGAACTCAGGACGCATGTGGTGACAGGTCTAATGGACAGAGGAGCATTGCAGTTACAATCGTTATCAGGATTTTTGCTAAATGAGTAAATTATAGTTGTTCCTACCACAGGGAGAGGGTGGTGGAGTAATGAGTAAAATGTGAGATAATGGATGTGTCATTTGTTTCACTACAGAAGCCATTTTATACCCTGGCACAGCCGCACACCTCTAATACCAGCTGCTTAGGAGACTGTGGCTGGAGGATCCCAAGTTTGAGGTCAGTCTGGGCAACTTAGTGAGACCCTGTCTCAAAATAAAATTTAAACTCAAAAAGATCTGGGGATGTAGTTCATTGGTAAGCACTGTTAGAATGAATGGGCCCTAGATGGTTCAATCACCAATGGCGGGGAGAGACAGAGAGTGAGGGCACTTCACTACACGTGCATCTCATAGCCTCATGTAGGATATCTTCAATACACACAGTAACGTTTTTTTTATTTTAAAGAGAAAAAATAGAACAAAATTTCAAAACAACATAATAAGAGGGTAACACTGGTTAATACATTACATATTGTTATCTTTAAATTAGTTACTCGGGGTATAAGATATAGCATTCAATTGTCCAAACAATATTAGCACAAACCTTTCTTTTCAATGAACTAAGCAAAATTAGTAGTGTATCTATCTTAACTATCATATATATATATATAATTTTTTTCTTTTCCCTTCTTTCTTTTCTCTATTCCCCCATCCCAGTTTCTCTTTCCTTTTGACCAGTTTCTTCCTGTTTTACCATAGCTATTGTATATTTTGGATCTTATTTACTCTTTCAGTTTCTCACACTAGGGACACAATATGATGTTTACACAGGTGCGTCTGGTTTATTTCACTTATGAGTATTTTCTCGAGTTGCATCCATTTACCTATAAAAGTCTCCAGTTTATCCTTCTTTATGGCTGAGTAGTACTCCATTGCATAAAAAAGACCACATCTTGGGCCAATGAGATGGCTCAGCGGCATAAGCGCCTGCCTGGCAAGTGTGAGGGCCTGAGTTCGACTCCCAGAACCCACATATGAAAAAAGGGCCAGTGATATCGCTCATGTATAGTCTGATGACGGACAGAACACTCTGTAAACATCTACTAAGTCCATTTGTTCACATGTTTGGTTCAGTTCTCTTATTCCTTTGCTGATTTTTTGTCTAGTTGATCTATCTCTTTGTGATGATGGGGTATTAAGGTCCCCCATTACAATTGTGTTATTGCTTATTTGATTTTTCATGTCTATTAATAATCATCATATATAGTTGGGTGTTCCCATGTTTGGTGCATATATGTTTATGACTGTTATCTCTTCTGCTTGAATTTTTCCCCTTACAAGTATGTAGTGGTCTTCTTTATCTCTTTGGTTAATTCTTGGTTTGGAGGTCACATTGTCTGCAAACAGAATAGCTACTCCTGCTTTTTTCTGGGCTCCTGTTGCATGGAGTGTTTTTTCCAACCCTTGACTTTTAGTCCATGAATTTCTTTTTGAGTTAAATATGTTTCTTGTATACAGCATATTATTGGATCTTGTTTCTTGATCCATTCTGCCAGTTTGTTTCTTTTGACTGGTGAATTGAGGCCATTTACATTGATGGATATAACTTATGCATTGGCTTATCTTTGTCACGTTATTTTCTTGCTGTTGGTTTCCTACTTTTCTCCTCAGTTTAATTGCTTGCCCTGCTTGGTGGTTTCTTTCTGTTGTTGCTCTTGAAATTGTGGTCATTTTTATCTCGTTTTAGAATATCTTTCAGTACCCTTTGTAGTGTTGGTTTGGTGGTCATGAATTTCTTCAATTGTTCTTTGTCATGGAAGTATCTTATTTGTCCGTTAATTTTGAAAGATAGTTTTGCAGGGTACATCCATCTGGGTTGGAAGTTGTCTTCTTTCAGGACTTGAAATACTTCACTCCAAGCTCTTCTTGACTTGAGGGTTTGTGTTGAGAAGTCTGCCATGATTCTGATGGGCTTTCCTTTATAGGTGACTTGTTTCTTTTCTCTAGCAGTTTTTGATATTCTGTTTTTGTGCTGAATTTCTGGTATCTTGATTATTATATGTCTCGGTATAGATTCATTTTGGTTATGACTAATTGGAGTTCTATATGCCTTACTTATCTGTATGTCAGATTCTTTTCTCATGTGTGGGAAATTTTCTGCTATTACTTCTGCAAATAGTTTTTTTTATGTCTTGGGCCATCTCTTTTGTGTTGACTCCTGATTTTTCATTGACACCAATTATTCTTATATTGTTTTTCTTTGTGTCATCTTGCTGCTGTTGAGTTGCTATTTCCTGATCTTTTGTTATTTTCCAGAGATCTTTCCTTTCATGATCACAGCCATGATCTTGTCTTCAAGGTCTGAAAGTCTGTCTTCAGTTTCATTCAAGTGGTTTTGCCAGCTTTCAACGGAATTTTTAATTTCCTGGATATCCGTTTGAATCCATTTAATGCATTCTATTTCCTTCCTATGTAGATCATTCACAGTTTCCATCCTCTTCCTATCATCATCTATTTTTTTATCTATGTGTACTCTAGATTTGGTGAGCAATTCCTTTATAAATGTTGACATTTCTTTTTTTACCTGAGAGATTATTTCTGATCTAACTTCTTCTATAGCCTCATGGATGTTTCTTTACTTCTGTTGCTATCATTTCAGAAATTTCAGGTGTGTGTCTTCCAATTTCTTCTATGTTGATGTCTCCTGGACTTGTTCTGGGTGGGCTGGAGGTCTGAGATTGCATTTTGCTTCTTTGTCTTGTAATTTTCTATTTTATTTTCTATTTCTATTTTATTTTATTTCATTTTTTATTTTGTTTTCTGTGATGATCCTTGTGAGTTTTTTTAGTAGGTAGCTATATCACTAGTATCAAGGCCTCTCTAAGAAAAGTCTGTTCTTCAGGGATGTCTTCAGTGTGTAGGAGATTCTTGGGCTATGTCTATCCCAATATTCTACCCTCCCAATTAATTAAGAGAGGGATGTTGGTATCTGTTTGGTTCAGTCCCCAGTTCTTTGGTGTAGAGCTGTGGTGAGGTTATTACCCCAGAGCTCCCCAATATTGTTACAAAAGGGAGAACAACTGGTTACAATAGATGTGACATCCTAGCTAAAGTAGTAAAATTAGCAATAACAATAGCATCAAGCACAATTTAGAAACTGACAAACCGTGGTGACTATCGATTTTGTACTTTAGACCATAGGAGCAAAGCCTATAGTTCTACAACAGAACCGATCATAAATTAGGAGTTTGTATGCAAAGCGTTTCCCCTTGGTAGAGTTGTTTTACCCTGTGGTGGGGAAATTTAGGGAGGATAGTGTATAAGACAAAGATAACTGGAAAGGAAGTAGAAGCAAGGCTGGAGGACAAAGGATGGTCACACAAGGTTTGGGAAACTAGAGAAGGGGGTAGAAAAGAAAGAATGAAGGCGTATGCAAGGGGTTATCTGAACTTGATCTCTGGTTTTGGGGAATGGGATTAATTTTCTGTGACTGGAGTTCTCCCCCAGCCATTTAGAAAAGAGAGAAAAAAAAGAAAAGCAAGAAAGAAAGAAAGAAAAGGAAGAACAAAAGAAGAAAAAGAAGAGTGAAAGAATAAAGAAGAAAAAAAAGGAAAATTGAAAGAAAAGGGCCAGTTACCAAGTCCCGGATTTTTCCCACACTGGTTGCCGGTCCTGCCGTGTGGTCTGGAACTTCTTGTTTTAATTTAATGCTGCGTTTCATTTGGCTCCAAGCTGGGAAGGTGATGAACGACTGATGCAGTCACAGTGCTTCCTAACCCATAAGAGCATGGCTGGCTTCTGCACATAGCCCTTTGGCTCTAAGCTCATCCTCTTTGCTGGATAATTATTGCCACATCTGAAACCAACGGTAAGCCCATCCCTCCAGGGATGCCTCCGGCAGTTAGATGCCATCAGCAAAGAGGCACCGATGGCTCCTCTCAACACCATGCTCTCAAACGATCCTGTCTGAGACCCGCAGAGAGGAAGATGCAGCCAGAGGGATCGCTCACCTGGGTGCGGTATCTGATGACCTCATTATCGATGTGGTTTCTGCTGACTCCAAATCAAACTCCATGACCTGAAAGCGGAGTCCTGGTTTAGCAGAGTGGATGGAGTGGCTGTCAGAGCTGTGCCTGAGCTGCGGTCTCCTCCTCTCTATCCCAAATGAGAACCTCAGCCACACTGCAGTAGAGACACCGTCATGGTGCTCAGCAACTCATCTGACAGGGATGCAGTGGCCGGCAGCCATGCCGGGTGGGCAGAGGACACTGCCGGGCCACCAAGCTCATCACCACCACACAGACCATGTGTCCTGCGGAAGATGGGGCAGGGACAAAATGCCCATGGGTGTGGGGCATATGTGGGGGCTCTGGCCAGAGGGAGGTAGGAGATAGAACAAAACTACAGATTCTATCCTTTTATCCCCAACCCCATATACTTCGAGAACTTGTCCCAGCCAGATTTAGATGTCAGGAAATTCCTAATGTGTCCCATGTCCCTCACAGGTCTCCAGGGGAGGGAGCTCCCTGTCACCCAAGCACAATCTCCCCATCTTCCAAGAAGGCAGCCCCAGAAATTCCCACACCAAACCCTCCTCAGAGTCCAGGGAGAAGCGGGTCCCATGCCCCATGGATCACAGACCAGGGCCCGAGGCCCAGGCTGACTGGAGGGAAGTACGGGGCTGAGGTGCTGCTGGTGGGTTCTGCGTGACTCCATCCACAGGGACCCTGCTCTGCCCGGCTGGGGCCTCGTCCCCACCCAGACACTGTTTGTCTGCCCCGTGCGACAAGGAGAAAGGTGGCCGGAGCAGGGAGCAATGGAAAGCACTCTGCACTGGTGGCCGAGTGGGAAAGCCCACTAAGGCTTTTGGGGTGAGACAAGGCCTCTTCCATGTGGCGGTGTCACAGGAAGCCCAGAGACACGGGATGAGCTGCCCAGGGTCACACAGGTAGCAAGAGACGGGTTGGGGCTCCAGGTGAGCCACACGCTGCCTCAGTGTACCCTCCCTTTTCTCACAGTGACCCCTCCAACCTTGGAGTGAAAACAACCTCCCGTGGCTCAGCATCTCCAGGACCCATGCTAATTGAGCCCTGGGCACTCCCGACCCCTTGGCTCCCAGCTGGCCCCAGACACTCGTTAGGCAGCACCCCAGGGACCCCGGCGTCGCGGGACAGGGAAGCACCAGGTAGGCAGCATGGAGGGCGGGTTGAAGACTTCCTGAGGGACAGCTGACACGGAGCAGGAAGGACGTGGGACCACACTGTAGAAGGGACCGCGCCCACTCCGCGGCGTCACCGTGTCTCCAGGTGCAGGGTTGCAGCCGTCTGTGGGCCCCCCGCGCCACCCCAGGCAGATTACTGCCCCAGAGAGCAGACGCTGCCCCTAGGCAGAGCCGGCCGGGCGGGCGAGGAGGCCACACTGCAGGGTTGCGCCCCCCCCCGCAGCCACGGCCCTCACAGGCTGCAGCAGCTGCGCCTGAAAGCAGGTCTTGGGGTAGGTGGGGAGGCTGAGGGACTGGACGGTCCCCTCTGCACAGGGACAGCATGGGTCCCAGACTACGCTGGAGATGAGGGGCCTGTTGTGGAACAGGAGGGCGAGGGACAGTGACTGCATCAAGCAGCGTGAGTACCTGCGTGTCCGTGCCAGAAGGACAGCCAGGCTCAGAGCAGGTCCCCTACAGGCCTGGGTCCCATCCTGCTGCTCCCCGTGTCCCGGTCCCGAGGCACATGGAGCCCAGCAGGCATGGATGGCAGACAGGGCCAGCAACGCCCAGAGTGGGGGGCGTCACTAGAGTGAGCCCCAGGTGGGGTCTAAACAGCACGGGAGACTTGGGGGCCTGGGGTGTCCCTGGCCCCTGTAATCTCCAGCCCCTCTCCGCCCTCCCAACCCCTCACCAGGGCAAAGCACACTGTGGGGAGGACCCCGCACCCACAGGAGGGGAAGCCAACATCTCCTCGTCCTCTCTGGACCCAGGGCCTCCCTCTTGCGGGACCCGCATCCAGGGAGAGGAGCTTTGTTCACAGTTGCCACCCAGAGTGACAGCCTCATGTCAGGGATGCTCAGGGAGCATGAGGGCTCGAGGGTGTTGTTAGAGATGAGCCTCACACACCATCCAGCTCCCATGTGCTCAGCAGTGGAGAGCCCCGGGCCAGGACATCAGGGTGTGGAGAGGGAGCCTCTGTCCTCTCAGGGTGAACAGCGAGGGTTAAACGCTGCCTCCGTCCCAGCCTGGCTCCAACCCCAAGAGGGTCACCACCCTCTGCCTTCTGAGGCAGACCGGGGGACAGTAGGTGACCCCGGGGGTGATGTCCCTCGTCCTGTTAGGAATTTCTCGAGGGTTAAAATTAAACCATTGAGGGAAAAGCTGTGGCCCCTTGGGAGCCCCGGCGCAATTGTCCTCAATGCAGGAGGGCAGCTGCAGGAGGCGACCTGCAGGCGGTAGTGACAGCTGTGAGTTGAGAGGAGGGACAGAGGTAGTGTAAGCCCTGCAGGACATGCCCCTGAGGGTTAACCCGGGTGACAGCAACATGGGACTCCTCTGAGGAGCTGCCTGGGCCAGCACCGCAAACACACTGAGAAGCAGCATCCTCTCCCAACGAGGACACCGCTGGCTCCCATCAGCTCAGGAAAGCGGCACCCTCCAGCCCCGTGCCCAGACTCCTCCGGTGAGAAGAGACTGTGACAGCATCAGCTAGGCCTGGTCCCGTGGGGTTTGAGCTGAATTTCAGATTAAGGAACAGACCCTTTGGGCACAGGCAGGAAAGTCCGGAAATCCTGTAGGCAGGCAGCTGTGTCACCTTCCCTCCTGCAGTGCGGGTCAGGTAACAGGACACTCTAGCAAGTCCCGCAGGGCTAAACAGCAGTGTCAGAGACGGACAGAGGACACATACGTGCAGATACCAAACCAGGCGTGGTGATGCACACCTGTAATCCCAGCACTCTGGGAGGCTGAGGCAGGAGGATCCCAAATTGGAGCCCAGCCCTGGCAACCTAGTGACTTAGCGAGACCCTGTCTCTAAATAAATAAACAAAATTTTAAAAGAAAAGGCTTAGGGACATAGCTCGCTATAAAGGCCCTGGGTTCAATACCCAGTGCAGCAAAAAGAAAAAGGGGAAGTTAGGGTTCCAAGATGAACCAGAAGGGCTGAAGTTTGTGCTGGGCGCACGAGTGTCACAGGCTTGCCAGGTGCCCTCAGCCTGCGCTGCAGGACGCGAGGTCCACACACTCGTGGGGGCGGCCTCAGCAGAGACCCGGGAGACTCTGCCTGGGACTGGGTGGGGACTCTGAGACTTGGAACCCCGCGTTCACCCAGGAGGGGCTGTGGCTGGGGGACACCCCCGCTAGGGCACGAGAAAGAGGAGGTGGTGGGGTGCAGAGGCTCGCCGCCAGCCCGGCTCCAGGGGAAGAAGCGGGACAGAAGCACCAGATGCAAGCCTGTATGGTGCCCAGCTCTGTGTGCGTGTGCACGCATGTGTGCGGTGCGTGTGTGGTGTGCATTTGTGCACTGAAGGACAGTCGTCAGGAAATGTTCATCACGGCTGCAGTGCACCCCACCTCACCCCGGCTGAACAGCTGTTGTCCAGAACCAGCTGAATGCAGGGATGTGGGCAGCAAGGTGCTCTCCTGTCACTCGCCATGGGGACATGGAGCAGCATGGAGGCGGCTGAGCACCTCAGGGCAGAACTAACTGCCACCAGCCGGCTCGCCCACTCCTGGGGGTGCCCAGTGGAAATGAAGTCCACACACAAAATGGACCCCTGCACATCCACGTTTACTGCAGCACTGCTCACAAGAGCGCCAAAGTGGACAGACCAGCCCAGGGCCTTCAACAGGCGAATGGATGAAGAAAGAGGTGATAGAACAGCATTCAGCCGTAAAGGAGGTGAAGGCCTGCCCGTTAGAGCAAAATGAGCTGGAAGACATCATGTTAAAGGAAATAAGCCAGACACAAAAGACAAGTATCGTGTGATCCCTCTTCTATGCGGAAGGGAAAGAAAAGGAGAGCTCAAAGTAGAATAGTGATTATAGAGACTGGATAGGGTGTGGAGGAGATGGAAGGCGGAGTGGGATTTGATCGGCGTACGCTGTGCAGGCGTGGAATTACCGCACAGAACCCCTGTAATATGTACAGTTCGATCCAGGTGTGCTGGGAAAACATGGTGAGTGGTTAAATTTTCAACATGTATTAGGGCAGGACATGAATCCCCTCAGAATCCTCCCCCTCGCTTCAAACACACTCATCCCATCCTGCTTGCCACTTTCTGCAGCAGCTCTGGAGTCCTCTCTCCTATTTGTAGCTGCACTGTCCTGGCTGCCTCGAGGTCCTGAATCCATTTATTGTGACTTTGGGAAGAGCCAGAGTCCCAGGTGGCAGATCCAGGGAAGTAGGTGGATGAGGACACTGGCGTGTTTTTATGAGCTGCTTCCACTGGATGGCACTCAGCAGGAAGTCACCGTGTTTTGGTCACACCTGTAAAGACAGGACTCTGGAACTGCTTCAGAAAGTGGCTCGATGGGGGCCGGTGAGATGGCTCAGCAGCATAAGCGCCTGCCTGGCAAGCACGAGGGCCCGAGTTCGACTCCCGGATCCCACATACGAAAAAGGGGCCGGTAATATCGCTCAGCGGCACGGGCGCCTGTTGGAGCACGAGGTCCTGAGGTTGACCCCCCGGTACCCACAAAAAAAAAAAAAGAAAGTGGCTCGACGATGGGGAGAGTGTGTTTGAAGCAAGGGGGAGAATTATGAGGGGACCCATGGCAATGTGTCTTTCACTTGAATACATTTTTTTAACTTAACCACCATATTTTTCTATCACCTCCTGTATTATGAACTTAAAAAGTATAAAAACCAGAAAATAAAGCCAGTCGGGGTGCAGTGCGACGGAGGGAAAGCACTAAAGACAGGCACAGAGCTAAGGCCTGGAGCCTCGCGGGGCCACTTTGCTTCTGCGCGGGGAGCGGCCTCGGGAGTCGGCGCTCACTCGCTCGTACAAGACACAGCTTAACTCTCTTCGGCCCCTCTGATCCTCTTCCCCTTTGAGAAAGATCCATCTCCCCGCTTCCTGTTATCCGTCTTTTCCTTTGCTCTGTATTTACACTCTAGGTTTCCCATGTAAGAGGAGCCGTGCGATATCTGCGCTGTGCGTCTGGTTTGGCTCACTCACATGAGGGTCTCCGGGGCATCCATTGCCTGGCTTTTTTTAACGCCAAAGCCCTGGGAGCACAGAGTCTAGAGGAGAACAGACGCTGCTGGGTCAGCTCAAGCCAGTGCCCTTCGCCATCTGTGCCACCAGGCCGGCTCTCCTCAGGGCTGCAGACTCTCTCCCTCCTCGCCTCTCCCATCCCTGCCTCTGGCCTCCCTGTCCCTGCGACATCGCGCTTTCTTCCCCAGTTTGGGGTCTGACGAAAAAGTTGACAAGCAGAAACCTAGGAAAGGGAAGCGCAATGGTTCCTGCAGCACTGGGAAGTGGGCCTAGCACTCCTGGGGGTTTAAACGCTTGCCCAGCCTGGCACAGTGGCACGCACAGTCAGCCCTGCACTCCGGGGGGCTGAGGCGCGAGGGTCACAAGTTTGAGCCCGGCAACTAGCAACTTAGTAAGATCCTGTCTCAAAACTTTAAAAAACATTTAAAAGGTGGGGGAGGGGCCTCGGGAATGCAGCTCAGCGCACACCCAGGTCGGATCCCCAACACAGAAAAAGTGCAGCCCGCCGTGCCCTGTCACAGCCCGTGTGCAGAGCAGGCCCTGCCCGCGCTAGAGAGAAAACCGCACTGCACAAGGTTTCTCCTCAAGTCACTTCACAGAGTATGAGAAGGGTCGATGGTGGAGTATTTGGTTGGGAACTTTGGGCACCTTATGGCACGCGGCGCTCGGCATTGAAACCACAGAAGGGGAAAAGGAGAGGTGCGGCTGTGTAGCCCTCTCAACACCAGGTCAGAGCCGTTTTCACCCGGCAGCTGACTCCTTAGCAGCTCAGCCCGGTGGGCGAGTGCTGTAGCAACATGGAAGCCAGGCGGATCTCCGTTCGCTGAGCAACAAAAGCAAAGGAGCCCCCAAATCTAGAGCTTCCTAAATGACCTGCACTGGGGCTTAACTTCTCTTCACTCTTACCTTGGAGCAGCCCTTCAGGGGCTTGGCAGTGGCCAAGAGTACTTGGGAGACGACAGGGGGCTGGGACAAAGGACCTTGGTAAAAAGACACCATGAAAGCTGTAATCTTGCCCGGTATGGGTGCATGCCTGTAATCTCAGCACCTGGGAGGCTGAGGCAGGAGGATCGCCGGGAAGCCAAGGCCAGCTCAGGCTACATAGTGAGTTCAAGGCCAGCCTGAACTGCATAGTGAGACCTTGTCTCAAAAAACAAAAAATAAATAAATAAATAAATAAATAAATAAAAGCTGTAATCTCAGCTCTAGGGAGGCTGAGGCAGGAGGACTGCCATGAGTTCAAGTTCAGCCTGAACTACACGGAGAGTAGTCCCCGTCTCAAAAAAAGGGGGGACCATGAAAACACAGTGGCAGCAGAGGGGTCCAGAATCACATCGTCTATGTCCTCCCCAGATCAGAGCCAAAGGCTGCTTGGCAAAGAAGCTGTAATGGAATTCAAGCACCACCCAGGGTGAGATAAACTTGGGCTCCAACCGACCCCAGCTGCCTTCCCAGGTTCACAGCTTCCTTCCTATACCTGGCCATCACTAGGGGTGGCGGCCAGGCCAGGCACAGGTGACACACGTCTTACCTGCTCACTCTGGGCACGTGGAGACCTGGAACTGTGCAGTTTTTACTGCCAACGTGCATGACCCAGCTCGCATGTGTGAGGACGGATAAGTGCGGCCCCGGGGTTGAGCCCTCCTCGGGGGCCAGATGCCAGCCGGGGCCAGCGTGTGGCCACATCCAAGGCCCCTGTGCTGGGTGTCACCAACCCCTCTCACCTACTACCACCCCCAAAGGCAGGAGGAAGCCTGAGGATGCGGCCTCTCCCTGCTGACAAGGTTGTCTGTGGCTCAATCAGCGCCACAGACAACCGTCACCCACCCCACGGGTTTTCACCGACTCGATGACCCCTGCCAGCTCCAGATTCTGCAGCAGAAGCAAGGGCTTCCTCCCCCTTCCACACGGCAGGAGTGGGAGTTCGGGGCAGCTGAGTGGCTCAGAGGCGCTCACGGAGCAGGCAGCAGACACCACAGGTCAGGTCCCGCGCCAGGCAGGGGTGGGTGTCAGGACTGAGACGGTCAGCCTCACCTCAGCAGGTTCTCACCCAGCGTGGCTGACCCTTCACAGGGGCCTGAGAGTCTGCGCCATGAGGAGGGTCAACCAGAGCCTCCCAGACTGTCCCCCTGAGGACTTCGTCCTCCCGGGCGTCTCTGACCGCCCGTGGCTGGAGCTGCCTCTCTTCGTGGTGCTCCTGGTGTCCTATGTGCTGGCCATGCTGGGGAACATTTCCATCATTCTGGTGTCCCAGCTGGACCCCCGTCTCGGCAGCCCCATGTACATCTTCCTCAGCCATCTGTCCTTCCTGGACCTCTGCTGCACCACCACCACGGTGCCACAGATGCTGGTCAACATGGGCACAGCCCGGAAGACCATCAGCTTCGGCGGCTGCTCCGTGCAGTACGCCATCTTCCACTGGCTGGGCTGCACGGAGTGCGTGGTGCTGGCCGCCATGGCCCTGGACCGCTACATGGCCATCTGCCAGCCACTGCGCTACACCCTCATCATGCACAGCGTACTCTGCCGGCGCCTGGTGGCCCTGGCCTGGCTCAGCGGCTTCAGCAACTCCCTAGTGCAGGTGGCACTGACGGCGCAGCTGCCCTTCTGTGGGCAGTGTGTGCTAAACAACTTCTTCTGTGAGGTGCCGGCCATGATCAAGCTGTCATGCACTGACACAGCCGTGAACGATGCCACGCTGGCAGTACTGGTGGCCTTCTTCGTGCTGGTGCCCCTGGCCCTCATCTTGCTGTCCTACAGCCTCATTGCCCATGCCGTGCTCAGAATCCGGGCCTCCTCAGGCCGGCACAAGGCCCTGGGGACCTGCTCGTCCCACCTGGCTGTGGTGTCCCTCTTCTACCTGCCTGCCATCTACATGTACCTGCAGCCACCCTCCCACTACTCTCAGGGGCAGGGCAAGTTTGTCTCCCTCTTCTACTCCATCATCACCCCCACACTCAACCCCTTCCTCTACACGCTGAGGAACAAAGACATGAAGGGCGCCTTCCGGGGGCTCCTGGCCCGGACCTGCAGGCTGTGCGGGGGTCTGAGTGTAAGGACCTGGGGAGCTGGGGTGCCGCGAAACCCCCACCCCAATACTTCTCACTCCCGGGCAGTCACAGCCCCTAAATGCCCCGTCTACAGATAAGGTCGGCTCCGAGGGCACAATGCTAAGAGACCAGGTATTCTCAACAACTGCTCAAATGGCTCGGTGCTCAGGAAGCGCCTGCTGATCTAACTCCTAATTCCCCATTCGTCCCCATTTCCCTCTTCCTAGGTTTCTTCTGCTTTTCTCCCGCTTCTCCATTTTCAAGCTTCTGTCTCCCTTTCCCGTTGCTCCCAAGTATATGGGGTGTGACACTGAAATGTGAGAGTATCTTACTTATAATAAATAGGTGTTCTCCGTGGATTTAACCATAAGGTTCGTAGGACTTTTTCAAAATATGACAAAAATGCAGTGGGTTGCTTTTTTCTCTTCTGACGTAGATGATGTTCTGCTCTCTTGGTTCCCTTCTCTGGAAAGGTTTTCCATGCTGACTGGGCTCTAGTGCTGGCAGATCTACCACAGCAGGGACTCTGCCAGGTTCCATGGTACAAATGAATGGAGTGCACTCTCTCATCTTAAAAAAGATAATGTAAATGCAATTAATATTAAGGACAATAAAAACTTCTAATAAAAAGTTTGAGGACTGGAGTGCAGCTAGTGGCAGGCACTCTCTCAGCAGTGGGAAGCCCTGGGTGCCGTCCCCAGCACCACACGCACACGAGCACACGCCGGCTCGTGTTAGTTACGACGGCTAACATTTGTAGGTGGCTTCCAAGATGCCAGCAACATGGAAGTGTACTTGTGCCGTGAACTTGTTTAAAATGCAGAGAGCCCATGATGTAGCCCTGACAGCCCCCGGCTCGTGTGAGAACTGGATTGTCAGAGCCCGCACTAACGTGACCAGGGTATCATCCCTCTGGGGGCTGACGGAGCTGCGATTCCACCAAAGCCCATGCTGACCGCCTGCTTTAGAAGACGGTGCCAGGATTCTGGCACCTTGCATTTGTATTTTCTTGGTCCGTGTTATGGAGTCATTTCCGTTTGTTTTGAATGCTCCTTCCTGCCTTGGACATGCTGAACAATAACAGAACCAACCTGGAAAATCACAATAAACATATGAAAATCAGGAAAAGAGGAAAACAGAGGAAGAATTTTTGGTGGTAAAGGAAAAAAGAAATACAAATCACAATTCTCTAAGACTTATTTAAGAAATATGAAAAAATAATTACTCTCCCAGGTACCAAGGCCGCATAGGGTTTTTTTCCTGACAGTCATGCAAGGTGCACAGAATTTCCTGGTGGTAGAAACCGGGGACAGGGCCACAGCTTTGCAGTGATGGCCTTAGGCCATCACAGCTCAATAAAGCAGTGTGACAAGGTCAGGGAGGCACAGCGCACCTCGCAGATGATGCCCTGAACCCCAGGAGATGCCAGGGAGTGGAGAAAGATGCTTCAGCAGAGAAGCACTGGTTTACGGCTGGGCTCACCTTCTCTTCCATCCTTGCAGTGAGAGGTGGAGACTAATTTCCCCGCTTTGGGTAAGGGCTGAGTGACTCCCTGCCCGTGGGATGCAGCAGAAGCAGCTGTGGGTGTGTGGTGCGGCACACCTGTGATGCCAGCACTTCTGCAGGCTGAGGCAGGAAGAGTCTAAGTTCAATAACAACCTGGGCAACTCTGTAACTTACGGAGACCCTGGCTCAAAATAAAAACTAAAAAGGCCCTGGGTTAAACCTCAAAAAATAAAACCCAAAAACTAAAAACGGGACCAGTGAAAGAGATTTCACGTCTCTCGCAACTACTGGGTAAGAAACCTGCGGCTCCCCGCGAGGCGCCCGAGGCGCCGGGACAGACCGGCAGGGCTGTAAGGCCCACAGGGAGGCCGCACGTCCTGTGCCTGCCCACTGAACGCCAGCCACTGACCTCCCAGACCCCACGAGGAGCCAGCCCTGACCGCCCACGGACAGCGCAATGACACGCTCGTTCTCAGCCCCCGACGCCGTGAGCGCGGGGGCCCGGGACACCCAGCCCGGAGCCACGAGGTCCTACAAGGGAGACACAGAGCGTTCCGCAGAAGCATCACTACCACGCAGAGCTGGAGCAGGGTCATTTAAATAACTAACACATGAGCAAACGAAGCACATTCACAGGACAAGCTGGTAGGGGCAGAGGAAAATGTAGATACGTTTTTACAGTGAGATGCAAGACTTGAAATGTTTTGTATGCTTTTGGCAACACACTGTGGATACCTGGGACCACTGCAGATCACCGCTGCTGCAAGGGACCCATGGTACCCTGGAAAGGTGTCGGGGTGGGGGCAAGCCTTAAACAGGACCCTGCAAGCTCCACTAGTGCAGAACCTGTGCAGGAGTTAGCACAGACCTGCCACCTGCGGGGAAGGAGGCCCCAGCACGCCCACCAGGCCACCTGCTCAAGTCGTCCCCACAGTGAGGCCCAGATTCTCGGAGAGGGCAGTTTCTCTTGCTGTGCTGTTGTTGTTTTGTTTTCGTTCTCAAAGGTGTGGAGACCAGCACAAAGTCAGAAGGAAGAAGAAGAAATGGGAGAATGGCCCAATCACAGGGAAAATAAATCTCCCAGGTATCATAATAAATGGAGATTTATGAGTTATCTGACAAAGTCTCAAACTAGTCATCATCAAAATGCACAGCAAACCAAGGGACGGTGCATGAACAAAATGAGAGTTTTTAAAAAGTAATACAGAAAATATAAAAAAGAACCAAATAAATTTGGGAACTAAAGAGTGCAATTACTTAAATGAAAAATTCATTAGAGGGGTCCAAAAGAAGACCGGATCAAACAAATGAAAGACTTAACAAACTTGAAGTCAAAGGCATTTGAAATCAAACAATGAGAAGAACGAGTATTCAAAAGAAAGAAGAGGGGCCAGTGAGATGGCTCAGCGGCATAAGCGCCTGCCTGGCAAGTGCGAGGTCCTGAGTTCGACTCCCAGTACCCACATAAAAAAAAAAAAAACTAAAAAGAAAGGCAGAGAAAGAGAAAAGTGCCAGAAGGCTTACATAATCAGGAAATAGCCCAAAATTTCCCAAAACTGGAGTAGGAAGTGGACAAGATTTCAAAAAGTGCAATGACTCTCACTCCAACAAATCCCAGAAAGGCTGCATCTAGACATAATGCACTCAACGGCCAAAGCCAAAGACAGAGGGTTTGAAAGAAGCTAAAGAAAAGGGACTTGGTGTGCTCGAAGGAGCTCACTGATACTTCCAACAAATTCCCAGCAGACACTGCAGGCCAGAAAGAAGTTGCATGGTTCACTCCAAGTACTGAGAGGAAAAAATGTCAAGAGGAATCCAACATCTGACAAAATTGTCCTTGGAAATTAATAAGATGTAAAGACCTACACACCTATAATCCCAGCACTCAGGACTGAGGCAGGAGGATCGCTGTGAGTTCAAGGCCAGCCTGGGCTACAAAGCGGGTTCAAGTCCAGCCTGAACTGCATAGCAAGACTCTGACTCAAAAAGACAAAAAAAAAAGGCCTTCCCACATGAAAGGAAACAAGTGAGGATTCATCACCCCTAGATCTGCCTTCCAGGAAATGTCAGAGGGCTACTCAAAGCTGAAAGAAAATAAAGGCTACACAGCAACCAAAGAAGCATGCAAAAGGAAAAAGGTTATTTACCTTTTATTTAATAGAAAAATATGGAATACAGCACAATTCAGTGGTGGTACCCTGAACACATTTAATTCAGTATATAGGCTAAAACAAAAGCACAAAAAACTATAACTCCAAAATACATAAATGAATAAGCAATATTAAAAGATGTGATTCTTAATGTCAAAAACATTAAATGGGGCCGGTGAGACGGCTCAGCGGCTTAAGCGCCTGCCTTGCAAGCGCGAAGGCCCGAGTTCGACTCCCGGAACCCACATACGAAAAAGGGGCCGGTGATATCACTCAGCGGCACGGGCGCCTGCTGGCGCGCGAGGTCCTGAGGTCGTCCCCCCGGTACCCACAAAAAAAAAAAAAAAAAACATTAAATGTTGGGACAGAAAGTGCAAAATTTTGCATGCAAGTCAATTTTTGTCCCCTTTAAAATAGATTATTATCACTAAGAGAGGGCTTATATAATTCCCACTGTAACTGCAAAGAAAATACCTTTGGACAATACCTTAGAAAAAGGAGGGATTCGGTACACATCGGTATAATAAATAAATGAAATATAGGAGAGGAAGAAAGGGACACAGAACTGCCAGACAGAAAAAAGACAACCACAAGAGTCCTTCCCATCTCAGCAATCAGTGGACATGGAAATGGGCTGAGCACCCCCGAAAGGACAGATCGCATCTGGACGTTTAGGAAACAAGGCCGGCCAAAGCCATCTGCCTCACTCTAGAATACAGACACATAGGCTGGAAGGGAAGCAAGGAGATGGGGTGGCCACATTCAAGTCAGAACACATCAATTTTAAGTAAAAACCTACCACAAGAGATAAAGACGAACACTATATAATGATATAATGGTCAGTTCATCAAAAATTATACATATACATGCATACAATACCAGAGCACTGAGACATGCGAGGCAGCAGCTGTGGACAGAACTGGGGAGAGGAATGGGCAGCGGTAGTTGCGGGAGGTCTCAGTGCCCCATGCTCAGCCCTGGGTAGAGCGTCGGACAGAGGACCGCGAGGAAAGAGGCCACTGCAGATCGCTGGAGATCACAAGGGTCTTGCAAGGACAAACACTGCACTCTACAGCCACACGGAATATTTTCCAGGACACACACCATGCTGAGTCACAAAACAAATGTCGGCAAGTTATGAAAGACTGAAACTTTCCAAGTACCTTTTCTGACTACAGGAAGAATAAAACTAGAAGTAAATAATTAAAGGGGGAAGTCCCAGCCAGAGCAATTAGGCAAGAGAAAAACACAAAAGACATCCACGTAAGAAAACAGGAAGTTAAACTGCCTATTTGTAAATGATGAGATCTTGTACATACAAAACCCTAAATATTACACACACACACACACACACGTTATGATTAATACATGAATTCAGGGAAGTCATAGGACACAAAATCACCACACAAAAACTACGTTTCCTTACATGAACAATGAACTATCGGAAAAGGAAAATGAGGGAACAATATCATATACAATACCATCAAAAGGATACATTCTTTACAAACAAACTTACACAGGTAAAAGACAAACCAAAAGCTATAAAATATTGACCAAAGAAATTAAGTGAGACAAAAATCCAAAGGCATCCATATTCATGGATTGGAAGAATGAATACTGTTAAAACATCCATACTACCCAGCACCATCTACAAACTCAGTATGATCCGTACGAAAATGCCAATGATGTGCTTAACATACACAGAAAAAACATTTCTAAAATTTATACAGAACCACAAAGGGTTCTGAATAGCCAAGGCAATGCCAAGCAAACAGGACAAAGCTAGAGGCATCACAGTGACTTTAAAATGTACTACACAGCTGTTACCGTACTCAAAACAACATGGTACTGGCACCACACACACACAGCAGAGAACGGAAAGACCAGAAAGATATCCACACATTTACAGTGAATTCACTTAGGAGAAGTTGCCAAGAATGATGATTAGAGAAAAGACTCTCTTCAAAAACTGTGTCGGGAAAACTGGATATGCAAATGCAGAAGACTGAAATTAGGGGACGGAAAAAAGATGGTGGATGAGTAAGAAGCACGCAGTGAAACTCTCTAAAAGTTGCCATTGGACCACGGGAATACAGTGACCGGGAGAGCGCAGGAGGGGGGCAGATGCCTCCCCGGGACCCAGAAAAGTTCTGAAGCGCAGCTTGGGACCCCCGGCACCAGTGAAGGGGACTTTTCAACAAAGAATGAGCGGACCGCGCGCGCACCTTCTACCATCCCAGGAATCACGGCGCGACAGAAGCTCAAAGCTGCGGACACACGATGACAGCTGGTGCCCGGGGAGCCCCCACGGAGGATCGCGAGACAGCGGCGGGGCGGGGGAGCGGCGGAGAACGGCGCTGGCCGGCGGTGAGTGAGTGTCTCTCAGCCACAGCTGCCCCGCGCCAGAGAGGACCGGCCGGGCGCCATTGTGGGGGGTGTGGCGAAAATCAGAGCGGCGCGGAAACTGCTCAGGGAACTCGTGCTCCAGACAGGGTGGCGCGGCGCCTCTCAGGCCCACGAGGGTGTGCTGAGGGTGGCAGGTGAACGAGACAGGTCTCTCAGCCACACCCGTCCCGTGTCGGAGAGCGACTGGCCCGGCGCCATTGTGGGGGGTGTGGCGAAAATCAGAGCGGCGCGAAAGCAGTGCGCTGACAATGGCGGGCGAAGGAGACCTGGCTCCGCCTGAGAGTCCGCGCTCTGCTCACCGCCCGCCAGAGGGCGCTCCTGGCTCGCTGGGACGGAGCTGCACGGAACAGGACTCTCACCACACGGCGCCTGCCGACAGCAGTCAACACCTGCAACTGATTCTCTTTATTTTCTTATTTTTACTTTTATTTTTATTTTTTTTTTTTCTCTCTCTCACTAGTTTTTTATTCTGGTGAAGGGTTTTTTTTTTTTTTAATTTTTTAATTTTTATTTTTTTTATTGTTTTTTATTTTTTTCTTTTGTGGGGTTTTATTTTTGTTTTGTCTGTTTGCTTTGTTGTTTTTGTCTTCATTTTTGTTTCTGTTTGTCTGTTTGCTCTTTCCTTCATTATTCTCTCTGGCTTTTATATGAGTGTAAATGGCGCCTCTGACCTCTTTGTGATTGTGGTTGTGATCTGTTCTTCCTTTTATCCTTTCCTTCTCTTTTTACCACCAGTCCTCTGCACCAGTGTCCCAATGTTAGTGGGATCCCTCTTGGTCCTCTAACCTTACATCTAATTCCTTCCTCTTCTCCCAATACTCTATTTCCTCCTTAACTCATTTCAAATTTAAACTCCTGAGGGGAAAAATTGACATACTAAGGACTTGTATACTGCATATAATTTTTCTGGTGTGTTTTAGATTTTGTTATATAACCGCAACTCTGCTTTATACAGCTAAAAGTGGTAAATAACTGGTTAGCTCAGTCTGTCATTTTCTAGACTGTGTTTGATGCTTCAGTTACCATTATAGCCAAATGTGAAATAATTGTTCTAAACAGCTTTCCTTCCTGATATTTCATGATTGATATTGACTAAGGGACACAGAAAATACAGTGGCACAGTACCAAAGAATCAAGGACTGGGCCAAACACGTAGCAACTTCTCATATCCAACAAATTGAAGAGGTAGGATCTGGCAGAAAGCTCAAAACCCAAAAGCAAGCTCCACTTTGAAGATACTGCAGAGAAGTAGCCATCTTCTAAGGATCTTGAACACTAGCAATAAAGTAACCTATCATAGGTAATTTACAAACATCACCCCAAGAATTAAATTAAAGAAAGAAAAAATGAGACGACACTTAAACAAGATGCAACCCCACACATCCAATTCACCAAAGGCAAACCTTGGGGGCAACGAGGTGGGACAATCCAAAAGCCACCCACCTGGCCTATCTGAAGGGGTAACAACAAAACAACTGAATGAGGCTCTGGAAAAAATTAAAACAGAAATAATTTCACAGATAACTGCAGAGATAATGTCCACAATGAAGACCATGCTTAAGGACACTATAGCTGATACAGACAAAAAAATAGATGAGCTTAAGAAAACTATAGAAACCATGAATGCTCAGCATAGGAAAGAAATGGAATCCATAAGGCAGATACAAGCAGATATCCAAGAGAAAAAAAATTCCATTGAAACTATTTGTAGCAGATTAAGCCAATGTGAGGACAGGATCTCAGATATAGAAGACAGGCTTGCAATTAGTGATCATGAAAAGAAAGAATTCTTAAAAACAGCAAGGGACCATGAAAAATCAATTCAGCAGCTGCTAGATGACTCAAAGATAAATAACTTAAGAATAATTGGAATAAATGAAAAAGCAGGAGATAGCATAAATGACATTAAAACCTTGTTCAAAGACATTATCACGGAGAACTTCCCTGGAAGAGAAAAAGAATTTGACCCCAACATAAAGGAAGCTTTTAGAACACCAACTAGACATGACCAAAAAAAAAACTTCAACCAGACATATCATAGTCAAGATCCCAGAAATTCAACAGAAGGGCAGAATCTTAAAAGCTGTTAGGGAGAAGAGACAAATCACCTATAAAGGAAAACCCATCAGAATCACAGCTGACTTTTCAGCACAAACCCTCAATTCAAGAAAAGCTTGGAATGACGTATTTCAAGCTCTAAAGGAAAATAATTTTCAACCCAGATTGATGTACCCCGCAAAACTATCTTTCAAAATTGATGGAGAAATAAAATACTTCCATGACAAAGAACATCTGAGAAAATTTATGACCACCAAACCAGCACTCCAAAATTTTCTGAAGGACATTCTAAAAAGAGATAGGAACCCCAACAGAAGGGATCCACCAGGCAGGGCAGATAATTATATAGCGGGAAAGGGGAAAAACAAACAAAGAGTGGGAACCAACAACAGGAAAATATCATGACAAGTATAAGTCAATACATATCAGTTTTAACCATCAATGATAATGGTCTCAATTCACCAATCAAAAGGCACAGACTGGCGAAATGGATCAAGAAGCAAGATCCAACAATATGCTGTATACAAGAAACACATTTAATTCAGAAAGAAATTCATAGACTGAAAGTCAAAGGATGGAAAACAATACTCCATGCAACAGGAACCCAGAAAAAAGCAGGGGTAGCTATGCTTTTTGCAGACAAAGTGAATTTCAAGCCAAGAATGATTCAGAGAGATAAAGACGGTCATTACATCCTTGTAAAGGGAACAATCCAAGAGGAAGAGATAACGATCATAAATATATATGCGTCAAATACCAATGCACCCAGCTATATAAAACAAGTACTAAAGGACATGAAAAATCAAATAAGCACTAATACAATTATATTGGGAGATCTCAATACTCCACTGTCACAACAAGACAGATCAACTAGAGAGAAAATCAATAATGAAATAATAGAACTGAACCAAACTTTTGAACAAATGGACTTAGTAGATGTCTACAGAGTGTTCCACCCCACAACATCAGAATACACATTCTTCTCAGCTGCACATGGGACATTCTCCAAAATAGACCACATACTAGACCATAGAACCTGATTAAGTAAATGCAAAGGAACTGAAATTATCCCATGCATATTATCAGACCATAGTGCAATGAAATTGGAAATCAATGGCAAAAGAAATCACAAGAACATCCTAAACACATGGAAATTAAACAGCACCCTCCTGAACAACCAATGGGTCACAGACGAAATTAAAGAAGAAAATAGACAATTTCTAAAACTGAATGATAATGACAGTGCAACATACCAGAACTTATGGGATACAATGAAAGCAGTCCTAAGAGGGAAATTTATAGCATTAAATACTTATATTAGGAAAATAGAGCAAGTGCAAATAAACAACTTAATGGCGAACCTCGAACTTCTACAAAAAGAAGAGCAGGTTAAGCCAAAAACCCTTACAAGGGAGGAAATTATAAAGATCAGAGCAGAAATTAATGTATTGGAGACTAAAAAAACAATACAAAGAATCAATGAAGCAAAAAGTTGGTTCTTTGAAAGAATAAATAAGATTGACAAACCCTTATCCAACCTTATTAGAAAAAGAAAAGAAAAGACTCAAATCCATGCAATTGAAAATGAAAAGGGTGATATCACGACGGACCCTGCAGAAATCCAGAAAATCATCTATACCTACTTTAAAAATCTATATTCTACTAAGATGGAAAATGCAGAAGAAATGGACAGATTCCTATATTCGTATGAATTACCAAAGCTGAATCA
Organism: Erethizon dorsatum; assembly: GCA_028451465.1. Taxonomy (NCBI): domain Eukaryota; kingdom Metazoa; phylum Chordata; class Mammalia; order Rodentia; family Erethizontidae; genus Erethizon; species Erethizon dorsatum. Next base: position 35,471,988 of record CM051838.1, on the reverse strand, counting down.
AGAAGATTTAAAAATCCTAAATAAACCAATATCAACCAGTGAAATTGAAGATGTAATTAAAAACCTCCCAACAAAGAAAAGCCCAGGCCCTGATGGATTCACTGCCAAATTCTACAAGAAATTTAGAGAAGACCTAACTCCACTACTTCTCAAACTTTTTAATGAAATTGAAAGGGAAGCAATACTCCCAAATTCATTCCTGGAAGCAAGCATTACCCTGATACCAAAACCAGAGAAGGACCCAACTAAGAAAGAGAACTACAGGCCAATCTCCCTAATGAACATAGATGCAAAAATCCTTAATAAGATACTGGCAAACAGAATCCAACAAATCATCAAGAAGATTATACACCATGACCAAGTTGGATTCATCCCAGGGATGCAGGGATGGTTCAACATACATAAATCAATAAATGTAATACACCATATTAACAGAACCAAAGACAAAAATCACATGATCATCTCAATAGATGCAGTAAAAGCTTTTGACAAAGTCCAGCACCTTTTCATGATAAAAGCCCTACAGAAAATTGGAATAGAGGGTCTTTATCTCAATCTGGTAAAAGCTATCTATGACAAACCAACAGCCAATATTATACTAAATGGCCAAAAACTGAAAGCCTTCCCTCTAAAATCAGGAACAAGACAAGGATGTCCACTGTCCCCACTCTTATTCAACATAATTCTGGAAACTTTAGCCAGAGCAATTAGACAAGAGAAAGAAATAAAGGGAATAATGATTGGAAAGGAAGAAGTTAAATTATCATTATTTGCAGATGACATGATACTCTACACAGAAGACCCCCAAAACTCCACTAAAAAACTGCTAGATTTAATAAGCAAATTCAGTAGTGTAGCTGGATACAAAGTCAATACTCAAAAGTCAATAGCCTTCCTGTACACAAATAACAAACTTACTGAAAGAGAAATTAGGGAAACAATACCTTTCACAATAACATCCAAAAAAATGAAATACCTAGGAATCAACCTCACAAAGGATGTAAAAGACCTATACACTGAAAATTACAGTACTCTGAAAAAGGAGATTGAAGAGGATATCAGAAAATGGAAAGATATCCCTTGCTCCTGGATAGGAAGAACCAATATAGTGAAAATGGCCATACTTCCAAAATTGTTATACAGATTTAATGCAATTCCAATCAAAATTCCAACAGCATATCTCACAGAATTAGAGAAAACAATCCTAAAATTCATTTGGAATCAGAAGAGACCTAGAATAGCAAAGGCAATTCTGGGCAACAAAGGCAAGGCAGGGGGCATCACAATCCCCGACTTGAAATTGTACCCTAAAGCTACTGTGATAAAAACAATGTGGTACTGGCAAAAAAAACAGACCTGAAGATCAATGGAACAGATTAGAAGATGCTGAAACAACCCCAGACATACTAAGCCACCTTATCTTTGACAAAGGTGCCAAACACATTCGCTGGAAGAAAGATAGCCTCTTTAATAAATGGTGCTGGAAAAACTGGCTCTACACATGCCGAAGATTAAAACTAGACCCATATCTTTCACCATGCACTAAACTAAATTCAAAATGGATCAGAGATCTAAATATTAAAACAGAAACATTAAATCTGCTGGAAGGTAGGATAGGTAAAACCCTTGAAGACATTGGTGTAGGCAAAGACTTTATGAATAAAAACTCAACTGCACGGGAACTATCCCAAAGAATCAATAACTGGGATCTCATCTTATTAAAAAGCTTTTGCACAGCAAGAGAAACCACCAACAGAGTGAAAAGACAACCCACAATGTGGGAAAAAATGTTTGCCAGCTGTTCCTCAGACAAAGGATTACTATCGAGAACATATAAAGAACTCAAAAAAAATCAGACCTCCCAAGTTTAAGGACCCACTCCAAAAATGGGCATCTGAGATGAATACACACTTCTCAGATGAAGAAATACTAATGGCAAATAAATATACAAAAGAATGTTGAACATCACTAGTCATTCAAGAGATGCAAATTAAAACAACACTGAGATTCCATCTCACCCCAGAAAGAATGGCTACTATAAAGAAATCAACTAATAACAAATGCTGGAGGGGCTGTGGGGAAAAAGGAACCCTTCTTCACTGTTGGTGGGAGTGTCGACTGGTACAGCCACTGTGGAAGTCAGTGTGGAGATTCCTCAGAAAACTAGGGTTGGAGGTCCCATTTGACCCAGCTATTCCCCTTCTGGGCATCTTCCCAGAAGAATTAAAAACATCGTACCACAACGATATATGTGCACCCATGTTTATAGCAGCACAATTTGTAATAGCCAGATCTTGGAAACAACCCAAATGCCCATCAACTGAGGAATGGATAAGAAAGATGTGGTATTTTTATACAATGGAGTACTATTCAGCCATAAAGAAGGATAAACTGGAGACTTTTATAGGTAAATGGATGCAACTCGAGAAAATACTCATAAGTGAAATAAACCAGAAGCACATGTGTAAGCATCGTATTGTCTCTCTAGTATGACAAACTGAAAGAGTAAATAAGATCCAAAATGTACAATAGACACAGTGAATCAAAAAGAAACTGGTCAAAAGGAAAGAGAGACTGGAATAGGGAAAAGAAAGAAGGGAAAGGGAAAAAAATTGTATATATATATAAGATGGTTAAGATAGATACACTACCAATTTTACTTAGTTCATTGAAGAGTAAGGTTTGAGCCAGTAATGTTTGGACAATTGAATGCTAATGTCTGGTATCCTGAATAACTAACTTAAAGATAATAATACGTAATGCATTGACCATTGTTACCCTCATATTATGTTGTTTTGAAAATTTGTTCTTTTTTTTTTATTTGTTTTGTTTTTTCTTCTCTTTAAAATAAAAAAAAAAGAAGAAGAAGACTGAAATTAGATCCCTACCCCTCACCACATTCAAAACTCAACTCAAGGGCTGGTGAGATGGCTCAGCGGCTTAAGCGCCTGCCCGGCAAGCGCAAGGGCCCGAGTTCGACTCCCGGAACCCACATACGAAAAAGGAGCCGGTGATATCGCTCAGCGGCACGGGCGCCTGCTGGCGCGCGAGGTCCTGAGGTCGACCCCCGGTACCCACAAAAAAAAAAAAAAGAAAAAAACTCAACTCAAAATGGAGCAAAGACCAAATGTAAGACCTAACTTGTGAAACTAACAAGGACACAGAGAGAAGGTGGGCAGCAAGCTTTTAGAGAGGACCCCGAAAGCACAGGCCACAGTGCCAAAATAGACCAACAGGAGGATGTCAATCCGGAAAGCTGCAGGACAGCAGAGGACATAAGGAACAGAGGGAAGAGGCTGACTTCAGAAGGGGAGAAAATGTGTGCAAGCTGTTCATCTGACAAGGGGTCGATGTCCAAAATACATAAGGAACTCACGCAATTCAACAGCAAAAAGAAAAAAAAAAAAAAGTAATCCAATCTAAAAGTGAACAAATGGCCTGATAGATGTTTCTCAAGAGAAGAAATACAAGAAGAATATTTTTAAATGCTTAACATCGCTGATCATCAGGGAGATGCAATTCAAAGCCACGACGAAATCTATCATTCGCTTCATTTAGAATGGCCACTACCAAAGAGACAAAGACCGCAGCACGGGCAAGCATGGAGAAAGGGGTCCAACCACTATGGAACACAGAGTGGAAATTCCTCCAACAGAAAATAGAACCCCAGGAGGAACTGAAGTCAGCGGTCAGTCATCCTCATCGTTTGTGCACACACACAGAGAGAAGTTTCAAAACCATGGCTGAGACATTTGAAGGCAGGGCAGACAGAGGAGGGAGAGAGCAGCTCCCCACGATGAATGTAATCATGTACTGCGAACATACTCTGATAAAAACAAAACTAAAAAAAGACAACCTCGGGATCACAGCAAGTCCTCTCTGTCAGACATGACCAGGATCAGAGAGTGGGCAGCTGGGCAGATGCCTGACTTCCGTAGCTTTGAGTTGGGAAGACAACAGGAAGAAAATCCCCGCCACAGCCTCTTCTGTGATCGTCGTGGACATTTAAACGACTTAGGAATTAGCTGCTCTTAGAGCCAGAGTTGCCCTACAATAGGCCGTCTATCTGTGCAGCACAGCTCATGGTCCCTGTCACCGCTTTATATTCACCTTACGTTGAATCATTTCTCAGAAAACAGGAGCTATGTTTAATGCACCAAGAATGAGCCTGGGGCCTCCGGACACCACAGTTCTCAAAGGCTGCCGCGTCCTGCTGGTCACGCGGAACTCGCGGCCGGGAGGGGCTTCCGCCAGAGGCCGGGCTGGAAAGGCCACAGGTCGGCCGGCTTCTTGGCTCTGTCGCCCGCGGGTCCCGCCCCGGCACCGCAGCATCACCACAGGGTGGCGACCTCGAGGGCGGCAGGGACCGCGCTGCGCCGCGCTGGTGCCCAGCACCGAGGGACGGACGGAGGGAGGAGACACCAGCCGCCCCGTCCCTGGGCCTGGAGGAAGCGCAGCCCCACGCTCGGGGGCGGGTGGGAGTGGCTGCCGCAGGCTCCAGGGAGACACCGGGCCAGCAGGGCGGGCTCTGTTGCGGAAAAGTCTCTCCGCACACGCAGTGGACAGCAGCTCCAAGCTTGTATGCTGTGACCTGGGCTTCGAGGCTCCTGCAGCCCCAGGACTGAAAGGAGCCCGTCTGTGCAGAAATGCAGAAAACTGAAAAGATGCAGACCCAACGAACAGGCTGCAGATGGACGCGTGGTGTGGACAGAGCTTGTGCGTGGAGCCTGGAGTGGGGCCGAGAACTCGCAGCTCCGGTGCCGGCGCAAGGGTCTCCTGCAGGGATGGCCCAGGAGCGCACGGCCAGCTCCCTTCTCCTCCCGTGTGTCCCTGGGTCCAGCTAGAGCTCTGGGAGGAGCTGAGACCAACGGTGGACAGAGGTGGACAGCACACTCGGCCCAGTGCTGGGGCTCGGCGGTTGCTTCCCCCAAGGCCCGTGTGCGGAGGGTTTGGTGAAGGGCTGAGGGACCCTCAGGAGGTGAGGCCAGCATGACATCCCCAGGCCCCTAAGCTGACGCCCCAGGAGGGGCGAAGGGGGGCTCCCTGAGCCTGCGCCTGTTTCTAGGTGCGACTCTCCCCTCGCTCCTCCTCCGTCTGGGGCCTCGGGCAGAGCCCACGAGGTGCTGTTTGGACTTTCAGCCCCCAAACCTGTGAGCTAAAACCTCTCTCCCTAAGCCGCCTGCCTCGGTGTTGTGCATCGCAAGCCGACCTGTGCGGGGGTGACCCGAGCGATGGGATCCCTGGAGAGGGGCGCATGGTGTCGCAGACAGCAGTGATTCAGCCTGTGGTGATCGCGTGACTGATGGCTGCTAAATCGTAGGACAGACGCTGCCCGCCTGTCTGCACTGCAGACGGGAAACCCTGGAGAACCTGAAAACCAATCACCAGTCGGTGATGCGTGCCCGTGCCCCGTGCCTGAGGGACACCGCCCACTCGGGGAGGGACGGAGGGGCCCGCCGTGTGGTGCCACGTCTTCTCTCGCGGGTGGGCCGAGGCAGAGTGCGCTTTTGCCCAGTCTGGGCGTGCGTGTTTGGATGCCTGCGGGATGAGCAAGCTGACTTTGCTGGCGTCTCCGCCGCCAAGGGTTTGCCTGGGTTCGCCGTCCACCCGGACCCGCAGGGGCATCGCGGCGGCTGCCGCTGCTCAGGGTGGGCGCTGCCGGGCCTGCGCGAGCTCCGCCGCCGCGAGGCGAAGCCGGGGAAGAGCGCGAGCGTGGAGGCAGGCGAGCAGGCTTCGGCGAGGAGAACCGAGGCGAAAAGAACAAAGCGGAAATGCCCGTCCCCGCAGGCGGAGAAGCGTGGTGCGGAGAGGACGCTGAATACCTCAGATGGTTCACCTCCTCCACGCCGCGGAACCGAGGTGAAGTCAGCTTCAGGAAGGCCCGAGAGGGGGCGGCAGACGCGCGGCGACGCGGAGAGGCAGCGCGACCCGGGCGGGGACGCGGGGACGCGGGACAGCGACCCTTACCGCTGGCCCGGCCTGCGGAACGTGCCCGTGGAGGCGGCGCCCTCGAGATCCCGGACAGGAGGCAGAGGGGACGGGTGACGCTGCCCCCTGACCCTGGAGTGGGACCACGAGCCACGGGAAGGGACAGAAGGGAAAGCGTGGGCCCGGCAGGGAACGGGCTCCACAGGGAGCGGGCAGCAGGGGTCTCACAGCACTGTCCCCTGGTGTCACGGAGCCCAGTCATGAAATCTGTAACGCTCACCACAGACCTGCCTCTTGGTCCCCAGGCAGGCAGCGTGCCCGCCCCGGGAGCCACCACGTGGGTGCCCTGCTCCTCTTCCACGTGTCCACCCACAACACGCTGCCGCCACGGCTCAGCCGGGGCCTCCCGTGGACCCCAGGACAGGCTGCAGCAGGAAGACAGCGCAGGTCGCAGTTCTGCGACCCCAGCTCCGCTCCAGGCGGCCCAGCGCCGCTGCAGAGGATGGATGGACTTGCAGCAGGCAGGTGGCATGTCCCCAGCCTCTGTCCCGTATCCCAGCCCTCATGACACAACCTGCAGCGGTCCCAGCTTTCAATGGCAGCAGTGCTCGCACCGCACGCACGCAGGTCGCTGTTCCGGGGGCACAGGGCTGCAGGGCCACATACGCAGCTCAGGACTCAGCCGTAGCAGGGGTCCGGGGACCCACAAATGTGACCCCTGAGGAAACCACAGCCCCCGGCTGAGCAGCTCGTCTGCTGAGTCGGCATTCTCCAGCCTACCCTGGGCCTTCCAGATGGGCTGATGGTGGCCGTTAGCAGGCAGGGTCTGGTCGCGAGGGGCAGTCGCTGGGGCGTGACCCGGAAGGGTTCATCCCCCTCCCCAGCTCACCCCTGACCTCTCCACTTCCCACCCGCCCCGCAGTGAGCAGCTGTCCTCTACCAGGCCCCATCGCGGTGCCCTTCTGTCTCAGAGCCGGTGGACCACGGACTGCAAAGGTGAGCCAAAATCAAGCGCGCTTCCCTTTAGTTGTGGGTGTTGGGTATTTCATCCCAGCAACGAGGGAAGTAAACTACATTAGTAGTTCAGATAATGATTTCAAAGATTCAAGGCACATTTTTTTAAAGTTAAGAAAATAATTTAACTTGATCAATACAAAAAAATGGTTTTATATATTTCTGAATTTTCAGTGAGCTAAAATAAACATGAATTTTTTATTCGAGAACATAATTGTTATGACAATAAATAAGTAGCTGCCACAAAATTGCAACACAGCATAGAGTCCAGGGTTCTGTGCTACAGTCAGTTAACAGATCCAGGAGTGGTGATGGGGACAAAGTGGAATAAATAAGGGGAATCCAGCGAGAGAACTGGGGCGAGGAGAGAAAGGGACAGGGAGCGTGTCTCCCCGCTGAGTCAGCTGCAGAGGTCCCCGCGGAGCAGGTGAGCTGGGACAGCATCTCAGGTGAGTCCCCTTCCTGCCATCTCCACCCAGGGTGGGGACAGAGACTCCGGGTCCCCACCCCCATGGGGCATCAGAAGCTTCTGCTCCCGACCCGATGGGGCCGGCAGCACCGCAGAGCTGTGTCAGACGCAGGGTGGGTGGGGTCCCGTCCCTTCCCTACCAAGAAGGCTCAAAGACCAGGGTTAGCTCAGGCTTCTCCTCCTGCAGCGTCTCTAATGCACGCCTGGTCTCATAGTTGAAATACATTTCGTTCAACCTGGAAACGCAGAGAGAAGGTTGGGTCACGCTCTTCAGAAAGCTCCGGGTGCGGCTGGTGATATAGCTCAGCGGCATAAGTGCCTGCCTGGCAAGTGCAAGGTCTTGAGTTCGACTCCCGGTACCCACATAAAAAAAAAAAAAGAAAGAAAGAAAGAAAAAGAAAGCTCCGGGTTTTGAGTCTTAAAATTGCATCTCATTTCCCTTAACCCTACACACCTCCGAACTCCAAAATGCTGTTTCATACCTAGTGTGGTTTCTGGGGTTGGTTTGTTTGTTTTTGAGACAGAGTCTCACTGTGTTGTCCAGATTGGCCTCAAACACCTGGGCTCAAGCAGTCCTCCTGCTTCAGCCTCCCAAATTGCTGGGACTATAGGCATGTGCCACTATGCCCAGCTTGTTATGTTTTGAACCAGCTGTTCCCATAGACGCCACTGGAAAGAACCTGCAACACGGCCATGCCCCCACCCCCCACCCCAGCCTGCGCGGAGGGACCCAGACACCCGGGCTGGGCAACTGGTCGACCCCATCCCAAGTCCCCCCCTGCTGGCTGCACACTCACTGCAGGCTGTGCAGGACGCAGGTCCCCTGCCTCAGGACCTCGCAGAGCATCATGACGCCCAGGTCGCCCAGGTCATTGTTGCTGAGGCTTAGCTTCCACAGGCTCCGGTTGGAGGTCAGTACCGTGGCGAGGTCCCAGCAGCTGTGTGAGGTGAGGCTGCAGTTGTCTAACCTGCAGAAAACATGCTCTTAGCCAACCCCACAGGCCCCAGACCCAAGCCTGTGTGCTGCAACTGCAGGAAATTCACTGCGCTAGCCAGGCGCTTGCCTGTAATCCCAGCACTCAGGAGGCTGAGGCAGGAGGATTGCCACTAGCTCCAGGTCAGCCTGGACTACAGAGCAAGACCCTATCTCAAAAAAAAAAAAAAAAAATCAAGCAAAAGAAAAAATCGCAGGCTTAGCTAGCTGCATGCGACCTTATACCAGTAGTTATTTTCCTCTCCTCTTCAGATGTGGGTCCCTTTTTCAAGTCTGCTGCATTGTGCAGGTCAAATTAGGAATAGAAGTTTGTTCATTGATTGTTCCCAAATGCTGTATCTTTCCCCAAATTTCCATAAAATGCAGAGCCACCCCATCCCTCCTTCATGGCAGTGGGAGGAACTCAACTTGCAACCTGTCCGCCACTTAGAAACACTCCTCCTGGTCCCCCGACCCCACAATGACCCAACCCCAGGATGAAGCCCCTTCCAGCACAGAGCACGTCCTGGTGGCTGCTGCCCCCTGCTCCATGCCCACCTGTGCCCTGGCTTCGGAAAGTGGGGACTTACTCCAGCATCCGGAGCTTGGAGCTGGGGTGCAGGAGCCCCTCACAGAGCAGCTTGAGCCCTGCGTTGCCAAGTGCATTGCCCCGCAGGTACAGGTGTGTGAGGCTCTGGGTGGTCCTGAGCACCGAGGCCAGTGCCGAGCAGCCCATGGATGTGAGGCCGGAATTCACCAAGCTGTGGAGAGAACAGAAGGGAAGCTGGGCATGGTGGCGCACACCTGTACTCCCAGCACTCAGGAGGCTGAGGCAGGAGGATCACTGCAAGTTCAATGCCAGTCTGGGCTACATAGCGAGTTCAAGACCAGCCTGAGCTACATAGCAAGACCCTGTCCCAAAAAAACCAAACATAAAGAACAAGAGGAGAGTCTTCAGCATGCAGGCTCCCCTCACCCCTAGAGCTGTGCAGCTCCTAACACAGGGCCCCCCTCAGCTGAGCAGCTGCACCCTTGAACTCAGAGGTTGGAGCAGCACTGTAGATGTGACCTGAGGGGACTGTGACCTGGCCTCTGAGTCCCACTGCAGAGGGACGGGATGGTGGCAGCAGCCACTCTTCTGGGATTCACACGTGGAAAGAGCAAGGCGAACCGATCCCAATCCTCGCCCTTCTCCTCCTCCTCTAGTGTACAGATTCTGTCTGGCTGTGGACGCTGCTCAGCCTGTCTTGCATGGTTCCAGTACCAACCTGGAGAGGCAGCCGTGCTGCTACATTACACCTGCTGCAGCTTGGAAACCTGAGGCTTGTGAAATCCTGTGTCTCTCGAAGACAAAGCACAGGCACATGCAGAGAGGGACTCAGACTCCGCCCTTCACCCTCCAGAAATTCAGTGCGCCTCGAAATGGAGCAGGCGATGTAATAGGACCCAGGGCCAGGCGGGGACAGCAACGCCACCTTCAGAAGATGACCTTATGTGGACGTAGAGTCATAAAAATTCAGTGGCCCAAACCTAGCAGGACTGGGTTCCTTATCAGAGTAGGGACTCTGGACACAGGGAGACAGCAACCAGGGTCAGGCTGCCCCAAGCAAGGATGCCACGGGGTCCTGCAGACCACCAGGCACTGGAAGACGACCAGTAACACAGCCTCCTCTCAGCAGGAACCAGCCCTGCCCAAACCCTAATCCCAGACTGCAGCCCCAGAGATATAAATGACATGTGACTGTTATTTAAGCAGTGGTGTCCATGGAACTTTGTTATAGCCCTAACAAACTAGTATGTAGAGAACATTAGGGTGAATGGGTGGATGGATGGGTGGATGGTGGGTGGATGGATGGATGGATTGGTGGATGGAGGCATGGATGGTGGGTAGATGGGCGGGTGGATTGGTGGATGGAAGGGTGGGTAGAAGGGTGGGTGGATGGGTGGTGGATTGGTGGATGGATGGATGATGAGTGGACGGGTGGTGGATTGGTGGATGGTGGGTGGATGGATGGATGGATGGATGGATGGTGGGCAGGTGGGTGGGTGGATGGATGGATGGAGGGACTGGTGGATGGATGGGTGGATGGTGGGTGGATGGGTGGTGGATTGGTGGATGGATGGGTGGGTGGATGGGTGGTGGATTGGTGGATGGGTGGTGGATTGGTGGATGGATGGGTGGGTAGAAGGGTGGGTGGATGAGTGATAGATTGGTGGATGGTGGGTGGATGGATGGATGGGTGGGTGGATGCTCATGTATAACAAGGTGTCTGGAAGATTTCTCATCGGACTGTTATAAATAACTCCCTTAGTAGGCAGAGAGCTTTCGCTTTTTAAATCGTATCTGTATTATTTCTTATGTTTACACTAAGCATGTGTTACTTTTACAATAAAAAACTCGTGAGTGATATCTGGGTTTGAGACCGGTTTGAGCAGGGCCATGTGTGCAGGCCTTTGCTGGAGTTGGTGGGTACGTGAGAGATCTCAGAGTACACAAACGCTGAGTAGAAAAAGGAACCAGTGGTGAAATCCCAGACCACAGGAAGAGAGGCCAACACAAGCCCCATGGAGGAGGAAACTACACAACTAACAGGAGACAGCAGCAGAGAAGAAAGAAGTTCAGGGAGAGGGAGAAGGGGAGAACAGGCAGCAGGTGTCAACTGAGACCAGGCCTGGGTAGGACTTAGAAGGCTGAGGCTGATCTCTGAGAGTGGCCGCAGTCCACACCTGGGCCTGTCCTCTCTCTGCTCTGCCTGGAGGGCTCTTTGGCTCCTGGCCATGCCACACATTACCAGCACCTACTCCAATGCGTCCTCTCGCCAAAGGCAGCAAAGCAGTGGCCCCTGGTCCTGCTAGTGTTTATGATGCATGTGGCATGTCACTCTGTCTACTGCTCATCTCTGTCACCCCACCCACAGGAATGTGTGTGAAAACAGGGTCTGGTCCATTGTCCCCCCTTCTACAGTCAGCCCCAATTAGAGCCCCCGGGGGCCTGGGACGCGAGGGCCCAAGTGTATCTGCTGGGCTGCTGAGGAGCGGCAGGAGGGGACAGAGGAATGCAGGCGCTGTGTGCAGGCCTGGCAGTGTCTGCGGCAGGGCACAGGGGACAAGCCCAGGATCGTCAGAGTGCAGGCATGCACGGTTAGCTCCGGAAAGTCCCTCCTGTGACTGTTTTAAAGGCTGCTCTGTTCGCAGAATGAAAGACATAGGCAACTTGCTCATCATATTTATAGATAATGCGGGCAGAATCAAGATCCAGAAGTGCCCAGGTGATGGTTAGACAGGGCGACAGAGGAAGGGACACTCCCAGGGGCGGGACACTCCCCACATGGTGACACCAGTCACCACGACACAGAACCAACCAGAACAGGCTATTTTCAACCCTTCATTTGAATCTAGTGCTGCCAGAAGAATCAATCAGAAGGTGCGCTTTTCAGCTCTTCATTTGCATACAGACACAGCCATCGAGAGACACCATTCTGATCTCTCATTTACTCGCTGCAGAAAGCCAAGCGAGCTTTCTGATGGGACACATGGCTGATGCCAAGTGAGTACTTGGTGGGACAACTGCCTTATTTGCACTCGAGGGAGACAAATAACCCAGGAATTTGGGGTGCAAAAGACCCCTTTCCCTTTTCCTGGGCTCTGTGAGCCTTTCCACCAGCCCACGCTCACCCTGCAGAGCGTGCTTCTTTTCCACCTTCAATCAGTGTGGCCCTCGTGGCCTTTCCTGAGTCTTGCTCATTCTTTGCTTGGGACACCAAGGACCTGGAAAGACCGTAGGGGCCGCTGCATGCAGGATGGGCCCAAAGCGCAGTGTCTGAGAGGAGCCGGGTGGAGACAAGAGCTGTCCCCATGCAGGGGCCACACTGGCCAGTGGGCATTCACACAACCACAGAAGGGGCACCCTGCACATGAGTGTCAGGCCACAGGGCTCATGGTGCCTGCCATGATGTCCCCTGTCACACTGCGCTACTGAGGGGACAAGGGCAAGCGTGTGCCTTCCAGTACAGACATGGCCTCTTCAGCTATTGCTGACCCTGGCAGTGAAACCCGGACAAGCTGGTCCTGTGGCATGGGCCCTGGGGATCCAGCACCAACCGTGTCACGTGAATTCAGTGCCTCAAGCCACTTGGGATGCTGTTCTCTGCTCAGACTCCAGCGGAGTGGCCTCTTTCAGGGCAACTGGCCCACCATTCCCCAGTGATTCGCCCTGGGGCGAATCTGCCTTTCCACTGCAAGGCCCACAACACTCACCCGAGCTTCTGCAGGTGACTCTCCGGCCACCGGACCTTGTCACACAGAGCGCCGACCCCCACGTCACCCAGGGCGTTCTCCCCAATGTAGAGTCTGGTCAGCGAGCAGTTGGCGCTGAGCACCGAGGCGAGGTCCTCACAGCACACAGACGTGAGGCAGCAGCTCACCAGCCTTCCAGGAAAGGAGAGTCAGGCCCTGGCCCCACCACTTGCTCCGGCGGCTGGGAGACCCAGAGCCCACCTACCCCGAACCCAACCGGAGCCCCCCAATCCGCCACTGCCCAGCGCCACAGGGCGGCCCAGCTCCGTGGAAGCTCCCACACCCTCCTCTGTAAAAACAAGCAAGCTCCTCCAAGCCACCACACTAGAACATCTCCCAGCTCTCTGAACGTGTTCTTATCATAGTAGGATAGACCACAGGCCCCGTGTCGCGGCTGTGGCTGATGCCCCTCTGAAGCCTCACGCAGGCATGGGGCTTCTCAGAGGTGGCTGGGTCATGGGTGTGTCGTGCTGGGATCAAAGGTGTGTGACGACTAAATTAATCAGTCCACTGGTTGGTTTGGCATAGTTCGGGGTGGGGACAATGGGAAGGACCTCCCTGTGGCCAGAAGAGGGTCACTCCCGTGGCCGCTTGCTACTTCACTGCTTGCTGCCTTCTGCCCGCCATGCACTGTTTCTCCTGCATGATGCCCCTCTGCCAGGCCACCCTGCCTTGGAGCCAGCCAGCTATGGACTGAAACCTCTACACACTGTGTGCCAAAATAAACCTTTCCTCCTTTCACTTTGGGTGTCAGATATTTTGTCTCAGCAGTGACAAAAGTAACTAAGACATCTGGTTTCATCAAAACATACATGAATATTTAATTTTTTTATTTATTATAGTAAAAGACACATTGCCATGATATTCCCCTCATAATATTCCTGCTTGCTTGAAACACACTTATCCTATCATCTCGCCACTTTCTGAAGCAGTCCTGGAAGTCCACTTGCATGAGTGACTTTACAATGTGTGATCAAAAATACACCGAGTGCTGCCATCGAGCGCCATCCAAGGGAAAGGCAGCTCATAAAAACATGACGCTGTGTTATTCACCAGGGCACCCTGCGACTTCCAGCTCCTCCCCGAAGTCAAAATGACCGTAGAAGGTAAACTTTTGTATTCATTCAGGACATCAAGGCAGCCAGGACAGTCCAACTAAAGACCTACAGGAAAGAGGACTCCAGAGCTGCTGCAGAAAGGCAAGGACGATGAGACGAGTATGTCAAAGCTGGGGGAGGGTTTCAGGGGGGCTAATGTGTCTTTTATTGTAATAATTTTTAATATAAACATTCACTGTAGTTTTTGATCATGCCTATGATAAAATTCGCCAACCTCTTTTTAGTACACAAGTCCATGGCCTTGAGGATACTCACGCTGTTGTGTAGCCATCACACTGTCCAGCTCTAGAGCCATTTCCATCTCACAGAACTGAAACCCGAGCCCTCCGGTAATTCCCCGCCCCTCCCAGCCCTGCCAGGCACCCTTCTGCCTGTCTGAATCCGCCTGCTCTGTTCCTCTCCTACGGGGGTCAGCAGGGCTCGCCCTCTGGGGACAGGGTGGCCTTCCCCAGCACAGAGGCCTCAGGCCCCCGACGGACTGCATGGAGGGCGCCTGTGTGCACGCCGCTGCGCTCCCGCTGCTCCCTGAAGGGACACGCAGCTTGCCTCCTGCTGCTGGCTGTGGTTCCGAGTGCTGCTCGGGACGCAGTGTTCACTGTACTCTGCATCCCTCATGCACATGGCAGGGTGTGACTGCTGGCTCGGGGGTGGCCCTGTGTGTGACCGCTTGGGAAATGTCACACCACTTCCCACAGTGGCCACGTCCCCATTCATGGTCTCACAGAGACCCAGCGTCTCCACACTGCCCACACCTGCTTTCTAGTCTCCTTCCTTACTTTTTGCTGTGTTTTTCTGTAACAGCTGCCCTAAAGCACGTGCCGGCCCTACATTCCCAGCTGCTTTTCCTCCTCCTCGGAGCCCCAGTCTCCTGGGGCTGCTGCTCCCTAGTGGAAGGCAGGGTGACCCTGACACCAGCCCTCTGTCCACTGTGTCCCCCCATGGGCCACTGGCTTTCTCCCCAGCACCCCCAATCCATGCCCCGAGCCCCAACTCCTGGAGCGCCCACCGCCTGAGGCTTTGACCCACCAGAGCTTGCCGAGGGGACAGCAAGGGTGCGCCAGGCCCTGGCACAGGAGGCTGGCCCCGAAGTCCCCCAGGGGGTTGTCGCTCAGGTCCAGCTCTACCAGCTTCCGGCTGTTGCTCAGTACAGAGGAGAGGTCAGAGCAGCACTGGTGGGAGAGGCCACAGCGCCCCAACCTGCAGGCACAGAGCAGCAGCATGGGGATGCAGCTGGTGCCCCAGGGCACAGTGAGGGGACATGAACAGGGGTGGCAGGGGACCCAGCCCCAAGCCTCCTCCGCTGATGGCAGCCTCGGCTGGTGGAAGAGACGTCCCGTCACCTCTCTCTCTCTCTCTCTCTCACACACACACGTACGCACGCGCACCGCCTCACCACAGCCTCCGGATGCCGCAGCCCGGGTTCCGCAGCGTCTCACACAGCACACTCAGCCCCAAGTCCCCCAGGACATTGTCGCTGAGGTCCAGCTCGGTGAGGGTCTGCGTGGCTCCCAGAGCAGAGAAGAGGCCCCGGCAGAAGTTGGGGGTCAGCGAGCAGCTTGGTGTCCTGGAGAGGAGAAAGGAGGAGCAGCGATGACAGACAGACCAAGCTGCGGGCGCAGGTGTACATCCACCGGGAGGCTGGGGCTACGAAGCGGGTGGGCCCCGGCTCACGCCTGGCATCCCGAGCTCGGGAGGCTGACACAGAAGGCCAGGAGTTTGAGCCCAGCCTGGGCAGCTTAGCCACTTAGTGAGACCTGGCTCAGCAAGAGCTGGGGATGTAATGCCATGGGAAGGTCCTGGGTTCAATCCCCAGTATTGGAAGAAAGAGGAAGGAAGGGAGGGAGGAAGTGGTCAAAATCCAAAGACTTTCACAGAGAAACACACAGGCTGGGTGCTGAGGCCGGACAGCTGCGAGCTGCCTGCTGGTGGGAAGAATGGGAGCCCTGGACAGACCCGAGAGTCCCCTGCTCGATGTGCCTAACCGTCCCAGTCAGCCATCCCTAACCCCCACTTCTCCCCGCCTATCAGCCATCCCTAACTCTCGGGGTCAGCTGTCCCTAACCCTCCCCCCGCCAATCAGCTGTCCCTAACCCTCAGCTGTCCCTAATGCTCACGGTCAGCTGCCCGTAACCATCCCGCTCAGCCGTCCTGCTGTAGCCGGCCCATGAGCCCGCCGGGTCGGGATCTTTCCGCTCTCTCCAGGGCTGCGAACGTTGTCCACACAATATGGCGAGCTCAGGGGGGTTCTGGCCTCTGTGCTCCTGATGGACACCAGTGGACACCCTCGCTGCCCTCAGAGGTGCTGGGGATACCGCCCTGCCCACAATGGAGCAGCTTTGCCAGCGCTGTCCTCCCTGCAGGTCCCCTTCCTCCTTCCTCCCCATGGCTACGCGTGACACTGTGCTCCACCCAGACCTTCGTGGTGTCCTTGTCCCCTAAGCACAGGGCAGGGGGGGTGAGGCCATGGGGCCTGAATAAAAGCGACCCAGAGTGCAACGGAAATATGCAGAGAGGAGGTGACACCCGTGGTCTAGGACAGGTCCTCCCCGACACCCTGGTCCTGGTCCTGGAACTGTGACCGTGTGGTGCTGGGGTGACTGAGCCACCAGTGTTCTATCCTGTGACACAGCCCATGAGGACCAGGATGTCACTCGCTTCCTATCTGCCACAACACAGCGTGCCACTGTCCAGCGCTGCCCACAGGTCACCACCCAGGCCCCTCTGCTCCCTGTGCTGGCCCCTGACCGTCCCTGAGCACAGCCGGGTCCCCCACCCCTGTGACCAGGAAAGCCATCCTGTGGGGTGACGGTGACCCAGGATGGCGGACGCCCTGGCTGGGGTGGAGGGGCCCAGCCTGCAGGGCTCAAAGGGAGGATAAACGCAGACATCCACTCAGGCCACCATGGGGTCCCCAGCACCCAGCTCCGGCTCCCTGAAGAGCACAGGGGACTCCTGGGGACTCCTTGGCACTCAGCCACAATAATGCACCCCAACCTGAGAATGTGCTCGGCCCGCCGGAGGCAGCAGTAACTTGGTGATCGATTCGCTAATCGGCAGGAAGGGACTCGCCTCAGCCTTCGCGGCAGGGCTGGTGCAGCTCAGCGGCACGTGCCTCGCAGCACCAGGGCCTGCGCTTGGACCCCACACTGTGAAAACCTCCCTCCACGTGTCCAGCTATTACCCACCAACCACGAGTAAATGACAGAGCAAAGTGGTGCACCTCTGTGGTCCCAGCTACCGGGAAGACTTAGGCAGGAGGATGGCAAATATAGTGAGATCCTGTCTCAAAATAAAAAATAAAAAAGGCCTGTAATCCCAGCCCCTTGTAATCAAGAGGCTGAGGCAGGAGGACTGCCATGAGTTTGAGGCCAGCCTGGCCTACATAGTGAGTTCAAGGCCAGCCTGAACCACACAGGGAGACCCCGTCTCAAATAAACAAACAAACAAACAGATAGGGACTGAGGATGTAGCTCCAAGGTTGCACGCCCCTGGGTTCAATCCCCAGTACCAATCCGTCAATCAATCAAATTTGAAAGCTCACGTGGGAGCGTAGAGGGGAGGATCTCGTCTCCTGCCCTGCTCCCCTTGATTTACGGGGGTGACCTTCTTCCCAGGCAAGCCAAGTCCCACTCACCACCATTGCACACTGTTCTCAGTCACCCCACCCAACTCTCCCTGCCAGGCCCAGGGCCTCCAGGTCTGGGGGACTGGGGAGCCCGTGCCCACATGAGCGCATCCTGAGAGCCCTGTGCAGGAAACATAATCCCCAAGGCGCCATGTCCAGAGGCTGAGCGGGAGATGACCAGGGCATGAGTGCACCTCCGTGTGAATGGACTGGTGCTGGGGCCACCTCTCCCACTCTCACCTCACCCTCTCACCTGCACCCTCACCTGTGCGTTCACCTGCACCCACCTGCACCACACACTCGCCTGCACCCTCACCTGCATGTGCCCTCCTGTGCCCTCCACCTCCACCCCAGGATGACACAGCACGAAGTGTCTCCTGAGATGTGGCCCCTCAGCCTTGGGTTCTGTGGCCTTCATAACTACGACAAATCAACTTTGTCCTCTAAATGCCCCTGCCTCAGTATTCTGTTAGAGCAGCCCAAGCTGGACCAGGACAGTGACCTGGGCCTCCCAGCAGACTGCAAACCCAAGTGGGCAATCCTGCCCCAACCAGCACCTCGCTGGCCTGGCTTTCTCCACACATCTCCTGCGTGGGCTTTTTCTCATCCCATTTAGCCATGGGACACAAAAGGATGATCTCTCCAATGAAGGCACTGGGGAGAGACAAGCAATAGTGCCATTATCCGGGGTATGGCAACTGTATTTGGAAGATGGTTGAAGAGAGAGAAGATGTAATACCCAGAAAAGCAACCACAATGCAGCAGGCAGGTCCCCCACTGCATGAGCCACCCCTCACCTGTGAGCCTCAGCAGCCGGAGGGCCCAGGCCTTCCTCCGCCCCCGCCTCCTCCTCCTCCTCCTTGGGTGAGTTGTGCAGAAAGCCCAGGGAAAGGGTCTGCACGCTGCGGCAGTTCCTGATGCAAAAGGATGACACCACGTGGTCCATGCGCGTGGAGAGGTTGACCTCGATCTTGGGGAAGTGGCCCATGGCCCTGCGTACGAAGCCCTCCTCCTGCATCTCGTACAGGCAGTAGAAGAGCTCCAGCTGGCTGGGCTGGGCCTGCAGCTTCTTGGCCTTGGCCTTGGCCTCGATCCACCTCAGCAGTGCCACCCTAATCTGTTGGGACACCCTGCAGCTCAGCCTTTTCTCCAAATAGGATGTCCTCTCCTGGTTGACGAGGCCGAAGAGGAAACGGACCACAAAAATCAGGTAGCCCTTTTCAAACTTGCCGTAGTTTTCCAGGAGGACGGCCACATCCCGGCTGGGAAGCGCCTCGCGGCTCCCCGCCAGCCCCTCCCCGTCCTCCTCTTCCAGCACGTAGTACATGGCGGCAAAGAACTCCTGGAAAGTCATGTGGACAAAGCTGTAGAGCTTCTCGCAGTCAACCTCCTTCTGGAACAGGTTCATCCTCAGGAAGGCAGACACGTCCCCCTCCTGGAGGCCATGGCTCCTGAGGTCGCATTCCTCAAACAGGACCTTCTGGTTCCAGATGCCGGCGGCAGCCAGCGAGCAGAGCCCGCGGAGGTGTGCAGAGAGCTGGTGCTCGTGGCCACCGCCCTGGGCCTGCAGCAGGCAGGACAGGAAGAAGACGTACACAGCTGTGGTGGTCTTGGAGGTCTGGGCCAGGCTCTCGCCACTGTCCATGCGCTGCTTGAGCCCAGTGCACACGATCCAGCAGACGAGGGGGATGAAGCACATAGTGAACAGCACCTCGTTCTCCTGGATCAGAGCCAAGGCCGCGCGGGCCTGCGCCTCGCCCGAGAAGTACTTGAAGAAGTACTCCCTCCGCCGGGCCTCAGAGAAGCCCAGGACCTCCACGTGGCGCGGCCGCTCCAGCAGGTGCTGCAGCTTTTCGAGTGCGGCCGGCCGTGTGGTGATGAGCAGTGAGGCCTCGGGCAACAGCCTCTTCCGGATGAGGCTGCCCAGCAGCGCGTCACCCGGCGCAGCCTCCTGCCAGTCTGTGCATGGCGCCTCGGCGTGCTCGTCAAAGGCGCCCTGCAGCTCATCGAAGCCGTCCATGAGGAACAGGATCCTGGAGGACTTGCGCACGATCCTGCCCACTGGGGGGCTGGGGTCGGGGCAGCAGCTGGCGATCAGGTCCCCCAGGCTCCTGGGCGTGGCGAGACTCACCTCGCGGCAGTGGATGTAGAACAGGTAGTCGAACTTGTCCTGGAAGAGCTTCCCCGACGCCCAGTCCAGCATGATCTTCCGAGCCAGGATGGTTTTCCCGATGCCGGCCGCGCCCTGCACCACCACCGTGCGCACGGGCTCTGGGGACTCATCCTCAGGGTCACCCTCAAACAGCGCCTCCAGCCTCAGGGGGCCCGGGGGGCTGTCCCGCAGCCTACTCCCGCCCATAGCCAGCAGCTCCCGCTCCCGCTCCTGCCGGCTGGGGTGCTCCCGGACCAGCTGCAGGCGCGTGTAGCGCTTGTTGAGGTTCACGCTCTCCCCCAGGCGCGCATTCCGGTCCTCGATGCAGTGGAACCTGCTCCTCACGTGTCGTCTGTACGTCCTGCCGAAATCTGCAGTGACACAAAGAGTCTCGCGCTGGGCGGAGCTGGGACAGGGACCTGGCTCCCTGCAGGGGTCAGGGAGGGTGAAGATCTAGGAGCACTAATGCACACGCGTGTGGCCTGCAGCCAGAGAGCACACCCCGCTGTGTGCCTGCACATTGCCAATGTGTCCAGGTGTCACACAGAAATTCGTATCAAAGTGGTCTGCTTTCCTAACAGCAACAAAACGGGCCAGAGGCCGTGGCCTCTTTTGTCTGCTGCCTGTTTGTGAAGGGCCCCGGGGACTCTGGGCTGGATCTTCTATGAGCAGAGGGCAGCCGCTGCAAGGGCAGCCACAGCAGGAGGCCCTCCTGTAGCCGCCTCCTTCCGTCTGCAACTCAGACCTCTCTGCACAAACCCTCAGCGCCTGCCCAGGACCCAGGCCCACCTGGATCCGCCTCTGCTGAGCCAGGCCTTACGCCCCAGGGTGGGGGAAGCAGGTGGGAGGCCTGCCCGCCAGCTGCCCCGCTTCAGCACCTGCCCACCCAGGCCCAGACCACAAGTCCAAGTGCCGCGGACTGCTCACCCTTCTTCTTCCTACAAATGGAGATTCTGGAGAGGAAGCCCAGGAGGCCCTTCCACTCTTCTTCAATGCTGTCTTCCCGGCACTCCACCGCGGGGTCATCTGAACACAGAAGGGAAACAGGGTCAGAAACCAGAATTCCTAACACAGGGTGCACAGGTCAAAGGCACCTGGAAAACTCCCAAGGGAAACAGCGCTCCGAGTGCAGGTGACAGCGGGGTGGGCGGAGGCCCTGGAATACCCTGCACTCCTCTGTGGAGTAGGGACACTGCAGGCACACACGTCCAACTGCAGGACCTCTTCCCAGCCCAAAGGTGATCGGCAAACTCGAGGCCGGCAGCATCCTTGTCATCAGCTGTCCAGCCAGCCCTGATCCCTGGTTGTGAGACCTCCCCAGGAGCTCCAGACCTTCAAGGAGGCTGGGCCCCAGCGAAGCGTCCCTTCCCTGGCCTCTCTGCTGCGACCCGTTTCACCCGCATCCGCGCTCGCACACGGAGATTCCTGGGCCTCCGAGGCTGAGCCCGGGTGTCCAGGAGGAGCTCAGCACTAGAGTTCTTGCTCAGCCGTGCAAGGCCTGGGCTCCAGCCCAGCTCTGTGAAAACTAGTGAAAAGAGTGAGAATCGCCGGTCTGTTTTATCTCTAATTTAATGGTTCATAATCCTGGCTGACTTTAGATTCATCCAGGAAGCTTTACACAGCAGAATCCTGACCGCCAGCCCTAGAGATTCTTCTACACCCATCTGAGGTGCAGCATGGGACCGACATACATTCAAGGTCCCCACGTGACCCCAACACGACCAACAGATGAGAACGCAGACCTAAGTCAGCAGACAAGAGCTTCGCCCCCCCGGGAAACGCAGACACAGAGAACAGCAGCTGGCCCGGGGGACCATGGGATGTGTCGCTCCAAGTGCACAGGGACCCTGAGCAGCAGACATGACCCCTGCAGGGACTCCGCTTCCCCAGAAAGCACAAAGCAAATCCAAACACAAAGCCACACAAAGCCCCAGCAAACATGAGCGGAAGTCTCTCCCAGCCCAGGACAAGAAGTGAGACCTTGTTCTGCTCTTTCCACTCCAACCCAGCGTGGTGCTGCCGCGGCAGCCGGGCTATGAGCATCCTCTGGCTTCATCTGCTGCATCTCTGACAGAAGGAGCCCTGGGCAGACAGAGTCCGTTCAGGGACCTGGATGCAGGGTTGGTGCCCAGAAACAGTCCAGGCTCGAGGGTTACACACCGACTTGCTGTGTGCGGCTCTAAGTGCAGTCGGCATTGCCTTACTTCGTGACCTGTGCTTCTGGCGTCCCCAAGGCCCACCTCTCTCCCCATGTCGCCTCGCCCATCAGGCCCTGCTGTCCCCCTGCCCTGCCACACATCTCCTTGCTGTTGACTCAGTTTGTTCCCCTCCCCACCACCTCTGGCTCACCATCTCCACACCGTAGCTCTCCAGGTTGCCCTGCGCCCTCCTGGTGTCCTTCCCTGTGCAGAAGGAAGACGCTCACCCCAACACACACCCAGGGATCCAGGGACACTCCTTGCCATTCCCATGCCCACAGTGGTGGCTATTGGAAAGGCGTTACCCACGCACTGTATAGTTCTTGATTGATTAGGGATTCCCTCCCAAGCCATGGAAAAGAGCAACTCCAGGTAGGGGACCAGGCAAGCAGACACCGGGCATCATGGGGTGAGGAGGACTGAGAGTGGGAGGAGGCCTGACACCCACCAGGGGTCAGGCAAAACCCCAGCCTTGGGGCAGGTCCCGGGGTTCAGGCTGGAGTGGAACTTCTAAAGGAGGTGTGGAAAGCAGACTGCTTCCCCCCTTCTTCTCATAGCACAACCATGAGAGGAAGAAAAGGAAAAGCCCAAATGCTGCCAGAAATGACTGCAAAGCATACTAATTTCTGTGCATGAAAAGACACAAGTAACAGTGAAAAGACGCCCGTAGCATGGGAGAAAATCATGCATCTGATGAGGAATTAATATCCAGAAAGCATAAAGAGCACTACAAGTCAACAGCGACAAAAACTAATTATGAAGTGGAAAAAGGGTTCAGTAGAGCTCTCGCTGAAGAAGCCACCTAAATGATTGAGAAGCCCACGAAAAGATTTCAGCGGCACCTGTCATCGGTGAAACCCAAATCAGAGCTACTGAGAGCCACCATCTCCTACTTATTAGGATGATTGCTCCAAGAAAGCAGAAAATGCCAGATGTTCATGAGGACATGAAGAAGTCAGAGCTCTTGTGCACCATGGGTGGGAACAGAAGATTGTGCAGCTGGTATAAAAAGATCGCCTGGCAGTTCCTCAAAAAAATTAAATGGAGGATTGCAACTCGACCCTTACATTCCACATCCGGGCGTCCCCTCGAAGGAGGCCAAGTCAGGTGCACACAAGACGTCTGCACGCTGAGGCTCTGCTCACCGTTCACAGCAGCACAGTGGGGCGCATGAGTGCCCGCCAGCGTGCGAACACACAAGTGGAACGTGGCACGCGCACAGAGCAACGGCACCGGCACAAGAGGAGACGTCGACCCCACGCCCGCGGGTAAACCTGGGGCTCTGCCGCGTGAAACGAGCGGCTCACACAGACAAACGCCTCACAGCCCCTCGAAGAGGAACCCGAGCAGCGAGCGCAGAGGAACAGAAACCAGACCTTCCGCTCTGGCCAGGGGACCGCGTCACCGGGGCTATGGTGGAACAGCCAAGAGGTTTCCGTTTCGCAAGACACAAAGCACTCTGGAGCTGGGTTGTGCAACACGCGGATCCGCATCCCTCGGTGCTGCACACCTGCACACCAGGGAGAAGTGCGCTCGTGCCCGGCGTGCTCGTCACTCACCCCACGGCAGCTGCTCCTGCTTCGCCTTCTCGTGCAGGTCTCTCCTGTTGATGGCGCCGAAGATCCACACTGCCATGGCCCACGCGCGCTGCTCCCCATTGAAGTCAATCATGGCAGTGGCCAGGTCCATGTGGTCCGCTCGCTCTGTCTGGCCCCGTGGGAGCGGGGTGCAGCCCCCCTGTGGGGGGTAGTCCTCCAAGTACATCTTGAATTTCTTAAAATCCACGTGGTCCAGGTCCTCCAGGTAGCTGGCCAGCTTACAGCGGGTGCTGGCCATGTTCCTCAGCAGGGCTCAGGGCCACGCTGGGGTCCCAGGCAGCCAGGCAAGGAGCGTCTTTCTGAGTCCCCACTCAGCTGGGCACAGGGATGAGGGCCTGTGACCCAGCACTCAGCAGGCTGAGGCAGGAGGATGGCAAGTTTGAGTTCAGCCTGGGCAACTTAGTAATTTAGCAAGGCCCTGTCCAATAAAAATAATTTAAAAGGGCTGGAGATGTAGCTCACGGCAAAGGCCCTGGTTTCAAGCCCCAATAGCACAAAAATGTCCCTATCGGGGAGAACCAAGTTACCAAAATCTCAGCACGCTCTGCACATGTGTGGAGATGACACAGGGCGCCTTATAAATATCCACAATTTCAAGTAACAGTTTAAACTTTTGGGGGAGTTTTTTCAAACAAGGTCTTCAGCCGAGGCTGGTCTCAAACTCACGGGGATCCTCCTGTCTCAGCCTCCCGACTGCCAGGATTACTGGCGTGCACCACCACGCCTGATGAATTTTTAAAAATTTTTAAACTCAGAAAACTCAAAGGAAAACATATCAGTTGAGCATCATGAATCACCATTCTGTTCTGAAAAACGAGCCACGTGCTTACCAGGAAGTGAGCCTCGACCAGCAGTGTCCTGCGCCATGGAAATCCGCCCTACAGAAAGAGAAAACAGGCGCAGCATAAACACAACAGCATTGTGCTGACCGGGGAGCCGATGCAGCACGCCGTCCTGAGAGCTCGGTGCCCCAGCTGAGCCCGGCAAGCCCTCCACAGTCCTCAGTGGACGGAGAGGCGGAAGAGTTGCTTTCACCCCTTTCAGCCCAAGGCTGAGGCTCTTGGCACTGTCTTGACCAGAAAGGACGGCAAGACAGAGGCCAGGAGAGGAGTCCTGTGGCCTGGGACAAGGGCAGAGAGCACGGTGGCCGCAGAGGAGGGTCCCCCTCCCCCGGTCCACAGGGAGCCGAGGACGCCAAAGCAACCCAAGCCGTGGGTGTGCACAGAGCACAGCACGCACAGCTTCCGTCGCTCAGTACCTCCCTGCACTGCCCTCAGGCCCTCACCAGCGGGGCTGCGCTGTAGGCGGAGAACTCCTGCTGGCATTTTGGGTAGAAACTGAGCCTTAGACAAACTAAGAATCTCTTCTGACAGCTCACAGCCAGGAAGAAGCAGGGCCAGGATTTGGACCAGAGGGCTGGGACCATGTCTCCCACCATTAACTACACGTTGTAGTCTGACAGAAGTAAGCCAGGTGTGCCGGTGATCACGGCACTTAGAAGTCTGAGGCAGGAAGATCACAAGTTTGAACACAGCCTGGGCAACTTAGTGACTTGGAGAAATTCTATCTCAGAATAAGAAAAAAAGTGGTTCAGTCCCCAACACCACAGTTTTTTTTTCCCGGTGCTGGGAATTGAACCCAGTTCTCATATGCTAGGAAAGTGCTTTACCTCTGAGCTACATTACCAGCACTCTACAAAAACTTCTTTAAAAAGAACAGATGGCTAAAGGCTGGCACACCCAAGGCCATCGGCTCTGTCTGTAGCCCTGCCACCTCCCAGCTGGCACAGGTAAGCAAGCCAGCTTTGTTTGGAGCGCTTCCTCCCTAATTCCTTCTGCTGGATTTGGCGAAAGTGTCACCTCAGTCCAGGGACACCAACAGTGACAGTGCAGGAAGGGCCCTGGGGACGGATGGTGCCACCTCCAAGCATGACTCGAGGCTGCGCCCTCCTGTGCCACTCAGACCCCGGATGTCTGTCCCCCATTCCACCCCCACTGGCCTCCCTGCCCTGCTCGGGAGCCCCAGGCCCTTCGCGTGCCTGGAGGTCTCCAGGCAGCACCCCTGAGGCCCTCACTCATGCCTGTCCTCACCCTGACTGCCCTGTCTGTTGCGAGGTTCAGCCCTCTGTGCACCCGCCGCTTCCTTGAGGACACACGGGGCTGTCAGCGGTGTCACCCCGCCACACAGCCCTGCGATAATAAAGGGGACAGGGACTGTGGAAGGGGAGGAGGCCAGGAAGGAGACTCCTCGCCCACAACAGGACAGACCCACCTGGCCCAGCCACCCGGCCCCATCCTCCTCTGCACCCTGCTGCAAGAGCTGGACTCACCCTGACACCAGGCTGAGGGACAGCAGAGAGAAAATGACACAGATTTATAGTGGCCCGGGCCTGCAGGCACAGGAAGGATGTGGCTCAGCGTGGGCATAGGAGCTTGCATCACAGGCAAAGCCAAGCCAGCAATGCCCCACAGCTGGGTTTTCCATGCTGTGCCAACTGCCCCCTCCCTGGGCTGTGCTGATCGCGCCCTCGGGAGCCCTGCTGAGCCCTGGGTGGGGGACAACCCCGAGGCTCTTACAGGTTCCTGCAACACCCACAGTTGTCCTGGGATGCTGGACTCCACTGCCCACTGGGGAAGGGAGGGGTTGCTAGACAGGGCTGGCCTGAGGGCCCCAGGGGTGTGACCAGGCACTGGGGCCAGGGCCCCCGCCCCACAGGAGGCAGTGGCCAGCGGCAGTTTCTCCCCCTGGCAGCAACTCCACTCCTCACATGGGACACCTCCGTCCCTAACACATACACGGGGAGCACCTGGTGTGTGCCGGGCAGGCTCCAGACCAAAAGCATCCTGCCTACCCCAAGAGCCAGACAGACGGACATGAGGCCACTCCCTGCTCCCCGGCAGCTGCAGACTGGAGCTCACCGCATCCTCGGGGAGCGCCAAGGTCCTCATCGGTGGACCGCAAGTGCCAGCGTCTCTGTGCCTCTGTCCCACTCTGTAGCAGGGGAGCAGGGATGGCACCTGCCTCAGAGGATCGACGGAAGGCCTTGGGGTCACGGCTGGGGCTAGGGCTTAGGTCTCAAATGTCCCCAAGGCTCCCGTGTGAGAAGTGACTGGACCATGGGGCGCTGTGCTCAGCAGTGGACTCATCATCGATGAGTCAGAGCTGACTGTGCAGGCGGGAGGGGACTCTGGCTAGAGGATGTCACTGAGGCAAGGCCTGGAAGGGCGGGGTCCTGTCCCCAGCTCCTCCCTTCCCTCTGCTCGCCTGCTGCCAAGGGTCAAGCAGCTGCCGCTTCCACCCTTCCTTCCATGCTGTCTTGCCTTGGAGCCAGCTGACCACAGGCTGAAACCAGGAACCAAAACGAACTTCTCCTACTTTAAGTTTCGGGTGTCAGCCATTCCCACCCCCCCGGTGGAGGGAAAGTGGCTAAGGCACCTGGCATGAAACCTGGGACCAGAGCCGGGCTGCTATGACACGGCCCTTGTTACAGAATTGCATCCAGACGCTCTCGGAGACAAGAGATGAAGGGCACCTGCTCCTGCAGAAGTCAGAGTGTGACTGCAGACCCCAGTCTCCACAAAACAGGCTCTGCGGGTCACCTGGGACCAGGGGAAGGAGCAGCAAGGACTCAGACCCTGAGGTAGGACAGCAAGCCAAGCAGATGGGCTGAGGAAGAGAGGAGCCGTTGGCGGGACCAGAGAATAGGGTCGGGGGTCAGGTTAGCAGAAGTTTCATTTATTTGGTGGGGGGGAAGAGAGAGACCCACTATGTAGTCCAGGCTGGCCTTGAACTCAAAATCCTCCTGCCTCTGCCTCCAGAGTGCTAGGTTACAGACCTGTGCCACCATACCCAGCTCAAATTTTATACTCAGTGAAAATTCATTCCTTTATAAAAACAGACACACAGACCAAAGGAACATAGCAGAATGCCCAGAAATAAGCTCAAGTGCATGTGGTTGGCTATGTCTCAATAAGGCCACCGAGGAATTCTTGTCTATAAACAGCTTTCAGAAAACCAGATATTCACATGCAGAGGAACAGTATGAACCCTTATCCACACCCCATACGAATCAACTAAAAATTGCTAAAGACCTAGACAAAGATCTGAGCATCCAAAATTCCCAGATGAAGCCAAAGGAGAAGCCCTTGACATTGGCCTTGGCTGGGGTTTTCAGGTCCTGGTGAAGAGGACAGGTGGCAAAGCCAGAAACAGGCAAGCAGGAGCAACGGAATTAGCACTCTGCACACAGAGGAAATCATCCCAAGGGTGGCAGCCAACTAACTGAAGAAAATATCTGCGAAGCATGTATCAGACAAGAGGTTAACTCCAGGGCCGGTGAGATGGCTCAGCGGCGTAAGCGCCTGCCTTGCAAGCGCGAGGGCCTGAGTTCGACTCCCGGAACCCACATACGAAAAAAGGGGCCGGTGATATCGCTCAGCGGCACGGGTGCCTGTTGGCGCGCGAGGTCCTGAGGTCGAACCCCCGGTACCCACAAAAAAAAAAAAAAAAAGAGGTTAACTCCAAAATATGTAAGGAACTCAAACAACTCTCTAGCAACAAAACAGCGTGGTCCAAACAATGGATACAGAACCTGAACACACCTAACTCCAAGGAGGAACAGAGAGAGCCACTGCTGAAAAGTCTAAGTCCAAAGTCTCCTCTGAGATTCAAGGCAAACTCTTAGCCATGAACCCCTACAAAAATCAGTAAGAAAATTAAACACTGCCCACATACAATGACACAGGGTAAACATTCCAAAAAGGGGAAATAGGGGCATAGAAAGGAATGGGACCAAAGCAAGACCAAAACCCAGCAGGGCAAACATTAAATCCTGTAGCTCAATGTCCAGCACCTGAGGCAGGCTATGGCAAGATGTGAGCTCCAGAGGGTTAGGCAGCCTCAACCCATGGCACTGCTGGCTGCAGTCCTTGTGGCCTCTTTCTTGGTGCAACTTGGCCCACTGCCTACAGCTTTCCTCTGCAGACATTCCACAATTTTTGCTTCAACTTCCTGGGGTCTCCAGTGCACTTTCAGCTTCGCTTTCCCAGCTTCACACACTGCTCTCTTGGGGGCACACTGCCTTGCTTCCCAGACCTTCATCTAAAATCTGCATGGAAGCCTCCATGACCCCACAACTCTCACATTCTGCATGCCTATAAAACCAGCACCACAAAAAAAAAAAAAAAAAATACAGCATCACATGATGTCTGGGACCAATTTGAGCAATAGTCAGGCCTCCTTGGATCATGAATGCAGTGGCCTCTGAGTGCCTGGATGGCTGAGCACTGTGAATGAATTCCAAGGAATCAACTCCCTAGGAACCAATTCACTAGATGCCCTTCTAGAGGAGGAGGCCCAGTGACTCTCTTTTCATATGAAAGCTTTACAGTTTTACACCCTTGAGCATTTAAGGATGGGGTCTGGCTGTTTTCTGAGATACTCTCAAGGGATCCTTCTTATTATCCTGATGCAAAGTAGTTAGCTTCTTTTTAATGCTAATCTTTTTAGTAACCAAGCTCTCCAAGGCCAAAACTTTGTAAGCACTTCTTTTCTGATAAAACTTCAAACTTTTCGCATCTGCTTTTTGCTCCTGGTTTTCATTGTAGATCTTTCTAAAAGCCACCAGTGCTACCTGAGCCATGCCCTGAATGTTGGTCTGCTATAAAATTTCCTCCACCACATCAACTAATCCACAGCCCTTAATCTCAGTCTCCTATGAAATCTCTGGACATAGGCAAAATGCAGACAAATTTTCTCCCAGAGCATAGTACACATGCCTTGGAGTGCAATTGCCAATAGAGTCCTTGCTTCCATTTGAAACCCCTGAGCCTGGCCTTTACTATCTGCATTTCTATCAGCATTCTGGTCTTTGGAGCTCCAACCAGAATCTCCCATTAAGTTCCACTTACAATTTTCTAGGGCTTCTATAGCTGGCATCTCCAAACCTTTCCAAAATCCTCCCATGAACCAGTTCCAAAGGCTTCTAAACCATATGGTCAGGTCAGGCACAACAATGAGCCCATTACTGGGACCAATATCTGTTCAAATCACTTTCCTTTCACTGAGACATAATGTCCAACACCCACAGTTTAAAAGAGGAGAGGTTTATTTTGGCTCACATTTCAGACCGTGATCAGTTGGCTCCCAGGCAGAAATGGCATGGTGGAGGGGAAGGGGGTGTAAAGAAGTAAGATGTGTTATGTCCATCTACCAACTCCCTACGATGCAAACATTCACTAATAAAAATAAAAATTAAAAAAAGAAAGAAGTGGCATGGTGGAAGGGCCTGTGTGGAAGATCACTTCTCATCCCATGGAGCCAAGAAGCAGAGAGGAAAGTGGGGAGCCTTCCAGGTCATGCCCCAGGGCCCACCCCTAATCAGGCCCCACCTCCTAACAGTACATTTAGCTGCTTACCTGGTTGATGGACAAATCTACTGATGGGCGTAGCACCGCCATGACCCAGTCAGCTTCCACGCACATGAGAATGCAGTGGGGGGGGCATTTTAGATCTAAACCATAACAACATTTATCCCATTGTTCTGACCACTTGCTGAAGCAGTTCTGGAAGCCATCTTTCCTGAATGTCTTTATGAGTTGTGACCAAAAAATACAGTGAGTGCCACTGCCCAGGGCCATCTAACAGAAAGGCAGGCTCATAAGAGAATGACAGTGTGTCTTCACCCACCTTATTCACTGAATCTGGTACTTGTAACCTCTGGCTGTTCCTCAAAGTCAAAATGACCATGAAAAGTCAACATTTTGAATCAATTCAGGACATTGAGGCAACCACAAGAATGCAACTAATGACACTCAGAAAAGAGGACTTCCACAGTGCTTCGGACAGTGGCTAGAAAGACGGAATAAGTGTGTTTGAAGTTGAGAGGGAGAATTTTGAGGTGGTTGACAGCAATGTGTCTTTCACTGTAATATATATTTTTCATTTAAACATTCACAGTATTTTTCAGTCACACCTCGTATGGGTACACCCATGCCCATCCCAGCGTTATTCACGTAGCCAAGACAGGGAGACAGCCCGGTGTCCTCATGAGGTGCTGGCACTGGGTGCTGCAGAGGTGAGCTGCAAGGAGACACAGCTCCCCCCAGCCCTGGGTGATTCAAGTCACTCCACCTCCTGTCCAAGCTTGCTGGAATCCTCTGTTTAATTGTATTCACGTAGGCTTGTGTGAACTAGGAATTCCATGACAAATACCCTGGAAACCACACAGAGCTGTAGGAGTCTTGAGGAAGCAGCCGGAGTTTCCAGCCTTAGCTGCCAACCAACATCCCCCTGATGTCACAACCACACAGGTGGCCCCTGCCCCGCTGCCCCAGCCTTGGCTTTCCCTGTAAAACAATCCCCAGAAGTGAAATGAAAGCATGCAGCTGTGTCCAACTGGCATTGCAGAGTTTTGAAAAAGTATTTTAATCACGAACGAAAATGGGTCAAGAAAAAAACCAGCATGCTTTTTGCATTATTAGGCACACAGAAAATGCTCACTGGACACATGGGAACACAAAAACAACACAGTCTCGTCACAAAAGAGAACCTAGTGACTTTCTGGGTATCGTTTGTGAAAAGAACACAGAGCATCACAATTTACTGCTGTACCCTGAGGAAAAACCTTTTCTGCCTGCCTTAAGCACCCAGCGCTCACTTCCCTAGAGCACAGAGAACTGAAACTCAGGCAGGCTCCAGCCCTCAGTGACCCCAAGCTCCTTCAAACTAAATAAACTAAAGGGGAAAAAAGGCAAATCCACACTGAGAAACCCTGAACGGGTGAAAGCCACAAAGACCAAGGGCTGGAAGGAGTTAGGGCAGTTACACCCATGGTGACGGCAGAGTGAGCAGTGCCTTGGGGGTTTTCTGAACCCTGAAATCCAGACAGAACCCAAGAGTTTGTGTGGTGCAGAGGCCCCAGCCCCAGAAGCCAGCATCTTGGAAAGTCCACAGCACAGCACATACCTCTGCAGTGCGCCTCCTGCTGCCCACGGCCCTGGGTCCCCTCCCACCCCGTCCCACCCTGGACGGCACAGTGTCCCCACTGGCCCCCTCTCTGCTGTGCAGCAAGAAGGCTCAGGCTCGCCTGGTACCTTGATTGCCCCGGGCGGCAGAGACTGCAGTGCGCTCCCATTTGTCCTGCTCTGCACTGCCGAGTCCGGCAGCCAGCAACGCCAGTGGCTGCCAAAATGCAGGCCCAAGCCAAGAGCAGGAAACAAATCCAGCTGCACCAGGAACATCCGAGGCTCTGAAGCCAGAGGTACAGAGTGGCTCCTGCCACGGAGGGTGAAGACCACGACCCGCCCGTCGCTGCGGAGAGCTCTGAGGCCAGCCTTAGCCAGACCTGACCAAGACACACTGCAGCAGTTGCGGTTTGCTTGGGCAGGGGCTGCTGACTGCCGTCCCAGAGGGGGCTCTGAGGGAGCTGGCGTGATGGTACATACCTGTAAGCCCAGCACTCAGGAGGCTGAGGCAGGAGGATGGCAAATTTGAGTCCAGCCCCGACAACACAGCAACTTAGTAAGACCCTGTCTCAAAACATTAAGAGGGCTAAGAATGTAACTGACTTTGAAGGCCCTGGGCTCAAGCTCCAGTACTGGGGAAAAAAAAAAAACTTCAAATGATGTTAAGCAGAAGCCTGTGGAAAGCTTGATGGCTGTCATTTACGACACCGATTTGTTGATTTCTGCCCACAGCTCTCGGTCTGTGGCAGATATCCCCTGGCGCTCACATCCCAAGGCAGTTTTTCCAGAGCCACTGGGCCTTTCCGGTGGGTGACTGTGTTGCAGCAATTCTGGATTTCACCGGTGACACAGGAAGCACGAGCGACACTCGGAGAAGTGGAGGGAAACGAGCTTTATTAGCCGCTGGCCCAGAGGAGTTCCGCACTCCAAATTCTGAGCAGCGAGTCTGGGTTAGGAGAGGAGCTATATGGAGTTTGTGGCGGGAAGGGTGAGCAGGACAAAGGCAGCTCCTTGGAGGGGACAGGTTTACAACTCCACAGTCCGGGGGCCATGAGGCAGCTGGCGTGGGGAGGGAGGAGGGGCACAGAGGCTGCTGCACTCTTGCGGTCAAAGACAGGAAGGTGAGACCGCAGCTTCATCTGGTGGGTGGGGCGCGGGGTTGAGCCCTTGGAGAGCGGGGTGGGCTATTTTTCTGTCTCGACTGAAGCCTTCCTTTATTTCGAGCACGTCCCTCATGTGTCCCAGTTTCTCCGTTGCAGCTACGCCCATCTCCAGCATGAGCGTTCTACAGAAGCCAGGTCTCCTCCAAATTCCATCGCCTCCATTCGACTTTAAAGTTCTTTAAACCTCGTGTCCTTTCCCACTTTTGCTTCCCAGGGCACAGGGTGGTTGTGGGTAGTTTTCGTTTTCTTCTCGGCTGCCCTCACCTCGACCCTTTCCTCGAGGCCTTCGCGCTTTTCCTCCACCCCCACGCCAGCGTTTCTGCTCGTTTCTCGGCTATCTGCACAGCCCAGCCGTCACGTCCCCCCCTGGGGCGCCCGTCCAGGATGGGTAACACTGTCCACAAATTCTGTGGTTTCACGGAGAGCTGGTTCCTCATGTGCTCATTTCCTGTGGCTGCTACAGCAAAGCGCCACCCTGCGTTGTCTTAAAGTTCTGGGGTCAGAAGTCCAGTGCGCAACTCATCGCCGGCCATGGTGGCCTCTGGAGCCCTTCCCCTGCCAGGGCCCCATCCCCCCCGACAGTCCTTTCCACACCCAGTGACCCTGACCCCTCGTATCAGGCCCCTGGTGACCTCGGATGACGCCCTTCCCGAGGTCACTGCTGAGTGGCCCCAGCTCCACCTGCCACTCTGCTCCCTGTGTGGAGTGACAGACTCACGGCTGACAGTGGCTCTGGGGACCACGGCTGTACTCCCCTCGATTATTCCTCTTTGTTGTTTTTACAACAAAACATTTGAGGACAGCTAACTTTATAAAGAAAAGAAGTTTATCTGGCTCACAGTTTTGGAGGCCAAAAGTCCTAACCCCATGGTGGAAGCTCATGGGACGACGTCCCCCAGTCCTGTCACCTCCTGGGGGTGGTAAGGGTGGCAGTGTGTGGGAGGAAGAGACCAATCTCTGTGTGTGTCCCACACAGGGGACACGACATATGCAAGCTCCAGACCTCAGCTCCAGGTCCCACCTGCTCTGTGGCTGTGGCCCCTGGAGGCCTCGCTGTCCTGGCTTTGCCATGGGCCTCTTGCCTTCCGTGTCCTCCGCGCTGCCTTCACACTGTGCGAAACAGCTCCAGGAGCTGGGACACCATTCCAGGAGCTCACATGGGAAGACTTGGTCTGTGCCATTGCTGTGAGTGCCAGCCACATGGCCCAGCAGTGCCCGGGCACCCTCTGCATCAGTCCCTGAAGAAATGGCAGATTTTGGGAGAGGACCTCAAGATGGCGGATGAGTAAGAAGCAGGCAGCGAAACTCTCTCTAAAAGTTACCATTGGAACACGGGAATATAGCGACCCGGAAAGCGCAGGAGGGGGGGAGATGCCTCCCCAAAACCCAGAAAAGTTCTGAAGCGCAATCTGGGACCCCCGGCACCAGTGACGGGTGACTTCCAACAAAGAAGAAGGAAAGAAGGAGCAGACCGCACTCGCGCACCTTCTACTATCCCGGGAGTTGCAGCGCCGCGGAGGCTCAATTCTACGGACACACGGTGGCAGCTGGCGCCCAGGGAGCCCCCACGGAGGATCCTGAGACAGCGGCGGGGCAGGGGAGCGGCGGAGAACGGCGCTGACCGGCGGTGAGTGTCTCTCAGCCACAGCTGCCCCGCGCCAGAGAGTGACCGGCCGGGCGTCATTGTGGGGGGTGTGGCGAAACTCAGAGCGGCTCGAAAACTGCTCTGGGAACTTGTGCTCCGGACAGGGCGGCGCGGCGCCTCTCAGGCCCACGAAAGTGTGCTGAGGTCAGCAGGCGAACAAGACTGGACTCTCAGCCACACCTGTCCCGCGCCAGAGAGCGACTGGCCCGGCGCCATTGTGGGGGGCGTGGCGAAAAACCAGAGCGGCGGGAACCAGTGCAGGGAACCCGCGCTCCGGACAGCACGCTGAGCCTCTCAGGCCCAGGGATAGTGAAAGGGCGGCGAGAGCGGAGGCGAGCTAGACTGGTCTCTGCCTGAAAGTACGCGCCTCTGCTCACCGCCCGCCAGAGGGCGCTCCTGGCTTACTGGGACGGACCTGCACAGAACAGGACTCTGTCACCACAGGGTACCTGCCTACAGCAGAGTCAACACCTGGAACTGATTCTTTTTATTTCTTTTATTTTTATTTTTATTTTTATTTTTATTTTTATTTTTTTTCTCACTGATTTGTTTTTTGTTCTGGCGAAGGGTTTTTTTGTTTTTGTTTTGTTTTGTTTTGTTTTTTGGTGGGGCTTTATTTTTGATCTGTCTGTTTTATTGTTTTTATCTTCGTTTTTGTTTCTGTATGTGTATTTGCTCTTTCCTTCATTATTCTCTCTGGTTTTTTATATGAGTGTAAACAGCGCCTCTAACTTCTTCGTGATTGTGGTTGTGATCTGTTCTTCCTTTTATCCCTTCCTTCTCTTTTTACCACCTGTCCTCTGCACTAGTGTCCCAATTTTAGTGGGATCCCTCTTGGTCCTCTAACCTTACATCTAATTCCTTCCTCTTCTCCCAATACTCTATTTCCTCCTTAACTCATTTTAAATTTAAACTCCTCAAGGAAAAATTGACATACATAGGACTTGTATACTGCATATAATTTTTCTGGTGTGTTTTAGATTTTGTTATATAACCGCAACTCTATACAGCTAAAAGTGGTAAATAACTGGTTAGCTCAGTCTGTCATTTTTTAGGCTGTGTTTGATGCTTTAGTTAACATTATAGCCAAATGTGAAATAATTGTTCTAAACAGCTTTCCTTCCTGATATTTCATGATTGAGATTGACTAAGGGACACAGAAAATACAGTGGCACAGTACCAAAGAATCAAGGACTGGGCCAAACAGGTACCAACTTCGCATACCCAACGAATTGAAGAGGTAGGATCTGGCAGAAAGCTCAAAACCTAAAAGCAAGCTCCACTTGGAAGATACTGCAGAGAACTAGTCATCTTCTAAAGATCTTAAACACTAGCAATAAAGTAACCTACTATAGGTAATTTGCAAACATCACCCCAGGAATTAAAGAAAGAAAAAATGAGACGACACTTAAACAAGATGCAACCCCACACATCCAATTCACCAAAGGCAAACCTAGGGAGCAAAGAGGTGGGACAATCCGAAAACCACCCACCTGGCCTATCTGAAGTGGTAACAACAAAGCAACTGAATGAGGTTCTGGAAAAAATTAAAACAGAAATAATCTCACAGATAACTGCAGAGATAATGTCTACAATGAAGACCATGCTTAAGGACACTATAGCTAATACAGACAAAAAAATAGATGAACTTAAGAAAACTATAGAAACCATGAATGCTCAGCATAGGAAAGAAATGGAATCCATAAGGCAGATTCAAGCAGATATCCAAGAGATAAAAAATTCCATTGAAAGTATTTGTAGCAGAATAAGCCAATGCGAGGACAGGATCTCAGATATAGAAGACAGGCTTGCAATTAGTGATCATGAAATGGAAAAATTCTTAAAAATAGCAAGGGACCATGAAAAATCAATTCAGCAGCTGCTAGATGACTCAAAGATAAACAAGTTAAGAATAATTGGAATAAATGAAAAAGCAGGAGATAGCATCAACGACATTAAAACCTTGTTCAAAGACATAATCAGGGAGAACTTTCCTGGAAGAGAAAAGGAATTTGACACCCCTATAAGTGAAGCTTTTAGAACACCAACTAGACATGATCAAAAAAAAACTTCAGCCAGACATATTATAGTCAAGATCCCAGAAATTCAACAGAAGGGCAGAATCTTAAAAGCTGTTAGGGAGAAGAGACAAATCACCTATGAAGGAAAACCCATCAGAATCACAGCTGACTTTTCAGCACAAACCCTCAATTCAAGAAGAGCTTGGAATGATGTATTGCAAGCTCTAAAGGAAAATAATTTTCAGCCCAGATTGATGTACCCTGCAAAACTATCTTTCAAAATTGATGGAGAAATAAAATACTTTCATGACAAAGAACATCTGAGAAAATTTATGACCACCAAACCAGCACTCCAAAATGTTCTGAAGGACATTCTAGAAAGAGATAGGAACCCCAACAGAAGGAATCCACCAGGCAGGGCAAATAATTAAATAGCCGGAAAGCGGAAAAACAAAGAGTGGGAACCAACAACAGGAAAATATCATGACAAGTCAATACATATCAGTTTTAACTATCAATGTTAACGGTCTCAATTCACCAATCAAAAGGCACAGACTGGCAAAATGGATCAAGAAGCAAGATCCAACAATATGCTGTATACAAGAAACACATTTAATTCAGAAAGAAATTCATAGACTGAAAGTCAAAGGATGGAAAACAATACTCCATGCCACAGGAACACAGAAAAAAGCAGGGGTAGCTATTCTTTTTGCAGACAAAGTGAACTTCAAGCCAAGAAGGATTCAGAGAGATAAAGACGGTCATTACATCCTTGTAAAGGGAACAATCCAAGAGGAAGAGATAACGATCATAAATATATATGCGTCAAATACCAATGCACCCAGCTATATAAAACAAGTACTAAAGGACATGAAAAATCAAATAAGCACTAATACAATTATATTGGGAGATCTCAATACTCCACTGTCACAAAAAGATAGATCAACTGGACAGAAAATCAATAATGAAATAGTAGAACTGAACCAAACTTTTGAAGAAATGGACTTAGTAGATGTCTACAGAGTGTTCCATCCCACAACATCAGAATACACATTTTTCTCAGCTGCACATGGGACGTTCTCCAAAATAGACCACATACTAGCTCATAAAACCTGCTTAAGTAAATGCAAAGGAATTGAAATTATCCCATGCATATTATCAGACCATAGTGCAATGAAATTGGAAATCAATGGCAAAAGATCCCACAAAAACTCCCTAAACACATGGAAATTAAACAGCATTCTCCTGAACAACCAATGGGTCACAGATGAAATTAAAGAAGAAATTAGTCACTTTCTACAACTGAATGATAATGACAGTACAACATACCGGAACTTATGGGATACAATGAAAGCAGTCCTAAGAGGGAAATTTATAGCATTAAACACTTATATCAGGAAAATAGAGCAAGCGCAAATAAACAACTTAAGGGTGAACCTCGAGCTTCTAGAAAAAGAAGAGCAGGTTAAGCCAAAAGCCCGTACAAGGGAGGAAATTATAAAGATCAGAGCAGAAATTAACGTATTGGAGACTAAAAAAACAATACAAAGAATCAATGAAGCAAAAAGTTGGTTCTTTGAAAGAATAAATAAGATTGACAAACCCTTATCCAACCTTATTAAAAAAAGAAAAGAAAAGACTCAAATCCATGCAATTGAAAATGAAAAGGGTGATATCACGATGGACCCTGCAGAAATCCAGAAGATCATCTATACCTATTTTGAAAATTTATATTCTACTAAGATGGAAAATGCAGAAGAAATGGACAGATTCCTAGATTCGTATGAATTACCAAAGCTGAATCAAGAAGATTTAAACATCCTAAATAAACCAATATTAGCCAATGAAATTGAAGATGTAATTAAAAACCTCCCAACAAAGAAAAGCCCAGGCCCTGATGGATTCACTGCCGAATTCTACAAGAAATTTAGAGAAGACTTAATGCCCCTACTTCTCAAACTTTTCAATGAAATTGAAAGGGAAGCAGTACTCCCAAATTCATTCCTGGAAGCAAGCATTACCCTGATACCAAAACCAGAGAAGGACCCAATTAAGAAAGAGAACTACAGGCCAATCTCCCTAATGAACATATATACAAAAATCCTTAATAAGATACTGGCAAACAGAATCCAACAAATCATCAAGAAGATTATACACCATGACCAAGTTGGATTCATCCCAGGGATGCAGGGATGGTTCAACATACGTAAATCAATAAATGTAATACAGCATATTAACAGAACCAAAGACAAAAATCACATGATCATCTCAATAGATGCAGAAAAAGCTTTTGACAAAGTCCAGCACCTTTTCATGATAAAAACCCTACAGAAAATTGGAATAGAGGGTCTTTATCTCAATCTGGTAAAAGCTATCTATGACAAACCAACAGCCAATATTATACTAAATGGCCAAAAACTGAAAGCCTTCCCTCTAAAATCAGGAACAAGACAAGGATGTCCACTGTCCCCACTCTTATTCAACATAGTTCTGGAAACTTTAGCCAGAGTGATTAGACAAGAGAAAGAAATAAAAGGAATAATGATTGGAAAGGAAGAACTTAAATTATCATTATTTGCAGATGACATGATACTCTACACAGAAGACCCCAAAAACTCCACTAAAAAACTGCTAGATTTAATAAGCAAATTCAGTAGTGTAGCTGGATACAAAGTCAATACTCAAAAGTCAATAGCCTTCCTGTACACAAATAACAAACTTACTGAAAGAGAAATTAGGGAAACAATACCTTTCACAATAACATCCAAAAAAATGAAATACCTAGGAATCAACCTCACGAAGGATGTAAAAGACCTCTATACTGAAAACTACAGTACTCTGAAAAAGGAGATTGAAGAGGATATCAGAAAATGGAAAGATATCCCTTGCTCCTGGATAGGAAGAACCAATATAGTGAAAATGGCCATACTTCCAAAATTGTTATACAGATTTAATGCAATTCCAATCAAAATTCCAACAGCATATCTCACAGAATTAGAGAAAACAATCCTAAAATTCATTTGGAAGCAGAAGAGACCTAGAATAGCAAAGGCAATTCTGGGCAACAAACGCAAGGCAGGGGGCATCACAATCCCCGACTTGAAATTATACTATAAAGCTACTGTGATAAAAACAGTGTGGTACTGGCAGAAAAACAGACCTGAAGATCAATGGAACAGATTAGAAGATGCTGAAACAACCCCAGACATACTAAGCCACCTTATCTTTGACAAAGGTGCCAAACACATTCGCTGGAAGAAAGATAGCCTCTTTAATAAATGGTGCTGGAAAAACTGGCTCTACACATGCCGAAGATTAAAACTAGATCCATATCTTTCACCATGCACTAAACTAAATTCAAAATGGATCAGAGATCTAAATATTAAAACAGAAACATTAAATCTGCTGGAAGGTAGGATAGGTAAAACCGTTGGAGACATTGGTGTAGGCAAAGACTTTATGAATAAAAACTCAACCGCACGGGTACTATCCCAAAGAATCAATAACTGGGATCTCATCTTATTAAAAAGGTTTTGCACAGCAAGAGAAACCACCAACAGAGTGAAGAGACAACCCACAATGTGGGAAAAAATGTTTGCCAGCTGTTCCTCAGACAAAGGATTACTATCGAGAACATATAAAGAACTCAAAAAAATCAGACCTCCCAAATTTAAAGACCCAGTCCAAAAATGGGCATCTGAGATGAATACACATTTCTCAGATGAAGAAATACTAATGGCAAATAAATATACAAAAAAATGTTCAACATCACTAGTCATTTGAGAGATGCAAATTAAAACAACACTGAGATTCCATCTCACCCCAGAAAGAATGGCTGTTATCAAGAAGTCAACTAATAACAAATGCTGGAGGGGCTGTGGGGAAAAAGGAACCCTTCTTCACTGTTGGTGGGAGTGTCGACTGGTACAGCCACTGTGGAAGTCAGTGTGGAGATTCCTCAGAAAACTAGGGTTGGAGGTCCCATTTGACCCAGCTATTCCCCTTCTGGGCATCTTCCCAGAAGAATTAAAAACATCGTACCACAGCGATATATGTGCACCCATGTTTATAGCAGCACAATTTGTAATAGCCAGATCTTGGAAACAACCCAAATGCCCATCAACTGAGGAATGGATAAGAAAGATGTGGTATTTTTATACAATGGAGTACTATTCAGCCATAAAGAAGGATAAACTGGAGACTTTTATAGGTAAATGGATGCAACTCGAGAAAATACTCATAAGTGAAATAAACCAGAAGCACATGTGTAAGCATCGTATTGTCTCTCTAGTATGAGAAACTGAAAGAGTAAATAAGATCCAAAATGTACAATAGACATGGTGAATCAAAAAGAAACTGGTCAAAAGGAAAGAGAGACTGGAATAGGGAAAAGAAAGAAGGGAAAGGGAAAAAAAATTGTATATATATATATATATATAAGATGGTTAAGATAGATACACTACCATTTTTACTTAGTTCATTGAAGAGTAAGGTTTGTGCCAATAATGTTTGGACAATTGAATGCTAATGTCTGGTGTCCTGAATAACTAACTTAAAGATAGTAATACGTAATGTATTAACCATTGTTACCCTCCTATTATGTTGGTTTGAAAATTTGTTCTTCTTTTGATTTGTTTTGTTTTTTCTTCTCTTTAAAATAAAAAAAAAGAAAGAAATGGCAGATTTTTCGCACCACGCAGTGGGCGGTGCAGATGTGCTGCAGTGCCCAGACGTGGCACAGGGCACTGTTTGCTGACGCCCCTGGCTATGGGGGCCCCGGCTAAAGTTCACTGGTCAGTGCAGGACTGTTACGGAAGCTCAGCATAAAGGTCTGCAAACCATGAAAGACCCTCTGCACAGGGTCTTGGTCACCTGTGTTTCTCCATCACATCGGGGACCCTGTTCTGGTAGAGGACCCGACCCAGCGTGCTGCTATCAGTGTGCAGCCCCAGGCACAGCTGGGCCTGTGGTGGAGAAACAACGCGGGCACAGGCTGCACGTGGCTGCCCACCCTCCTGTCCTCTCTGCCCCATACCCACTAACAGGAAGCCTCCTGGACTTGCAGCACAGCACCACATGCCACACATCTGGGTGATTTCCCTCGTGCTTCTCCCCAGCTGCCGCTGTGGGCAGCTCAGGCTGGTCAGGCTGGATCTGTGCACAATGAGAGCAGCTGACCCCAGCTCCGACACACACGGCCCTGCTGACACACGCTCTTACACACGCGGGGCCAGGCCTCCACCCGTCCTCCCCAGCCTCAGCCTGGCCCTCAGGACACTGGCCTCAGGCCTGGTACTCACGGGTGGAGCCAGGGCTTCCTGTCCTGCTGGTACTAACGTCCCTTCCTAAGCTTCTTACAACTCCTGCCCTGCACAGGTTAAAGGCCAGAGGAAGGATGGGGATCCGGGAACAGAAAGCAGACAGGAGGAGCTTAGGGTGATGCACCCAGGGGGACAGCTAGAAGCATCAGCAGTGTCACCCTGTCTCACATCGCACAGGGACAGAGGCTACCACACAGTGCCACACGCTGGAGCGCGCTGCAACCACTCACAGTGGCCCATGGAGCACAGGATGGAGACCAGGACCCATGAGGGTGCTGGCCAGGGCTGGAGGAGCTGAGGCCAGCAGCTCCTAAGGGCATCTAGCTTTGCCTGCAGAGACACTGGGTGTCTAGGGCCATGATGATGTCCCTGACACCCCGACACGACAAGCCCTGCCAGCATGAGGGGCGTGTGAGTCCCTGGGCAGAGACCACAGTGGAGCTCTTCTCAAAGAGGAGGAGCCCGCGGAGGGGAGCTGATGGACACTGCTTCCTCTTCCGCCTTCCCAGGAGGCAACTGCAGCACAGAGGGCAGAGACGAGGGGGACAGAGCCCCTCCACCCCACCACCCCCAGTTCTCATCTCTTTCAATTTGTTTATTTCTTCTTCCTTCCTTTCTTTCTTTCATGTGTGTGCATATGTGTGTGTTAACCAGGGCGTTTGCACAGAGCTACATTTCCAGCCTTTTTTTATTTTTATTTTGAGATGGGGTCTTGCTAAGTCACTAAGTTGCCCAAGCTGGGTTTGAACTTGGGATCTTTCTGGCTCAGCCTCCTGGAGTTCTGGGATGACAGCCGTGAACCACCTCACTAGGCTCCCCTCAGTTCTCCTGTGAGTTCTTTGCCAGGACCTAGGAACCCAATTAATACAAGAGCTCATTAACAAGAGAAAAGCATAAAAGTTGTGTTCATTTTTCATGGACATGGGCTGGGGATATAGCTCAGCAGCACAGCACCTGCTTTGCAAGTAAGAAGTTGTGAGTTCGATTCCTGGTACCAAAAA
Source organism: Erethizon dorsatum (assembly GCA_028451465.1). Lineage (NCBI taxonomy): Eukaryota > Metazoa > Chordata > Mammalia > Rodentia > Erethizontidae > Erethizon > Erethizon dorsatum. Next base: position 35,429,502 of record CM051838.1, on the reverse strand, counting down.
AAAAAAGTATCCATTCTTCATGGACAGGGGTTCCCCACAGGAGTGGAGACCAAAGCATGATGATTTCATACATTGTATACAAAGAACAATGACTTTGTAAAGGAAGAGCTGCCCAAGTGGGTATCTGGACTAGGGCAGTATGTTCACCAGCTTCCCATATTGTAATTAAAATATCTAAGTTAATCAGCTTAAAAGAGAAAAGGTGGGCCAGGGCATAATCACAGCACTCTGGGAGGCTGCGGCGGGATGGTTAGAAGTTTAAGCCTGTAAGGCTCGAATCGGAACCAACCTGCTTGCCAGCAGAGGCACTGGCCTCAGCAGGACTCAGTTCAGCACCCAGGCTGTCATCAGCAAACACAGGATGTTGTAAAAGAGGTAAGATAGGACAAGGAATCTTGCAGGTCCCTGGACATCTGGAGGCTCCTGAAATTTACACTGGACACCGCAAGGATTCTGCCCACTGAGGTGCAAGATGGCCAGAGAACTTCGACCACAGATGTTTAGTAACATCTTCCTGCCTAATGCCCCTCACCCTCTTTCAATCCCTAAAAAAGGCCTGCTTCTCTTTGTTCCTGACGGACGGTCTTGTTGCCCTCTATCTGCCTGCACCCAGGCACAATAAATTCCACACCATGTTGCCTTTACACACCCTGGTGGTCTCATTTGGTCTCTGCCTCGAGCCGTTCCCTACATCTGGTGCCGTCAGTCGAAGTACTGTGAAAAAGGTACTTCCTATCTCAAGCCTTTTCCACTGAGGCCACCAGTCGAGACTGATACTGTATCCCACTCCAGTGTTCCAGGCAGCTCCCCAGTTCCCGCCATGCTGACCGCTTCAGATGGGGTAAGCTCGCTCCCCTTCCAGGCTCCTAACACTCTCTGCACCTTTAAGATACCCTCTCTGAGCCAACAACAGGAAAATAACATGACAAGGAAAAGTCAACACATATCAGTTTTAACCATCAATGTTAACGGTCTCAATTCACCAAGCAAAAGGCACAGACTGGCAAATTGGATCAAGAAGCAAGATCCAACAATATGCTGTATACAAGAAACACATTTAATTCAGAAAGAAATTCATAGACTGAAAGTCAAAGGATGGAAAATAATACTCCATGCGACAGGAACCCAGAAAAAAGCAGGAGTAGCTATTCTTTTTGCAAAGTGAATATCAAGCCAATACTGATTCAGAGAGATAAAGAAGGTCACTACATCCTTGTAAATGGAACAATCCAAGAGGAAGAGATAACAATCATAAATATATATGCAACAAATACCAGTGCACCCAACTATATAAAACAAATATTAATGGACATGAAAAATCAAACAAGCACTAATACAATTGTATTGGGAGATCTCAATACTCCACTGACACAAAAAGACAGAACAGCTAGACAAAAAATCAACAATGAAATATTAGAACTCAACCAAACTTTGGAACAAATGGACTTAGTAGATGTCTACAGAGTGTTCCACCCCACAACATCAGAATACACATTCTTCTCAGCTGCACATGGGACGTTCTCCAAAATAGACCACATACTAGCTCATAGAACCTGCTTAAGTAAATGCAAAGGAATTGAAATTATCCCATGCATATTATCAGACCATAGTGCAATGAAATTGGAACTCAATGGCAAAAGAAACCACAAGAACTTCCTAAACACATGGAAATTAAATAGCACCCTACTGAACAACCAGTGGGTCACAGATGAAATTAAAGAAGAAATTAGTTTCTGCAACTGAATGATAATGACAGTACAACATACCGGAACTTATAGGATACAATGAAAGCAGTCCTAAGAGGGAAATTTATAGCATTAAATACCTATATCAGGAAAACAGAGCAAGCACAAATAAACAACCTAATGGTGAACCTCAAACTTCTAGAAAAAGAAGAGCAGGCTAAGCCAAAAGCTCATACAAGGGAGGAAATTATAAAGATCAGAGCAGAAATTAATGTATTGGACACTCAGAAAACAATACAAAGAATCAACGAATCAAAGAGTTGGTTCTTTGAAAGATTAAATAAAATCGACAAACCCTTATCCAACCTTATTAAAAAAAGGAAAGAAAGTACTCAAATCCACGCAATTAAGAATGAAAAGGGTGATATCACAACGGACCCTGCATAAATCCAGAACATCATCTACACCTACTTTGAAAACATGTATTCTAATAACATGGACAATGCAGAAGAAATGGACAGATTCCGAGATACATATGAATTACCAAAGCTCAACCAAGAAGATATAAAAATCCTAAATAAACCAATATCAATCAATGAAATCGAAGATGTAATTAAAAACCTCCCAACAAAGAAAAGCCCAGGCCCTGATGGATTCACTGCCAAATTCTACAAGAAATTTAGAGAAGACCTAACTCCACTACTTCTCAAACTCTTTAATGAAATTGAAAGGGAAGCAATACTCCCAAATTCATTCCAGGAAGCAAGCATTACCCTGATACCAAAACCAGAGAAGGACCCAACTAAGAAAGACAACTACAGGCCAATCTCCCTAATGAACATAGATGCAAAAATCCTCGATAAGATACTGGCAAACAGAATTCAGCAAATCATCAAGAAGATTATACACCATGACCAAGTTGGATTCATCCATGGGATGCAGGGATGGTTCAACATACATAAATCAATAAATGTAATACACCATATTAACAGAACCAAATACAAAATCACATGATCATCTCAATAGATGCAGAAAAAGCTTTTGACAAAGTCCAGCACCCATTCATGATAAAAACCCTACAGAAAATTGGAATAGATGGTCTTTATCTCAATCTGATAAAAGCTATCTATGACAAACCAACAGCCAATATCATACTAAATGAACAAAAACTGAAAGCCTTCCCTCTAAAATCAGGAACAAGACAAGGATGTCCACTGTCCCCACTCTTATTCAACATAGTCCTGGAAACTTTAGCCAGAGCAATTAGACAAGAGAAAGAAATAAAAGGAATAATGATTGGAAAGGAAGAAGTTAAATTATCATTATTTGCAGACGACATGATACTCTATGTAAAAGACCCCAAAAACTCCACCAAAAAAATTGCTAGATTTAATAAGCAAATTCAGTAGTGCAGCTGGATACAAAGTCAACACTCAAAAATCAATAGCCTTCCTGTACACAAATAACAAACTCACTGAGAGAGAAATTAGGGAAACAACACCTTTCACAATAACATCCAAAAAAATGAAATACCTAGGAATCAATCTCACAAAGGATTTAAAAGACCTCTACACTGAAAACTACAGTACTCTGAAAAAGGAGATTGAAGAGGATATCAGAAAATGGAAAGATATCCCTTGTTCTTGGGTAGGAAGAACCAACATAGTGAAAATGGCCATACTTCCAAAATTGTTATACAGATTTAATGCAATTCCGATCAAAATCCCAACAACATATCTCACAGAATTAGAGAAAACAATCCTAAAATTCTTCTGGAACCAGAAGAGACCTAGAATAGCAAAGGCAATTCTGGGTAACAAAAGCAAAGCAGGGGGCATCACAATCCCCGACTTGAAATTATACTATAAAGCTACTGTGATAAAAACAGCATGGTACTGGCAAAAAAAAACAGACTCGAAGATCAATGGAACAGATTAGAAGATGCAGAAACAACTCCAGACATACTAAGCCACCTTATCTGTGACAAAGGTGCCAAACACATTCACTGGAAGAAAGATAGCCTCTTTAATAAATGGTGCTGGAAAAATTGGCTCTACACATGCCAAAGATTAAAATTAGACCCATATTTTTCACTGTGCACTAAACTAAATTCAAAATGGATCAAAGATCTATATATTAAAACAGAAACATTAAATCTCCTGGAAAATAGAATAGGTAAAACTCTTAAAGACATTGGTGTAGGCAAAGACTTTACAAATAAAACCCCAGTGGCACAGGAAGTATCACAAAGAATCAACAACTGGGATCTCATCTTCTTAAAAAGCTTTTGCACAGCAAGAGAAACCACCAACAGAGTGAAGAGACAACCCACAACGTGGGAAAAAATGTTTGCCAGCTGTTCCTCAGACAAAGGATTACTATCAAGAACATACAAAGAACTCAAAAAAATCAGACTTCCCAAATTTAAAGACCCAATCCAAAAATGGGCATCTGAGATGAATAAACACTTCTCACATGAAGAAATACAAATGGCAAATAAATATATGAAAAAATGTTCAACATCACTAGTCATTTGAGAGATGCAAATTAAAACAACACTGAGATTCCATCTCACCCCAGAAAGAATGGCTGTTATCAAGTAGTCAACTAATAACAAATGCTGGAGGGGCTGTGGGGAAAAAGGAACCCTTCTCCACTGTTGGTGGGAGTGTCGACTGGTGCAGCCACTGTGGAAATCAGTGTGGAGATTCCTCACAAAACTAGGGTTGGAGGTCCCATTTGACCCAGCTATTCCCCTTCTGGGCATCTTCCCAGAAGAATTAAAAACATCGTACCACAGCGATATATGTGCACCCATGTTTATAGCAGCACAATTTGTAATAGCCAGATCTTGGAAACAACCCAAATGCCCATCAACTGAGGAATGGATAAGAAAGATGTGGTATTTTTATACAGTGGAGTACTATTCAGCCATAAAGAAGGATAAACTGGAGACTTTTATAGGTAAATGGATGCAACTCGAGAAAATACTCACAAGTGAAATAAACCGGATGCACATCTGTAAACATCGTATTGTCTCCCTAGTATGAAAATGCAATTTCACTGTGACTATTCCATTCCTTAGTCTTCTATTTTTACCTAGCTTTTACATGGCTTAATCTTATACTGACTAATATTTTTCTCCAAAAGGTATTTGTACATTCTCTAATTCTTGAGTTTGTTAATACATGAGAATGTTTACTTGTTGTCTTTAAAAATAATTAATTAATTAATTAATAAAAAAAACTTGTTGACAAGTTAAAAAAAAAAAGATACCCCCTCTGCCATTGCCACAGGCAGGGCTTTCAGCTCCCCAAGCTCATGGGTTTTCAGCTCTGAAAGTTTAACCCCCTCTGCCCTGAACCTCCTCCCCCTGTGCTGTCGACTGCTTCCCAGTTCCACCGTCTTCTCTCACCCTTGGGACAGAGAAAGGCTCGCCCCTCCTCATGCTTGTAAATCTAGCACTGGTGGTGGACATACACTTCCCGGGGTGACAGGCTCCCCTCAGTGATTGACCAATCGAGGTGACCACCCACTTGCCCTCTCACCCACGTTCTCTACGGCCTTGGCTGTAACTGAAGACGTTCAGTACAGGCCCTGCTGCCACTCTTGCTTTGCCACACCAGGTGTGACAATTACCTTTCTCTGCTCCTGATGGGAAATTTTCCTTCTATTCTTTCTTCTTCCCCCTTAGCCCGTCTCCAAAACGATCTGAAGCCTAAGCATCTAATATCTCTCTGTAACACTCACTACAAGGCCAAAGAGTGGGACCTCTGATCCTTCCATTCTGCGAAAATTAGACAATTACTGCCAAAAGCTAAAAAAGTGGTTAAAAGTTCCCTACTTACAAGCATTCTTTACCCTCCCTAATAATCCTATTTTTCACACCTCATGCGATCCCTCTCAAATCCTTCTTCTGTATCCCCCTTCAGGGCCTCTGGCTGCTACAGCCGTCTCTTCCTCACCCCAGAGCTTCCCATGGCTGCGATAGCCGTTCCCTCCCCTCCTGTAGGGCTTCTTGCTGACCTGTTCTGTGTGCAACATCTGCTACACCTGACCCCACTGCACCCCAGACCCAATCCAAATTACAATCTGGCCCCAAAACCTTGCCCCCTGCCCTCCAGTTCCCACTCCAGGAGGTGGCAGGAGCAGAGGAAACTGTCAGAGGTCACGGTCTTTCTCTTTGACAGATCTCTCCCAAATTAACCAGCGTCCGGGCTCCTTCTCCTCAGATCCCACCCAATATATCCAAAACCTAACGCGGTCATATAGCCTAACATGGGCAGATTTAAATGCGATCCTTGGCTCCACTCTTCCTTCAGAAGAGCAGAACGAGTGAGCTCCCTGGCTCCGTCCTGCGCAGATGAGCGGCGCCTCCGGCAGGCAGACCTTCCAGTGAGAAGGACAGCTGTCCCTGGCAGGATCCTCGGTGGAGCTAATGGCCAAATCTAGGGACCTAGCAAGACGAGGCCGCGTGATTTCTATTTAACAGAGGGACCTCGCAGAGCAGTCCATGAGACAGTTGATTTTGATAATAAGCTAAAGAAAACCACTCAGAACAGGGATGAAGGCCCAGTTCAGTTTATGACTCGCCTGGCACTGCCCTTAGATGTTATAAAGAATTAGACCCGGAAAGGTCAGAGGGACAACTCACCCTAAAGGTACATTTTATTACCCAATCAGCACCCGACATTCATAAGAAGTTACAGAAACTGAAGGCTGGCCCTCAGATGCCAGAACAAAAACTTATTAATTGACCTTTTAAAGTTTTTAATAATAGAGATGAGAGTACTCGAAAACAGCACATTTCTGAGTTGCAGATGTTAGCCTCTGCTGTAAAAAACCCTCCGGCTGGAGCAGATCTCCAGACCACCGCTAGAAGTGTCTTTAGGGCTTTCCTGCCCAGGGGCGTTCCTCCAGGGCTGCGCTTCAAGTGCTGCCAGGATGGTCACTGGCCAGGGCACGCCCACAGCCGGGATACACTCTAAGCCGTGTCCTTCCTGTGGGGCCCCTCTGGAAGCTGGATTGCCCGATGCTGGCAGCCACCCCTGCTGGCTCTGGACAGCTCCCTGGGACCCCCGACCAGCTCCTTCCCAGACCTTGGCCACTGAAGACGGACTAGGCCGAAAAGCGCAGATGCGCCCGGAACCTTTCAGACGCGGAATCCAAGGTTACTCCTGCAGCGGAGGTCAGTCCATTTCCTTCTTAATCAGGACAGATGCTTGTTAAGAGGTAAAGGCAAATCTTAGAAAAGCCAGTCTTAAGCCGAGACAGATGATGTCAGAAGACTGATGATGTCATCATCAAAGATGTCAGAAGAAAAAGGTCTGCGTAAGTGAAAGGAGGTGTCGAAGTGAGCGGGCTGGAAGCTAAAAGAAGGAAAGAAGGGCACAGAGTTGCCACAATTCTTAAGACAAGATAAAACACAGAAAAAAATATTAAGTATAAATAAAAGGTTTTCATTTCTTCCCATTAAAAGAGATCTCTGTTAATTGACCTACAAAAAGTTCTGACTAGTCTATTTATGCTCTTGGTACAAGACTAAATTAAGAGACAAAGGTGTCCATGCAGCTATGACATTCGTCATTGCTAATCTCACGCTGTAGTAAATATATTCATGTCTTCCAGCAGTACAGGTCTTCTAAGATATAAAAGATTGTTATGGTGATGACCTTTTTCTAGACTCAGAGCTCTGCCTTTTTCTTGTACTCTAGCTACTGTAAGAGATATATGTCAAACCAGCATGAGACCACCTGTCAAATACTTTTTAAAAGACTTCTCCCTGACTCCGGACCGGCAGCCTGACTTCACCCACATGCCATGGCCATCTGAAGGGACCTTTCAGAGTCGCGTGGAGCACTGCCCGTTTACAAGAGCCTCCCCGATGGACTCATCGTTCCGAGTTAAGCTGGGCCTGCGGCTGACCTCTCCTCCACACAAAGGTTGCAAGAACCCTCCCCCACGTCTGTCAGGCTGACCAGAATTCCACAGAACACCCGAACGCCTTTTCCTCACTCTCCTCCTTTTCGACAACTAAAAAGGCCATTTTATTATGCGTTTTCCTGTAGATTTTACTCTCAGTTTTCCTGGAATTCCAATTCAATTGTCTTTTACCTCAGGGATAAAATACTTTTCCCCGGTGCTTGTGTTTAGCACAGCCCTAATTAGCCTCCGCTCCCCTTACCCGTGACATTTGGCCCAATTCACAGGGCTGCGGCTTCACTGAGGCCGTCCAAATCACCTTCACAAGCCCCTGAACGTTACCATGTTCCTTCGCTGCACCGCTCCAGTCCTATGAGCCGGAGAGTGCTGGCTCTGCCCTTCCGGTCAGCAGCAGCCTAGACGGCCACTCCGGTCCCTCCCAGTCTGGATTTCCACGCCTCCGCAGACTTTTCTCCGTTTTACAGGATCGCGTGCAGGCGATCCCCGGAGGCTTGGCACGCAGGTCACGCGCAGGCAGGAGCTGATGAGGGCAGCGGCAGACGCCTGCCTCAGCCCACCTGCAAGAAGGGCCTGGCTTAGCATGTAGAGCCACCGAGCACGCTGCCCACTGCCCCTCAACCACGGTCGCCCGGACCACCAGCTGGTCCTCGCTGTGCTGCGGGGACAGACGCAGCGACGGCCTGACAGGCTGGCCTCCCAGAGCGCCTTTGTCTCTCGTTTTCTTTTTCTTTTCTTTTTTTTTTTTTTTTTTTTTTTTTTTTTCTTGTGGGTACCGGGGGTCGACCTCAGGACCTCGCGCGCCAGCAGGCGCCCCTGCCGCTGAGCGATATCACCGGCCCCTTTTTCGTATGTGGGTTCCGGGAGTCGAACTCGGGCCCTCGCGCTTGCCGGGCAGGCGCTTACGCCGCTGAGCCATCTCACCGGCCCTCTTTTTCTTTTTTGAGACAGGGTCCCACTATGTAGTTCAGGCTGGCCCTGAACTCACTATGGAGCCCAGGCTGGCCTCAAACCTGCAGCAGTTCTCCTGCCTCAGCCTCCCGAGAGCTGAGATTACAGGTGTTCACCACCACACCAGGCTTCCTTTATTTCTTTGGAGTTTCTGATTTGTAATCAACGCAGCTCTGGCCTAGAAAACAAAAGGAGAGTTTTAAACTCAGTACCCGCTTGCGGGAGCTAGGGGTCGAGTCTGTCTTAGGGTTCCAGGTGCCGAGCGCCTGGCTGGTCCTCCCCTTCCCCTCCTCCTCCCCCTCCCCTTCCCCTTCCCTTCCCTTCCCTTCGCCCCTCCCCCTCCAGAGCGCCTAGGAGAGAGGCGAGGGGACATGCTGGGAAACTGGAAGAGAACTGTCCCGGGCAGGTCTGAGGATACCCAGGCTGAAATGAGGACCTCGCCCGCCCTTTTGTCCCCCTAAAAGGAAAACAGATTTTCAGCACGGTCCAGAAGAGGCCGGGAGGGTTAGTTAGACGGAGGCAGGACGCACTCAGAGAAGCGAGGCGCACTGAGCTCGGGCCGTGGGACTCCGTGCCTCTCTTGAAGGGGTGGAGGTGCCTGGGGAGTGGGCCAGCCCCGAGGGCCCACGGCGGGCTCTCAACAGGTAGCGGACACTCTCCGGCTTCGCTCAACCTTGGGATCAGGCTTCCGCTCCTCGCTTTCTCAGCGAAGGCGACCTCAGGACTTGCAGGGCTCCTGAGGAATTTCGGGTGCGGCGGGCCAGGTAGGGCGGGGTCTAAGTCTCGGCGGAGGAGCCTGATAGGCATCGCCTTGGGTGACTGGCTGGGCGGCTGCAGTCTTCTTCAAAGCGCAAGCGTTTGGCTATGGTTTCCTTGCCTCCGTTCTATCAGTCTTTCATTTCTTCTACCCTACCTCAGAATGACTGGGCTGAAACCAGGCGTGGTAGTGCACGCCTGGAATCCCAGCATTCTGGAGGCCGAGGCAGGAGGATCACCATGAGGTCAAGGCCAGCTTGGACTCTGTAGCAAGATCCTGTCTCAAAAAAATTACTGGGCTGTGGGTGTCAATTAAAAAATAAGTAAAACCAAGGAGCCAAGGTGCAGCGCAGGGCACTGCCTGTCTCTAAACCCCCATCTGCAGCTGTTGTCGCAGGAGCCCAGAGCCACTGAGACTTGGGTGGGGGTGGGGACAGTGCCCGCGAGCTGCCAGGGCGGCCGGCACAGCGCCAGACACCGCGTCCTCGCTCGCTGGAGCTTCAGTAGTCACGCGCGCCATCAACACAAAATCATAGCTTTCAATTAAATATAATACTCGTTTTTTAAAGAGCAATATGAAAACTGAATGTTCCTGTTAGGCTGCGTGTAAAAGCCCAAAGCATGCGCTGGGGGGGTCGGGCGGGCAGAGAGGAGGAGCTGCGGGAGGCACTGGGAGAGGACGCGGCTTTGCACCCAGAGCCGGAGCCCGAGTCTCCCGAGCTCGCCGCGGTGGGAGCTGCTCTGCGGGTGTGGGGAGCAGGGCCTTCGCGCTGAGCGACACCCCCAGCCCTTCTTCTAACTTCGTTATTTTGAGATAGGGTCTCCCTAAATCACTAAGTTGCCCTGGCTGGGCTCATACTCGTGATCCTCCTGCCTCGGCCTCGCTCAGCTTCTCCTGTGCGTGTGCTGTGCTCTGTGACCCAAGGAAAATGCCCCTTCCCCAGGCTCAACCTAGACACACCGGATGTCGGGGCAAAAGTGCTAAATGCACACACAGACACCAAAGCCCATAGCACACCAAGTACTAAGGCTGGGTGAACACAGCTAATCCCAGAATGCCTCAGTGTGCAGCCCCTGCCTGGTGATGCACACCTGCCATCCCAGCACACAGGAGGCTGAGGCAGGAGGATCACCAGGAGTTCAAGGCCAGTCGGGGCACCATAGTGAGACCCTGTCTCAAAAAAACAAACGTAAATAACAAAATGAATTGGTTCAGTTAAGAAATCAGTTGATGTTCACGATACTTGCAGGACAAAATCACCCAGTAGTCTTTTTTTTGGGGGGTACCAGGAATCAAACTCAGGACCTCGTGCTTTCCAGGCAGGCACTGCGCCCCTGAGCTACATGCCCGCTCCTTCACCCCCTCCCCCAGCAGTCTGTGATCGTCTCAGCAAAGCTCACACTGAACTTCAGAGAATCCAGCTTCTTCACAGATTGGGGAAAATTCACCAGTTATTGGCTTTTTCCTGACTGCTGAGGGTCACAGGTCCCGTACACTCACCACTGAGCTGCCCACCAGCTCCTACTAGTCATGCCTAGATACTTGAGACAGCCTGACACAGTGGCTCTCATCCATAATCCCAGCTACTTGAGAGGCTGAGGCAGGGGGTTGTTTGTTCCAGGTCATCCTGGGCAAGGTGAGACCCCATCTCTAAAATCAAATAAAACAGTCTTAAAATAGCGACTGAGTCATGTGACTACTGTGATAGCAAGATGGCAAACACGTCTACACCACTTGTGAGGGACTGAGTTGACATGTTGAGGTCCTCGCCCCAGGACCCTACTTTGAAGTAAGGTAGTTATGCCTGTAATACAGCACTCAGGAGGCAGAGGCAGGAGGATTGCTGTGAGTTCGAGGCCAGCCTGGGCTACATACTTGGTTCAAGGCCAGCCTGAACTACATAGCAAGACCCTGTCTCAAAAAAAGGAGAGAAAAGGAAAAAGTGCTGAAGAAGTAGCTCAGGGCAAAGACTCTGGGTTTGATCCCCAGTACAGGGAGAAAAATGTATGCCTCTGAGTTCTCTCTTCCCTAATTCTGTGGGCCCCGATCTTTCTAACAGTGTTGAGCAGTATTTGGGGCAGATTCATCCTTCTCCAACCTCTAACTGGGACACTCGGTGCTTTCCTCCCGCCTGACCTTGACTCCTGGGGCTGGGGGCAGCACCACAGACTGGGGGCTCTGGAGCCCCGTTATCAGGGCCCTGGCCTAGGACCACCGAGCTCCCGCTCAGGGGTACGTGACAGAATATAACACAGACAAGATACGTTTTTTAGTTACAAGGGGCGCCAGGATGGTCAAAGCCGGTGACGGGCGAGGCACGGTGCCCCCGGCCTCTGTTAGGTGCACAGCATGACGGGGGGGGGCTGCCGGGCTGCAGGAGGCGGGTGGGGGGGGACTGCTGATGTGGTCAAGGTCAAGACTTGAGGAACAGCGCATTTTCGGAAAAGCACACGGGAGCAGATCGGGGTTAACCAGTGACCGCACTGCTCGCTGCGACGGCGGCGCTAGACGGGGTTTGCACGAGTCCGGTCCTCGGCTGCAGGTCGTCTTGCTTTGAGACGCCAGAGCTTCACGGGCTGTTTGCTGGCCTCGGCTCTGGCCGTTGGCCTAAAGATTACTCTGTCCCTACGCCAGCGCGGGCCTCGTGCAGACCACACGAGGTCTAAGTCGTGTAGGCCTCGGACAGACTCTCAATTTTGTTTGTGCCAGTTTATTAATATTAATTACCGCCTGCTCTGTACCCTGTGAAGCTGGCCCTCTGCACCTCTGTCCTCAGAGACCACCCCTGCTGGGCTCTGCTCTCCCGACCCTGTTGGAAGAACTCGCCCTTGACTCTTCCACATCCGTTCACTGTCGGTGGCCCTTGGCGTTCCTGGGCCTGGGGAGTCCCTGCAAGCCAGGCAGCCCTGCACTCCACAGACCTCTGCGAGTCCTACAGACTGAGTGTCTGTGTCCCTCCACGTCCCTAAGTGGCAGAGTGCGTGCCTCTCACTGGGAGAACTGGGGGACGAGTTCAGCTTGCATTCTTTCCTAGCATGCAAGAGGCCCTGGGTTCAATACCCGGCAGCCAAAAAAATTAAGTTAAACATTGTGGCTGAAGATAGGCATGGAGGGCCATGCCTGTAATCCTAGCACCTTGGGAGGCTGAGGCAGGAGTATCACAAGTTGGAGCCCAACCTGGGCAACTTAGTGACTTAAAAAAAAAATCCTTTCTCAAAATCAAAAGAAGGAAAGAAAGAGAGAGAGAGAGAGAGAGAGAGAGAGAGAAAGAAAGAGAAAGAAAGAAAGAAAGAAGAAAGGAAGGAAGGAAGGGAGGGTGAGAGAAAGAAAGAGGGAAAGGGGTAGAAAGCAATCTAAATCATGGGTCCTTTCCTGAGTTTCTTTTTCTTTTTTTTTTTTTTTTTTTTTTTTTGTGGGTACCAGGGGTTGACCTCAGGACCTCGCACTCCAGCAGGCGCTTATGCCACTGAGCCATCTCACTGGCCCCCTGAGTTTCTTGAACTAAAAGAAACCCAAGGTCTCTCTGACTTGTTCCTGCCCTCCTGTCTCTCATCCTTCCTCCCCTAAAACATGGGAAGAGCATTTCTTTCTTGCTCTCTTTCTTTAATTTTTGACACAAGATCTTATAATGTAGTCTAGGCTGTCTTGGAACTTGCTGTGCACCCAGGCTGGTCTTGTACTCCTGGTCCTCCTGCCTCAGCCTCCTAAGTGCTGGAATTATAGGCCTCGGCCACCAGACCTGCCTAAGAGGCTTTTTCTGAATTTCCTTTATCTGGCTTGAAAGCAGATCTTCAGAAAGATCCCTCCTGTCCTGGACGCCTCCTCAGAAATCTCATCACCAGCGCATGACTTGGCCATAGGAAGAAGACGGAGACTTCTTACCCTGACACACCAGCCCAACTAGACGGAGGAGCACCCGGGTGTTAGTAGAGTCCACTCTAGGGTACATCTGGGGCCATGGAGGCCTGGCCTTGGGGTCCACACTGCTCCCTGGCCCCTTCCACTCTGGCACTCTTCCCTGCTCTGCTTCCCGGCCGCCATGAACCGGGCAGTGTTGCTCTGCACCATGACGGCCCTGCCTTGGAGCAGCAGCATGAACTGAACCCTCTAAAACCGTGAACCAAGTCAACCTCCCATTTTAAATTGTGAGTTTGGGAATCTAGTCCCAGCAATGAGAAAGCTGACAAATACCCATACCAAAGGTTGCTACCATGTCCAGGTGGCCTTTGTCACAGGCCCTGTTCTTCAGGCCCATTTATTCTCTTCCAAGTGTTACCCTGTCTCCCCTAAGTTGCCTCATTGCTCCCCCCACCCCATATCAGCTTCCACACCTCCTTGGGGTGCTGGGTACTCACTTTTTTTTCTTGGGCTATCTCGGTGTTTGCAGTTTGAAAGTTTTTCTCCTGTTGATCTAATGTTGGCTCACCTTGCAGATGCAGTTTATCAACAGTCAGCAGGAACTGAGCATCCCCTCTGCCCCTCCAGCTATCGAGGTGAGAGTCCGTGTCTTCCATAACCTCCAATCCCTTCCACAGTGCTCCTCTGGCCTCGAGACCAACCTGGTACAACACAGGATGGGGCCACTGGTGTGGACACCAGAGGACAGGGTCATCAGGACCAACCTGGGTGCTGGCTGTCCTTGTGTCTTGTCATGGCCCAGGTGCACTGAGGCAGGGAGACGTTGGCAGGAAGCTAAGGAGAGGACCTGAGGCACCTCAAGAGAGTTCCGAAGGCATGGACAGGAAAGGACAGAGTCGCTTGAGTTTCACCAGCAGGAAAGGAACACCCAGGGGTGGTGAGTTGGGCGGGGAGTTGCCAAAATGTGTAGACAAGCATGGTGGCCTTGGACTGGACAAGTAACCACCTTCAATGTGACATATTTCCACATATTCTGAATGCCCTGCATCCAGGCAGTTGTGAATTATGATGGAGAGAAGGTGTATTTTAAAGTGTGCTATAAATCATGGCTCACGAACAATGCATTAGCATGATATTTTGTCTTAAAATGCAAAAACAAAGTGTATACCTGTAATCCCAGCACTTGGGAGGCTGAGGTAGAAGGACAGCCACAATTTTGAGGCCATCCTGGGCTACACAGTGAGTTCAAGGCCAGCCTGGACTATATAGCGGGACCCTGTCTCAAAAAAAAACCTTAAAAAAATAAAGTGCAAAAACATACAGGGTGGGCCGGTGAGATGGCTCAGCGGCTTAAGCGCCTGCCCAGCAAGCGCGAGGGCCCGAGTTCAACTCCCGGAACCCACATACGAAAAAGGGGCCGGTGATATCGCTCGGCGGCACGGACGCCTGCTGGCGCGCGAGGTCCTGAGGTTAACCCCCCGGTACCTACAAAAAAGAAAAAAAAAAAAAACATACCGGGCATGGTGGTACACACCTGTAATCCAAGCACTCAGAAGGCTGAGGCAGGAGGATCACACTGAATTTGAGGCCAGCCTGAGCTATATAGAAAGACCCTGTCTCAAACCAGAAAAGAAAAAAAGAAGTGCTAAAGAAACACATGAAATATTAAAATTAGTTTATGGTAATGCTGCAGTGACTATGAAGATGGTTTGAATGATTTCATAATGGTTATGAATCAGCTGAAGGCGAGAGATCAGGATGTTCTTCAACATCAGAAACCCAAGAAAATGTCCAAAGAGTAAGCAAAATGATTAGATCAAACATGCAGTTGACTACTGGGGATGTTTCTGAGGATCTGGACATCTCTTACGGTTCCATTCAAAGCATTTTAATAACAGGTTTGTACACGAGGCAAGTGAGTGTGAAATTTATTCCACAAGTTTTGATTGTCAAAAGCAACAGCATTTGCCATTTAATTGGAGTTGTGCAGTTGTGCTGCCTCAGATTCTAGCTTTTTAAGAAATGTCATCATGGGAGATAAAACTTAGTTATGAACCTGAGACCAAGGATCAGAGTTCTCAGTGGAAATCACCCAGTTTTCATGTGAAAAAAGCACATCAATCAAGGTCCAAAACCAAGGTGATGTTGATTGTGTTTTTTGACCTGGGTGGAATTGTGCAAGCTGAGTTTGTCCTCAGAACATTAGAGTGAGCTCTTAATGTTATAAGGGCGTATTAGAGTGTTTGAGAAATGATGTGCATAGAAAATGGCTGAGAAATGGGCAGTTCCATCTTCCATCATGGCAACATTCTGTATCAGACATCACTTCTGGCACGGCAATTTCTGTCAGAAATATTAGGGTATGTCCTCATCTACTTTATTCACTGTATCTGGCATCTTGTGACATCTAACTCTTTCCCAAAGTCAAAATGATCAGGAAAGGGAAACTTCTGGAATCAATGCAGGACATGCAGAGCCACATGGCACAATGAAAGACCCTAAGGAAAGAGGACTCCAGAG
Source organism: Erethizon dorsatum (assembly GCA_028451465.1). Lineage (NCBI taxonomy): Eukaryota > Metazoa > Chordata > Mammalia > Rodentia > Erethizontidae > Erethizon > Erethizon dorsatum. Next base: position 35,413,791 of record CM051838.1, on the reverse strand, counting down.
CTGCTCCAGAATGCAGCAAGGATGACGGGATGAGTGTGAAGCAAGGGCGAGGATTCTGAAGGGGATTGTGTCTTTACTGCAATGTGTCTTTTTTTTTTTTTTTTTTTTTTTTTTTTTTGTGGGTACCGGGGGGTCGACCTCAGGACCTCGCGCGCCAACAGGCGCCCGTGCCACTGAGCGATATCATCGGCCCCTTTTCCGTATGTGGGATCCGGGAGTCGAACTCGGGCCCTCGCGCTTGCAAGGCAGGCGCTTACGCCACTGAGCCATCTCACCGGCGCACTGCAATGTGTCTTCACTGCAATAAATTTTGAAAATTTAAACATTTACCACATTTTTTCACCATGCCTCATATATCAACAACCAACAAATATGTGCTGAAGTTTTAAGGTTCATTTCCTTCTCACAACCAACACCACACAAAAACTGAGACTCACGTGGGCCTGACCAAGCCCCCCCCACCCCTGGGGACACCACCCGAACTGAGGTCCCAACTGCACATGAAGAAGTCAGGAGAAACAGGCAGCAACACTGATGAGGAGTGGGGAGAGGAGAGGAGAGAGCTGCGTGGGAATGGCGCAAGGGGACAAGAGTGGGGTCACTGAGCTGGAGGGAAGGCTCTTTCCTTCCTTTCCTCCCATGGGCAGGGGCACTCAGCAAGGCTGGTCCTACACAGCCAGGGTTAGAGGAGGACCTGAGCCTGCGGTCCCTCTACCTGTTACACAAACACACCCACTCAGGCCTGGGGACTCGGGGACCACAGGTTGGGGCATCCCAGACTCCTCCTGCAGGGCCCTCGTGGTGTGGGACAATCTCCGTGCCCTCAGTGGCCACACAGAGAGGTCGGGTGGACACTCACCTTCAGGGGATGCAGGTGCAGGACCCTCGAGACCTGGCAGAGGGTGCGGTTTAAATGGTGTGACCCCAACTGTGCTTGTCACCATGTCTGTGTGCATGGTCCCTGCAGCCTCCGTGGCCCTGCTGCAGTCTCCACCCCGGGTGTCCTGACATTGCCAGGTCTCCAGGGACCTTCACCTCACCACCCGGGGTCATTCTGTGGCTTTCGCCTTGACCTCCCAGTGTTGTCCCCAGACCCCAGGCTCTGGGCAGCTGGCCGCACCTGGACAGGGGACACTCTTGGCGGCCACTGGGCACAGCTATGGGACGCCGCTCTGGCGAGTACTGTCCCGTCGACCTGGGACCCTGCTCCTGCTGGGGAGGCAGGGGCGCACCGCCAAGGCCAGGTCCAGGCTTCAGGCTTTGTTGGTCCTCCCTGCCTGTGAAATTTTATTTTGCTCCCCATTAAAACCTTTAGAATCCACAAGAGCAAAGACGGAAGAACTTTTAGTCTGTGCGAAATCGCCTACTGCAGGGCGTTTCCAACTTTCCAGTTCGGGGCATTTCCAACTCTCAGGTTTAAAATCCCACTTGGGGGGGCCGGTGAGATGGCTCAGCGGCGTAAGCGCCTGCCTGGCAAGCGCGAGGGCCCGAGTTCAACTCCCAGAACCCACATACGAAAAAGGGGCCGGTGATATCGCTCAGCGGCACGGGCGCCTGCTGGTGCGCGAGGTCCTGAGGTCGACCCCTGGTACCCACCAAAAAAATAAAAATAAAAATAAATAAATATTTAAAATCCCACTTGGGCTCAGGGAGAGGCTGGGTGGCTGCCTGGCAGGTGGGCAGCCCAGTGGGATCCCCAGCACTGGAAGAGGGGGACAGAGAAAGCAAGGGGGCTCTTAGAAAAAAGGAAGATTTCTTGGCTTTGTCTCCAGCAATTCTAGGGCCTCCAAATTAATGAGTTATTAGAGCCCTGCCTAATGAGGGCCGTGCCTGTCATCCCAGCTGAGGCAGGAGTGTTGCAGGTTCAAGCCTGGCCTGGGCAACTTATCTGCTTACTGAGTCCTGTGTCAAAATTAAAAAGGGCTGGAGACGTAGCTCAGTGTGAAGGCCTGAATCCCCATGCAACTTCTACTACTACTACTGATGCTACGTCTTGTGAGGGTAGATTTTTGTCCAGTGCTCATAAAAAGCTACACCAATAAAAGAATTAGAGATGTAAGTAAGGAAGGAGAAACAAAATCACTTTTTCGGAAAGGGAAGAGAAATAAAAAGATAGATAGCTACCTTGTTGGAGGAAGGTGGGGGTCCGGCGCTGGAACTCGGGGTCGCTGTCCTCAGCCTCTCACTATGTGGGAGGTGGGGCCCGTCCCCCTGGAGAGCTGGTGTATCTTGACTGAGCTAACTGTTCTGGGCACGGGGACCCTTCCAGTGCCCACGTGTACACCCTTGGATGAGCGCGGCAGTGCTGCCCAGGGACTCACCTGGCGAGATTCGAAGCAGAGTCACATTCAAGGCCGAGTTAGTAAAAGGATGTGGGTCACTTTAGTGTGCTACTATGATGAGAGAATAATAAAATATGTATCTACTTATATACAGTTGCGTGTGCAGGTGTTAGTGTACATTTTACATACTAAGTTTCCCATAACATAACCCCTCCCCACTTTGTTCCTTTTGTATTTAATTGGAGGTGGAGGGAGCAGGGAATGGGGGCCCTGGTACTGAAGCGAGCCCCCCAAGCCTAATCAGCTGTTTTTCTTAGTCTCTCTCTCTCTCTCTCTCCCTCTCCCTCTCCCTCCCTCTCCCTCTCCCTCTCCCTCTCCCTCTCCCTCTCCCTCTCCCTCTCCCTCTCCCTCTCCCTCTCTCTCTCTCTCTCTCTCTCTCTCTCTCTCTCTCTCAGGGGTTTAACTCTTTATTTGCCAGAAACTCACTGAGGCCCTTTAAGTTTCCCTGCCTGTCCACCAACTTTCTCTACAATAATAAATATGAGCAAATAATACTGATAAATAGGGCAGTTAGTGGTCGTTCAGCTGAGGAATACTAAGGCGACACTGAAGTACTGACTGGAAGGACCAAGGCCCCGCCCTCTGGTGCGAGTCAGAGTTCACAGTGGGGAGGAACTGCGCAGCCTGAGGCATGGGGGGTCCAGCGGCACAGCCGGGCACTTTACAGCTCAAAGCCAGGAAGTCAGCCCCGCGTGTGCGTGCAGCTGCGCGGCTCTGCCTCGCGCTGCACACGGGATGGGGAAGAAAGTGAGCGGGGCTGGGCCCGGGTCCTCACCGACCAAGCGGGGCTCCGCGGGGCTCTGAGTCAGCGGCTCCTCAGTGGCTGGGTTCCAGCTGGTGCCTCCCAATCGCTTTCAGATGCAGATGCTGCTTGCCCTTGGCTACTGAAGCCCTTTTCACACAGCACACAGCTTTTCAAACATCCGTTAAAGTGTTTGCTTAGGAGGACGTCCCAGCCTCTCAGGGATCCCCAAAACTATCCCTGCAGGACATAAAAACTTTTTTAAATGTGGTGAGGAAACCAATAGTTCCTGGCTGGTGACACTGCCCTCATTCTTCCTTCTTAAGAAACAAGGGAAGGAAGAGAGGGTGGGTGGGAGTCAGGGAGGGAGAGCAAACCAGCTGTGGGAGTGATGCATCCCGATGATACAGGGGAAAGAAACTCCCGACCTGCTAGGTGTCCGGTAGGAGTTTGTGTTCTCTAAAACTGAAGAATGAATTCTAGGGACAATGGAGGTTAAGAGCAGAAAATATTTATTGGGGAAGGAAAGCTTCTATGAGAGAGACAGACAGACAGACACGAACAGAAGAGGTCCCAAGGGGGTTGCTGAGGACCCTGCGTTTCCTAGGAATTTCTATAGAGCAAAATCATGAGGTGAACTGGGTCCAAGGTGAGGAAAAATGGGAAATACAAGGCGAGCCTGAGGTGGGACAAAACTATGGTCAGCCAATAAGATTATGAGCATAATTGCTCAGGTAACATTGATTAAATGGGGATCAAATGGGGAAGCAAGTCAGGTAGCAAGCGGGCATGAAACAGAACAGGGGCTTTTCCTGTTCTGAGGGTGGGTCAGTGGCTCTACCTGGCTTTCCCAAGGTGATCGATACCTATTTAGAATATCAATCACTGTTGTTCATCTTTAGGAGAAGTATTTGGGTGCATTCATTTCATCTTTCATGTTGAGGTCTGTCTCCCCCACAGTTACAATGTATCTCGTCTGCAACCCCGGCTCCTCCAAGAGTCTAGCCCTGTCTGACTACCTGCAGTATTTCTACCTAACTTGGCTCTCTATAACAATACGGGACCCCACTGGTCCCTTTCTTTAGGACCTGGAAACCTGGCCTCGTGCCCGATTTCCCCTGGTGACTCCGGTGGGAAGCCCTGAGGCCCGCCAGGAGGGGATGCTGGGCAGCTCCTGGTGCAAAGGGAGGAGGGAACCCTGTGTCCCAGGGGTCAGCGCGTCCTGTCACCCCACGGAACGCTGTCCCACAGGCCCCAGGAGCTCGCAGCCACTGCTCCTTCAGGCCCCGCTGAGCAGCGGCGAGTCTGTAGGGGACCCTGACTCCCGGCCTGGCAGGCGAGGAGAGCCGCACACATCAGCAGGTGGCCGGGAGTGTCTCAGACACCGTCTCCTTCCCTGCCCCACACAACGCCAAGGCCCCTTTCGGTACAAATAGCGCCCTCGGACCCTCGCACCCTAAGAAGCCCACGCACGGTTGCTGATCCGCCCTGCTCGCAAGCGCTGCTGTTCGCCGCCACCAGGAGCACGGGACCTACGGAGAGAGCTTTACTCCTTCGTCACACTACGCCGGGCGGGCTCAGCGCTGAGCCGGAGCGCCGGGAGCCGCCGGCCGGTGACAGTCCTGGGTGAGGCTCCCGCAGCTCCCAGCTTAACCGCCTGGTCAGACCTAACGTGCAGGCCTGCCTGTCCCGCTGCTCCCCCACGCCCCGCTGCTCCTGCGGCGGCTCGGCCAGCGCCTCTCTTCCCGCACTATCGACCACTGGAGAATCCGTCGCCACCACTCAGCGGCAGCCACGGCAGGGTCACGGACACCCGGGGGCGCAGGGGACGAGGCTGCAGCGGAGGCCCGGCGCACTGGGGGCCCGGCCCCACGCGTGTCCCCACGCGTGGTCTCTTCTTTCGCGTTCTCCTGTCCTGCTGCGGGCAAGCTGTCCCCGCCTGGCGGCGATCTCCACGGCGCGGAAGGCGTAGGAAGGAAACGCCCCTGCAGGCCTCTCCCGCAGGGAAGTGGGGAGACGGCCTGAGCTCCCCTTCCAGCCACCGAAGCAGCGGGGCCCGCCACAGTGGAGACCCGAGACAGAGCACGTGCACAGCGTGCGGACCCAGCCACCGCCTGCACCCTGGACAAACACGCGCCTGCGGGTGGATCTCCGGGCCCCGCCCCTCTGTCCTGGTCCCGGCTCCGCCCCCTCTGTCCGCCGGCCCCGCCCCCTGCCTGCCGGTCCCGCCCCCTCTGTCCTGTTCCCAGCCCCGCCCCCGATATCCCTCCTCCGACCTGGGGGCGGACCCAGACCGCAGAGCAGCTGCGCAGCTCGAGGGTTGTGGGGTGGGACTCAGTCCTGCAGAAAGGGAGGGCCTGGGGCCAAGGCCTAGCACTGTGTCCCAGAAGGCCTCCAGCACCCCGAGCCCTGCCCCTGGTCGGCGGCCGCATCCCACGTGCTGGCCTCCTTCTGCAGCTCTGGCGTCCTCTCTCCCGGTGTCCTTACCTGCACTGCCCTGGCTGCCTCCACGTCCTGCATCCATTCAAAACTTGACCTCTCCTGGTCATTTTGACCTCGGGGAAGAGCCTTAAGTCACACCGTGCCACATCCGTGACGAAGATGGATGAGGACAGCGTCGTGCTTTTATGAGTGGCCTTGCCGCTGGATGGCACTCATCAGCAGCATTTCATTCATTCTCATACTCTCATTCTCACTCTCTCTCTCCCCCCTGGGGATCAAACCCATGGGTTGTCCACCACTGAGCTACATCCCCAGCTCCTTTCTTTGAGACAGGGTCTCATGAAATTGCCCAGGCTGGCCTCAGACTTGAGATCCTCCTGCCTCAGCCTCGCAAACTATAGGGACTACAGGCATGCACTCCAGCTTCCGTTAATTCTTGAGTGGTCCTTAATTAGACTTAACAGCTTAGGGTCATGCTGCCTTTGCCTTAAAACTGTAGATATTTTGCTTTTTTTTTTTGTCTGTAAATATTACTAAACACACATATGCATCCTACAGGACTTCCTCCTTCCTGTGCTGTCCTTTTTTGCCTGGAAGTCTGCAGAGTTTTTCCTTCACTCTTTATGGCCCATGGCCTAACCAGGATATGCCTGTGTTGAATTGTGTGTGTCCACCTCTCTTTGAGCATCTTCTTCTGCAGCATCTCCTGCACTTTTGTGTGGAAATTCTCTAGTTTCGCACGTTTTTCTGCTTTTCCTTATTCTTCTGTTGCATCGGAGCCAGAGAGATGAATCAGCCAGGTTCCATATAATCTGTGCAATTATTTTGGTCCACGTTTCTTCTGCATTCACTGCAATTTATTAATTTCTCCAACCTATGAAGCTCATCTGTTAACGTGAATTTATTGAGTACCTACTATACATGCCAGGCAGCCGTGGTAAATACAATCACTGCCTGCGTAAAGCTTACACTTGAGTGGAGGATGGGAACGAAGAAATAAACTTGCAAGGTCAGGTAGTGGTAAGAGGGAACCGAGGTATGGAATTGGGGGTACAGGTTTTGGGTTTTTCCTTTCTTTCTTCTCCCCTGCCCACCCTTCTAGTACTGGAGATTGAACTCAGAGCCTTAGTGCTGAGCTACATCTCCAGCCCTTTTCATTTTTTGAGACCAGGTCCCACTAAGTTGATAAATTGCCCAGGATGGGCTCAAACTTGCGATCCTCCTGGATCAGCTTCCCGGGTAGACTGGTCTGCAGTGTGCACCACAGAGCCTATCGCCAGGAAGGTGTGCTTTTTAGGTAGCGCAGCCGGAAGAGCCAGCTCTAAATGGACATCTGAGGAGAGGCCCCTGTGAAGGGCGGCGGGGCAGGCAGAGGTTGGGATCCAGACATGGAGAATGCATGAACCAAGGCCCCAGGGGGGCACGTTCAGGACAGAGTGACCGAGCCTAGGGCGACAGGGACAGGGCCAGTGACCACAAGAGGAGTCGAGTTTGTGCTGAGGGCAGTGCAGTCAGGCTCTGCAGCTGCCACCGCAGCTGCTCCCAAGGACTTCAGGAGCAGTCCTTGAACACAGGAGCTGGGCCAGTGAATAAATCCCACAACGTGGGAAAGGACCCAAAGAACAAGTCTTCATTCCCTGAGCTGCAAATTACGGTCCAGAAGCAACGCCAGCAGGCCAGGACTTAGCTTCACAGTCGGTCTGGGGTCTAGGAAGAGCGGACCACGCCGGAGGCCTCGCTCACTTTCCTGTCGCTGAGACACAGTGCCCGAGACGCAGCTTCAAGAGGACAGGTTTAACTTGGCTCAGATTCAGCCCCTGGTCGTGGGCTCCACCGCGGGACGCCCGGTGGAGGGGCCGGTGGAGAGCTGCCACCTCCTGGTGGACCGGAAGCAGCGAGGGAAGGGTGGACCCAGGAGGGAGAGAAGCCCTCCAGGCCACGCCCCCAGCGACTCCCTCTTCCGACCAGACCCCGCCCCCCAACAGCAAGTCGCTAGCTGCGCTCACAATCAAGGTTTTCTGCAAGCCAGCCTGGGAGTGCTTGAGGTTTTGGAGACCATCTAGATATAAACGGTGACACCTGGGGAGATGGAAACAGTGAACAAGAGAGGGCTTGGCAGAGGCTGGGTTGTCTTAGTTTAAGGATCAGCTCCCGAGATCTGCAGGGTGGGCTGCGTAGACTCTCCTTTCCTCAGGGGACCAGGGCCACAGTGGACTGCGAGGCTCAGCCGCGTGACAGGGGCCATCTGCTGCACTCGACTGCAGACCTGTGCTGCACCCGCGGCAGGCTCCGAGCCCTGGGCTCAGGCCCAGCACCAACAGCAGCAGCGTCTGCAGACTTGAGCACCAACTGCATCTGATGCCAACACACCCCACGGAAACGCCTGGACTGGCATTTCAATCAAACTTGGGCACCACAGTCTGGCCGAGGTGATGTGCAAAATAAGCTGCCATGCTGGGTGCCTCTCTTCCCTTGACACAGGCTGGGTTGGGCTCCCCAGCTCTGCCCTCCTCTGTCGCTGTCCCCTTCTCCTCCAGCCCTGACCAGAATCTTCCAAGGCCCAGGCCACCTCCTCCTGTCTCTTCTCTCCCAAAGTGCCCTGGCCCAGCAGCTGCACCGCAAGCTCTGACATGTCCAGGGGGCCTCCTGCCAAATCCCACCTGTGCCCACGTGCTCTCTACTCAACTACTGTGCTCTGGAAGCGGCAGCACCGATGGCCACCTCACCCCTCCTCTAAGGTGTCTGCAGATCCTGGGGCTCCATCTCCAGGCCGGCAGCAGCTCCCCACCCCATCCCGTGTGTCCAGCGCCTCACCCCGTCCTGCCCTGCTCTGGGACTGCTTCCCTGCTCTGCCCTGGGACTTCTACTGTCCGCCTCCAGCACGCTTTCTCCCTGTCCTGTAGGTTGGGCGTTTCTAAATCAAGCCCGCCCTCGCTCCCAGCCTCATCCCCAGCCTGGCCCAGAAGCCAGCTTCCCACATTCCCATCTCCAGGCCCCTCCAGCATTGAGGCCCAAGCCACAGCACTCTTGCTCCTCTGACCCTGCAGCAGGCTCCTCAGACATCACTGCTGCACCCAGGCAACCGCCAGCTCTGCTCAGCCAGCTGCAGCGACTTCCAGCAGGGACCTAGCTTCCTAGGCCTGCTACAATCTGTTCTGCACAGTGACCTCAGAGAGATGAGTGTCCCATCAGCAGTGCCCTACTTGAAACCCCTAGCAAGGGTACCGTCCAGTCACTGGCACAAAGACCAGCGCAGCACCACAGAGAACCCACATCCACATCCACTAGCACAGGCTGGAGACAGGACAGCCTCTCCCATTGCAGTGCCAGAAAACTGGAGAGCCACGGGCAGAAGACTGAAATTGGACCCTTCTCAACTCACAGTGACCAAAGACCTTACTTTAGGACCTGAAACTCTGAAACTACTAGAGGAAAACAGAGGGGACCCACTTTAAGACTTTAGTATAAGCCAGGAGTGGTGGCACACACCTGTAATCGCAGCACGCAGGAGGCTGAGGCAGGAGGATCACCACTAGTTCAAGGCCAGCCTGGGCTACATAGTGAGACCCTGACTCAGAAAAACAAACCAACAAAAAAGACTTTAGTGTAGGGTGAGTCTATGCTAATATCAGTGATGGTGAACCTTTTAGACACTTCAGTGATAACAAACAGCCTACTGCAGCACATGGGCCCTAAGTTTGCCACCACATAGGTGAATGATTTTCCAGGTGGGACTCAAAAAGCACAGGACGTAAAAGCAAACGTTGACAAGTGGGCTTCCCTCCAAACTGCCAGCGTTCATCTGGCAGGGGATTAACACCCAGAACATATTAAGAACTCCAAAAACTCAACATCGTTGAAACAAGGCATGCAATTTAAAAACGATCTGAATAAATACTTCTCAAAAGAGGAGTTACGAATGACATGAATATACGAAAAGTGCTCCGTATCATTAGCCCTCAAGGAAATGCAAATCAAAACGACAATGAGATCCTGTCTCACGGCTATTACCGTAAAGGAGGGAGGCGGGAGGGCACGGTATGGCACACAGGGAATGTGAATTAATACGGCCACTATGGAGAACAGCACGGAGGGTCCTGGAAAACCCTGGAAGGACGCTGCGATCCGGCGCCGCTCCGGGTGAGCGCTGGCCGACACTGCCCTGCGGAGCCGCCGCGCCGTCCGCAGACGCTGCGCCCAGGAAGCCTTGGGGTGTTTTCCTGCCCCTTCCAGCTTCTTACTTTTACTATGGGCGTTGTGTTGGCGGATTTGCACCCGCATATAACAAGCCTTGCTCATTGCACCCCCGGCCCCTTCTTGGGGTTTCCAGGTTCATTATAGGTTCTATCCTCCCTCCCAGCGGATCCGGGTGGCGCCCCCGCCTCCCCAAAGGCGGGCAGTCACTGGAGCCACAAGTCCAACGGCCTTCAGAACACGCCCTGCGGCCTACAGGTTCCCTCCAGCTCCGACACTCAGCCGACACTCAGCCTGCCCTGCAGGTCACACTCATGTCCCCAACGAGGCCTGCCCTGCCAACCCGTCCACCTCTCTTTCTCCTGTGGCCGGGCAACCACAGCACGCCCCCTCCCCACCGCCGGCTGTGTTTACGGAGGGATGAAGCGCCCCTAAGCGCCTAGCGCTCGCCCTGTCCGTGTTTGGTGAGTGACTGCACGATCCCACACGAGGAGGCAGACAGCACTATCCCTGCCATCTGGGTAAGGAATCTGAGGTCAGAGATTGCTGTTCGCCTGGGACCTGATGAGGCAAGGCCGAGCCCAGGTGCTCTGAGCCCCGAACCCAGCCAAGTGCAGGAGGAACAAAGGACAGCACAGCGGGGGCAGGCACAGCGGGGGCAGGCCCGTCGGCTGGCGGAAGGGTCAGGTCCCGGGCGTGGGGGACCCAGTAAGGGTGAACCCCACGCTGCGGCTCCAGCAGGCTGGGGCCGGGCTCTCGGGGCGGAGGGTGCGTGCCCGGCGCCGGGTACCCATCGGGTGGCCCTGCCCGTGTCCGCACGCCGTGTCCCGGGGACCTGCCCGGCCTGGGCCGCTCTTTCCCCGTCTCTGCTCCAGCCGAGACCCACCCGCGGCGGGCGCGGTGACCGCTCCTGGGTCAGGCCGCCCCTTCCCGCCACGTGGCGGGGGCAGGGCCAGGCGCGGCGCGGCCGGGCGGCTGGGGACCCACGCGCGGAGCCGCCCCGCCTCGTCCCCGCGCCCGGGCCCGCGGAGCCCCGGAGCGCGCAGGCCCGGCGGGGCGGGGCGCGGGGGGTCGGTGTCGGGTGTCGCTCGGCGCGGCGGCCGGCGGGCGCGAACCACTGAGACGCGGAGACCTCCGCGGTCCTAGAGCGGAGCAGGAAGTGTCCCGGGGGGCGCGGGGCGGCCTCTCCTCCTCGCCCGCTCCGTCTCCGCGCGCGGCCCGGCCTGGCGCCCCGAGGCGCCCACGGTGAGTGGCCCGGCCCCCGCCGCCCGCGTCCCGCGTCCCACGACCTCCCCGGCCCACGGCGGCGCGTGTCTCCGGCGTCCCGAGCCCGCGCTGCCGGCGGCGTCTCCGAGCCCCGGCCGCTCGGCCGCGCGGGAGGATGAACGGCGGCGGCGCCGGGCCGCGGGCCGGGAGGTGAGAGCGGGGAGCCGCCCGACTCGGCCTCCCGCGCCCCGCGCCGCGCGTCCCTCCTCCCGGAGCGCGAGAAGCCCCGCCCCGGGCCGGCCCGCGCCAGCTCGTCACGGGCCAGGGGACCGGGCAGATGCCGGGACCGCGGACCCGGCGGGAACCGGCGCGGGCGCAGGCCCCAGGCCCCAGGGAGCGCGCGTCCCGCGCAGGAGCAGCTGGCCCGGGGGACGGCTGTCAGGCCGCGCTGACGCCGCCGTCAGACCCTGCGAGTCTGCAGTGTCTGCTCGGACGCGGATGGGTCCCGAGGCCGGTGGTTCTGCCGCCCTCGGTTGCTTTGCAACTTTTCCTGCAAAGCAGGTGAGGCCTGCGCCCACCTTGCCCTCGTCAGGTTCCCGCGCTGCCGGCTGGGAACCTGTCCACATGGGTCGGGGCCAGCGGCCAGCCTGACCCTCAGGGTGGACTGAGGCCCGTAGCTCTTGAACTCCCTGTGTCCAAGGTGTGGATTGCTGAGCTCCAGCGGCTCTGCTGTTGTCCTGTGGGTGTGGCTGGATATTTGCCCATGCTCGGACGCCTGTGGTGTCCAGGGGTCCCCGAGTGTCCCTCTTCTGACAAGACAGGACTTCGAAGTGTGGTTGCTGGAGACAAGGTTGAAGGTCAAGGTTATTTTTAAACATATGATAGGAGCCAGGCGTGGTGGCGCACCGCGGCATCCCAGCACTCTGGGAGGCTGAGGCAGGAAGACTGCAAGTTTGAGCACAGCCTGGGCAACTTAGTGACCTAGCAAGACCTTCTCTTGAAAATAAATTTTAAGTCTAGGTTTGTAGCTCAGTATGAAGATCCTGGGTTCAATCCCCAGTGCCGCAAGTGAATAAAAATAAAGGCATGATAAAGATTTTTTTTCTCAGCGGTTCAACCGCGTTAGGCAGGAGGCTTCTCTGGAAGCCCTGGTGTTTTTATCCAGTGTAGTTGGTTTCTGTCGGGTAACTTGGGCGCAGCCATCTTGGGGACAGACCCAGCCCCTCCTGCACCGCCATCAGGGTCTGTCCCCAGCATGCCGTGCGGCTCTTCCCATGCACTTGTCCTTGCTCTTCCAGCTAATTTTATAAAGGTTTCAGAGCCAGGACGGGGACATCAGCTTGGAAGCCCAGGACAGTGCCTGCTCGGTGCATCTGCCCATCTCGGGTCTCCCAAGGCCCTGGCCCCCAAAGGTACCACTGAGCCTCAGCCACCTCTCTCCCTGCATGTGGGGACACCACTGTCCAGGGGAGGCTGCACGAGTGGCCCTGGTGGGAGGACTTCTGGGTCCTGTCTGTCCCCACATGTAAGGGCCACACCACACTCCTGACCTGTCCCCAGCCTCTCAGAGGCTGTTACCCTGTCACCACCCCAGAAGCACCTGCAAGAGCACACAGCGTTGAAGCCAGCGATTTCTGTTTGAAAATAGGGTCGTCTCCTGCCGCTGACCCCCATCAAACCCCATCATGCCCACAGCCCTGTGCCCCCGCGTGCTGGCCCCCCAAGAGAGTGAGGAGCCCCGGAAGATGAGGAGCCCCCCTGGAGAGAAGGCCGGTGCGCCGGGAGAGCCCCCGAGCCCTGAGTCCTCGCGCCGCCTGTTCCGCCGCTTCCGTTACCAGGAGGCGGCCGGGCCTCGAGAGGCGCTGCGCCGGCTGTGGGACCTGTGCCGCGGGTGGCTGCGGCTGGAGCGCCACACCAAGGAGCAGATCCTGGAGCTGCTGGTGCTGGAGCAGTTCCTGGCCATCCTGCCACGCGAGGTGCAGGCCTGGGTGCGCGCCCAGGAGCCCGAGAGTGGCGAGCAGGCTGTGGCCGCCGTCGAGGCGCTGGAGCGGGAGCCTGGGAGGCCATGGCAGTGGGTGAGAGGGGACAGAGGGAGGTCAGGGAGGGACAGCCGAGCTCCTCCGTCCTGTGGTCCTTCCCATGGCCAAGATGTGACCTGTACTTTGAGCCACCTAACTTTGATTGTGCCCAGACTAGAGTTTGGTTTTTAGGAAAGCAAGTTCCACTCCCTAAAGGCTATAATTTGCGTGCGATGTGTGGTCCCTTGGGTGGCCCTGTCCAAAGTCCAGAAGGAGCCAGGGTGGTCCACAGGCCTTCTTGCCTGGGGTCCCTCATGTAGCCTGAACCACTCTCTTGGTGGGGACTGCAGCGCAAGCACTGTGAGGACCCTGTGGTGATTGACGACGGGGACGGCCCTCCTGACCTGGGCCAGGAGCAGGAACGCCTGCCCTTGGATGTCCTCAGCGACCCTGCGAAGAGCCAGGATGCCCAGCCTGTGGCCCTGGCACCTGGCCTGGGCCTCCTCAGCCGATCTCCCAGCCAGCTCTGCGAGGGCCCAGGTACTGCAAGGGCCCAGGGACAGAGTGGGAGGGGGCTGTGGCCTGCAGCGTTCCCCTGCAGGCTGGGCGGGTCTGTGATCTGCTGATGGCTGCATTAGCATTTCCTTCTGTCCCTGAGAAGCTGGGTTTGTTTCCTGCCTCTCCCCTCTCTGCATGCTCTCCCCAGCAGGTCTCCCAGAGGGGAGTTGGGGTGCGGGTGTGTCTCGTACCTGGGGCTCCTGTGCAGTGTCAGCCAGGGTCTGGGTCTGCGCTGAGCCTGAGCAGCCCCTGCTCCCTGGAGCCTCAGATCCACCAGTGCTTTGGAGGCACAGAGAGGTCCTGGCCAGGAGGACCCAGATGTGGTTTGAAAATCTACACAAAGCGCACCAGGCCACTGGCTTTATCACCAGATAAGCCTGACCTTGAGTTCGGTAGGGATGACTCAGGGCTGGCTTTAAATTCCCTAAACCAGCTTGGCCTGGTGCCTCAGGCCTGAAATCCCAGCTACTTGGGAGACTAAGGCAGGAAGATCACGAGTTTGAGCCCATCCCAGCCAATTTAGTGAGACCCTGGCTCAGTAAGTGAGCGCTCAGCCTCAGTTTCTTCCTGCCTAAGGGAGATAGTAGCTGCCCTTTTTGGATCTTTCGAGAACTTGTAAACTGTTGAACAGAGGCCTGAGCCTCCCACTAGGGCTAAGTGCCTACTGTCTCCCTTAGTGTCCAGGGCTTCGGTTGGCCCAGGAGCGCTCATGTGTCAAGGGCAGGATATCTGCATGTGAGGCACAGGTGTGCTCCCGGCTGTGACTCAGCTCAGGTCACCTGTGCTGCCCGATGCAGCTTGTGGCTGGGGGGGGGGCAGGAAAGCAGCCTGTGCCGCGGAGTGCAGGTGCGGCTCTGTGGTGGTCGTGGTGGTGGTGGTCGTGGTGGTTGTGTACCCCACTCGAGCCCCTTGCGGCCGTTGGTGGGATAGTTCCTGGTCCAGGCAACTGTGGCCTCTGCACCCGGGGTGTGGGTGGCTCTCGGTGGCCTCTCCACACTGCCCTGATCTTAGAGTAGAGAAGGAGCCTCCGAGAAGCCAGGTGGCTCTGGTGGTTTGCAGAAGTCATAGCATAGGTATGACAAGCATCTCAGGAAAAGGGGGGGCCTGCCAGGTTCCCTGTGTGTGGAACTGAACCGGCTTCTCACGTGGCGAGTGCCCGCACCGTCTCCTGGGCAAAGTCAGGACGGGGTGTTCACCCACAGAGTTACAGACCAGGGACACAGAGCTCGGCGGGTTCGTTCTCCAAGTTCCGGAGGCTGAAGGCTCACAGCAAGGTCCGCCACCTTGGCCACTTCCTTTTTTAATTTTATTTTTATGTATCTTGTGGTGCTGGGGACCGAACCCAGGGTCTTCTCACTGAGCTACGCCTCCAGTGGAAATAGTAGCTGCCCTTCTTGGGCACTTAATTTCATTTTGAGTAGTGTCTTGTGTAGTCGCCCAGGCTGGGCTCGAACTTGCCATCCTCCTGCCTCATCCTCCCAGAGTGCTGGGGGCACCACCTGGCCCACCTTGGCCTTAGCTCTTCTGCAGCCCCACGTGCTGTGTCCTCGCTTGTCCATCTCTGTCTGTATCCAGGGCAAGTGTGCTGCACAAGGCCATGTAAGGACCTCATTAACTGCACTGCATGTGGGAAGACCTCTAGGTGTAGCCACCTGCCAAAGCTCCTGGGGTTGGGACCTGGGCAGGTGGATTTGAGTCCGCGGTGACAGGCAGAAGGGACACAGCCGCTCACCCAACTGGACAGTGTGGTGCAGGCTGGGTTGCACAGGAAGTGGGTGCTGGGGAGAGGACTGCAGGGACCCCAAGGGCTGGCACCGAGGGCACGGGTCGGCATCCAGTTTGTGTGAGCAGGGAGTGTCCACGTATGGGATGATGGCGGTTTGTTATGGGACGAGCCACCTGCCAGTCAGATGCAGAGTTCCTGACCCTGAAGATCGCCCCGCAGCTGTACCGCAACACTCAGAGCACCCGGTGTTCATGTCGGGCCAGGTGGGACTGGGTTCCCAGTAGGCAGGGCAAGTGCTTCCGAGGGACCTCCAAGGAGCACAGGCTGCAGGGCGAGTGCGGTGACCACTGCAGTGAGCCAGGCTCGGTCATCTCAGCGCACGCTGTGCACTATGTGCGCGTACGTACGATGTTTAAAATTCTCTGTTTTAGGGTGCTGAGGCTCAAGCGCGGGGCCCTATATATGCTGGCTAGGCAGGCACTCTGCCACGGAGCTGTGCTCGCAGCCCCTAATTTCATTTTTTAAGTTGACGTGTTGAAAAGTCAAGTGCGTGTATTTAAGATGCACAATGTAGTTGGATACTTTGGCAAATAATTAAATGAGTCTATTTAGCGTGCATTCATTCATACACTTACTCTGTTCTGTGGCAGAAACACACTCTGCTCTCAGTAATTGCCAGTTTATAGTATGTTGTTCATCTCAGTCATGTGCCATATGAAGCTCTCAGAGTCATTCCTCCTGTCTGACTGAAGCCGTCCCCTCCTTGGACTCCGGCAGCTGTCTTCCCATCCTCTGGTCCTCACTGGACTCTAGATCCCACTCAGGAGCAAGGTCCTGAAGTGTATCTCTCTGTGCCTTCGCACAATATCCTCCCAAATAACAGGACCCACCTTGTTGCAGGCTGAGTAGTATTCCACCCCATGTACATACCACATTTTCTTCATTCGTCCATGATGCACACATAGGTTGGTCGGTGGCTGGCTGTTGGGAGTAGTGCTGCAGTCCACATGAGCGTGGCTGTCTGTTGTGTGTCTAAGATTGTGAGAGGCTGTCTGCCACCCCTCGTTGTCACATGTTGGGGAACCTCCACGCTGTGTTCCTAATGTGTGGAGTGGCTTCTGTCGGGCAGGTGGTGGCGGCCCAGCTCCCCTACTGTCCTCGACCCACCCATGAGTCAGTCTTCTGGAACTTGCAGTTTCCAACCTGCCACGAGTTAATGTTTGAAAGTAAATCTGTGTGACACCAGCCCCATGATGATTCCCACTGCCAGCCTTACCTTTGTGCTTTTGTCTTTATTTTCTTGCTTTTTTTGTTTGTTTGTTTGTTTTTGAGTTAGGGTCTCATTATGTAGTCCAGGCTGGCCTTGAACTCACAGCACTCCTCCTGCCTCAGCCTCCAGAGTGCTGGGATCACAGGTGTGCGCCACCACGCCCGGCTTGTCTGCTTTTTTGGCAGGGGTCTGACTGCCACACAGGCAGCGCTCAAAACCCTGAGCTCGAGGGACCTCGCCTGCCTCAGCTCCGTGGAGTGCGAGCCATCTGCGTGCACAGGCAGGGCTGAGGTCGGGGGCTGCACAGCGCTCTCCACCTCCTCTGGTCTTGGCGTTCTGCTGGGGACGGCGGAGACTCGGCGATGCCTGCCGGCCGATGGGGCAACTCAGGCCTGCACGTCTCGTCTCTTGCAGCTCCGCAGGACGCGTGCCTTCTGGAGGAGGACGGCGCGGGGGACGTGCAGCAGGTGGCCACCTTCCCACTGCCAGCGGTGAGTGCCCGCATATGCGCTGGGGAGCGGACCTGTGGCAGCCTCGGTGAAAGCTGGGCACCCCGGCTCTCTGGTTTCACAGCTGTGCGTCACTAGTGTGGTAACAGCGCAGCAGAATTGCAGAGCTGTTAGGAAACGGAGGGGCGTGGCGGTCCCGGACTCCCTGAGTGTGACATGCATGGGCCCAGTTGCCCATCGCCCCACTGTGTGGCCCCGGATCCTCAAGCTCCCATGGGCAGGTGACACTCAGTTGTCACAGGCTCACTGCTGTCCTGGTAGGGGCCCCGGCCTGGTCCCTTGCTCCCAGCTGGCAGACAACAGTGTAGGGAGCATGGTGCCAGCCTCTTCCCTTACCGCACGCCACATGAGGGGCACCGGGACAGTTTGGGGTTTGGGGTTTGGGGTTTCTCAGAGCTTGAGTTCTTTGCATAATGAGATATCCCCCAGAAGTCCACCTAGTGCTCACATACCTCAGGCGCTGAGCACACTTGAAGTTAAACCTTTTTATTCTTAGATAACTGTAGATAAACATGCAATTGTAAGAAATAATGCAGATGTCCCTTGAATTTTTTTTTACTGAGCAGTAAAATATGTGTAAAAAAACAAACTATGTGGTAAAAAAAAATCTATCTTGTGCCAGCATGGTGGTGCATGTCTGTAATCTCAGCACTCTGAGTGACTGAGGCAGGAGGATCACAATTTGGAGTCCAGCCTGGGCAATTTAGTGACTTACTGAGACCCTGTCTGAAGTTTTTTACAAGGCTCGGGATGTAGCCAGTGCCAAAAAAGAAAAGCAAGGAAATTAAGCGGACTGGTTCCTCCCACGTGTTGTTCTTCAGAATTACTGTAGCTTGCTTGCCTTATTTCTTTGTTTATTTATTTACTTACTTATTTGGGGGTACTGGGAGTTCAGACCTGGGCCTTGGTCATGCTAGGCTAATAGCTGTCTGCCACTGAGCTTCAGCCCCAGCCTTATTTTTAATTTTTTTTTTTTTTTTTTTTTTTTTTTGTGGGTACTGGGGGTCGAACCCAGGACCTCGCGCTTGCCAGGCAGGCACTTATGCCGCTGAGCTATCTCACCGGCCCCTTTATTTTTTTATTTTTTTTTTGTTTGTTTGTTTGTTTTTTTGTGGGTACCGGGGGGTCGACCTCAGGACCTCGTACGCCAACAGGCACCCGTGCCACTGAGCGATATCACCGGCCCCTTTTTCGTATGTGGGATCCGGGAGTCGAACTCGGGCCCTCGCGCTTGCAAGGCAGGCGCTTATGCCGCTGAGCCATCTCACCGGCCCCCCTTTATTTTTAATGTTGGTGTCAACATACTTGTTTCTGATACAAGTGGGTTTTTGTTTGGTTGGTTTTCTTGAGAGACTCTTGCTTGTAGTTCAGTCTGGCCTTGAACTCACTATGGCTCCCAGGCTGGCCTCAAACTTGAGGTGCTCCTCTTGCCTCAGCCTCCCAAGTGCAGGGATTACAGGTGTGCGCCCCCATGCCTGGCTGGTTTTTGTTTGTTTTGTATTGTTTTCTTTCTGAATTCACTCGTAAGTTCAAAGGGGATTTTTTTTTAAAACAGGGTCCTCTGAGTTTCTCTGTCTTGCTTTGTTTTTGGATGCAGTCATGTCCTCTATAAATGACAGGGCTTTTTGTTCCCCACTGTGTGCCTTCCTTCTCTTTTGTCTCATTTCTTGGCCAAAACGCTGCCCCCCATGGCAGGGTGATAGTGGGGATCTTTGCCTTGCCCCTCATCTTTGGGGAAAAGCATTCAAGTTTCACTACTGAGTACTACGTATGTTTTCTCGGTTCTCTTCACTGGGTGGGAGAAGGTCCCCGTTCCTGTGTTTCTGAGAGATTCCATTGCGTGGGCGTCGAGTTGCGTGAAAGCCCTTCTGCATCGCGGATAGGTGTGGGGTCTGCCTCAGCCCACCGCGTAGATACTGATTCGAGTTAGATGTTGCACCAGCCTTACGTCCTTTCCTCACGTGGTGTGAAGCTTGTTCACACGTCGCTGGTCCCGTATTCACAGGGTACCACTGGCTTCGCAAAGGAGGCGGCTGTGCGGGATGTCGCCCGCTCAGCCCGGGAGCCTGGAGGTGTGCTGGGCCGGCGTCCTCAGTGCTGCGTGGGATTTCCTCCGCGGCTCTGCAGCTGTGTGCCCCTTGTGGGTGGGCTTTAGGAAGGGCCTCCCTTTCCGTCAGCTGTGGACTGTGCGTGCAGTTGTCTGTAGTGACACTGAGACCCTTTGTGTGTCTGCAGGGCCTGTCGGATCACCTGGGGTTTGTGGCCGGTGTTGGGAGTTTGTGCTTCTCGCTTTTACTCTTTGGCAGTGTTGCTACACGTTATTTTTTGTCCCCGTTTCCTTGCTTTCTGCTCTTTCTCTGTTGTCTTCATTCTGCGTGCTTCGGGTTTATTGTGCTGCTCTGTTTAGGTTCTGGAGTTGGGAGGGTACTGATTTAAGACTTCCTCCTTCCCTAAGGTGAGTGCTTCAGGGCTATAGATTTCCCTCTCAGGACTGCGTTAGCTACGTGTTTTTATTTTCACTCACTGTGTGTATTTTTTAAATTCTCGTAAGTCTTCCTCTTTGACTGAAGGGTGAGATAGGACCGTGTTCCCGGATTTCCAAGGCAGTAGCGACTTTCTCGTTACCTTTCCGTTGTTGGTGCCTTGCTGGAGTCCGTGGTGAACAGAACGTGTACTTCCCGTGATTTCGGCTCCTTTACAGCCCGTGAGGGCCGTGTGGCCTTCCCCTGGGTGGTGCCGAGTCTCATGTGGTCTGCCTGGGTGTGCGTCCTGTCACGTGTCGCCCAGGGGGACGGGCTCTGAGCGGCTGGTGGTGCCATCGAGTTCCCGGTCCCGGCTGGCTTTCTGCTTGCTGTCCTTCTGGTTCTGAGAGTGTGGAGTCCCCAGGTTTAGGAGTTGGTGCGTCTGTTTCTTTTCAGTCTTACCGTTTTTTGCCACACATACTTTGCCACTCCCATGGGGTCCGTGAATGTATTGGATGCCGCGCCCCCTTGGACAGACCCCTTCGTGATGAAGAGAGCCCCTCTGTCTCTGGTATCAGCACAGCTTCTTTTAAGGATCTCACCAAAAAAAAAAAAAAAAAGTTTCACAATATATTCAACCTACTGCAGGATTAGAAGTGAGGTTCTTTTTTTTAATTAAGTTTATTGGTAAATTTTAGATATACATAATGATCACATTCATCATAGGAAATTTGGACCTGTATTTGATATATCTTGATTCTTTTTTCTTCATTCCTCTACCCTCCCTCAACCCTTCTTCCCTTCTTCATTTACAAAAGCTTTGTTTCCATTTTTCCTTCTTTTCTCATTCTTTTTCTTTTCCCTTTCTTCCTTTCCCCCTTGTCCCTCCCCAGTTCCCTTTTTTTTATTTTGTCTTTTTGAGACAGGGTCTCACTATGCAGTTCAGGCTGGCCTTGAACTCACAGCAATCCTCCTGCCTCAGCCTCCTGAGTGCTGGGATTACATGTGTGTGCCACCACACCCGGCCCCAGTTTCCTTTCCCATTTGAACATTTTCTTCCTATTTCACAAAATCTATTATACATTTTGGTCCTTATTTACACTTTTGGTTTCTCACACCAGAGAAGCAATGCGATATTTACACGTGTGTTCGGTTAATTGAAGTGAGGTTCTTTTTGACAACATGAGATTGCACGGTGAGGTTGGGTTGTTTGAGGGTTATTTTGCTTTGTTTGTGATGCTAGGGATTGAGCCCAGGGCAAGTACTCTTCACAGCTCTTTTTTTTTTTTTTTTTTTTTTTAATTTTGACACAGGGTCTCACTGAGATGCCAGGCTGGGCTCACACTTGTGACCCTCCTGTCTCAGCCTCCTGAGCAGCTGGAGTTAGTCTTATCCCACCATGGCTCCCAGCCGTTCTCTCAGTTGTTCTCTGTGCTGGGGATAGATAGACTTGCTTCTCTTCATCTGAGCAGGTCTTACTTTCCCCCACCTTCCTGAAGGACAGTTCCAGCAGATACTGGGTCCGAGCTGACAGTTCTCTGCACTTGTGAAACACGCTCTTGTTCCATTTCTTTTCTTTTTTTCTTTTTGCTTTTTTTGTTTGTTTGGTTGGTTGGTTGGTTTTTTGAGACATGGCCTCGATATATAGTTCAGGCTGGCCTTGAACCCACTGTGGAACCCAGGCTGGCCTCAAACTTTGCTGCGATCCTCCTGCCTCAGCCTCCCAAGTACTGGGATTACTGGCGTGCACCACCAGGCTGGGCTTTTGTGCCATTTCTGTCTGGCCTGCGTGGCTTCTGGCCAGAGCTCTGCTGTCATTTCACTTTGTCCTCCTCAGGGAAGGTGTCATTTTCCTGTGGCAGCTTTTCAGATATTCTTTTTTGCCTTTAGTTTTCTGGTGAATCTATGGGTTCCGATTAGCCTGTTGGGAGGGCCTGGCTTCCTGAAACGCTGGGTTTAGGACTCCCACGAGGAGTCTTGGAGCTGTTGTGCGGTTTGGCCGGGAGCGAGGCTGTCCGGGGTTTCTTGGGTTTGTGCTCTGGGTTCTGGTTGGACCTGGGCTGGCCGAGTCCGCAGTGACTCACCCACGCCTGCCCATCTGGCTGTCCCTCCCGCGTCCCTTGGCATCCACTGCGTGTCCACCTCTGGCCCACGCGGCCTCGCAGTCTTTCCCCCTTGAGAGCTGATTCTTGGTGCAGTGCAGTTTTTAGCTCAGCAGACCCTGGGTGGCGTCTAAACTTGGGTCAGCTGTCTTGTTTGTCGTGCCCCACGGGAAGGGCGCATTTTTCTCCTGTGGCCGTGGGGACCAGCCAGCCCCGCCCATAGGGGCTGTGCCGGTGCTGAGCTCTGTGTTGGTGGGGATGAGTCCAGGGCGGTGGGGCCGGGGTGGGGGTGATGTGGACACCCTGGCGAGCCGCTGCCTCGGACCCGGGGACCCGCTCTGCCTGCTGGGCTCGCAGCTGCCTGTCCCGGCGTCCGCACGGAGTCGAGGCCCCAGCCAGCCCGGCCCAGTCCGAGTGCGAGACCCGTGTCCTGTGCTTGCAGACCCGCGCATCCCCGTTTAAGGACATGATCCTGTGCTTCTCTGAAGAGGACTGGTCCCTCCTCGACCCGGCGCAGACCGGCTTCTACGGAGAGTTCATCATCGGCGAGGACTGCGGGGTCTCGGTGCCCCCGGGTGAGGCCCTGCGCCGCTCCCCGCCTGCCCGGAGAGCAGGGACCGAGTCCCCCAGCCGCGGTCATCAGGGCGCGGCCTGCTGTCTCTGCATAGGGACAGCGGCGTCCCCTTCCCCCACACCCAGCTGTCGGTGCCTGGGGTTCTCCAGACTCTGGGCCAAGCCCCGCAGGGCTCATGGGGGACGCCCTGGGCCTGCCCCTCGGCCGTGCCCCGCCCCTCGCTCCCGCCCCTTCCCGCCCCTTTCTGCTGGCCTGGCCTCTCCCACCCTGCGTGGCCCCAGTGTTACAACACCCTGGAGCCCGCTGCTCGCCTCCGGGCCAGGTGGGGAGTGACCGTGTCCCCGTGCTTGCTGTCCCTGTCTTCGGAGCCCACGGCTGACCGGGCGTGTCCACCCTTCTCTGCGCAGAAGATCCCGAGGTCCAGCCAGACCTCTCACCGGGGGAGGACAGCGAGCCCCGGGTCCCGGAGCTGTCGGAGCTGCAGGGCAGGGAGGCGCCCCAGGCCCCCTCCGTGGGTGAGTGGGAGACCCCAGGGGGACAGGCCGCCCACTGCTCACACCTGTCCCAGACTGCAGGGCTCATCTCATCCAAGAGCAGCTCGCTCCCCCAGCAGGGCCTCAAGCTGCAGCCCTTTCCTGTCCAAGGCTCCTGGCCTGTGAGGCCTGGCCCTAGACCAGCTCAGGTGGGCGGGGTCTCCTGTTGCCCCTGTGGCCCAGTCCCCCTGCCCCTCCTCATGCACAGGCAGTGGGTTGTGGCCCCCACGCATGACCCTCTGTCCTCATCTTGTTGGGAAGATTTCCCCGGTCTGCAGCCGTTCCCGGTGGAGGAGAGGAGGAGGTGGGAGGAGCTGCAGGTGCCCGACTTCCAGGCCTGCCCAGTGCCCACGCTCGCTCAGAACACCTGCCCAGGTGAGGGTGCCCGGCCCGGGGTGCAAGGACACAGGGCATGCATGTTGTCGTGGACAGGTGTGCTAAACACACGTGTGCAGTGTGTGTGTCAATGGGGCCAAGCGCAGTCACGCACCCCAAGCTGTCCCCTTCCTGCCCGTCCTGGGCGGGCTGAGGAAGGACCCTGCTGCCGCCCTGCCAGGAGCGTGGTGAGTGCAAGCCAGGCCACCATCCTGGGAGAGGTGACCATGGTGTGGGCTCAGTCATCCTGATACAAGTCACCCCTCCAAGGCAGAGACCAAAGCAACGCGGACTTTAATACCCCGGGTTCAGGCGTTCTCAGTACCGCACTCAGTTCTACCAAGCACCAGACCTGTACCTCCCGGAACCTGCGCAGAGCCTGCACGTCACAGAGGTGTCTGAGGCCAGGAGGCCTTGGCACTCACGCTGGGCATGGGCTTTCCCTCAGCCACCTTTTAGGGCAGGTGGGTGGGCCCCATGCAGTGTAGACAGAGAGGTTCTCGGGGTCCCACCATGCCTCATCGCACGCACAGGTCCCCAGTCCAAGCGCACCTTCTGTGGAGCCCCAAGGCACCCGGGTCTCAGTCCTCCTCCCCTCGCTGGGCGCCAGGCTGTGCTCTCGGCTGGCAGTGGCTGAGGGTGATGGCAGACTGAGCAGGCATTGCCCGCGCGCCCTCCCAGTGCCTCCCTGCTGCCCCGAGATGTCCCATGCCACCTGCCTGCTGTGCCTGCACCAAGGGACATCGCTCCCTCTGTTTCCTCTGTGAGTCGTCTGTCTTCTTGTGGGCATCTTGGCACTCCCGTTTGTTAGCTCTCAGTCTCAGTTTCTTTTGTCATCTGCACTGTGCTGGGCACTGTATGAGAGACTGGTTTGGCTCACAGTTCTGGTTCAGGGTCGGCTCTGGTTCAAGATCAGGGGGTCACCAAAAGGCCCAGGCCGTGCAGGGAGAGACAGGAGAGACCTAGCAGAGAGCTCTCATCGCAGAGCCCCACCTCGCGCCTGTGCAGGGTGGCACCATCACCCCAGGGCACTTTCCACGTCCCTGCAGCACCCCTCCTGAGACAATGGCGCCTGGGACACTGGAGGTCCAGAGAGCCATCCAGCACCCAGTCCAGCCCCTCACTTGGGGTGGCAGCAGCCAGGCCAAATGCCCTGGTTCACTCCAACTCGTTTGCTTTCTTATTCCCAAGGAGCCATGAGAGGAGCAGAGTCCAGGGGCCAGCACAGGTCCGGAGACGAGGCCTGAGGGGCAGTGTGGCCCGTCCTCGGTCCTCCTGGGCCCGAGGGTGCTGTCTGGCAGTGCTTATCTTTCCCACGTGGACTGTGCTGTGTCCTCAGTGTGGCGATGTGGGTGCAAGGTCCTGTAGAAGTAGAGCTCAAGGGAGGACCGCAGTCGCTGGGGCGAAGGCTGCTCTCCACTTCCTGTCTGGCAGTGTGATCTCCTCTCCCGCCACTGCTACCTGCCAGAAGGTGACATTGCCACAGGCTGCATCAACCTCTTTCCTTCAGCCAGAGCCCCACCCCCCACCCCCGGGTCTTTCCTGACAGACAGCGCGGAGGACATGTGGATCTCCGAGTCCCATTCCTTTTGTGTGACAGCTCTGTCCTCAGTTTTTCTCCTCCCAAAGCTTACTGTAAGCAGCAGGAAGAGGAGCCAGGCAGTGCCTTCACCACACGCTTAGGCGTCGCTAACCCTAAACAGAGCCCTAGTCACCCATGGCTTCCACGTGTGCCAGACACCAGAGCACAGGTCAGCCAGGCCCTGCCCCTCAGAACAGCAACCGCCTGCTTTGCGGTAAGCGCTCTGGGTCCCCACGGGCCTCACCAGAGGCCACCTCGTCCCGACCAGACCCGGGTGTTGCGGCTGCAGCAGGCCACAGGTCTGAGGTGGAGGCGTCGGCAGGGTGGCTTCTTCAGGCCTTTCCTGGTGGCTTGCAGAAGGCCACCTTGTGCTGCAACCTCCACAGTCCTTCCTGTCCTTAGGAGGACCCCGGTGACAGCCTTCAGAGACCCTTTTGCCAGATACTGTATGGTCCCCTTCCGCAGCACTGGGGTCAGGACTGAGTGCCTGGCTTCTCGAGCCCCAGCCCGCCCTGGCCTGCACCGTCAGCAGCCAGGGTTCCCTTCTGTCCACTGGGCCATCGAGAGCCAGGGGCCGCGGTAGCACCACATCCAGTGAGAGCTGAGCAAACTGCTGATCACGGTCACCAAGAGCTCGCGGGAGCTGGTTTATCACTTGTCAGTGCATGAGGCCCCCGAGGTCCCCCCGCGCACTCCTTCCCACCGCAGGAAGGACGGGCACCCTCCCAGAAGGCCGCAGGGCCCGCAGCAGAGCTGAGAGGACGCGGGTGGAAGGAGCCCAGCCCTGCCTCCTAGGCTCTTGTCCCTCTCCCTGCTGCAAGCTGCCTGGTGGCTGCCATGGCCTGCTCTGTGACTCCAAGCCTGCCTGCCTTGCCCGAGTCCAGTCCCCAGGTCCCCAGGCCTCTCTGAGCTGTCCCTGGCCCCAGCCACTGAGCTCCACGCTTCCTGCCCTGTCCAGGAGCCGCTCACCCGAGGCCCGGCCCTGAGGCCCATGGAGGATGCGGAGGGCACTGGGGCAGTGGTATCAGAACTTTTGGTCAGGGTTGGAAGACCCAGGACCGAAAGTCTCTGGTTGTGTGGTGACCCATGAGGGAACTTGGGGCGGAACTGCGGAGCCTGTACCTGCATCAGCTCCTCCTCGGTCACCTTGACGTGTGGGGCGAGGCTGTCAGGCTTAAACCTGCTGTCCCTCTGGAACTGGGTCCCTTGTGCCTCCCCTGGAGCCTTCCCTGCTTAGGGAAGGCAGGGCTGCTGCAGTGCGCCCGGCAGCGGGGCCCGGCTTGGCGGGGTGAGCGGAGTGGGAAGCAGGAAGACACCAGCCCCGGGGACCCTGGCCGTGGAGCGCACGCACAGCGGGTTCCCCGGCGCTCCTGACGCACCACACCCGGTCTCCGCAGCCGCGCCCAGCCCCGCACCCCTGGAGAACGGCCTGGAGGAGGAGGTGACCATCGAGATTGTTCTGTCAGGCTCCGGCGACGAGGAGGAGCGCGCCACAGGCGCGCGTGGAGCCCAGGCTAAAGCGTACGTGTGTCCGCGCTGTGGCAAGGCCTTCCGCTGGCGGGTCAACTTCGTGCGTCACCTGCGCAGCGGGGACAGCGACGGCGCAACCGGGCACCGCGGGACGCACGAGGCTCCCCGGCCGCACCGCTGTGGGGCCTGTGGGCGCAGCTTCCGGCTGGCTGCACACCTGCTGGCGCACCGCCGCGCACACTTGCGGCCAGGGGACAGGGACACCAAGGACCCCAGGGACACCAAGGACAGCGGGGATGGGGACAGTCCCGGCGCGCGCCGCCGCGACCTCCAGCAGGACCGCGTGCTACGCTGCCGCTACTGCGCCAAGAGCTTCGGGCAGAACTGCGGGCTCCTGCGCCACGAGCGCCTGCACATGAAGCGCCGCTCCAAGCAAGCGTTGAACTCCTACTGAGCGCGGCCCGGGCCGCCCCTGCTGGGCCATGGTCGGGCCAGCGCTCCGGCGCGGGAAGCAGCTCCGCCCCCCGCGTGCCCCACGAGGGGATGGCGGTCTCCGTGGCCCGATGTTACCAGCCGGACCGGGAGGGCCACGGCGGGACAGGGCCATCGTGTCCTGTCCATGGGGCAGCCCAGGGCCTGCAGCTTCCAGCGGACCAGCGCCCGTATTCTGGTGCCACGGCTGCTCTTTGGTGCGATAAAAGACAGCTCAGTTGTGGTTTTGGTTTTTGTGTTTTTTGCAGCACTGGCAGTTGAATTGGGGGCCTTCTCACTATGCCACATGCACCACACACACACACACACCTGCATGCTTTCTGGGGGTTTTTGGTTTTAATTTTGAAATAAGATCTCACTACGTTGTCCAGGCTGGGCTCAAACTTGGGATCCTCCTACCTCAGCCTCGTAGAGTGGTGGGATGATGGGCGTGCAGCCACCACATCCAGCTGATGCTCCCGTTTTAAGCTCTTGCACACTTGGCCCAGGTCTTTGCAGTGTGGAGGTCCTCGTTAAATGTAGGTGGGTTGGCAGCCGAGGTGTCATCTGAGGGACATGTAAGGTCCCCTCACTCTAGGAACACGGAGCTCGGCTGGGAGCGTCCTCGGGTCCCGTGTGCCCCACTCTGGTGTTGGCATCCCACTCCAGCATGTGTCCCCTAGGGCTGGCGCAGCCTCCAGCGGAGTCCTCTCAGTCCCTGGCAGGGTGTGAGGGAGACGTGGGTGCATGTCCTTGGCCTGGGGGCATGTGTGTGCCTGTGTGCGTGGAAGTGACACAGCCTCCTCTTCTGCACCTGCCATTCGTGTGTGGCTGTCTCCAGCTCCTTTGCATAAAGGACACCAGTCCTGGGCTTCACACCACCCCATCTGTGTGCCTGTGACAGCCGGCACCTGCAGGGACTGTGTCCAAATCAAGTCACGTTCTGAGGTTCCAGATGCATAGACTTCAACACCAGGATGTCGCAAGGACACAGCACCTCCGCCTGCACCCACCCAAGGCAGCCACAGCCTGGATGGTGACACCTGGTGCCAGTCCTGGGACACCAGCCATAGGGCCTCGGAGCTGCAGACAGCCTGGGACGCTGCCCCCTCTACGTCACATCCCTGGTAGACAGCAAGCCTGTGTCAGGTGCTCCTGGTCACCCACATGGTTTTCACATCAAGAATCCTCTACCCCTACCCAATAACAGCTGTCTTTGTTTTGTTTTTGTTTGGGTACCAGAAATTGAACCAGGGCCTGCACAAGGAGCCACATCCCTGCCTCTATGTTTTTGAGACAGTCTTGCTAAGTTGTCCAGGTGGGGCTGGAACTTGCAGTCCTCCTGCCTCAGTCTCCCAGTGTACTGGGATTTCAGGTGTACACCAGCACACCTGCCTGAGATTTGTACTTTTTTTTTTTTTTTTTTTTTTTGGTAATGCAGTGTTAAAGATGGTTCTGCTTCAACTAGTGTACAAATACCAACTTTTCACAAAACATTTCCAAGAGGAAGTCACATTGCCTGTCTCATTTATTGAGGCCAGTATTACCCTTATCCTAAAACCTAACCAAAGTACCACAGTAACAAGTCACAGAGCAGCACTGCTATGCACAGAGACAAGAAGAAACAAGCCTGCACCAAATACTAACTAGGGAACAGAATCTGTACAAATGGGAGTTACCCCACTCAGTGGGATAGCTGGCTGTAACAGTATCAGGGCAGGCTTGGAGAACGCCAGCAACCTGTTGCATTGAGCATGTAATTTAAGCAGGGTCTTATTTTCTTTTATGCAGCTCTCTTTGTTGTCGGTCTAGAGTCTTCTGCCTCATCATGGTGTCTTTCCCCATTTTCAAAGACATTCTCCAGTGACATCTGTTTTACACTCATTTTGGCCAGGGGTGGCTTGGCAGCTGAGCCAGAATGACTGAGAAAATACAGTAAGGAGACAGGTATGTATGGAAGCCATCAATGAAATGAAGGGCTGCCGTGCACCGGCTGGGTTATAACGTGCCACTAGACGCAACTCACTCGCCACTAGAAGGCCTCCACCGAATTGTTACCATCCCCTGGCAGGGTTTCGATCTGAGTCTGCAAGCAATTACAGTCTGTGCCATGGAACATCTCCAACAACGTTTCTCTGGATTTGCAGCTGCTCGCCACGCTAGTGTCTTTGCCTCGGCTCCTCAGATATCTAGCATTAGGTCCTCAGATGGAGCATGGCCTAGATCACTGGCATGCGCCTGAGAACCAGATGCCTCTGCTGATCAGATCAGTGGTGGGGCTCAGGTGGCAATGGGAGGTGGGGAGCAGCTGTAAACACAGATAGGTGAAACCTCTTTTGACTGCCTGCTGTGCACCCGTTTTTTATGTGTGTGTGGGTTTTGTTTTTTGAGACTGGGTCTTGCCATGTAGTTCTGGCTGGGCTTAAACTATGTAGCCTAGGCTGGCTGCCTCGAACTCACAGCAATCCTCCTGCCTCAGCCTCCCGAGTGCTGGGATTTACAGGTGTGTGCTACCACCTGGCTGCACCCCACTTCCTAACAGGCCACAGAGTGAGACTGGTATCAGTCCGTGGCCCAGGGGTGGAAACCTCTGACCTAGAGTAAACTTTGCTCATGAGTTTGTTTTTGGTACTTGGAACTGAATTCAGAGCCTTCATACTGAGCTACACCCCCAAACCTTTTCTTTTTGGAGATAGGATCTCACCAATTTTTAAGTCTCCCAAGCTGGGCTTAAATTTGAGATGCTCCTATTTCAGCCTCCCTGAGCACTGGATTAGAGGAATGCACCACCATGCCCAAAGGAACAGCAGTGGTGGCAGTTCTGAGAAACCCCTGGCAGAACCTGTTTAGTTTGCGGCTACAACTAGGGAAAGAAAGGCAAAGTTTGGGTCTAACAACAAAAGAAAAACCAACCAACAGAAGATTAGATAGATGGATGGTTTGGTGAGGCTGAGAGTCCAGGCAAATAATTATCGAAGACTGGCGTGTAAATTGGCCCAAGGATTGTGGGACGCACCTACCCTATTAAATTAACCCTGCTGCTTTAGTCCAGAATTTACCAAGTTTATCCCACTCAGATAGCTTCAGTCCATTGAAGATGCTCTAGTGGGTGAGAACACTTTTTAAATATATCAATTAACATTACTTGCCTGTTTCTTAATATATTTAAAATAGAGACTTTGAGCCAGGCGTGGGTTTGCACACCTGTAATCCCAGCACTCGAGAGGCCGAGGCAGGAGGATCCCTGCTAGTTCGAGGCCAGGGTGGACCAGAGTTCAGGGCCAGCCTGAACTACAAAGCAAGGATCTGTCTCAAGAATAAAATAAAATAAATAAAATAGAGGCTTTTCATGCTTTAAAATGTACTGAAACAAATGGATCAAATACCTGCAATACGGTCTAGCCAAACTAAAAAAATTAAATCCCACGTTCGAATTTCCCCATTATTACCACAACGTGCCGGACTATCAAACCAGGAGGAACTGGTCAGGAGTCCCCACCACGCAGCGGGCCACGCACACAACCGGACCACCCTCCCGGAAGTGGAGACGCGCCCTTCGGGGTTACGTGGGGCCGCGAGTCTTGTGGGAATCGTAGCCTCTCCCGTGACGTCATCCGCACGGGACTGTCAGGACAGGGCTGCTGCGCATGCGCCGCCTCTCCCCACGCCTTCCTCCCGCGGAATTAGCGGAAGCTGGCGCTCTGCCCGCTGTTTCGCGAGCTCTGGGGTTGTACTCTGTTCCAGAAGGTTGGTGGCGGGTGAAAGGAGGCGCTCTGGGGCGAGGCAGGTGGAAGACGACGCCGCGGAGCCTAGGTGGGCAGTGCCTGGGACCTGGACACGGCGGAGGGCGCCGTCCGACGCTTTCCCAGGAGGCGACGCGCGGCCGCAGGGCCTGATGGGTGCCTCCGCGCGTGCCGGAGCCGCTTCGCAAGCTCGGCCGGAGGGGCGCTTCCGCCCTCGGTGGCAACGTGGCGGGAGGACGGGCGCGTTCACAGCCTGCTCGGACGGGAATGTTCCTGGTCCTCATCTCTGGCATTCTGAGTCCCACTGCGTTAGTGATGCCCCGATTCCTGGAGAAATACTGATGTGTGTGCACACCCAGTCTTCCTGGGTGGCAGTTGTACTTACTGGGTTTCCCTTGCGCAGCCTGCGTACCAACGCCGGTTTGAACTTACTGGTGTTTTCCGAGACCTGGTTTCCAGAGAAAGTCAGTTCTGAAAGGAGATCGGAGCACTGGATGGTGGCCCCTTTGTCTTTCCAGTTAAGTAGGTGCTGCAGCGTTTGAGAGGACACACCCTACGAATAGAAATCCCCCCTGAAGGAACGCCCCTCTGGCACGAGTACTTGGGGACAGAGGCAGAAGCAGTCTTTTTTTTTTTTTTTTGTGGGTACCGGGGGGTCGACCTCAGGACCTCGCGCGCTAACAGGCACCCGTGCCGCTGAGCGATATCACCGGCCCCTTTTTCGTATGTGGGATCCGGGAGTCGAACTCGGGCCTTCGCGCTTGCAAGGCAGGCGCTTACGCCGCTGAGCCATCTCACCGGCCCCAGAAGCAGTCTTGAAAGGCGAAGAGCCTAGCTCTGCACGGCTCTAGCATGACTGCACAAGATGTGTTCAGTGACCCTTGACTCAGTAGCCATCACACACTGGATAGTGTTGGGAGCTGGGCGGAAGGGGTTGGCAAGGTCCTCTTCAATGTTACCTACTGGCCAGGGCTGGAAGGTGTGGCCCTGGCTGGAGAAGTAACCTGTCTTCCTGGAGAGAGCTTCAACCCAGTGTCTCAGCTGTCTCAAATCTGTCATTTGGAGTCTACACTCATGCTCCCTCTCTCCTGGCTGTTGAGGGAAGCATTTGCCAAATAAAATTTTAAAAACCGGATTCTAGGAGCCGTGCAAGATTTGCCCATGTTCGTCATCCTGACTTTGTGGTTAATAGTATTCATTTTGCTACAATTAAGTCAAAATAAGTATTTATTTCTGAAGTTATTTTTGTAACACAGAAGTAAACTTAGAACAGACATGGCTTTAAAATATGTAGCCTTGTGGGGCGTGGTGGCACACATCTGTAATCCCTGCACTCGGGAGGCTGAGGCAGGAGGATCACTATGTTCGAGGCCAGCCTGGGGTACATGGCAAGATCCTGTCTCAAAAAAAAAAAAAAAAAAAAAAGCTTTAAATAAACCCTATCTTTTTTTTTTTTTTTAATCCCCAAAACTATCTGTGGTTTATGGGACTTCATAAGATGCATGATGTGTTTCCCAGTTAATGTCAGTGATCTGTTCTGGGTTTTTTTGTTTTGTTACGTTTTTAAAAGAGAAAAAAAAATAGAACAAAATTTCAGAACAACATAATAAGAGGGCAACAATGGTTAATACATTGTGTATTGTTATCTTTAAATTAGTTACTCGGAGTACAAGATATCGGCATTCAGTTGTCCAAACAATATTAGCACAAACCCCTCTTTTCAATGAACTAAGTGAAATTAGTAGTGTATCTATCTTAACTATCTTGTTCTGTTTGTTTCTTGAGACAGGGTCTTTCTATGCAATTCAGGCTGGCCTTTCACTCTCTATGGTCTTGAACTCAGGCAATCTGCCTGCCTCAGCCTCCCAAGAGGTGGGATTACAGGCATGTGCCACCATGCAGCAGTAACCTGTTCTGATAATGATAAATTCTGCAGGAAAATTGTAGGAGACTATTCTGTATTACTCAAAATGGGAAAATTAGACTGCATCATATTTCTACTCCAAACCAATGTTTAAAAATGAAAATAAAATATAGTACAACGCTCATAAGTAACAGACCCTTTTGATGACTTACATTTTGTAAAAAGATTTTGTGTGATGTGAAAAAACCTTAAAGCATAATTTGCTAATGCATAGACAATTCCTTTTGAA
Source organism: Erethizon dorsatum (assembly GCA_028451465.1). NCBI lineage: Eukaryota > Metazoa > Chordata > Mammalia > Rodentia > Erethizontidae > Erethizon > Erethizon dorsatum. Next base: position 35,381,319 of record CM051838.1, on the reverse strand, counting down.
GTTTATATCCTCTGTGAGCCCCAGAAACCTCACTGAAGCTATGCAGTTGCCATTCAGTGTGTTTGTTTTTTGTTTTTTGTTGTTGTTGTTGTTGTTGTTGTTTGGTACTGGGAAGCCAACCCAGGACCTTGTGCTTGCCAGGCAGGCCCTTGTGCCGTTGAGCTGTATCCCCAGCCCTCAGTGTGATTTTTCAAATCCACATGTTTTTGTGAAGTTCTGGTGATTGTATTTGACATGACATTGAAGTCTTTCTCCCCTACATGATTTTGTTAAAAACCTTGAGTTTTAGGGGCTTAGATGTATCAGCATTTGTTGTATAAGAAGCCAGTCAGAACTTAATAACTTCACAAAACCAACTTTTAAATTTTTTTCTTGATATTCTGTGGATGTGCTTTTGGGTTGGGCTCTGCCGGGCAGTTCTTACGCTGGGGATGCTTGGATCACAGATAAGGCTCTATTCATTTGCTGAGGCTGGTGGTGTAGTGTCTGGCACTTTGTGCTGACTCTTTTTTTTTTTTTTTTTTGGTACTGGGAATCAAACTCAGGACCTCACTCTTGCCAGGCGGGTGCTGCACCACTGAGCTAAATCCCCGGCCCCTTGTGCTGACTCTTGTTCTCTTCTGATTTGCCCCAGGCCTCTTCACAATGTGCCTGTGTCCAAGTGGGCAAGCAACAGTGAGGAAGGACGTTTTGAAGCTACATATGCACTGTACTTACTGATGTCTCACTGGCCAGAGAGTCAGAGGGAAAGCCCAGATCATCATTGGAACACAGTATACACGGGCTTAGATGCAAGACCTGTCTCAGGGTATCATTCCTGGAAGAGTATGCCACAGAAATAGCCATTATATACATTTTCCCCCCCATATAATTGTGGGCAAAAAATGTTGGGTTGCAAGAGGTATATGGTCCACCATGTTCGGGTAACGAAAACCTATGGCATTGGGTGGAAACACTTACCTGGAGGAATGTGTGGAACCCACGTAGTAATAGGGAAGTAATTCATTAGGCCCGAGTATATCTCTGGAGTAATTCTACTGACAATATGTTTCCTTCTTTGGTTTTAAGTACTACATTATACTTTTAGGTGATACAATTTTTTGGTAAGTCAGTGGCTAGTGTATGGTTTTATTAACCCAAAAACATACGTTTAATCAGTACCAAGAATTGTGCTTGTGGATGTGTTTTGAGTATGATCTTTGTTGGCCCTTGTTGAGTTATAAACTACTACTGTCCTGCAGTGCAGCCTTTTCCTTGCTTTCTTTGGCCTTTTCCAGCTGATGTGTGGAGAGCTTACAGAGGGAGCCAGACACGGTTTTGACTCTGCTTCATTCACCTTCGCCCCGGCTTCCAGAGTGCGCTATGTGTTCCTGTGAGCACCAAAAATGGTTCGGTCTCTGGTGAGTTGTTTCTTATTCCTCATTGAGGTTTTTTTGTTGTTGTTTATTTTTTTATTTATAAACCATACATAATGTTAACATTCCTTGTGTGGAGTTGGTGCATGGACATAGCTCATCCTCATTCCTTGCTTCATCCCCTTTCCACCCCTCCCTCACCCTCCATCTCTTGATCCAGAGACCCAGCCCCCTCTTTTTTTTTTTTTTTTTTTTTTTGAGACAGGGTCTCACTATGCTGTTCAGCCAGGCCTTGAACTCACTATGTAGCCCAGGCTGGCCTTGAACTCATGGCAATCCTCCTGTCTCAGCCTCCTGAGTGCTGGAATTACAGGAGTGCGCCACCATGCCTGGCCTCAGCACCCTCTTTCTAGTCAGGTTTGTCCTAGAGACCTGGGCAGAAGCTGCAACACTACTTACAAATAGCAAACTTTGCAGTAGTCTTTTTTCTTTTCTTTCTTTGGTCCTGGGCTACAGTTTTTACTCTGGCCACAAACTATGTCCATTTCTCCCATATGCACAATGAACATTGCTTGTTCAGTAGCCTGAGGAACCTTTTCATGTGTGGGAAGCCCCGCTGCATCCTGGTGGCCTGCTGTCTGCCATGGGGAGAAGCCGGGCATGGGCTGTGGGTACTTCCCCCAGACCCTGCAGGCTTGGTCTGCACAGCTGGCTGTCCCCATGGGTCACCTGTCCTAGTGCTTTGCTTAGGGGCCAGTCCTGCTTCCTAGGAAAGACGTTTTGTGCCTCTTTGCTCTGTGGGTTCTACATTCCCTATAGTATTCTTTTCCTTTAGATTTCTGGATTGCAGTTGACCAGCTTTCTACACATACTTCAGTTATTCATAATCAGTTGGGGATCCAGTGGCCTGCTTTCTACTTTTTTCTGACTGTACTTTTGGTGTAAGAAATTACTCAGTGTGGTCGTTTCTTTAGACAAAGTGAGCTTCCTCGCTGCCAGGATGCACGAATTAGACCAAAGCAGACCCCCACTCTGGGACGGACCCTTCACCCTCTGGCCTGTCCTCACCAGGGCTGCTAGGGGACAACAGCAGGCACTCTTTCTATGTCACATACTAAGGCCTTAAAATACTGAAAATATTCTTGGTCTTTGTTCCTGGTCACGAAGCCGTTTCTTACATTAAAAGTCTTTGCTGGGGATGAGAACCTATCAGTCCAGACCCAGCTACCTCATATTTCCTGGAGACTGGAAGCCAAGCTCCCTCACCCCACAGACACCGAGGTGGTGCAATCCTCTCAGCTGTCGGTGGTGTAGCAGGCAGCAGGGGTGCGGAGGACCCTGCAGTCTGTGGCCCACAGACCTCTGCAGTTGCCAGCAGCGTTTTGCTCACTGTCCCTGAGTCCCCGCAGTCTGGATATCCCTCCAGCTGCAGGAGTGGTCTCCTTGAGGCCCGGCCTCTGTTGATCTCATGGCCAGTGCCACCAGTTCTACTTTTTGTGACCACAGCACCCCATTTCCAGGCACGTGCTCTGTGCCACCACACAAACTTGGCAGCTGAACCAGGCCATGACCCTCTGTGATGCTGTGGGCTGGTGACTGCTGGCTGGCTGATTTCCCACAGTTGCAGCAGGCGGCAGCTGGAGCCACATCTGACAGAGCAGCTGGGTGGTGCACGCGGCTCCCCCTGGTGGCCGGCTGCAGTATTACTGAGCCCAAGGTGCAGGGCTGCTCATAGGACGGTTCTCTTGGGTCTCTCCCTAGTGGCCTTGGGTGGGCTGGCTTTCTACGTGGTGACACCCCCCACCTCTCCACCAAAGTAGAACTCCAGAGACTAGTGACAGGCATCGCCTCCCACAGCCTCGCTTCAGAGGTCGCCATGTGTCACTTTGCCACACTAGGTCCATGCACCAGCTCAAGGCCACCACAGAAGGCGGCGGCAACCAAGCTGTGCCAAGGTCTGTCAGAAACACTGTTGTCACAGTTGTCCTAGACACATGCCACCTGCCCTCTTGAGCACTTCTTTCTCTCACAGGTAATAATGTCATGAACATTTCAGGTGCTGGCTGTTAATGGGGTGAGATGAGGCCTGCAGCCTCCTGCTGGCCATCTGGTGGCCCGTCGGCTCCCCAGAAGGGAGCCTCCTGCGGCATCACCATGTGGTTGTCAGCTGCCCGCTTTCTGCTGTGTTTCAGGTACTTCGCAGCTCTCTGTTCAGACACAGACACGTTTGTGAGCGTCAGGTCTTCCTCACACACACTCCTTGTGTTATCATGAAAGTGCCCTCCTTGTTTCTGATAACGTGTCTCTTGTCTCCTTTTAAGCTCTTCTGGTTAGTAGTATATCTTTTCCATCCATTTACTTCAAGTCTGTTACATTTTTTTTCTAGTTTTAACCATTCATCTTTACTGATAAAATAGGCTCCTATGCCAATGCATATTCTCAGACAGAAATGTAAACTTCCGTAAAACAAAAAAATGGGGTGGAAAGGGCTGGGGATATAGCTCAGCAACACAGCGCCTGCCTGGCAAGTGCAAGGTCCTCAGTTTGATTCCTGGTCCCCCCCAAAAAAAATTGGGGTGGAAAACTGTCCTAAAAACAAAGTGAATGTCTTTCAACACCCAAGACCTTAAAATTTACCCAAGCAAGAAGGCCAAGAATAAATTATTTGTTTACGAAAATAATCATTTACCAAATAATATTTTATAATAGAGCTGCCTCGATGAATTACCTCAGACTTAATCTCAACTGTATAGCTTATTTCCTTTAATTCTTCCTTGGGATAAAAACTATTTGAATGAATATGCCATTTAATTAAGGGATAGTTTCCTAAAAACCTATAGAAAAATTTAATTTAAAAATAAAAAAATGTCATTTATTTATAAAATACCAATTAAGGCCTCTGAATGAGAAAAGAAATCTATTTAATGTTTGGGCTGTTAGCCCATCCACCCCAAAATTAAGGTAGAAAATCTGAAGTGAAAAGTAGTTTTGAATTTTACCAATATATGAAATAATACATAAAAATTACCATGACAAGTAATATTTCTTTAACAAATTATGTACTCAAAAGTAGAATTTTCTATTTGTGCTAATTTTACTGTGTATTTAATATAAATGAGTATATTTGATACTCTTTCATTCTTTTATACTCACTATAAAATAAGGAAACTTTAAGTCTTAATTGGTGTGAAAGCACATTTCTGTATCTGATAGCTTTTCAAAATTCATACACTGTATATTTGCTTTTTTTTTTAACAAAAGAAAATAAATACTTGTAAATCCATAGATTTCTACCTTCCTGTCCAAATGAAAGGTCAGAAGAAAAATCTTACAAGTCATGAGGACCAGATGAAGCTTAAAAATACATCCAGAATTTTTTTCTGAAATTTAACTCTACGTTTTTGTATCTCAAGAGTAACTAGTTAAGAAAAAGGGGGGAGGTTTCCATGAATCAAAGGAATTCTGAGTTCACCCTGAAAGTCACCATACCTATCTTTCTATATCAAACATTTCAACTCTATTAGCTAAATGAACTGTATAATATCCTTAAATAGTTATAAACCAGAGAAGAAAAAAATCTCATTTTCATAATGACTGAGAACCAAAACTTACTCTTTTTTTTTTTTTGTGGGTACCGGGGGTCGACCTCAGGACCTCGCGCGCCAACAGGCGCCCGTGCCGCTGAGCGATATCACCGGCCCCTTTTTCGTATGTGGGTTCCGGGAGTCGAACTCGGGCCCTCGCGCTTGTCGGGCAGGCGCTTAAGCCGCTGAGCCGTCTCACCGGCCCCAAAACTTACTCTTTTAAAGGAGTAGTTTAACTTACTAAATATGTTTGTTATAAGATCTTCTTTCTTAGAAAGTAATTATTCCTTCTTTTTTATTCCTGAAATGATGTTTCATACACTTAAGCACATCTTAGACAACTGATAGCTAAGAATTAATTACAGTAAATTACCTAGAATTAAATTACCTCTTGTTTGTGGTACATATGAAACATTTCTAGAGCATTTAAACCTGAACTTTCTTTGACAAAAAAATTAATGAGACTGTAGGGAGGCAGTCACCTAAGTAGTAAGTCACACAGCACATAAACAGTTAGTTAATTCTGACACCAAACAGGAAGAATAAAATTCAATATGCAGATCTCTTATTCATAAAACCGTAGCAAAAACTTTTATTATTTTTTTTTTTCTGAGACAGGGTCTCACTGTGTAGTTCAGGGTAGCCTCAAACTCACCATGTAGCCCAGGCTGGCCTTGAACTCATGGCGAGATCTTCCTTCAGCCTCCCAAGTGCTGGGATTACAGGCATGTGCCACCACGCCCAGCCAAAAACTTATGTTTTGTTTTGTTTTTTGTTTTTTTTAAGATAAATAAAAATTTCAATACAAGATAATAGGAGAGTAACAATGGTTAATACATTGCGTATTGTTATCTTTAAATTAGTTACTCAAGAGTCTAAGATATAGGCATTTTATTGTCCAAACAATATTAGCACAAACCTTTCTTTTCAATGAAGAGAAATTAATAGTATAACTATCTCAACTATCTTGTGTGTGTGTATGTGTGTATATATACACACACACACACACACACACATATATATACATGTATATGTATATATATATGGTTGTGGATTTTTTTTTTTTTTGCTTTTCCCTTCCTTCTTTTCTGCTTTCCCCCATCCCAGTTTCTCTTTCCTTTTGAACAGTTTCTTCTTATTTTACAATATCTATTGTACATATTGAATCTTATTTTTTCTTTCAGCTTCTCACACTAGGGAGACCACATGATGTTTGCACATGTGCATTTGGTTTATTTCACTTACGAGTATGGTCTTGAGTTGCATCCATTTACCTATAAGTCTGTAGTTTATCCTTCTTTATGGCCAAGTAGTACTCTGTTGTATAAAAAGACCACATCTTTTTTATCCATTCCTCGGTTGATGGGCATTTGGGTTGTTTCTAAGATCTAGCTATTACAAATTTTGTTGCTATAAAAATGGGTGCACATATATCGCTGTTTTTAATTTTTCTGGGAAGATAGCCAGAATAGGAATAGCTGGGTCAAATGGGACCTCCAATCCTATTTTTTTGAGGAATCTCCACACGGATTTCCAGACTGTACCAGTCTGCATTCCCACCAACAGTGGAGAAGGGTTCCTTTTTCCTCACAGCCCCTCCAGCATTTTTACTGGTTGATTTCTTGATAAAAGCCATTCTTTCTGGGGTGTGATGGAATCCCAGTGTTGTTTTAATTTGCATCTCTCGAATGACCAATGATGCTGACATTTTTTCATATATTTATTTCCGTTTATATTTCTTAATCTGCGAAGTGTTTATTCATCAGATACCCATTTTTGGATTGGGTCTTTACATTTGGCAGGTCTGATTTTTTTGAGTTCTTTATATGTTCTCAATAGTAATCTTTTGTCTGAGGAACAGCTGGCAAACATTTTTTCCCACGTTGTGGGTTGTCTCTTCACTCTGTTGGTGGTTTCTCTTGCTGTGCAAAAGCTTTTTAATAAGATGAGATCCCAGTTGTTGATTCTTTGTCACAGTACCTGTACGATCGGGTTTTATTCACAAAGTCTTTGCCTACACCAGTGTCTTCAAGAGTTTTCCCTATTCTGTGTTCCAGCAGATTTAATGTTTCTGTTTTAATGTTTAGATCTTTGATCCATTTTGAATCCAGTTTAGTGCATGGTGAAAGATATGGGTCCAGTTTTAATCTTTGGCATGTGCAGAGCCAGTTTTTCCAGTACCATTTATTAAAGAGGCTATCTTTCTTCCAGGGAATGTATTTGGCACTTTTATCAAAGATAACATGGCTGAGTATGTCTGGAGTTGTTTCAGCATCTTCTAATCTGTTCCATTGATCTTTGGGTCTGTTTTATTGCCAGTACTATGCTGTTTTTATCACAGTAGCTTTACAATATAATTTCAAGTCAGGGATTGTGATGCCCCCACCTTGCCTTTGTTGCCCTGAATTTCCTTTGCTATTCTAGGTCTCTTCTGGTTCCAAATGAATTTTAGGATTGTTTTCTCTAATTCTGTGAGATATGCTGTTGGCATTTTGATTGGAATTGCATTAAATCTGTACAACAGTTTTGGAAGTATGGCCATTTTCACTATATTGGTTCTTCCTACCCAAGAACAAGAGATATCTTTCCATTTTCTGATACCCTCTCCAATCTCCCTTTTTCTCCTGTAGTTTTCAATGTAGAGGTCTTTTACATCCTTCATTATATTGATTCCTAGGTATTTCATTTTTTTGGATGCTATTGTGAAGGGTGTTTTTTCCCTAATTTCTCTCTAGCGAGTTTGTTATTCATGTCCAGGAAAGCTGTTGCTTTTTGAGTATTGACTTTGTATCCAGCTATGCTACTGAATTTGCTTATTAAATCTAGCAGTTTTTTAGTGGAGTTTTTGGGGTCTTCTACGTAGAATATCATGTCATCTGCAAATAATGATAATTTAACTTCTTCCTTTCCTTTCATTATTGCTTTCATTTCTTTCTCTTGTCTAATTGCTCTGGTTAAAGTTTCCAGTACAGTACTGAATAAGAGTGGAGACAGTAAACATCCCTGTCTTGTTCCTGATTTTAGAGTGAAAGCTTTCATGTTTTGTCCATTTAGTATGATGTCAGCTGATGATGTGTCATAGATGGCTTTTATCAGATTGAGATAAAGACCATCTATTCCAATGTTCTGTAGGGTTTTTATCATGAATGGGTGCTGGACTTTATCAAAAACTTTTTCTGCAACTATTGAGATGATGATATGATTTTTGTCCTTGGCTCTGTTAATATGGTATATTAAATGTATTAATTTACGTGTGTTGAACCATCCCTGCATCCCTGGGGTGAATCCCACTTGGTCATGGTGTATAATCTTCTTGGTTATTTGCTGCATTCTGTTTGCCAGTAACTTATTCAGGATTTTTGCATCTGTGTTCATTAGAGAGATTGGCCTGTAGTTCTCTTTCTTAGTTGGGTCTTCTCTGGTTTTGGTATTAGGATAATGCTTGCTTCCAGGAATGAATTTGGGAGTATTGCTTCCCTTTCAATTTCATTAAAGAGTTTGAGAAGTAGTGGTGTTAGGTCTTCTCTAAATTTCTTGTAGAATTCAGCAGTGAATCCATCAGGGCCTGGGCTTTTCTTTGTTGGTAGGTTTTTCATTACATCTGCAATTTCATTGATTAATATTGGCTTATTTAGGATTTTTATATCTTCTTGGTTGAGCTTTGGTAATTTATATGTATCTGGGAATCTGTCCATTTCTTCTGCGTTTTCCATCTTATTAGAATACAAGTTTTCAAAGTAGGTGTAGATAATCTTCTGGATTTCTGCAGGGTCCAATGTGATTGCACCCTTTTCATTCCTAATTGCATGGATTTGAGTCTTTTCTTACTTTTTGATAAGGTTGTATAAGGGTGTGTCGATTTTATTCTTTCAAAGAATCAATGCTTCAGTTCATTGATTCTTTGTATTGTTTTCTTGGTCTCCAGTGCATTAATTTCTGCTCTGATCTTTATAATTTCCTCCCTCATACGAGCTTTTGGCTTAGCCTGCTCTTTTTCTAGAATTTGAGATTCACCATTAAGTTGTTTATTTGCGCTTGCTCTGTTTTCCTGATATGGGTATTCACTGCTATAAATTTCCTTCTTAGGACTGCTTTCATTGTGTCCCATAAGTTCTGGTATGTTGTAGTGTCATTATCATTTTTTGCAGAAACTGTCTAATTTCTTCTTTAATTTCATCTGTGACCCATTGGTTATTCAGGAGTGCGCTATTTAATTTCCATGTGTTTATGAAGTTCTTCTGGTTTCTTTTGCCATTGATTTCCAATTTCATTGCACTATGGTCTGATAATATACATGGGATAATTTCAATTCCTCTGCATTTACTTAAGGATGTTCTATGAGTTAGCATGTGGTCTGTTTTGGAGAACGTCCCATGTGCAGCTGAGAAGAATGTGTATTCTGATACTGTGGGGTGGAATACTCTTTAGACATCTACTAAGTCCATTTGTTCAAAAGTTTGGTTCAGACTGGGCATGGTGATGCATGCTTGTAATCCCAGTACTTTGGAGGCTGAGGGAGGAGAATTGCTTGAGTTCAAGGCCAGCCTGGGCTACACAGGGAGTTTAGGACCAGCCTTAACTACATAGCAAGACCCTGTCTCAAAAAAAGAACAACAAAAAGTTTGGTTCAGTTCTAATATTTTACTGTTGATTTTTTTTGTCTAGTTGATCTGTCTTTCTGTGACAGTGGGGTATTGAGATCCCCCAATAAAATTTATTAGTGCTTATTTGATTTTTCGTGTCCATTAATATTTGTTTTATATAGTTGGGTGAACTGGTATTTGTTGCATATATATTTATGATGGTTATCTCTTCCTCTTGGATTGTTCCGTTTACAAGGATGTAGTGACCTTCTTTATCTCTCTGAATCAGTCTTGGCTTGAAATTCACTTTGTCCGCAAAAAGAATAGCTACCCCTGCTCTTTTCTGGGTTCCTGTCACATGGAGTATTGTTCTTAAATTATTCTTTTTTGCCTCATCTAGCAACTGCTGGATTATTTCTCATGGTCCCTTGCTATTTTTAAGAATTCTTTCTTTTCATGATCGCTAACCGCAAGCCTGTCTTCTATATATGAGATCCTGTCTTCATATTGGCTTAATCTGCTGCGCATACTTCAAATGGAATTTTTGTTCTCCTGGATATCTTCTTGAATCTCCCTTATGGATTCCATTTCTTTCCTATGAGCATTCATGGCTTCCATAATTTTCTTAAGCTCATCTTTTTTTTTGTCTATATCTGCTCTAGAGTCACTAAGCATGGTTTTCATCGTGGACACCATCTCTGCAGTTATCTGAGAAATTATTTCTGATTTGATTTTTTCTAGAGGTTCATTCAATTGCTTTGTTGTTACCATTTCAGAGAAGCCAGGTGGGTGGCTTTCGGATTGTCCCACCTCATTGCCCCCTGGGTTTGCCTTTGGTGAACTGGATGTCTGGGGTTGCATCTTAAGTGTCTCTCTCTTTTTTTTTTTTTTAGTTTAATTCCTGGGGTGATGCTTGTATATTGCCTATGGTGGGTTGCTTTATTGTTTGTATTTAGAACCCTTAGGAAATGACTGCTTCTCTGAGGTATCTTCCAGGTGTAACTGATTTTTCGGGTTTGAATGTGTTGCAAGATCCTACATCTGGGCCAGTGATATGGCTCAGCGGCATAAGTGCCTGCCCGGCAAGCACAGGGTCCTCAGTTCAACTCCCAGAACCCACATAAAGGAAAAAAAAGGGCCGGTGATATTGCTCAGTGGCACAAGCGCTTGCCCGGCAAGCACGAGGTCCTGAGGTCGACTCCTGGTACCCACATAAAAAAAAAAAAAAAAAAGATCCTATATCTTCAATTTGTTGGGGATGAGAAGTTGCTGCCTGTTTGGCCCAGTCCCTGGTTCTTTGGCACTGTGCCACAGTATTTTCTGTGACCCTTAGTCAATCTCAGTCTTGGAATACTGGGAAGAATAGTTGTTTAGAACAATTATGTCACTTTTGGCTAAAGTGGTACCATCAGCAATAACAGCATCAATCACAGCCTAGAAAATGGCAAACTGAGGTAACCATTAATTTGCCACCTTTAACCATATGAACTAGATTTGTGGTTATATAACAAAATCTAAAACAGACCAGAAAATCTCATGCAGTATATAAGTCCTTAATATGTCAATTTTATCCTTAGGGATTAAAATTTAAAAGGGGTTATGAAAAAAATAGGCAGAAGAAGAGGAAGAGATTAGAAGTGAGGCTGGAGGACAAAGGGGGATCACACTAACTTTGGGAAACTGGTGCAGAAGACTGGAGGGAAAGAGAGAAGGAAGAGATAAAAAGAACAGAACAGAACAACCACCACAAAGGCTAGAAACCCCATTCACACTCATATAAAAACAAGATCAAACAATGAAGGAGAGAAAAAAACAACCACAACAAAAACAAATGAGAGAGACAAAAAAAAAAAAAAATACACTTCCAAGTTTCTCTCTGTTGTCACTGGTAGACAGCATGTGAAGACAGAGTCCTGATCCATATTGATTTATCCCAGCAAGCTAGCAGTAGCTTTTTGGTGGAGTAGTGGATAATCTAAGTGAGCCTGCACCTTCTGGCTGAGACCAGACTCATTTGGCCTGCAGCAGTCAGCGCACCTTCCGCGGGCCTGAGCCCAGGTGGGATCCGTTCGATGGAGCCAGCCACTCTGAGTTCTGAGCTCAGTTGGCCTCTCTCCAAGATGGCTCCCAGCCAATTGTTCTCTCATGTGGGAGGACTGAGCCCCCCAGCACTCTGTGGGCTTCAATTCGTGCTTCAGATCCTTCTTGGGTCCAGGAGACCTACTTCCCTCCTCATCTTCTTCATTTTGCTATATTATAGCATCTGGACAGCAACACTCAGGCTTGCTCTCTGTTGCTTACCACTGCCATCTTGGTGCCTCTCCAAAAACTTGTATTTTAAAACTGGAGGGCCAGTGAGATAGCTGAGTGGCACAAGCACCTGCTTGGCAAGCACGAGGTCCTGAGTTCGACCCCGGTACCCACATAAAAGAAAAAAAGGGCCGGTGATATTGCTCATTGGCATAAGCGCCTGCTGGCAAGCGTGAGGTCCTGAGTTCGACCCCGGTACCCACATAAAAAAAAAAAAAAAAACTGGAATAATTCTATGAATTCCCAAACATTTATTGTGACTATTTGAGTTTATATTTATATCATCCAGAGAGCCAATAGCACTACTAAAAGCTTGATATATTCAGGAGTCACCGTGAAAATCTTTCATTTTTTCATGAATTAACAGTGGTTCAGTTTCTACATTTCCATGTTTTGGAATAAAGTTTACAACCATTAAATACACATATTTTGTTGCTATCTCTTAGCCAGTGCACTGTACATACTATAGAGAGAAAACAAAGTGTTGTCTGAAATAGAATTTTCTGTTCATTCATTCATTCGCTCACTTACCAGCCAGTACTGGTGACTGCGTGGACCCATGCACAGAGCCTCCGAATCTGGAACCCCTTCAGCTCCTGCTCAGACTCGGATCACTAGGGTCACTAATGCTGACAAAGACAGACTTTCTGATACATCGTCCTCCAGAGGGTTCAGTGATTCTCGAGGTATTTGAAGGATCTCTCTCAAGCCTTTGTTTTCTTGTTCAAGTTGAAGTATTCTTTCTTGTTCCGTGCACCCTGCTGCTCATCGATTTCAATAGCTTTTCTCATTACTGCTGCCATTTCAGTTATCTGGTCAACATGTGCCTGTAACTCCTTGGAGTGCTGTTCTTTAGCTTCTTCATCATACCGGATCATCTTCTTTGCTAGCCATCAGCAGTCTAGACATTTGTTCTTGAAACTTGCTCATTATAAGTTCCAGAGAAGACCGATGTTCCTCCAGGGATGTATGCAATTGTTTTCTGTTGCAATTCTCTGATCTGTCTGTTCTCTTGCTGGATTCCCATTTCTGATGTAGACCATGGTTGATGTCCTACACATTCATTCAGTTCTTGAATTTCTTCCTGGTAGAAGGCTCCATTGCTTACTCACTCACAAAGAGCTGCGGTTTGCTCAGGTAGAGGTTCTGACAGCCAAAGCGGGCCTCTCCTCACCCGCCCTTCATGCTGAGGTCTGCTGGGGAAGGAGACAGCGGGCAAACACGGAAGGTGTGTCCACAGCTCCTGAGACTGTGCCTCGGTCCAGAGAGGGGGCTCACACTGAACACCCACAGCCACGCCGCCCAATTCCTCCCCCTCACTCCAGACCAGGCAGTGCCTCACTGCCTCTGCCAACCCGGACCTGCACATCCCTCAGACCTGTGACAGACCCATGCCCTCATCAACCTCCTCAGTGAGCAGATGGTGGGCTCAGCCCCAGGCCCAGCCCGGGAATTACCCCCAAGTCTATTACTTTGTGCTATGTATAAGGTATGCTTGTGTAGACAGCATAATGCTGACTCTTGCTTTACTATTAAATTTGACAGGGTCTATCTTAAGTAAAATATTTACTATGATTCACCTAAACCAAACTAATAAGGTTGGACTTAGGTCTGCCATCTTGCATTTTTTAGATTTATATATAAATTTCTAACAGAAATAGCATGATTTTCATTGCACATTCCATTCAGGCGCTGCGGTGTATGGGAAAGAGTGGATTTCTATATACAGTGTTAACCTTGCATTCTGAAGTCTTGCTGTAATATATAGAATTAATTCCAGGAGGGCTTTTGTTTGTTTTTGGTCTGCTTGTTTGGATTTTCAGCAGTCATGTTATCTGTAAGCAAGGGCAATTTCATTGATTCCCTTCCAATCCTTAGTCCTTTAATTCCATTTTCTTATTTCATTAGCTAGTACTGATGAATCAAGGGTACGTCCTGGCCTTGTTGCTGATATCAGAAATAGATTGTAGGAAGTTGGCATGATTTCTTCTGTCTTTGGTTGAATTCACCACAGAGCACATTTGGGCCAGATGCTTTGTGTTTTGAAGATTACTCATTCAGTTGCCACAGCAGACGTCGGCCTGTTCCTGTCGTGTGCAGTCTTGCTCGGTATCTGTGAGGTGTGTTCAGGAGCCCCTGTGGGCTCCAGAATCCGTGATGATCCAGTTCCTTAGATAACATGACATAGTATTTGCATGTGACATGTACACATGCTTTATGATTTAAATCATTCTAGATTACTTCTGATACATAATATGATGTAAATGTCATGCAAATGAATAGTTGTTACACTGTTAGATGGTTTAAGGCTTTGGTGGTGAACCTTTTAGAGCTTTCAAAGGTAACAGCTGGCTGCAGCACACTTGCCATAGGTTCACGACGACTGGTTTAGAGGATAGTGACATGGGGAAAAAGCCCATACATGTTCAGTCCTGACACAGTTATTTTTTCAGATACTTTTGGTCTGTGGTAGTTTGAGCATGTGTATTTTGAGAGCTGACTGTATACTTAATGTGTGTGATCCAGCTTGTCCTTCCAGGAGTTGGTCCGTTTCATGAGGGTTGTCAGATCTATATGGTTGTGCACAGTATTTCTTTGTTACGCAGAGAACCTGTAGTAGTGTCTGCCCTTTCATTTCTTTTTTTTTTTTAATGTGGGTACTGGGAGTTGAACTCAGGACCTCGTGCTTGCCAGACAGGCGCTTATACCACTGAGCTATATCACCAGCCCTGCCCTTTAATTTCGATGTATGTCTGACCATTCTTTTTTTCTCCTACTTAAGCTCTTACTTAGGCTTACTATTTTTTTTGTCTTTTTAATGTACCAGCTTTTTTGGGGTTTTTTTGTTTTGTTTTGTTTTGTTTTCTGTACTGATTTTTCTGCTTTCAAGTTCATTAATTTTTTTTTCATTTTAATAAAATTTATTGAGTGCCTACAATGTGCATGGACTTTTATTAGACACACTGAAATTCAGGCACAAAACAGACAGAGATGCCTGGCCCGAGGTACCTTATAATCTGGTTAGTATAATACAGATTAAAAACAGTAGACAGACAAATTCCATGTTAATGCTCAGTTACCAGAGTCAACATTAAAGAGCTGTGATTTAGGTAATCCAAAATGGCATCTAATCCTAAAATCATTTATAAAATGTATTTGGCCTTAGAATCCACAGCACTTCAAACAAGGTAAGTTCCACTGCAGATGAAATGGCCACAAAGATGAAAACACATTGAAACACTTAAGAGCACTATGAATGATTTTTGTTATTTTGGATCTTCTGTTTTCTTATTATGGTCCGAAGCCTCCGTAATACCAGTTTATCAGACAGAAGCATGTCATCTTGTTGTTCTAGATAACTCAGTAAATTTTCAGTCCATTCAAGTGCAGCTTTATGGCTAATATGCTTCTCAGGATTCAGTTCTGCTTTTCGAGTCTTACTGGAAGGCTTCTGCTCAGCAGCCTCGGGACAGTCCTCAGCACCTTCACTGTCCATCAGCACCTGGCAGCTTGAGTCATTACTCTGCGAGTCAAACCACTGATCAATATTCTCAATGTCAACGTGTTCACAGTCTTCTGTATTCTGTAAAACTGTCGCTAAGTTAGCTGCTAAAATGGCTCCTTCATCAGTGTTCATGACTGAATTCTCTTCATTGCCAGGGAAAAGTTTTCTCCATGCTTTGGTTATGGTACTTGCTTTTATCATGTTCCAAGCCCTAGATACCTCATAAATTGCATCCAACACTGTCAAGTTCTTCCAAAACATTTTTGGGTCAATTCCTTCATCCATATATTTCTGGAGAAGTCCTGCTCAGTAGTATCTTTTTACTGTGGCTAAAACTCCCTGGTTCATTGGTTGAATCAGACTTGTGACATTTGCTGGCAAATATTTCACAATTATTCTGCCATCATCTGAACTCAATAGTTCTTCATTTGGATGTGCTGGGGGGAAATCTAAAAGAAGCACTGCTTTTCCTAGAAGACCTTTGGATCTCAAATGCTTCTGTACCTGTGGCAAAAAATATTTATCAAACCACTGTTTGAAAACAGATTGCTCTATCCACGCACCTTTTTGACTGAAATAAGTGACAGGAAAGTTTGAAAGGTCAGTTCCTTTGAATGCACGGGGTTTTTTTGCTTTCCCCACAACACAAAGATTAAGTTTATGTAAACCTGTGGCATTTGCACAACACATTATAATGATTCTCTCTCTGCTTGACCTATACTCGGAAATATTTCGCTCAGTGTCAAGAACTAACATCCTTGATGGTAGGCATTTCCAGAACAACCCCGTTTGATCAGCACCGTAAATTTGCTCTGGTTGTAGATTCTCTCTCTCTACAAATTCCTGAAAGTTACCACAAAATTCACTGGCAGCAGTTTCATCTCCTTTTAATGTTGTCCCTTTACCAGCAGTCTTTGGGATACCATGGCGCTGTTTGAATCGAGTTAGCCAGCCAGATGACGCATTAAAATCACCTTCCATCCCCAAAGCATCAAAAAAGAACTTTGCTTGTTTTGCACAAATAGTTCCAGACACTGGAACCCCATCTGTCTTCTGTCGGTTAAACCACTCTATCATCACTCTATCAAGTTCCTCATAGGTTGACGATTTCATAGATTTACGTTTGGATACACCACTCGTGGGATCTGAGCTGTTTGCATAGTTTATAATCCTTTCTTTGTTCTTTTTAATATCACCAACTGTGGACTCACCAATTCCATACACCACAGAAAGTTTTTTGAAAGAGATGCCTTCCTCAAGTTTCTTAATAATGTCAAGTTTGTCTTTAATTGTCAATACCACACGTTTATGTTTCCCCAACATTTTAAGTGTCTTAATATTTCAGGTGATTACTAGAACAAGATAATAACAACTTAAGATTTGAATAGAAAGACCAGAAAATGGCATTTAAGATCACTCCTCTGTGCCCTAGGACTTAGTGTGCCAGCCCATTTGCAGGCGAGGTCTAAAAAAGTCTCTTCACTTGGATTTTAAAATTTGCATACTTCCTACAATAAGGAATAGCATCAATTAACCCCATCTTGGCTATCTTTGGTTCTTACAATATGCATCGTGGTGACCAGCCGTTACTAGGAGACAGAAGCAACCAGAACTGCAACAGGAACTGTTACCTGGGCAACTGAAATACACTGGCTAGGGGGTGCATTTTCTGCTATACTGAAAGTGAAAAATTCAAAGCTGTCTTAGCAGTAGGCAAGATCAGTCAGAAGAAAAAAGACTTTAAGCCTTGAAGACAAGGTGGATATAGTCAATAACAAAAAAATAACAAGAAAAAATTGTCCAAGAGCTCCTACACAACGCTAAAATAAGGTTTGTCGGACTAGATTAAGGGGTCAAAGTAGATGCTAATGGGATGAAAATTTATTGACTGACATGACAGAAATTCACATAATCTAAGGAATAATGAATGTCATATGTAAACCTGAGCGAGATTTTAGTATTTTATGGGATATTCTCCTCTGTTATTGTCTGGCCAGTGATCATGCCAAGAAATACACCATGAAGGCAAATACATGAATTTTTACATTTCCCTTTCCTTTTTTCTCCTTCCTTTCATCGTTAAGGTGTTAAGAATTTTCCTCAAATGTTTTATCTCACTATTATTCACTTATCCCTCAGGACACACTGGCAGTAAGAACAAGGACCTTTACTCTATTTGCCTCAAATGACAAAAACATTTGAGTCCTGCTGACTTCACTGGTCCCCGAGTCCTGGAATGGAATTTTCAGTGTGCTTTTACATACCATTCAGCTTCTCTCATATTGCAATGGCAAGCAGAAAGACCAAAACGACACCCAGGATTTGGAGGCAGATTTATTGAGGTCAACAAGCAATAATTGGGATCATTCCCAGAATATCAGGCCCTGATCTCTGGTGGTCTAGGTCTTATATGAGATAAGCAAGCAGGAAGTGCCAAGGCAGAATGGCTTGTCAATTAGGGTTTGTTTCTTACAATGTGCATCATAGTGACCAGCTACGCATCACAGTGACCAGCCATTTCTAAGGGACAGGAGCAACCAGAACTGGAATAGGAACTATTACCTAGGCAAGTAAGAAACTGAAATATACTGGCTGGGGAGGCCATTTTCTGTTACATTTTCCCCCTTAGTTTCCCCGGCAAATCTTTGCAGGGTGTATTACATGGCATCTTTTGAAACAAGGCCCAACTAGAAGCAGTAACATTCTGGCAAGATAGTGAGGGAGTTAATCTGATCTAGGAGAGTGTCCAGTGTATCTTGGATGCTCATCAAATCTTGGTACAAGTGTTTGATTGATTGTTTCTATTTTCTTGAGGCAACCATCCATAGAGTTTAAGACAAAAGCATAGATAGTGGGGGCGGGGAAGCAAGAACCTGGGGTAAGCATTATGCAGGTCAATTAACAAAAACCACAGCTAGCAGCAGGGCAGGGAAGCAAGGACTGGGGTAAGCAGCCTGAAAAGACAAAAATCAAAGGGAATAGGTATAGAGCAATCCTGTGAATGATGTCCTCAGGTTTGTCATACGTGGACTGGTCAGCATGTGTCATCTCTTCAGAGGGAGCCTTGGAGGAGATGTCCAGGTAAATTTTTCAGCAGATCTAAGGCTGGATTTCTGAAACTTGTAGTTAATATGTACCTAGGTTATATGTGTGTGCAGGAATATCTTACAGATAAAGCTGGTCTGTTAACTGGTTACAAGACTGTTTTTCTTAACATTTTTGGAGCTTTGTGTCCTGTATGCCATATGTAGTTTTTATTTAATCTAGTTTTTGAGTTACCTCTGCTACAAATGCAGGCCCGTTATTGCTGCCCATGATCAAGGGTAGGCCATATCTAGGGATGATTTTTTTACAGCTAGACCCTACAAACTTTTCTTCCGTACGGGTAGGGAATGGGAGGTCAGGGCTCATGACACAGATGCTGAAGCCTGAGCTGGCTGCAGGGTGCCAGTGCCGTGGCTCGAGCTTGCAGAAAAAACGGTGGGGGCAGGTCTGGCTCTGATCTTCCAGGAATACCGGGTTTTTAGTTAGTTGGATCCCCGGAGGGGCTTAGGCCTCTGGACCAGATTATTTTGTGTCATTGATGGCAGGTTTCCAAACAGCAGCAGGAAGCAGTTAGCTGTTCATGCAGATCATCCCTGCAGGAGAGTTTTGGTCAAAATAGTTTCGTCCAAGGTGACCACAGCCTATCTAGCCTGTCAGACTTCATTCCTAAAAGAGCTACTTCCATCCATAAACAGGATGTACTCAGCATCTGTCACGTCTATTTTTTAATATTTATTTATTTATTTTTGGTGGGTACTAGGGATCGACCTCATGACCTTGTGCGCCAGCAGGCGCCCATGCCGCTGAGCGATATCACTGGCCCTTTTTTCATATGTGGGTTTCAGGAGTTGAACTCGGGCCCTCGCGCTTGCCAGGCAGGCATTTACGCCACTGAGCCATCTCACCGGCCCCAGGGTCTATTTTTTAGAACAATTCATCCCAGTACAGTATTTGGCACCTGGACAGTTAGGTCTTGATCTAAGGTGAGCTTGTCAGCTTTCTTGATCAGAAGGACAGTGGCTATTAGAGCTCAGAGGCAAAGTGGGGAGGTTGCCCTTAGAGGCCATTGGGCACTGCCAGGGACTGACAGTCTGAGTAAGCATGTAGAAGCCAGCAGCTCCAAGAAATCTGCAGTTTGTTTCTTGTAACCAGTTTCTGCCAGATATTGCAGCAAAACTTTTTTGTGTCTTTTCAGCAGGCAGCTTGAGTGTCATTAATCAGAAGTGTTTTTTCAAAGAGGAAATAAGTTTTTGAACTTCTGGGAGGTTAAGTCCAGATGAGTTGGCTTTTGAGTCCAGAACTCGAATCTTTCCATTTAAAGGCATAGAGGGGCCGGCTGATGGAGCCAATGGAAGGCAAAAGAAGACATTTTTTAGGTCCAAGCAGGTGCACCAGGAGGCTGCAGGTGGCAGAAGACTGAGGCAACATATATGGAGGGCAGTCTCGGAGGGCAACTCAGACATCTTGAACTGGCTTTACAGGCAGGAGAGGTGTATTTCAGCAGATTGACAGTCTATAAACATTTTGTGGTTTTGAAACCTCTGGATGTGTGGTTGGATTTCTAGCTGAGTCTCTCATGGTGTGGGATACTGTTTGATGCAGGTGGGGGTTGCCCCAGGATGGAGTTTCACAATCAGAAGCAGGTGGTTGATGGCCCAGTCTCAGAGCTCAGGGGACAGTTACAGAATTGTGGAGCTGGAAGGGACAGAGAAACAGGCTGTCTCAGAGTGGCCAAATCTGTTGTCAGAGCCTCCCTGAAAATACTGGGAGAGTTCCCAAACCCTGTGACAAAAAGCACGCGTGGGTTGGGAACCACAGAATGCAAGGTGATGGCTGCATTGTTGCCGGCACAGAAATCTTGCTCAAGGTGATTAAGTCTATCAGGCTGATGTGTGGCTGGATGCCTGTCTGTGCTTCCCGTGACATCTGATAGCAACAGGGGTCGAGGTGAGGCACAAGGGTTGATGGCCAGGCCCAGAGGCAAGTCTTTAGCCTATACCTCTGGAAGGAGTTTTCAGAACTTCAGGGTTGCAGTTATCTGTCTCAGGCTGATGCAGGCATCATCCTTTTCTCAGGGAACAGAGTTAAATGAGAGAGAGGCTGACTGGCTTGGTGCAAAGGAAACAATCACTTCTAACTTGAAGAGATCTCTTCCCAGGAGTAGTATGGGGACTGGTTTATACAGGAATTCATGTTTGGTGAGATGTCCCCCCGGCTGCAAGTTTGTGCCTGGGAGAAGGGGCAAGAGGTCAGAGCCCCAGTTGCTCCAGTGATGGTAACTTTTTGACAGAGGGAACTTTTGAAGGCAGAGTTCTATTCCATTGTCTACCAGGAATGCCACAGGTTTGTCCCCAACTTCTGCAATGACTGCAGGCTCTTGGGGGCCCAATTTGATAGAGCTTGGTCTGTCCTATCTATTCAGGCCTGATAAGGCACAACTCATTTGTCAGGGCTGAGTCCAATTTTTCCTCAGTCAAAATGTGGACCTCAGAAGGAATTGTTGACAGTCATCTTGGGTGGATGCCATCTGACCAGGATTGGTGCGTCTCCGGAGCAGGAGCCTGTGTGGCCAAATACAGGCAATGGCTAGCTGGGACCAGTTAAGTTGGCTGGAAGTAGACGAGTCAGGAGCAGGGAGTGAAGCTATAGGTGTTGGCAGCAACTGCGGCAGCCAACAAGGGTGCCAAGGTGGAATTCTCAGGAATGGGCCTCTTTTTTCCTTTTCTTTTTTTTTTCTTTGAGATGCAGGGAGCAGTTTGGATTCATTTTTAACTCCATAGAAGCCCCTTTTCCTGCAGTCAGAGGCCTTGGGGTTTAACTAATTAGTTCCCATCTCTGACTTCCTATGTGTGGGAAGATTCAGATGCCTGCCTGGCCACACCCCTTGCGAGGACTTAGGCACAACTTAGCTAAGGAGGGTGCAAGGCCTACGTTATGTCATATGTCAGTCAACACGGAACCACAGATGTGGGCCCAGTCAGCCACTGCTTCCCAGTATTGGTGAACAGATGCAGCAGCCTGTTGCTTACACTGTCCATTCCACTCACACATTCACTCAGCAGGCACTCAGGTTAAACATTCCAACCCCCCTTCCTTTGAGGGTGGCCTTAACTAACAAGAGTTCATCAAGCTCTTCTGCTTGAACTGAGCAAGACTGATAGGCTAACTAGGCTGGCTCCAGGGGTCTTACCAGAATCAGGCAGATTGCGTCCTCCCCACTTTGGGGTCTGATGTGAGCCTCTCGAGTGGGGACCCAGGAATCCTCCTCCAGACCTCCAAGGGGACTCAAGAAATCTCGGGTGTAGAGGACCTCAAGATGGCGGATGAGTAAGAAGCAGGCAGCGAAACTCTCTCTAAAAGTTACCATTGGAACACGGGAATATAGCGACCCAGAAAGCGCAGGAGGGGGGGAGATGCCTCCCCGAAACCCAGAGAAGTTCTGAAGCGCAATCTGGGACCCCCGGCACCAGTGACGGGTGACTTTCAACAAAGAAGAAGGAAAGAAGGAGCAGACTGCACGCGGGCACCTTCTATCCTACTATCCCGGGAGTTGCAGCGCCGTGGAGGCTCAATTCTACGGACACACGGTGGCAGCTGGCGCCCAGGGAGCCCCCACGGAGGATCCTGAGACAGCGGCGGGGCAGGGGAGCGGCGGAGAACGGCGCTGACCGGTGCTGAGTGTCTCTCAGCCACAGCTGCCCCGCGCCAGAGAGCGACCGGCCGGGCGCCATTGTGGGGGGTGTGGCGAAACTCAGAGCGGCTCGGAAACTGCTCTGGGAACTTGTGCTCCGGACAGGGCAGCACGGGGCCTCTCAGGCCCACGAAAGTGTGCTGAGGTCAGCAGGCGAACGAGACTGAACTCTCAGCCACACCTGTCCCTCGCCAGAGAGTGACTGGCCCGGCGCCATTGTGGGGGGCGTGGCGAAAAACCAGAGCGGCGGGAACCAGTGCAGGGAACCCGCGCTCCGGACAGCGCGCTGAGCCTCTCAGGCCCAGGGATCGTGAAAGGGCGCCGAGAGCGGAGGCGAGCTAGACTGGTCTCTGCCTGAAAGTACGCGCATCTGCTCACCGCCCGCCAGAGGGCGCTCCTGGCTTACTGGAACGGACCTGCACAGAACAGGACTCTCTCACCACAGGGTACCTGCCTACAGCAGAGTCAACACCTGGAACTGATTCTTTTTATTTTTTTTTTTTTTACTTTTTATTATTTTTTTTCTCACTGATTTGTTTTTTGTTCTGGCGAAAGGTTTTTTTGTTTTTGTTTTGTTTTGTTTTTTGGTGGGGTTTTATTTTTGATCTGTCTGTTTTATTGTTTTTATCTTCGTTTTTGTTTCTGTATGTGTATTTGCTCTTTCCTTCATTATTCTCTCTGGTTTTTTATATGAGTGTAAACAGCGCCTCTAACTTCTTTGTGATTGTGGTTGTGATCTGTTCTTCCTTTTATCCCTTCCTTCTCTTTTTACCACCAGTCCTCTGCACCAGTGTCCCAATTTTAGTGGGATCCCTCTTGGTCCTCTAACCTTACATCTAATTCCTTCCTATTCTCCCAATACTCTATTTCCTCCTTAACTCATTTTAAATTTAAACTCCTCAGGGAAAAATTGACATACATAGGACTTGTATACTGCATATAATTTTTCTGGTGTGTTTTAGATTTTGTTATATAACCGCAACTCTATACAGCTAAAAGTGGTAAATAACTGGTTAGCTCAGTCTGTCATTTTCTAGGCTGTGTTTGATGCTTTAGTTAACATTATAGCCAAATGTGAAATAATTGTTCTAAACATCTTTCCTTCCTGATATTTCATGATTGAGATTGACTAAGGGACACAGAAAATACAGTGGCACAGTACCAAAGAATCAAGGACTGGGCCAAACAGGTACCAACTTCGCATACCCAACGAATTGAAGAGGTAGGATCTGGCAGAAAGCTCAAAACCTAAAAGCAAGCTCCACTTGGAAGATACTGCAGAGAAGTAGTCATCTTCTAAAGATCTTAAACACTAGCAATAAAGTAACCTACCATAGGTAATTTGCAAACATCACCCCAGGAATTAAAAAAAGGAAAAAATGAGACGACACTTAAACAAGATGCAACCCCACACATCCAATTCACCAAAGGCAAACCTAGGGGGCAACGAGGTGGGACAATCCGAAAGCCACCCACCTGGCCTATCTGAAGTGGTAACAACAAAGCAACTGAATGAAGCTCTGGAAAAAATTAAAACACAAATAATCTCACAGATAACTGCAGAGATAATGTCCACATTGAAGACCATGCTTAAGGACACTATAGCTGATACAGACAAAAAAATAGATGAGCTTAAGAAAACTATAGAAACCATGAATGCTCAGCATAGGAAAGAAATGGAATCCATAAGGCAGATTCAAGCAGATACCCAAGAGATAAAAAATTCCATTGAAAGTATTTGTAGCAGAATAAGCCAATGCGAGGACAGGATCTCAGATATAGAAGACAGGCTTGCAATTAGTGATCATGAAATGGAAAAATTCTTAAAAATAGCAAGGGACCATGAAAAATCAATTCAGCAGCTGCTAGATGACTCAAAGATAAACAACTTAAGAATAATTGGAATAAATGAAAAAGCAGGAGATAGCATCAACGACATTAAAACCTTGTTCAAAGACATAATCAGGGAGAACTTTCCTGGAAGAGAAAAGGAATTTGACACCCCTATAAGTGAAGCTTTTAGAACACCAACTAGACATGATCAAAAAAAAACTTCAGCCAGACATATTATAGTCAAGATCCCAGAAATTCAACAGAAGGGGAGAATCTTAAAAGCTGTTAGGGAGAAGAGACAAATCACCTATGAAGGAAAACCCATCAGAATCACAGCTGACTTTTCAGCACAAACCCTCAATTCAAGAAGAGCTTGGAATGATGTATTGCAAGCTCTAAAGGAAAATAATTTTCAGCCCAGATTGATGTACCCTGCAAAACTATCTTTCAAAATTGATGGAGAAATAAAATACTTTCATGACAAAGAACATCTGAGAAAATTTATGACCACCAAACCAGCACTCCAAAACGTTCTGAAGGACATTCTAGAAAGAGATAAGAACCCCAACAGAAGGAATCCACCAGGCAGGGCAAATAATTAAATAGCCGGAAAGCAGAAAAACAAAGAGTGGGAACCAACAACAGGAAAATATCATGACAAGTCAATACATATCAGTTTTAACCATCAATGTTAACGGTCTCAATTCACCAATCAAAAGGCACAGACTGGCGAAATGGATCAAGAAGCAAGATCCAACAATATGCTGTATACAAGAAACACATTTAATTCAGAAAGAAATTCATAGACTGAAAGTCAAAGGATGGAAAACAATACTCCATGCCACAGGAACCCAGAAAAAAGCAGGGGTAGCTATTCTTTTTGCAGACAAAGTGAACTTCAAGCCAAGAAGGATTCAGAGAGATAAAGACGGTCATTACATCCTAGTAAAGGGAACAATCCAAGAGGAAGAGATAACAATCATAAATATATATGCGTCAAATACCAATGCACCCAGCTATATAAAACAAGTACTAAAGGACATGAAAAATCAAATAAGCACTAATACAATTATATTGGGAGATCTCAATACTCCACTGTCACAAAAAGATAGATCAACTGGACAGAAAATCAATAATGAAATAGTAGAACTGAACCAAACTTTTGAACAAATGGACTTAGTAGATGTCTACAGAGTGTTCCATCCCACAACATCAGAATACACATTTTTCTCAGCTGCACATGGGACGTTCTCCAAAATAGACCACATACTAGCTCATAAAACCTGCTTAAGTAAATGCAAAGGAATTGAAATTATCCCATGCATATTATCAGACCATAGTGCAATGAAATTGGAAATCAATGGCAAAAGATCCCACAAAAACTCCCTAAACACATGGAAATTAAACAGCATCCTCCTGAACAACCAATGGGTCACAGATGAAATTAAAGAAGAAATTAGTCACTTTCTACAACTGAATGATAATGACAGTACAACATACCGGAACTTATGGGATACAATGAAAGCAGTCCTAAGAGGGAAATTTATAGCATTAAATACTTATATTAGGAAAATAGAGCAAGCGCAAATAAACAACTTAAGGGTGAACCTTGAGCTTCTAGAAAAAGAAGAGCAGGTTAAGCCAAAAGCCCGTACAAGGGAGGAAATTATAAAGATCAGAGCAGAAATTAACGTATTGGAGACTAAAAAAACAATACAAAGAATCAATGAAGCAAAAAGTTGGTTCTTTGAAAGAATAAATAAGATTGACAAACCCTTATCTAACCTTATTAAAAAAAGAAAAGACTCAAATCCATGCAATTGAAAATGAAAAGGGTGATATCACGACGGACCCTGCAGAAATCCAGAAGATCATCTATACCTATTTTGAAAATTTATATTCTACTAAGATGGAAAATGCAGAAGAAATGGACAGATTCCTAGATTCGTATGAATTACCAAAGCTGAATCAAGAAGATTTAAAAATCCTAAATAAACCAATATCAGCCAATGAAATTGAAGATGTAATTAAAAACCTCCCAACAAAGAAAAGTCCAGGCCCTGATGGATTCACTGCCGAATTCTACAAGAAATTTAGAGAAGACCTAACGCCCCTACTTCTCAAACTTTTCAATGAAATTGAAAGGGAAGCAATACTCCCAAATTCATTCCTGGAAGCAAGCATTACCCTGATACCAAAACCAGAGAAGGACCCAACTAAGAAAGAGAACTACAGGCCAATCTCCCTAATGAACATAGATGCAAAAATCCTTAATAAGATACTGGCAAACAGAATCCAACAAATCATCAAGAAGATTATACACCATGACCAAGTTGGATTCATCCCAGGGATGCAGGGATGGTTCAACATACGTAAATCAATAAATGTAATACAGCATATTAACAGAACCAAAGACAAAAATCACATGATCATCTCAATAGATGCAGAAAAAGCTTTTGACAAAGTCCAGCACCTTTTCATGATAAAAACCCTACAGAAAATTGGAATAGAGGGTCTTTATCTCAATCTGGTAAAAGCTATCTATGACAAACCAACAGCCAATATTATACTAAATGGCCAAAAACTGAAAGCCTTCCCTCTAAAATCAGGAACAAGACAAGGATGTCCACTGTCCCCACTCTTATTCAACATAGTTCTGGAAACTTTAGCCAGAGCGATTAGACAAGAGAAAGAAATAAAAGGAATAATGATTGGAAAGGAAGAAGTTAAATTATCATTATTTGCAGATGACATGATACTCTACACAGAAGACCCCAAAAACGCCACTAAAAAACTGCTAGATTTGATAAGCAAATTCAGTAGTGTAGCTGGATACAAAGTCAATACTCAAAAGTCAATAGCCTTCCTGTACACAAATAACAAACTTACTGAAAGAGAAATTAGGGAAACAATACCTTTCACAATAACATCCAAAAAAATGAAATACCTAGGAATCAACCTCACGAAGGATGTAAAAGACCTCTATACTGAAAACTACAGTACTATGAAAAAGGAGATTGAAGAGGATATCAGAAAATGGAAAGATATCCCTTGCTCCTGGATAGGAAGAACCAATATAGTGAAAATGGCTATACTTCCAAAATTGTTATACAGATTTAATGCAATTCCAATCAAAATTCCAACAGCATATCTCACAGAATTAGAGAAAACAATACTAAAATTCATTTGGAATCAGAAGAGACCTAGAATAGCAAAGGCAATTCTGGGCAACAAAGGCAAGGCAGGGGGCATCACAATCCCCGATTTGAAATTATACTATAAAGCTACTGTGATAAAAACAGTGTGGTACTGGCAAAAAAACAGACCTGAAGATCAATGGAACAGATTAGAAGATGCTGAAACAACCCCAGACATACTAAGCCACCTTATCTTTGACAAAGGTGCCAAACACATTCGCTGGAAGAAAGCCTCTTTAATAAATGGTGCTGGAAAAACTGGCTCTACACATGCCGAACATTAAAACTAGACCCATATCTTTCACCATGCACTAAACTAAATTCAAAATGGATCAGAGATCTAAATATTAAAACAGAAACATTAAATCTGCTGGAAGGTAGGATAGGTAAAACCCTTGGAGACATTGGTGTAGGCAAAGACTTTATGAATAAAAACTCAACCGCACGGGAACTATCCCAAAGAATCAATAACTGGGATCTCATCTTATTAAAAAGCTTTTGCACAGCAAGAGAAACCACCAACAGAGTGAAGAGACAACCCACAATGTGAGAAAAAATGTTTGCCAGCTGTTCCTCAGACAAAGGATTACTATCGAGAATATATAAAGAACTCAAAAAAATCAGACCTCCCAAATTTAAAGACCCACTCCATAAATGGGCATCTGAGATGAATACACATTTCTCAGATGAAGAAATACTAATGGCAAACAAATATACAAAAAAATGTGCAACATCACTAGTCATTCGAGAGATGCAAATTAAAACAACACTGAGATACCATCTCACCCCAGAAAGAATGGCTACTATTTAAGAAATCAACTAATAACAAATGCTGGAGGGGCTGTGGGGAAAAAGGAACCCTTCTTCACTGTTGGTGGGAGTGTCGACTTGTACAGCCACTGTGGAAGTCAGTGTGGAGATTCCTCAGTAAACTAGGGTTGGAGGTCCCATCTGACCCAGCTATTCCCCTTCTGGGCATCTTCCCAGAAGAATTAAAAACATCGTACCACAGCGATATATGTGCACCCATGTTTATAGCAGCACAATTTGTAATAGCCAGATCTTGGAAACAACCCAAATGCCCATCGACTGAGGAATGGATAAGAAAGATGTGGTATTTTTATACAATGGAGTACTATTCAGCCATTAAGAAGGATAAACTGGAGACTTTTATAGGTAAATGGATGCAACTCGAGAAAATACTCATAAGTGAAATAAACCAGAAGCACATGTGTAAGCATCGTATTATCTCTCTAGTATGAGAAACTGAAAGAGTAAATAAGATCCAAAATGTACAATAGATATGGTGAATCAAAAAGAAACTGGTCAAAAGGAAAGAGAGACTGGAATAGGGAAAAGAAAGAAGGGAAAGGGAAAAAAATTGTATATATATATATATATATATATAAGATGGTTAAGATAGATACACTACCATTTTTACTTAGTTCATTGAAGAGTAAGGTTTGTGCCAATAATGTTTGGACAATTGAATGCTAATGTCTGCAGTCCTGAATAACTAACTTAAAGATAGTAATATGTAATGTATTAACCATTGTTACCCTCCTATTATGTTGTTTTGAAAATTTGTTCTTCTTTTGATTTGTTTTGTTTTTTTCTTCTCTTTAAAATAAAAAAAAAAAAAAAGAAAAAAAAAAAAAAGAAATCTCGGGTGTGCCTTCCCATCAGGACCTGGAGGTCCTTGCTGTGTCTGCAAGGGCCACATCTGGTGACCAAGGAGGTTAGCACAGTCAGTCTTCCCGGCTGACGCATCAGGTGCAATGATGAGCAGAAACACCAAAATGACAGCCAGGATTTGGAGGCAGATTTTTTTGTCACCAGGCACTAATCAGGATCATTCCCAGAGTTTTAGGCCCTGATCTCTGGTGGTCTAGGGCTTATACGGGATAAGCAAGCAGGAAGTACAGAGACAGATGGCTTGTCAACTGGGGATTGTATGTACAATATGTATCATAGTGACCAGCTATGCATCACAGTGACCAGCTGTTTCTAAGAGACAGGAGCAACCAGAACTGGAACAGGAACTATTACCTGGGCAAGTAAGAAACATACTTGGCTGGGGGGCCATTTTCTGTTACAATGTGCTTTGACATTTGCCTCCTCTGCATGCTCTCCAAGAGGCAGGAAGTTTGGCTAGGGGTTCCTTGGCATTTATTTGCATTCTTCGATCACCAATTGCATATTTTTGAAGACTCCAGGTGAGAAAGTGAGGAAAACTAGTTTGGGTCAAGCCCATCAAAACCATCCTGTACCACTGACAGAGGGAGAGGATGTTAATCAAGACTGCAGCATTGGAGGAGGAGCAGTGGCAGTAGAGGCATTGAAGGGTTCTGATAAACAAAGCACACTGTTACTAGGATTAGGTATCTGAGAAAAACAGGACCACTTATGCTTCACTTTATATAAAAGTTGTGGCACGACACTTGGGATTCCTACCCCCACCTCATCATTGGTAGTGTTCGTGAGTGTGCTTAAGGGGATGTCATTAGCCCAGTAACCTGCAATGGAAGACATCACCTCAGCCATCAAAGTGTGATTCAGTCATGCTAGATTTAGCATCTCATGCAGAAAGCCATCTTAGATCTGAGTCCATCAAGCCTTACTATCAAGACCTTGAGCATGATGGGAAAGAGCACCGCTAAGAAAGGCCCACACACCGCCTAGGGATTTTTGCACTAGACAGAGTTGAGTTACCTGTACCCATGCTTTGGGAGAGCAAATGCCAACGTTCCTTCCTTTCTGCTTTACTCATCAGAGCCTGGACCATGAGGCACTACAGACATGGCACATCATGAGAGAGCACACACATCAGCAAAAACAGCAAGGGAAATGGAGAAGGCCACTACTTTACCTGACAATAATTTGTTAGGCAACTAGAGACATACTTAATTCTCCCCAGGGGAAGTATTGCCTTCCTTCCTGAAATATCACAGTGTACTATTCTTGGATCCCATGACCATAGTGTTTACATGGCTAACCCAAGCACACAGTGATATAGAGACATAGCAAGACCCTGTCTCAAAAAAAAAAAAAAAAAAGAATGAGAAGCTACTTGGTTCCCACAAGTTGATGTGTTTGGTTTTGAATCATTCTTCAGCCTGTGAGGGAAGTTGAACACATTTCACTAGAGACTGTTAAACTTTATAATGCTATAAATGCTGTGTACTATAACAATTACATACATTTTAATTACAATTCACATACCCTAGAAGAGCAGCATTTTCACATCTTAAAAATCGGTGTAATACACATGTCCATCTCCAGTGTGAGCTGAGAGAAAGGAAGGCGCCTCCACACTTGTAGGGTGTTTAGCAGTAAGTTCTTTCAAGTCTTTCAGTGAAGTTGGAAAAACAGAAGGCCCTACCACAGTGCTTGTACTCATGAAGATTTTATCCAGTGTTACAAAAACTTCACTTGTTTTTTTGTTTTTTTGAGACAGGGTTTTGCTATGTAGTTCAGGGTGGCCTTGAACTTGCAACAAATCTCCTGCCTCTGCCTCCTGCATGCTGGGATTACAGGAGTGTGCCACCATGCCCGGCCCTACAACAGTCTTTTGATCATAGGGTTTTTCTGTCATGTAAAAGTTCTTTTATCTTTGACAAAAACTGCAGAAGTTGAATATCTCCTCCCATTCCTTATTCAGTTTTCCTCCAGTATGAATCCTTTAACAGAACAAATCTAGAACTTCTGCTTTTCACGATGGATATTTTTAGGGTTTTTAAAGGCACTGAGCAAATGGGATGCATTACAACATTCCTTACATTCACAGGGCTTGTTGCAACTGTACTTTCATGTATAAAACCAGGATTGAAATGTCACACACTCAGACAGAATTTCAGGGTGAGTACAATCACAGCTTTGAAGTCAACTAAGAAAATGGAATGATTACCATAGTTTTTATATTCAACATTTTTTGCAGTGCCAATTTGTTCATGCTTTTGAATATGACTGAAAAAACTGATTTATCACAATTTTTGCATTCAATGGGATTTTCACCATTATAAGTGTCTTGGGTACTCTTCCCATTGCTGAGACAAAATACTTGACAGCTAAAATTAAAGGAGGAAAGGTTTATTTGGCTGATAGTTTGTAAAGGTTTCAGTCCATAGTCAGCTGGCTCCAAGGCATGGTGGCGTGGCAGGAGGTACGGCACGAAGGCAGGGGAGAGCACATTTGCCCTCTTTCTGTCCCTATTTTATGCAGGCAAGCTGCCCTGGGGCAGGTGTAGCACTCACATCCTTAATCCTAGCCAGAACTGTGCCAAACCAATCAGTAGACTGATTTAGTAATCATACACCCTTGATCCCAGCACCACATACTCTAGATCCAGCCACATCTGAAAAGCCCCATGACTGCATGAGACTTTGGGTGGACATCTAGGCATAAACCATAATAATACAGTAAGTTCTTCATATTGATGAAGGGAACTGTAATAACAAAAGGCTTTGCCCCACTGCTTCCATTAACAAGACTTGTCTCTAGTGTGGTTTTTTTGTTTTGTTTTGTTTGAGACAGGGTCTTGTTATGTAGTTCAGCCTGGACTTGAACTCACTAGCCCAGGCTGGCCTTAAACTCATGTCGATCCTCCTGCCTCTGCCTCCTGAGTGCTGGGATTACAGGCATGCGCCACCATGCTGCATGCTCTTTCATGTTTTTTAAGGTTAGAGGATACGGAGAAAACTTTATCATATTGTTGGCATTCATATGACTTCTCTCCAGCTTGAATCTTTTCATGTCTTCGAATGTAACTCAAATGTGCGAAGGTTTTACCACATTGTTTGCATTCATAAGGTTTTTGCTCATTGTGAGATTTGTGATGTCTTCTAAAAGTACTCCTATGACTGAAGGCTTTACCACACTGGTCACATTCATAGGGCTTTTCTCCAGTATGCGTTCTTTCATGCTCTTGAAGGTTTGGGAGATTTCTGAAGTGTCTCCCACATTGTTTACACTCATGGGGCTTCTCCTCTGTATGAGATCGTTTATGTCTGTGAAAGGAACTAGAAATACTGAAGGCTTTCCCACATTGTGTACATTCATAGGGCTTCTCTCCAGTATGAATTCTTTCATGTCTTCTATTTTTATTTTTTTATTTTTTTATTTTATTTTTTTTTTTTGTGGGTACCGGGGGGACGACCTCAGGACCTCGCGTGCCAACAGGCACCCGTGCCGCTGAGCGATATCACCGGCCCCTTTTTCGTATATGGGATCCGGGAGTCGAACTCGGGCCTTCGCGCTTGCAAGGCAGGCGCTTAAGCCGCTGAGCCGTCTCACCGGCCCTCTTTCATGTCTTCTTAATAAGGAAGGAAAATCAAAGCATCTCCCACATACCTTACATGTAATAGGTTTTTTCCTAGTGTGTGTTCTCCTATGTCTTCTAAATTGTGTGCCAGAATAAAAGGCCTTCCCACAATGTTTACAACCATAGGGCTTTTCTCCAGTATGATGTTTCTCATGTATAGAAAGGTAATGTGAAGTACTGAACAACTTACCACAGTGTTTACACTCATATAGCTTCTCTCCAGTATGAATCCTCTGATGTATTCTAAATAAACTAGGATACAGAAAGGCTTTCCCACATAGCTTACACTGAAAAGGCGCCTTTCCAGTATGTGTTACCATGTGTCTTTTAAAACCTGCGAACGAACTAAAGCCTTTCTCACACTGTTTACAGTCATAGGGTTTATCCCCAGTATGCAATTTTTCATGTCTTGTGAGTGAAAAGGAAAAATAAAAGGGCTTCCCACATACCTTACATTTAAAACGTCCATTTCCAGTGTGCTTTATCATGTGTCTTAGAATACTTGAGTGACAAAAGAAGGACTTATCACATTGTTTACATACATAGAGCTTCTTCGGAGTATGAGATTTTCCATATGTTTGAATAGAACTGGGGTAAGTTAAGGCTTCCTCACACATACTTTTATTTTGCTTTCCAGTGTGAAGTACTATGGGTTGTTGAACACTTTTGAGAGAAATGAGGGATTTCCTATGTTTTTTAAATCTACAAGGCTTTCCTCCATATTCCTCACTTTTGTATACTTTGTGTTCAGAGTGAGGTATGATGTGCCTGTTAAGAAATAAACATATGAAGATTTTACCACACATTGCATTCACAGGGTTTTACTTTAGTAGATCAGGATTTGGAATCTTACTGAAAGTTTCTCATTAACTATAATGTTTACATTTATAAAGTCTCTCTACCTTATAACTTTTGTTAAAAAAAATGACAAGAATATGATTAATTGTGGGGTTATTCATGATTTTTTTAAACACAGTAGTAGTTCTTAGACTTATATTACCACTAATACCAGAAAAGAGTAGGTTTTATGACATGCCCAAGTTGTTTGAAAGTAAATGGATTGACTGATGTGTAACATGGCTTCCCGGAGCTATCGTCAAAGTAGTGATACCCCTAGATGCAGTTTCTTAGTAGTTGGGGCCAGTCAACTACTTTGAAAACATTGAACATATGTTACATTAAAGTATATATTTAGGTAAAATTTTTCCGAGAAGAAAAGCTTATGAAGTTGTTCTTATATGCTTAGCTTGCTTCCTTTATAAAAACATGAAATGCTAAGATATACTCAAAGAACACTCCTTCCTGTTCTTAATATAAATTACCTTATATTTCTCAAACCTCTTTTGTTCTGATCTTCAGTGTTCTGATATTCCCATTCGTTTCCTAAAATGTACACACAAATAATCTTTATGAATTATTATGAAGAAGTACTAAATTCTAGCTGAACTGTATACTGCCAGATTACCTGATTTAGTCACAAAAGTATTCCCTTTCCACATTCTTCACAGTTAGCCAAAATAAACACTTTTTTTTTTTTTTTTGGTACCAGGAATTGAACTCAGGACCTCACCCTTGCCAGGCAGGCGCTGTGCCAGTGAGCCTTAACCCTGGCCCAACATTTCTTTTCTAGGTATGAAGTAAAGAAATGGTGACATTCTTGCCTATAGAAGCCAGGTTCTTGAAGATTTCCAGCATCACATCTCTGTAGAGCATCTTCTGGGAAGGATCCAATAAAGCCCACTCTTCCAGGGTAAAGTTCACAGCCACATCCTCATAGGACACAGGGTTCTAAAACATCCCAGATATGCAGTGAGGGCCAGGTGAGATTTGAGGACACTAGTAACTGATACTCATATGTAGATGTTCACATGATTCTGTGGTTTCCAAACATTTCTTTCATGATATGGCTATCAAAACTTACTCTTCATCTGTACTCACTCCCAGCTATTCTGGCACTAGAATTGGACTGCTCAAAAAGCAGCAAAAGACTACAAACACCCTTTTCACTGATATGATTCCAGGAAGTAAAGTGTGTCCTTGGGTAATCCCTAACTTCTCTCCAGTGAGTATATCTCTAATACATAATATAACAAAATCCTATTAAGTACTATAAAGAAAGCTAATATAAGAACACCTGACAGTACTAATCCCTAGAAATGCCTGCTGAAAAAATTGTATCTTTGGTGGCATCAGAGAACTGAGCATTTCAGAGGGATCCCGCTAATCTAAGTGATAAGAATAGCTTTATGTGCCTAAATGGTATATCCAAAGCATATGGTATTTACTGAATGCCAGTTTTCCTTCTAAGATCGTACTGTTTTCTTCCACTCTCACAGCAGTACCTAATTCTGGCCACCAAATATTCTGAACATTGAGTTCCTAATGAACATGCTTATCAAACAATATTTCATTCCTGTCATCATTATTTGTTAATTGGAGATCAGACCAGATACTGTGTGATTACAGGAAAAGAACATTTGAAAGTTTGCAAGTTGTGTACTCCAGACAATATTCAGCCGAATACCAAGTAAGACCAATGCTCAAGAAAAAGGACAATTAGAAATTTTGTGTCGTTTTCTGTCAAAGCAGCATGAGTAAAGTGAAATGCTGTATGTTCTTAGAAAAAATGTTAGTATCACCAAGATGGTACCTCTTGCAAATGAAATCCTTGCAAAGTTTCATTAATTTCCAAAAGACTTGTCAATCAATAGAAACCTTATAGGAATAATGAATATCTAACAAATTCCATGGCCGCACAAATCTTCCTGCCTAGATTGAGGAGAAAAGGCTGAGAAGAATGTATGAAATAAGTCATAACCCAAAGAGATCGAGGATTCTTAAAAATGAGGCTAAATCACAGGTAAAGAGAATGCTTTCCTTTGTTCCACAGTTCACCATTCAAATACCATCAGAATATATAAAAGCAGAGCACAACAGAACTGTATGTCCCAGATCCTATTAAAGAGGTACAGAAGAACACACTGACAGATTGCATAACATCAATGAGGTAGGCAAACATGTAGAAACATACATGGGTTGGAGTCATGAAGAAATACAAAATCTGCACAGATCTACAGTTATAGGAGATTGACAGAGTAGTCAAAATTCCAACAATAAAAACCCATGACAAAATACTTTTCTTATGAAATCTACCTAAAGCAGATCTTCCTCTAATAATTTCAAAAAACTGAAGAGGAGCAAAAATTTCCAAACTCATTCTATAATAATGCCAAAATTATGCTGACACCCAAAACAAGAGTATATCAGGAAAAAGAAAGCTAGAGATTTGGATCTTTTCTTTCCTTTTTTTGGTATGATTGGCTAAGGGTTTGTCTGTTTTGTGTAGTCTTTCCAAGAACCAAGTTGATTACTTGATTCTTTGTTGATCCACTCATTCTGAATGCCTATGCAAAAGTCCTCAAATGCCAGCAACCTACACTTGCACTTATAGTTAAAGGATCATATACCACAACCAGCAAGTACAAGGAAGGAAATTACAAACATCAGAGCAAAAGTTAATGAATTTGAGATTTAAGAAAAGAAAAAAACAAAGAATCAAGTAATCAACTTGGTTCTTGGAAAGACTACACAAAACAGACAAACCCTTAGCCAATCATACCAAAAAAAGGAAAGAAAAGATCCAAATCAGTGCAATCAGAAATTAAAAAGAAATCATAGTGGACACTGCTGAAACTACTTTGTGAACCTGTACTCCAAACAACTGGAGAATCCAGGAAAAAAAAAAATGTATAGCTGCCTAGATACATATGAATTACCAAAAGACAACCAAGATATAAAACCCTTGAATAACGCAAAAACAGCCAATGAAACTGAAGCAGTAATTAAAAAAAAATAAAATAAAATAAACTAAGAAAAGCCTGTAACCTGATGGACTCACTACTGAATTCTCTAAGAACTTCTAGGAAAGTCTAATACCAATAGTCCTCAAACTCTTTAATAAATTGAAAGGGAAGGAATACTCCCCAAGTAATTCCGGGAAGCATTGCAGTGTCCAAAGCCAGAAAAGAACTGAACCAAAAAAAGAGAACTACTGGCCAAACTCTTTAACATAGATGCAAAAATCCTCAACAGGATACTGACAAAGAGAAAGCAACAAGTCATCAAACATATAATACATGACCAAGTAGGCTTCATTCCAGGGATGCAGGGATGGTTCTGTTGCAGCATAATCGAACAGTCACCCACAGAGGCCAAGAATAAGGCAAACAAGCTTTATTAGCTGGCGGACGACACCCGACATGGAGTCCAGAACGGCGACCCCTAGAACATGATGGTTAAAGATGACATAGGGGATGAGTTCGGGTTGGGGAAACAGCCCAGCATCTCCTTATTTGGCTTGGCTCGGCCACAGTTACGTACCATTCCCTTACTTGGTCTGGCCTAGCTATGGTTTCATACTATTTCCTTATTTGGCCTGGCCTAGCTACCCTAGAGACTTACTGGATGGCGGTGAGGCATGGGGAGGGACAGCCAGTCAGCCTTCTACAAGACATCTGGAGCTGCTCAGGGTCAAAAGTTACAGAGCTCAGGATTTTAAAATGGTGACTGAGAACAAAATGGCATTAGTTCAGTTATCATGCAACATTCCATTTCAGTTCAACATATGAAAAATCAATACAATACATCACATAAACAAAACCAAAGACAAAAATCACATGATTATCTCAATAGATGCAGGAAAGGCCTTTAACAATATCCAGTATCCATTCGTGATTAAAAATCCTGAAAAAGCTGGTCATTGGTGGTGCATAATCCCAACACTCAAGGCTGAGCCAAGAGGATTGCTGCAAATTTGAGACTAGTGTGGGCTACATAATGAGTTCAAGGCTAGGCTGGACCATTCACAGTAGCACCAAGAAAAATTAAATACTTAAGAATTAACCGGGCCGGTGAGATGGCTCAGCGGCATAAGCGCCTGCCTGGCAAGTGCGAGGTCCTGAGTTCGAGTTCCGGAACCCACATATAAAAAAAAGGGCTGGTAATATCGCTCAGGGGCACGGGCGCCTGCTGGCATGCAAGGTCCTGAGGTCGACCCCCGGTACCCACCAAAAAAAAAAAAAAGGAATTAACCTAACCAAGGAAGTGAAGCAACTCTACAAAAAAAACTACACTACTCTGTCTAAAGAGATCAAAGTAGACATCCAAAAGTGCAAAAACACCCCCTGTTCCTGGATAGGCAAAACCAATATTGTCAAAATGACCATACTTCCAAAACTGATAATATAGATTTAACACAACTCAATCAAAATGTCAACAGCAGTCCTCACAGAACTGGAGAAAAAAAATCCTAAAATTCATATAAAACCGAAAGACCCAGAACAGCAATAGTCATCCTGGGGAACAAGAATGAAGCAGGAGGCATCACAATGCCAAACTTCAAGTTATACTGCCAAGCTACAATAATAAAAGCGTAGTACTGGCACAAAAACAGATGTGTGGATCAGTGGAACAAAATAAAGGATGCAGAAACAACCCCAAGCACATTCAGCCATCTGATCTTTGACAAAGCAGCCAAAAACATGCTGGAGGAAAGATAGCCTCTTTAATAAATGGTGCTGGGAAAATTGGCAATCCACACATAAAACCCATATCTCTCACTATGTACTAAGCTAAAATCAAAATGGATCAAAATCTAAGTATTAAAACGGAAACAACCTGCTATAAAATAGGCAAAATTCTTTAAGACATAAGCAATGGCAATGTCTTTTTTTTTTAATCTTTTTGAAGCAGGGTCTCGCTATGCAGTTCAGGCTGGCCTTGAACTCACTTTGTAGCCCAGGCTGGCCTCGAACGCACAGCGATCCTCCTGCCTCAGCCTCCCAAGTGCTGGGATTACAGGTGTGCACCACCATGCCTGGCAGCAAGGACTTTCTGAACAGAACCTCAGTTGCATAAGAAATAGTATAAAGAATCAACAAATAGGATCATTTCCAATTAAAGTTTCTGTGAAGAAAAAGGAAACAACCACCATAGTGAAGGTACAACCTACAGAATGGGAAACTTATCATCTATTACACAGGACTATACCTAGAAAATATAAGAACTCAAAAAAAAAATAGAGCCCTCCCATAAAAGACCCAAACAAAACATAAAAAACTGAAATGAACACACACGTCTTAGAAGCCCAAATGGCTAATAAATACATGAAAAAATGTTCAATATCTCTGACCATTAGAGAAATGCAAATTAAAACACTGAGATTCAACCTTACCTTAAAGAATGGCTAGCATCAAGAAATCACATAACAGCAAATAGTGGCAAGGGTGTGGGGGGAAAAGGAACCCATACACAATAAATGCTAGGAAATACTAAAAGTAACCTCTAAGAACATGTAAGAGTTAATATAGAAATAAGTAACAGAAACAGGTGGGAAACATCCAAGTAATTGGAGACTGAATCACAAAGTTCTCAGTACCACACAA
Source organism: Erethizon dorsatum (assembly GCA_028451465.1). Lineage (NCBI taxonomy): Eukaryota > Metazoa > Chordata > Mammalia > Rodentia > Erethizontidae > Erethizon > Erethizon dorsatum. Next base: position 35,342,453 of record CM051838.1, on the reverse strand, counting down.
GTCAAAGAGATGTCTCAAGAAAAATTTGAGCATCTCAAAGCAAATCAAAGCCCATCTTAATAAAATTTGTGGACTACATCACCAGCACTGCTTTAGGGGAGATTTTTTTTCTTTTTTTTTTTTTTTTGAGACAGGGTCTCACTATGTAGTCCAGGTTGGCCTTAAACTCGCTTACGTAGCCAAGGCTGGCCTTGAACTCACGGCAATCCTCCCGCCTCAGCCAGGCACCATGCCTGGCTTCAAGGGAAATATAAGCCATCAAATGCATACATTAGAAAAGAAGAATGATCTAAAATGATCACTTAGGGGCCGGTGAGATGGCTCAGCGGCGTAAGCGCCTGCCTAGCAAGCGCGAGGGCCTGAGTTCGACTCCCGGAACCCACATACAAAAAAAGGGCCAGTGATATCGCTCAGCGGCACGGGCACCTGCTGGCATGCGAGGTCCTGAGATCGACCCCCGGTACCCACAAAAATAAATAAATAAGTAAAATGATCACTTAACACTCAACATTATGAAACTAGAAAGAGAAGACCAAGGTAAATGTATATCGAGCACAGGAAAATAGAAATCAATGAAACAACAATCAGGAAATCAACAGACAAACCAACAATACCAAAATCAGGTTCTCTGTGAACATTAATGTAATTGAAAACCTAAAGCCATATTTTAAAAAGGCAGAAAAATGACTGACTAGAAATGAAAGCAAAATAATTATTGATCCTAGAAATTAAATAGAACCTTAAAAGAATATTATGAAGAATTACATGACCAAAAACTTGATAACTTAGATAAACATGATGAATTCTTTGGGAAAAATAATCTATCAGAATAAACACATAAAAAGAAACAGTATAAATAGGCCAATATGCCAGGTGGGGTGGCACACACCTGTAATCCCAGCACTCAGGAGGCTGAGGCAGGAGGGTTGCCACAAGTTCGAGACTAGCCTGGGCTACATAGCAAGACCCTGTCTCAAAAAACAAACAAAACAAACAAAAAAGGCAAGAAATTATAAACTGGAGAGAAATAGTGTTTGGTTATTTTCTATAGTGTCTCAGCAATTTTTGTGTAAACCTAAAATTGCTCTGAATAATATAGAAGCAAATAAAATACCACACTATGGAAATAGGAAGAAAATATTTAAATGGGAAGGGGAACGAGGGAGGTGTGAGGGGGAAAGGAAAGGGAAAAAAATGAGAAACGAAGGAAAAAATGGAAACAAAGCTTCTGTAAATAAAAAGGAGAAGGGTTGAAGGGAGGGTAGGTGAATGGGGAAAAAATCAAGTTATATCATGTACAGGTACAAATTCTCTATGATGAATGTGATCACTATGTATACCTAAAATGTACCAGTAAACTTAATTTAAAAACAAAACAAAACAAAACAAAACAAAAACACCCACACCATGGAAGATCCACTAGCATGCAAACAAGAAACATAATACCATTTTGTTTTTTTTGTGGGTACCGGGGGTCGACCTCAGGACCTCACGTGCCAGCATGCGCCCGTGCCGCTGAGCGATATCACCGGCCCTTTTTTCGTGTGTGGGTTCCGGGAGTCGAACTCGAGCCCTCGCACTTGCCAGGCAGGCGCTTACACTGCTGAGCTATCTCACTGGCCCATAATATCATTTTTTTTTTTTTTTTTTTTGTGGGTACCAGGGGGTCGACCTCAGGACCTCGCGCGCCAGGAGGCGCCCATGCCGCTGAGCGATATCACTGGCCCCTTTTTTGTATGTGGGATCCGGGAGTCGAACTCGGGCCCTCGCGCTTGCCGGGCAGGCGCTTAAGCCGCTGAGCCATCTCACCGGCCCATAATATCATATTTTAATACTGCATAATACCACTTCTGTTAAAAATAACAAAAAGTAACCTGGAATAGAGATATATAAATGGTTAAAAATACTATAAAGAAAAGCAAGAAAATTATGATTAACAATATGATTTCACTTGGAGATAAACAAGATAATTTGGCCTTCAAAATAATTTCAACATTGTATGTAGTGTGAAAGCTTCTTTCCCAAGTTCTGCATTTGGTTGTCATTAAGTAAATGTTCCCATTACAGCATCAGTTGACTATGCAATTGTTTTTAGTTTTTTTATTTTATTTTTTGGTTTTTTGAGACAGGGTCTTGCTCTGTAGCCCACGCTGGCCTTGAACTCATGGCGATCCTCCTACCTCAGCCTCCTGAGTGCTGGGATTGCAGGCTTGTGCCACCACACCCAGCTGCAACTGTTTTTTTTATTTTCTGCACATGTAATATTTGCAGTTAGTTTGCAGAATTAAAACTCAATGTACAAATCTCTGTGTACTTTGAAATGCTATTCATAATGTTGTAAATTTTTAGAAAACATATACATGAGCAAAGCCAAGTCTATTTTGCATCACCAACAACACAAAATAGATGAATATGTAGTCTATTAAAACTAATTTTAAGCCCTATAATGTCTACTGAGACAAAATGATTATAAAAAATACACATGAAACATATCAAAATTTAAAATAAAAGGTTAGGCAAATGTATGCCTTTCAAAAGGACACTGAACTTCATCATGATCTAAACTCAGGAAGACATTCTTGTGTTCTATTAAATCTGTGAAATTTGAAACCAGGTTGACTTTGTTTCTTGGTGACCTTGAGAGAAGTTACTTTTAAAAATGCAAACAGGGGCCGGTGAGATGGCTCAGCGGCATAAGCGCCTGCCTGGCAAGCGCGAGGGCCCGAGTTCGACTCCCGGAACCCACATACGAAAAAAGGGCTGGTGATATCGCTCAGCGGCACGGGCGTGTGCTGGCGCGCGAGGTCCTGAGGTCAACCCCCGGTACCCACAAAAAAAAAAAAAAAATGCAAACAGTAGACCAATGTCTACTAGTAGCAAATACGCCTAAGAGTCCCCAACATCTTGTACAGTGCATTGCCAGGCAGTGTTATCAACTGTTTGTGTAACATCCAACATTCATATACTAAAATGCCACCTGGTACATTGTGGGATTAATTTGGTGGCATCTCTGCGAAGTGACTGGAACTGTATGGTCTCATGAAGAAGCACTCATAAAAAATGTTGTAACCATTACTCATATGTTCAATTGAATAGAGGAAGAAGAACTTAGAGATTAGTAAACCACAGTTTTGGATATGTCTGTGGATGACTGACATGTAGGCCAGCTAATTGAGGAGGGAACACCAGCCCTGGATGTGAGTGGCACCAACCACAAGGCTTATAGCTTGGATGGAATAAAAAAGGGAAAAAAGATCATTAAATAAAAAAGAATAAAAGAGATCATTTTGAAGAGCTCCAGTCTTTGCAGCCATCACCTTTGGACATCGGCCTCCAGGTCCCCAGTTTTTTCAGCTTCCCCACAGAGACTCATGCTGGTGACCTTCTAGTGAAGCTTCCAGGCCTCCAGCCTTAGATTGGTGATAGATCCTTGATCCCCCTTGTTCTGTGGCTTCCATCTTGGCTGAGCAGCTGCTGGATTATCCTGGCTCTACGCCTGCAGACAGCCATTGTGGCTTCCACCTGAACCAGTAAGCCTACCTAATAAACTCCGTGACACAATTATACATATTTTTTCAAATGATTCTGTTCTGCTAGAGAACTGACTACTACAAATGGGATTAGTACTCTTATGAAAAGATGCATGTGTCCGATTCTTTCAGACAACAGAAATGTCATTTCAGGGCCGGTGAGATGGCTCAGCGGCGTAAGCGCCTGCCTGGCAAGCGCAAGGGCCCGAGTTCGACTCCCGGTACCCACATAGGAAAAAAGGGCCAGTGATATCGCTCAGCGGCACAGGCGCCTGCTGGCACGCGAGGTCCTGAGGTCAACCCCCGGTACCCACAAAAAAAAAAAAAAAAAAAAAAAATGTCATTTCATTATTTCAATGACAATCAGTGACTTAGTAAATGATCATATTTGGGTATTGCCAAGGTTGTCCATAAATTTTAGCATTAACCTATGAAGTCCAGCTAACAAGAAACAAAACAAAATTATCCACGGTCAAATTTCTCACAATGCAAAGCAGAGCTGATGTTTTCATGAATCTTCAGAACTCACAGAAGTTTGAAGTGTGATTAAAAAGAATGAATGCTAAATTTTTTTTTATTACAGTAAGACAGTGCCATAAACCCCCCTCAAAATCCTCCCCCTTGCTTCAATGAAAACTCATTTTCTGCAGCAATAGTTGAAAAGATATCTTCTCTGTTTCTTACCTTTAGTAGCAGTATTGAGTCTAGAACCTGCAATTTTATTCAAATCACCCAAAAGATAGGATTTCAAAAACTTTTATACATGCTTATGGGAAGCAAAAAAAGCAAAAAGTTTTTAACAAGGACATAAAACTAGCTCTTGACTCTTTTTGAAATTCGCTTCTTGGCTCTTTAAAAATATTTCACCTTATTCAGTTCTGAAGAAGTAAATTTCACATTACAGAAAAGCTGGAGCTCAAATAAAGGAATAGATCTTTTCAAGGTGATAAACACAGAAAGGGGAGTCACAGAAAGTAAAACAGGAGGAGGCACTGAAGGGAACACAGACACATCAGACTCAGGTGTCAAGTAAGGTCATCCAGTCACCTAGGACATCTTCCCACCCTGACCCTGCTCACAGAAACACTTCACGATCACCCTCCTAGGAGACAATGGGCAGTGACTCCAGTACACCTTGATTTTCGTTTTTGTACCACTTACCTGGGGTGGGTTTCCATTTCCTTTGGAAGAGCTTTTCTCACTTCACAACTCTGAGAATTCCAGGTGCAGGAATTATTTGTAGCATAGCCCCTAAGTGTAGCATCTCACTGTCAGTGCATCCCTAAGCAGTGGGAACTGGGCTGGAGGCGGGGGTAATGTCCCAAAGAGCTGGCTATTTAAATGAGGCCTATTCCATAAGATTGCTCCCAGTCCCTGGCCTTCAACTGGTTCCTTGAGAGGCTCCACCTCATACATTGCCCTCTAGGAGTTGACCCTGGGCCTGAAAACCATTACATTCTAGGACTTGTGGAAGTTGTGGGTACATTGTGCCAGCCCCAGACAGTTCTTAAACCCAGGACTAGGAAAAGATAAGACAATGGCTGAGGACACATCACCCTGCGAAGTTTACAAAAGGGAACTTCAACCCAAAGTAAGCTATCTGCATCTAGGGAAAATAAAAGGAAGAAAGGCACAAAGACTATTTACAGATAGGAATTGAAGTTCTCTGAAAAAGAGGTGTCTATGTTAACAAGGCCCTGCAGCATGTGGCCTTGGCTAACTAGACCACCATGACTATGGAGAGATGGAATTTTCCAAGTTGACAGCCATAATGATGTTGAGCTGTATTAGGCCCTGTAAGAACCAATTAACTTTTGTATATGACCAAACATTCTCATAACTAATAGACTTATTGAAACACATCATCAAGCTTGGCACACCTCTAGCTTCAACGAACCCTAAAGCTAAGAATGTTATGACATCAGAGGTTGGGCATGGTGACAAATGACTGTAATCCTAGCTACGAGGAAGGCTAAACCACAAAGACTGAAAACTTTGAGGCCAAGTGACACTTATTAAAATAAAAGTAGGGGGCCGGTGAGATAGCTCAGTGGCATAAGCGCCTGCCTGGCAAGTGCGAGGTCCTGAGGTCGACTCCCGGTACCCACATAAAAAAAAAAAAAGAAAAAATGTTGAAATGAGTTGACAACGTCCTGAGCTGGAGGGGGGAGTTGGCATTTTAGAATGTAAAGCAGAAATGAAACATTAGGGATTTACCTCCAGCCCCAGATGGAACTAGTAGGCTTGAGGGCCTGCCGGTCTGCTTGCTTACATCTGGAAGACTCAAGGAAAATGGGGAAGCCAAGAAAAGGAGAGACATTCCTATGCATACGAATGCCACACTGAATTCCAGACTCCCTGATGAACGTCTTGCCTTCACAGCGCATTCTGGGGATGTAGGGAACTTCCCAGAGAAGGCTCCAGGCCTAGTCACCACTAGGATCTGATAAGTCTCTGGAGATCTGCTGTTACAGGACCAGAGGTCCTACCCAGGTTTTTTTGTGTGTGCTTTTTGTTTTTTTTTTTGGTACGGGAAATTGAACTCAGGACCTGGTGCTTGACAGGCAGGCTCTTGTGCCACTGAGCTATATACCTGCCCCCCTACCCAGGTTCTTAATGTCTAAACAAAGAATTGAGTAGGGCATCCAGAAAGAGCAGCAAGACCAAAGATTTACTTTAAAGAAAAAAGAAATAAAGGTACACCACGGAGTGGGAGAGGGCCAGTGAGAAGAGCTCATGGCCCGGCTTGGTGCTAAGGGTTCTAAGCAGTAAGTTTGCGGTGGGTTTGAGGTTTTATCTCTACCAAAGAGCAGCTTGCCTAGGCCCCTCATCCAGTGGGGAAACTCGTGACCTTTGAGGGTACTGAAGGAACTGTCAAGGTATCCAAAGCCCAGCAGAGAGTGGGTGTCACACCAGCATAGTCAGTGACATGGTCATTAGGGCTGGGCTGGTGAGGACCCTGGGGCAAGTCCAGAGACTTCCTATGTGTAGCTAAGTTACCTGGCTGCTTTCTCCCACTGTGTTCCTGTAGGCAGGAGACAGGCATGAGCCGAGGGAGAGGGGCAAGGACATCAGAACTAGCCTGCCCTGTTCTGAGTTGTGACACAAACCACAGCCAATTGGAAAGGGACCTACACAGGAGAGGCGACTACAAACTAACCAGTGTAACTAGAGGCTTTCCTGATCGCTCCGGAAACATGCACAGTGGATGTGACCCGCAGGCCTAAGGTAACACCTAAGCATGTCATACCTAGGCACGGAAGTCCCTGAATCTGACAAAAAGCATGATTGGAGGAAGGCACATGCACAATCCAAAACTGAAAGCCAGCTTGACGCTTAATGACTGCAGGGGGAGGGTGGAGCACCCTAAAAGGGAAATTACATGAAAATAAAAGGAACTGGGACAAAGGAATGCGGGGTCGCTCACACGCTCTTAGCGACTCAGTCTGCCTGCGGGCCGTATCTTCTACAATAAACTCCTTGGCTTCCCAAAGTCAACACTGCTGGCGCGTGGTCTCTCACTGGTTCGAGGGAGTAAGGGGGACCGAGTGACTTATTGGACGCCAAAGACCAGGGATTTGTGGAGCTGCCTGAGTGTGAAAAACTGGGTGAGGGGCGTCCTGGTCCGGGCTAAGGTTTCACTGAGAACGTGGATCTGGCCCCAGAACGCAGCTCCAGGCCGTCCTCTGCCTCCCCGCTGCGGCTGGCCCAGCCCGCCTGGAGACGAGGGGACCCAGGGACCCAGTGCCGGGCCCTGCCGGCGGGGACATGGCGACCCCAGGGTGCTGACCCCACACACTCACCATCTCCGGCTTCCGCGGTGCCGTGGCCCCTCCCCAGGAAAGTGCAGAGCCCGCGTGCGACAAGGCGACAGGGGCTGAGGTACCGCCACCAGGCTGGGCACCCGAAAGAAGCTGGCGAGGCCGGAGCGCAGCAGCTGAGGACGAAAAGCCCGCGCGGCTGCGGAAGCCCGCCCCCCGCGCCACAGCCGGGTCTGATTGGACGGCGCTGCACAGCCTGTGATGGACAGATCGAGGCCCCGCCCCAGGCGCTGAGGGCCGAGGCGTGTCCTCAAGCCCGCGCCTGAGGAGGCGAGGGAGAGGCTCTGGCCAGATGTCACCGGGCTGCGTGCGCTACTGGCTCTCGGAGGGGAGGTCCAGGTGCAGGAACAGTCAGCGCGGCGCAGGTTAGCGAGGGAGTCTCTGGCGAGACACCGTCCAAACCCCAAGGAAGGCACTGAAGTCTGCGCCGCGGAGCCCACCGCCGCCTACCAGGCCGCGTCGCGGGCGCTGTGCTCCTGCGCAGTGCCGCTGCAGTCCGCGCATGCGTGCCACCCTGGCTTCGCGCAGCTCGCTGGGTGACTGGAGAGTAGGGTCCCAGTAAGAGTAAGGACACTGTGTGATTTGTGTCTTTTGAAGTGTTTGAGAAGCACCTGCGGCGGCTACGTGGGCCCTCCAAGCAAGTGGTGGGACCGCGAGCTCGGGCTCTGCTGCCCGCGCTGAGCGCCTCCGGCTGTCGCGGAAACCCAGTACTAAACCGAGTGGAAAACGCTCTCCACAGAGGAGTTTAGAAGGCAACTTATTTTGTCTGTTGTCACTGGCGGGCTGGGGGCCTGAGTCTGTGTCCAAATCACCAGCCCAGAGTCAGCTTAGAGTTCCGTTTAAATACATTTTGCAAGCAGAAAGTACAAAGCTGATAGCAGGTTATTACATGATTGGTTACATGAATCAAGTCATATGTTGTAAGGTACAGTTCTTAGCAGGTTTTACTCAAAAGGAATTGTTTATCATAAGGCAGGAACATTCTGGGAGGGAGGGGATTGAGCAGAGCGGGTAGGGTTTAATGTGTCCTTGACTGTCTGTCTCAGGCACGAAGTCCTTGAAGCATGTTGGGAAAAACCCAGATGTATTTTAGGTAGAAAAACAGATATGACTGCTGAATGCGGTCAGGTTGACCTAGCCCCCTATCTGAAAGCAGCAGCTGGACGCAGACAGTCAAGGCTAACTGAGCTTAGCAAGCAGCATGAGCATATCCTGTCCCAATATATTCACAGGCTACTAATTGATTTCTCGTTTCTAATATAAAATTTCTATAAATTTGCCGTAACACCTCAAGCCCACGTGAGCCACAGCCCTGTGGGCCCCAGGGCACACGCTGCCCATCCTCCCTCAGATGCTCAACACCTGTGACTTGCTGTGTCCTGCTCATGGTCGGGGTGGGGGGATGATTCCTGAAGCCCAGGTAAGGAACCCAAGGCTCCAGACTCAGAGAAGAATGCAGGTTCTCTGGCTCCCATGGAGAAAAAGAATTTTGAGGACCTGTCGGTAGGAGGCAGGGGAAGGACTTATTAGTCAGAAATTAAAAGGTTCAGACTCGAAGAAATAGTGCAGGACCCTGAGACAGAGACAGAGAGAGAGAAGGTTTACTGGGAAGGGTCATCATGTATATGCATCTCTTTAGGGGTGGAAATTCTGGGAAAGGTGCCCTCCCAAGGGCACTGACCCATTTTTCAGGTACAGGCTGAAGTAGGATAGAAGTAAAACTAGGTAAAAAGCAGACCAGGAAATCAAGATTTTTTTAAATTGTACTTTTGATACAGGGGAAATGCTAGATGTCAAATATGCCAAATTCGTGTCCCCAAAGTCAAAGAATGAATTCTTTTTTTTTTTTTTTTTTTTTGTGGGTACTGGGGGTCAACCTCAGGACCTCGCGCACCAGCAACCGCCCGTGCGGCTGAGCGACATCACCGGCCCTTTTATCGTATGTGGGTTCCAGGAGTCGAACTTGGGCCCTCGCGCCTGCCAGGCAGGCGCTTACGCCGCTAAGCCATCTCACCCGCCCCAAGAATGAATTCTAAGGAACAATGAAGGTTAAAAGTAGGAAAATTCACTGGAGAAAAGGAATAGGGGAATGGGGACTAGGACTAGCTCCTGAAAGATAGGAGGGGTCCTGAATGGGTTGCAAACGAGCCCACCTCTCAAAAGAAGTTTTATAGAGCAAATCATGAGGTGGGTACAATATGGGTCAAAATTATGATCAATAAGATTGCAAGTATAGTCACTTAGGTAATACTGATCTAATGGTAGCAAGGGTACATGGGTGACATCATTAACCTTGGTCAATAATCTGTAGTCTTAGTCTTGCCTTTAGTTTTAGTAGTCTTAGTGGTCCGAGTCTTAGTGATTTTAGTCTTAGTAGGTGGGAGAGGATGGCCCACCCCTAAGGAGATAATGGGAAATTTCAAAAGGGTGCTCCCAATAATCCCAAACCTCCATTCATTCCTTGGAAAGTATGTAAAACTAGCCATTGTGATTTTAATCTTCAGTGCTGATGGATTCTTGTCTTTTGCACTGACTCCCTCGAGGGCCCAGCCCTGTCTGACTGCGTGTACTACATTTCTACATAATTTTATTAATACTTTTAGCCTTAGCTGGGTGTGGTGGTGCACATATGCCTGTAATCCACTCTGGAGGCTGAGGCAGGAGGACTGCCACAAGAATTGAGCTTGTGTATGAAGCTGCAGTGTTTTTTTTTCTTAAAAGTACAACTTTTATTTGTTTGTTTGTTTGTTTGTTTGAGACAGGGTCTCCATATGTAGCTCAAAGTGCCCTTGAACTCATTATACAGCCCAGGCTGGCCTCAGACTCATGGCAATCCTCCTGCCTCAGCCTTCCAAGTGCTGGGTCTAATGAACATGGGGCAAGAGACTGCTGGACAGGCTTTCATGATAGCAACTAGGCACATGGTTTAATACCTGGGTGCAGGCGGAGAGCGATAAGGCCGTCTGCAGGGAAGAAGGAGGAGTGTGTCTCTTTTATAGGGGTGGAGAGAAGGCCGGGGACATTAGGGGTGGGATGATTTACTAAACGTCTGCAGTTAAAGTTCTCTGGCTGTCTCTGGACAGGGTCTCCGAAGGTCGGGTGTAAATCCTCGGGTCTCCAGATGTCCCCAGGACCTGCAGATTCCTGGTTCTGTCTTATCTCCTTCGCGACATCCTGTGCTCGCTGAGGACAGCCTGGGTGCTGAGCTGAGTTTCCTGCTGAAAGTGCCTCTGCCGGCGAGCAGGCTGGGGGCTGGGGGGTCTGGTCCAACTCAAATCTTACACTGGGATTACAGGCATGGGCCACCACACCACTGCGTCCGGCGGCAAACCTATTTTAAACGGATGGGTTAAATTCCTTATTTAGGCCTCAGATTCCCTCAGACCCAACCTGGTTTGTTTAAAATAGGTAATTTAGCCAGGCATGGTGGCACATGCCTGTAGTCCTGGCACTCAGGAGGCTCGGGAAGGAAGATCCTGGTGAGTTTGAGGCTAGCCTGGGCTACACAGTGAGCCCCCATCTCACACAACAACCAAAAAAAAAAAAAAGGGGTAGGTAATTTAAACTTTCCTTGGATTCTTTTCTTTTTTGTACAAGGACTTGAACTCAGGACCTTGCGCTTGCCAGGCAGGCGCTGTGCCTCTGAACTATATCCCCGGCCCTTCCTTGGATTCTCTTAATGTGTTCCTTATTTTCAGAATCAAGTTCCTGTTCCTTGTTCAATTAGGCCAGTTTCTGGACGTTCAGTATTCCTGAGGAATTTCGCATATGAGCATTATAGACAGCTAAGCTAGATAGAAATATAGGCAGCCATACAGGGCGAGGCCCTCAAAGGAGTCAGTACAGATATATTACAACTGTGGGTGGAGGCACATTCCTAAGAGGCCAGCCCTCGAGATGGAAGATAGAGTGACTACACCCACATACCTCCCCTAGGGATGAGCCACAGCAGTGGTTGATATTCTAAATGGGCCTCAGTCTCCTTGGGTGGGGGATCAAACCTCCCAGCAAAAGTCCCTATTCAGTCCACATAACTTGCTACAGGACTTGCTTCCCCTTTTGACCCACGTTTAATTGATGTTACCAGAGGGATTATGCTCGTACTCTTACTGGTTGACCATAGTTTTGTCCCGCCTCCTGCCCACCTTGTGATTTCCCATTGGATCCATGTTACCTAAGTGACTGTGATCTCAGTTGATTATAGTTTTGTTCCACCTATATCCACCTCACCTCACCTCATGGTTTTTCTCTATAAAACTCCCTTAAAAAGCAGGGTCCCCAGCCAGACACTCGGGACCCCTCTGTCTCTCTTAGACAAGAAGCTTGCTTTCCCCCAATAAATATTTTCTGCTCTTAACCTCTGTTGTTCCTAAAATTCATGCTTCATTTTCTTTTTTTTTTTTTTTTTTTAAGAGTAGGAAAATGTATTGGGGAATAGGAATGGGGATAGGAATAGCTCGTGAGTGATAGGAGGGGTCCTGAATGGTTTGCCCAGTGCTTCGATTTTAGAGAACATGAACTCAGCGTATCGGACATCTAGCAGGTTAACAGGTTAAGAGTTGTAATATTTCCCTTTTATTATTTAGATCATTTAGAGGCCCTATATGATCTCTAGGTCATGAGAGTCTAGAAGGAAAGCATCTCCATATAACCAAACGAATGTAAATATGGGCCTTGGGTGACTTTGACGCCCAGAAGTTGCAGTCTTCTAAAAAGTACAGTTTTTTTTTTTTTTTTTTTTTTTTGTGGGTACCGGGGGGTCGACCTCAGGACCTCGCGTGCCAACAGGCACCCGTGCCGCTGAGCGATATCACCGGCCCCTTTTTCGTATGTGGGATCCGGGAGTCGAACTCGGGCCCTTGCGCTTGCAAGGCAGGCGCTTACGCCGCTGAGCCATCTCACCGGCCCGAGGCCATACTCTTAAATGAAATAAATTGGACACAAATGTGTAAATACCATATTGTTTCTCTGGCATGAGAAACTGAAAGGGTAAATAAGGGCCAAAATGTATAATAGATATTGGAAAATGGAAATGGAAGAAAATGTTCAAATGAGAAGGGAAACAGGGAGGGGGAAGCAGAAAGGAAGGGACAAGAAAAAAAAAAAAGGATAGAAGGAAAAAAATGGAAACAAAGCTTTTGTAAATAAGGAGGGGAAGAGGAATTAAAGGGAGGGGAGGGGAATGGGGAAAAAAGCAAGATATATCATGTTCAGATGCAAATTTCTGATAATGTTATCATTATGGTTACCTAAAATGTACCAATAAAAAATGCTACAAAACAAAAAAGTTCAGGGGAAATAAAAGCTAAGATTAATGATCCTGGGCCAGTGATATGGCTTAGCGGCATAAGAGCCTGCCTGACAAATGCAGGGTCCTGAGTTCGACTCCCGGTACCCACATTAAAAAAAAAAAAAAGATTAATAATCCTCACCATGTACCCTTGCTATGTGCCTTGCTTCCTTATTGGATCAATATTAGCCAAGCAGCTTTACTTGTATTCCTATCGGTTGATTGTAGTTTGACCCACATTGTACCCATGTTGTGATTTTGCTGTATAAAATATCTTTGGAGAAAGAGCCTCCATGATGACCCACTTTGGGGACCCCTCCTTTCTCTCAGGAGCTTTCTCTCAGTAAACCTTTCCTACTCTTAACCTCCTTGTCCTCATGTTGCAGAACTGGAACTGAACCAAAAGGAAGACGCTCCACACCAAGTGTTGGAAAGCAACTATTTATTTTTATTAATGCCAGCAGGTTGGTGGGAATCCCATTCCAAATCACCAGCCCAGAGTCAGCTTTCAGTACAATTTATATAGGTTTTTGTGAGCAGGGAGAACAAAGGTTTGACAGTGTGGTGGGTTTTTATTGCTTACATTAACTATATAGCTTGTTTCCATGTTGCTGGGCAGAAAGTCCTTGAAATATGTTAGAAAAACAGGATACATATTTTAAGTGGGGAAGGGAGGTGGTCAGACTGACCTGAGTCAGGCCATTCTAAGAAAAGCAGCTGTGTGTGATACGTGGCGGGCTAGGGCCCAAGGCTGTCTGGGTTTTATGGTCTAGCTATGTGGCGGGCTGCACAAGCACATCATGTCTTAATGTAGTATCAGGCTGCTAGTTAACTCTGAAAGTTCTAGCCAGCTTTAAGATTCTGTCACACTCAAAATCCATCTTCGATATGTGGAAGACACGAACTCAGCACATCTGACTTCTAATGGGTTGTGGTTATTTTTCTCCATCACGTTGGTATGGGCTTTTTTTTTTTAACAGATAATTAAACATTCTTTGGGTTTGCCCAACCTGCACCTTTATCTTAGGATCACACTCCTGCTCCTTACTTTCTTAAGCCAATTTATGGACTTCAAATATTCTTGAGGAATTTTGGGCATGATGGGTCTGAGAGCTATGCATCCCAGTAGTAACTTGGGAAGAGGGACTGACTGCTTGTGGCTGGCTGAACCCATGGGTGGGAATACAAGGACGCCCCAACAGCTGCCAGGGACACTTTTGCACCTGGGACCCTCCCTCCTTTCCTGTTCATGACGCCAGCTGCTTGTAAATGCTATCGTTGGTAAAAGGCAAAAGGTTGTTTGGGGAGCTGATGGGCTTCACCTGGCTTCCGGCTGGAACATGCACTCCAGGGATCTACTGTCTCCACCACTCGGACCTTCTCTCGGGTCACTGGGCACAGCATGCGAGAGACCAGTGCTGCGGACTGTAAAGGCATTTACCAATAGTCAAGGGATATAGAAAAGTGGAGAGTTCACCGGTACACCACACTCTTGTGGACATGCCCCAGAGAGGATGTACCACTGGGGCAAAAGGCTGAGGTATTTATATTCGATTTCAATACAAAGAAGGGACTGGAAATGTCATCCAAAGAATGTTTTCATTAGATCAGGATGGTCCTGTTGTCCATCCATGTCAGGTCCACCGACAGCCAGGTGTTGTCCGAAGACTGATACAATGTTTTTGTTTGACAGGGTCCAGTGCCCTTGGCATTGCTGGAAAAAGTCCTAGGTAAAATTAATCAACAAATGTTCAAAGCTTAACAAATGTTAGTGGTCAAGGGGATCAGCATAAAATATATATGTTTGTACTTGAGAGGAACTTTTGACATTATATTGAGATGGGGAAGAAATGGTATTCTTTAAGACATGACAAGCAGTTAGATTATCTAATTATGTATGGGTAGTTTTATGCATCACTTACAAGTTCAAAAGTTAATATTCTACAGACTTATCACTCAGGTGCAATGTGGCTTTCACAAAATAATGGTAACATAATCATGATTTTCCAAAATAAGCAGCTTCACCATTTGTGGCCATCGGGACCTTTTTACAGGTCATTTTGGGGCACTGACTGGTCAAGGGCTTGGCCATGCCAGTTGGTGTGAGGCAAGTGCCTTCACCATGTGTGGCTATTTGGACCTACTGCAGCCATTTGGGGCCCTGACTGGTGTGAGAAAAGATTCAAAGGTAGAAACAATCTCTAGGCATCGTTTGGTTGGCCAGGAGCACTTGTTTGTTTTGGTTTGCTCTGGTTTCACTTGTCGTTCTCACAGCCACCTTCACTGTGTGGGTGCAGAGATTCAGGTCCAGCTGGAAGCTGCACACTAACTGGACAGGGGCAGCAGCGACTCCACGACGAGGGCCTCCAAGCTGTCTCCACCACACGAATGGAAGTCAGGGAAGGGCGCCCCCTGAAGAGCCGATGGAGCTCTGAGGGAGCTTCTCGTATAGAGCCAGGACCCTACCCTGAAAAGCACACTCAGATGGAGGTTAAATCCATCCTCCAGAGACACCAGGCCTCATCCCTCCTTTTCCCTATTTTTGTGGGTTTTACAGACTCATTTTAGGATTTATGTCACACACTTCAGGCCTTGAGCCATTCTGATGCTTCCCCATGAGCTAACCTGCGTGTGGTTCAGGGTCCTTTAACTGTCTGACAGGAAAGTTTGCATTAAGAGAATTCAAGAAGCCAGAGACACTGGAGTGCATTTAGAAAGCAGTTGTGATTTGTCAGGAATGAAAGCGCTTGTATAGCCAGGTGTAGTGGTGCACGCCTGTAATCCCAGCACTCAGGAGGCTGAGGCAGGAATATTACCAGGAGTTTGAGGCCAGTCTGGGCTACATAGCAAGTTCAAAGCCAGCCTGAACTATGTAGTGAGACTCTGTCTCAAAAAAAAAAAAAAAAAAAAAAAGAAAGTTCTTGTGCTACTTCATAGCTCCCTGGAGAAGTTCTAATTTCCTGTGACTTACAAAAGTGAGATTTTATTGTGATTCCACATGGCCTGTGTAACTGAAAATGCACTCTGAATCCATGCAAATATCCTTAAGATTCATTTTGGGAGGTGGCAGAGTTGAGTGAGGGTCTTGATAGGTAGTTCAGGCAGGACTTGAACTCATTTTGTAGCCCAGGCTGGCCTCAAACTAACTCATGGTAATCCACCGCACCTCCTTAAGAAGATTCTTTGCACTACAGTGGTTTTGGTTTTGGTTTTGGTTTTATTATTTTCTTTTGTTTGGAGACAGGGTCTTTTTTTTTTTTCCACTTTCATACAAATTTTATTTTTTATTTATTTATTTTTATTTTATTTATTTATTTATTTATTTATTTTTACATTTTTTTTAAAGACAACAAGTAAACATTCTCATGTATTAACAAACTCAAGAATTAGAGAATGTACAAATACCTTTTGGAGAAAAATATTACTCAGTATAAGATTAAGCCATGTAAAAGCTAGGTAAAAATAGAAGACTAAGGAATGGAATAGTCACAGTGAAATTGCATTTTCATACTAGGGAGACAATACGATGTTTACAAATGTGCATCCGGTTTATTTCACTTGTGAGTATTTTCTCGAGTTGCATCCATTTACCTATAAAAGTTTCCAGTTTATCTTTCTGTATGGCTGAGTAGTACTCCATTGCATAGAAATTCCACATCTTTTTTATCCATTCCTTGGTAAATGGGCATTTGGATTGTTTCCATGATCTAGCTATTACAAATTGTGTTGCTATAAACATGGGTGCACATATATCGCTGTGGTACGATGTTTTTAGTTCTTCTGGGAAGATGCCCAGAAGGGGAATAGCTGGGTCAAATGGGACCTCCGACCCTAGTTTTTTGAGGAGTCTCCACACGGATTTTCACAGTGGCTGCACCAGTCGACACTCCCACCAACAGTGGAGAAGGGTTCCTTTTTCCCCACAGCCCCTCCAGCATTTGTTATCAGTTGACTTCTTGATAATAGCCATTCTTTCTGGGGTGAGATGGAATCTCAGTGTTGTTTTCATTTGCATCTCTCGAATGACTAGTGATGTTGAACATTTTTTCATATATTTATTTGCCATTTGTATTTCTTCATCTGAGAAGTGTTTATTCATCTCAGATGCCCATTTTTGGATTGGGTCTTTAAATTTGGGAGGTCTGATTTTTTTGAGTTCTTTGTATGTTCTCGATAGTAATCCTTTGTCTGAAGAACAGCTGGCAAACATTTTATCCCACGTTGTGGGTTGTGGAGACAGGTCTTGCTATGCAATTCAGGCTGGCCTTGAACTCACTACATAGCCTACACTGGCCTTGAACTCATGGTGATCCTCCTGCCTCAGCCTGCTCTTTGCAGTAATTTTGGCCAGGATATTATCCATGGGTTCTTTCCCATGTTTCCATGGGTTATGAGGCCTGGGGATGGGCTTCTTCTTTTTTTTTTTTTTTTTTTTTTTTTGTACCAGAAAGCAAACTCAGGACCTTGTGCTTGTCAGGCAGGAGCTTGTGCTGCTGAGCTATATCTCCGGCCCTATTTTTTTTCCTAATTATCCATTTCTTGGCTTCCTTTTATTGAAGAAAGGTATTTATTTATTTATTTATTTTTTTTTGGTGGGTACCGGGGGGTCGACCTCAGGACCTCTCACCCCAGCAGGCGCCCGTGCCACTGAGCGATATCACCGGCCCCTTTTTCGTATGTGGGTTCAGGGAGTCGAACTCGGGCCCTCGCGCTTGCCGGGCAGGCACTTAAGCCGCTGAGCCATCTCACCGGCCCTGAAGAAAGGTATTTAAAAACCAAAATCTAAGACCTAGGGATGCTCACTGATTCTGCGGTGTCACTGTTTCTAGGCCCTCTAGGCAGACAGTTTGGAATCGTGTATGTGAATATAGACCCCGGTGTATACACATATCAATTTTTTTCTAACCATCCATCTCTCTCTGGAAACATATGTTAAAAATATATACAGGTTCATACTTATGTTCCTAACTACAACCCAGCAGAACAGGGTTCATTTTAGTACTGTCTCTGTTTATTGGTAACTTTTCTCAGCTACAGTGCAATTATCCACAGTACATTTACTAACATGTACGGTAGTATCATAATGGAGCTCACTATGTTGTCCAGGGTGGCCTTGAACTTAGAGCAGTCCTCCTGCCTCAGCCTCTGAAGTGCTGGAATTACAGGCCTGTGCTGCCATGACCAGCTTGCATTGAACTTGTAGATCACCATGGATAGTATGGCCGCTTTAACAATACAGATATTCCTCATTTAATAACCTACATTTTTAACACATTTTCAGACTTATAACCCACTGCTTGGACTTTCTTATAGTACAGTTCTGTACACCTTGTTTATAGAGCCTCACTGTCCTTTTGTGTGTGTGCAGCATACCTCGTTTATACAGTACTATGATTTTTGCTGATTGTACTGTATAGTAATGTAGTTTTATGTTCTGTTGTACATTACAGTACTGCATGTAAGAGTTGCATATAAAACCAAAGTCACATGGGGCTGGTGAGATGGCTCAGCGGCGTAAGCGCCTGCCTGGCAAGCGCGAGGGCCCGAGTTCAACTCCCGGAACCCACATACGAAAAAGGGGCCGGTGATATCGCTCAGCGGCACAGGTGCCTGCTGGCGCACGAGGTCCTGAGGTCGACCCCCTGGTACCCACAAAAAAAAAAAAAAAAAAAAAAACCAAAGTCATCAAGTTGGAGTTTCCTTTGACCATTTCTTCGTTCTGAATATTGTAATGTACATACTATGTACAATTCCTCATTCAGTGACCAATTCATTTAATGACCTCACAGGAATGAAACTCTGTTGTTAGAATGTCCACAGTCAAAGTGGTCATACTTCCAAAACTATTGTACAGATTTAATGCAATCCCAATCAAAATACCAATAGCATTCCTTACAGAACTGGAGAAAGCCATCCTAAATGTCATATGGAACCAGAAGAGATCTAGAATAGCATAGTGAGTTCAAAGCCAGCCTGCACTACAAAGGGAGACCTTGTCTCAAAAAACCAAAGAAGAATTTCATAGCAACACAATTTATAATAGTTAAATCTTATAAAGAGCCTATATGTCCATCAACAGAGAAATGGGTTTAAAAATGTGGTACTTATATACAGTGGAGTACTGCTCTGCCATAAAAATGAACTTGAGACATTCACAGGTAAATGGATGCATCTTGAAACCATAATATTGTTATATTTTTATTACAGTAATCTCTTGATATCCATAGGAGATTGCCCCCAAGAGCTCCATGGATACCAGTATCCATGGATAGTAAGGTCACTTATATAAAATGGTCTAGTATTTGCACATAACCTACATACATGTTCTCCTAGACTTTAAATCATCTCTAGATAATAATACAATGCACACATCACTTTATTTTCATGGATTCAGCACACTTACTCTGCATATGCCAAATTCAAATTTTGTTTATTTCAACTTTACAGAATTTTTTGAATATTTGCTATCTATGGTTGGTTGAATCCACAGATGTGGAACTCACTTTTAATCTACTTGGTTGGAGGTTTTTTGTTTTTTGATTTTGTGTGCTGCTGGGGACCATGCTAGGCAAATACTACCACTGAAATAGAGCTCTAGCCCTCTATTTGTATCTTTTAATCTAAAGACACTTCAGAGTTGGATTTTTTGTTTTGTTTTGTTTTGTTTTTTGGTCTACAATCTTTTCCATTTAATTGGATTAAAGTAACTCACACTTAATGTTATTGCTGATAGTTGGATTTATGTCTGCCATTTTATGTTTTCTATTTTTTTCCATGCCTTTTTACTCTATTTTTCTTTACTGCTTTCTTTTGGAATGAGTGAATATTTTCTTTTTGTTTAACTGAATATCTTCTGACATAGCATTTATATTTCTTCAGTGATTTTGCCACACCATGTTGTATGCATTGCCTGGTGATGCCTTACCAAGTGCATCTTATCAGAATCAACTGTGTATTCAGACTAACAATTCCAGTTAAACACAGCAGCATTACCTGCCAGGCAGGCATGGTACAGGCCTGTAATCCCAGCACTCAGAGGCTGAGGCAGGAGGAGTGCCATGAGTTCAAGGCCAGCCTGGGCTACCTAAGTGAGTTTGAGGCCAGCCTGGACTGCATAGCAAGACCTTGTCTCAAAAATAAAAATAAAAAAAAAACCCAAATCCAAAACATTACCCTCCATAGCTGTACACCCTTCTACATGTATCTTTATAACCATATATGGCTTTTAATTTTTTATATACATTTTGTGTATTATATACATTACATCTGTAGAAATTACAAGTTCAATGTAACTCAGTTATTACTTTCTACACTTTTGTCTTTTGAAGGAACTGAGATTAAAAAAAAAGCTAGGCTATATTTAGCCTTTGTTATATTAACCTTGCTATCATTCATGATTCTCTTCATTTGACTGCAAGGTTTGAGTCACCATCTGTTGGGGACCAGACTATGTGACAGATTATGGGGGGGGCCAACTATGTGATTTAAGGCCTGCCCCCCATCCCAGAGGTTGGGGTGACCTTGCTTCAGGAACAAGAAGGCTGCATGCCCCCGGCTATGGGTGGAATGCTAATAAGGGCACTTTTGATGCAAGATGGCATCTGCTGTTGTCAAAATACAGGCATTTGGACCTAGAGAAAATATGAATCATTAATTTAATCCTTATCCACCCATTTTCTATATGTACTGTTCCATGAAAACACATGCTACCCCTCCCCCTGCTCTTCTTGCTGGCCAATAAAAGCAAACCAACCGGGGAGGTAGCCAAGCCAGTCCACTAGAGGCGAACTTCCAGTCCCCCTTGTACCTTGAGATTTGTCTCTTTATTACCTGTCATCCCCTTCCCACCCCAGATATCCGAGGGTCTGATCAGCTGTCGGTAACAATCTAGAGTCATTTTCTCAAATTTCTAGAGCATGTTTTGCTCTCACCCACCTCCTTCATACTTTTCACAGTAAATACATTTCTATATGTTACAGGAACAGAAATACATCACATGTATATCGTTCTGTACCATTGCCTTCTAGATAAAAGCAGAGACCATCTGCAAAAAGAAAAGGCATTTTCCACTTGGGGGCTGCAGTGCCCCAGGAGTCGGGGGTCCTGGGCCAGTCAGGAAGTGGTTTTCCTACCTGGAGTGTGCACATGCCCAGGCCAGGCATGAGCGGGCAATGACCACTTGAGGGCACAGAGGGGTCAGAGTCCTGAGCAGCTCTCACCACAACATGAGCACCTTACCTGACCCCGAAGAACATTCTAACTGGCTCTGTAGAAGACAGTTCTCAGTGCTGCGAGCGTCCTTCCCCGGTGCCTAGAACTCACCATGACCACGCAACCTTGGCCAGGTAGCGCCCACTCTCCCCACCCAGAGCTGCTCCCTTTGTCAATGAGCAGTCCATCCCAAGACCCCAGTGGACTCTCAAACCCCTTTACCAACCCCTGTATAACCACCCCTACACATCCATAGTTATACTTTATAGATAAGGCAGTAAAGAGATAAATAACTAATAATAAAATAGAATGGTACAGTATACTGTAATAAAAATTGCATGAATGTATCCTCCCTCCCTGTCTTTCACTTATTTTTGGAGCAGGGTTTGTCAGGGGGAACTGAAGCCACAGGTAAGGGGGTTACTGTATTGTTTTCCTTTACACTGTCGTGAGCATCCTTGCATTTGCTATTTTTCTTAGTCCCATTCCCAGGTGTGTTGAATAGCTGGGGACCTAACTTATCCCACACCATCTCATCACACGCGATTCTGACCCAAGGGCAGGGGCTCATCCATGCCACCGCAACCCTGCCATCTGCAGGACACCTTCCCTTCCAGTCAGGAGCTGGGATGGACCTGGTGGCACTGAACTGCAGGAAGGAGACCAGTTACCTTGGCAATGCAGCCTTTCCTGACTTCTGGACCAAAATGTGATTCCTTTTGTGAATACTTCCAAGTATTTGGATATCCTATACCTGACTGATGGACTCCCAAGATGGGATGGTTCAGGTGAGGGCATCGTATTTAACTGTCAAGATGAATAACCACCAGAGCGAAACTCTCCAAAATACTTTCTTGGGACTAGCAGTGTCAGCTGTAAGAGGAACACGTGCATCATAGTAAACTAAGGGTATGTTTGTTATGGTTTAGGTCCAGCATGTCCCCAGATGTCTCAGATGTTCAGAGGTGGGGCTTTCGGAAGGTGACTGGATCATATGGGTACCATAGCTGACTTGCTGTTAAGAGTAGGGCCAGCTGGAGGTGGGTAACAAGGGGCATGACCTGAAGGGTTTGTCTTCTTCCTGGCTTCTCCTTTCCCTGCTTCTCAGCCACCATGATGTGCAGTTTTCCTCCACCAGACCCTTCCGCCATGGGCACTCCTGCCTCAAAGACACTTTGGACTTAAGATTTTTCAGCAATGCTGAAACTGTTAAAACTTTGATGACTCTTAGAAAAGGACTAAATGCACTTTGCACAATGCATTGGATATGACTCTTAGGGAGTCAGAGGCAGAATGTTATGGTTTAGATCTAGAATGTTCTCCAAAGTTTGGAGGTAGAGTTTTTGGAAGGTGATTCGATCATAGGGCCTCTCTCGCTGACCTAGGGTTAGGAGATGGGTCAGTCGGGGTGTGATGTGGAAGGATCGCTCCTTCCTTGCATCCTCCCTGCTTCCTGGCTGCCATGGAGTGAGCTTTCCTTCTAGACCCTTCCATTGTCACTTTCCTCCCTTGGAGCCAGCTGGCCCTGGAACAAGTCCTCTAAAATAAACCTCTTTTTTAAGTTGTGGCTGTTCAGTACTGTGTCTCTGTGACAAGGAAAGTAACAAAGATGTGGAAAGTGACAGACATGGAGGCAGCAAGAAATTTTTAGGATTTAAGGCAAGGTTTTTAGGATTACATACTTTAAAACAGTAATTCTTGGCTATAAGGATCAGTAATTAGGTGAGTGCCAGTCCAAGGCTGGACAATTATTGGGCACAGGCCCTCGCAGAAGTATTTTCCACAACAAACTGTGGTGGTCTTGAGGAAGCAGTGGTCCTGGCATCAGGATAGTTGTCGTCCTGTGGTCATGTGTGAGGCCCTTCCTTCATGGCCTCCTGGCTTGCTTTGTTTGTATTTGTTAGGAATCAGTGAAAAGTGACCTCACTCAGCTGCAGCTTCGCATCTCAGACTGACCTCTGTGCAGGGTGTGTCTGGTGACTGCTGCCCTGCACACCACTTGGCCCTGGGTGCTAGCGTTTTCTAGCCCTTGCCAGCCTGGCACCAAGGAGGTAAGTGGAGCTGGCCCTCAGAGCCACACGCGTCTCCAGATGGGGAGCCCCGACACCTCTCCTCAGGCCAGGTGCTCAGAGGCAGGACTATGCGGCACGGGTCGGTATTCTGACCTCAGTGAGCTTTACCTTCTTCCTCCTCTCTACGTGGGAATTCTTTGTGAAGAGTCACTGGGTCAGTGCTCTCGGGGCAGGCCCTGAAGCAGAAAGTGCTGTCATTATTTGGCTAGCATTGATCTGATGGTTAAGTTTTACTTTCAACACTGAAAGCCCTCTTCTCCTGGGCACGTGTCCCACCTGTGGCCCACGGGACTGAGCTCCAGCAGCTCCTCAGTGACACCACGAGCTCCCTATGGACAGCCAGGGCAGACAGGCAGGCGGGTGCAGCCTTTGGTGCCCACCTTCCTGGCACTGACCGTGCTTCCTTTGCTTTTCACATATTGACTGTGGCCACCGCCCGGCCTGTGCAGGACCTACAGCTCACAGGGCAAGCGCCACCCTGCAGCTGGGTCTTAGGCACCAGCGCAGCACTCCCAACCTTGGGCAGCTCCTCTCAGTGTGTCTCCAGGAGGACCACACAGAGAGGGCTACCAGGGCAATGAAGGGAGCTCCCCTAGGGCCAGGCCCTGGGCCACATCTCCTTCTTGGAGCAGTGGCCACTCCTACTTCCGATTTCCTCCCCGGGAAGCTCCAGCCTTGGCCCATGGTGGGGGGTGCTGAGGGTCGGGTAAAGTGTCTTTCCATCAGCAGGAAGGCCCACAGTTCCAAGCAGATGACTGTCCTCAGACGCAGGTTGCAGGGGCGCACATCCCTCTCAGGCAGCTGCTGGCACATTTGTGAGGCACCACTGCAGTCACTTTTCTAGGCACCTAGTATAATTTATTGGACAAAACAAACCCCTGCCCTTCTGGTCTTCCAGAGCAGCCTCACAGGACATGTCCAGGTATGTAAGGCTGCTACCCTCCTGCTCTGCGGGGACCCCCTGGCAGTGACAGGGGCTCCAGGTCATGAGGGACTGGGCAGATCCAGGACTCTCACTACAGGTTGGGGTTCCAGGTGCCCCAGAGCTGGGGTTTGGAGTGGCCCTGAGGAATCCATCCAATCCTAGCCCTCCATGTGCACCACACCTAAGCCTCAGGGCCAGGGTCAGGGCCAAGGCCAAGTGAGCAGCCAACTCCCTCAAGCCTCATGCCTTTGCCCTCAGCTGCACCTGCCACTGAGAATGGGGTTGTGAGGGATAGAGACTGGTGCCAAGAATAGGGTGACCCACAGGTACCACAGGCAGGGTGCCACAGGGCACTGCGGGTGGGCTGGGAACAGTCGCTTGCATTTCCAGAGCACCACTGTGTGCAATAAGGACAGCTACGTGCAGACATGGGCCTCCTAGGGCCATGGTACAGACCAGTGCTCAGCCTCCGCTCACAGCAGGCCCAAGTCCGGGCCTCCCCTACACTGCCCCCACCCCAGGCACCCAACTGGGCCCGTACTTGGGTTTTTCAGCTGCCCACCCTGCACTTGCCAGTGTGGATGAACAATGCCCAGTGCAACACGCCAGCTCCCACGAGGTGCCCAACTCCCCCAGCTGGAGCCTGGAGTCCCTGAGGCAGAACTAGAAACGGCAGAGGACAGACGACATGTGCACCTGTGACCTGGAGACAGGCCCAGCCACACAGGGAACCCCAGGACAGGCAGTCTGGACATCGGTCACTCAGAAGGCTGTGGGGAGACTAGAGGGCTCTGAGGAAACATGGCTCATCACATGGCCACGACGTGAGTCCTTGGCAGGCTCATTGCAGGCCAAGGGGACAGACACCTCGGAACCCCAGGTGCATCAGTGGCTGAGCTCCACCCTGGCTCAACCTCCCCACAGATCCTCGGCCTGGACCCCAGGAAAGAGGCCTGGAGGGACCTGCCCAAGGCTCGCTCTGCTCTGCTGGCCAGGGCCTGTCCAGCCATAGAGTGCAAGGAGGGCCTTGAAGTAGGCCCTGGGCAAGGCTGCCCTCTCCTGGTGCCTACTGGCACTGCAACCCCCGAGGGCACTAAAGGGCCCTGGTGGTCCCCAGAGCATCCTGCAGCTGCCTCAGCAGTTCCTGTGGCTGGGGTGAGAATGTGCTGGTGTCTACCCGCTGGAAGTCAGGGTGTGTGACCACAGAGGCCAGCACCTCTGCGAGGCGGCCAATGTCAAACACAGCCTGCTGGAGGCCCAGCCCCAGGTCCACGCTGTGCCCTGGCGTCCCCTGCTCCCCCTGCCCCAGGACAAGGAGCCTCCTCTCAGCGATGACCTTGAGGAAGTGGTAAAATTCTTCAAAGTTGATCCCCGAACAGGATCTCATGATGACCTAGGCCAGAAAGGAGAGTGCCATGGTCACAGCCAGACGGAGCCCCAGTCCTTAAGGCCGAGCTGGGGACCCATGACAGAGGCACCATGACCAGACAATGGCAAAGCAGCCGAGTCTGTGACCTGGCCCTGGTGTCTGCCCAGTCCCCAGGGCGGCCCCGCCCCCAGCCTGCCAAGCCACCCACCTGGCAGTGGTGGTGCCAGTCAGGCATGGAGTCCTTCCACTGGCCGACCTCCCGCTGCACAGCCTGGAGCTCCTGCTGCAGGAAGTGCCACATGTTGGCCAGGTTGCAGCCGTTGACCCAGTTGTGGTTGATGGAGATGGTGTCATCCTGCAGGGCATGGCTCAGGTGGCCCACAAGCCTGCAGTGGCGGCACTGCCCACCCAGGGAGTGAACTCCACGTGGCCCCCATGCCAGGCCCAGTGCCCTGTATGGCAGTGTGGGAATATGCCCAGGCATAGCCTGCCATAGCGGGAAAGGTCGCTCCTGCCTCCCTGTGGGGCCAATGCAATAGGGATGAGAGCTCAGGGTGGGGACCATCTCAGAGCACATGGGCCCAGGGCAGGGACAGGCCAGGGAGGGGGCAGAGAGAGGTGAAGAAGTGCAGGGGCTCCACTCTGTGCCCTCTTTCTGTGGGCACCAGGTGGGAGCAGAGGGGTGCAGGCAGAAGGTGGGGCCACCCGTGCCCGCCTCACCAGGTTGTACACTTGGTGGTGCCAGCCGCTGGGCACAAACAACATCTCCCCAGCTTCCTGTGTGACCTCCAGCGGTGGGCTGCTCTGTGCAGGGTGCAGGCGGGTATCCATGAGTGTGGAGGAGGTCACATCATAGGGCAGGCTGCCATGGTTGTCCCGCAGGGCCTCCTCCTGCCCTGGCGGGAACAGCAGCCACTTCTTCCTCCCGCAGATGTTGACGGACCAGCTGTAGGAGCGGAAGATGTCGGCGTGGAATGGGGACCTGCGTGAGAGCTTTCGTTCGTGCCCTGTGGGGCTGGGGCAGAGCCTTGCCTCTGACGGGGAGGCCTCCCGACCCAGGCCCTCACCTACCAGGTGCCCCTGGGCCCCGCGTAGACAAAGCGGTAGTCGTCCACACCCAGGGCATCCCAGAACTCATTCAGCCAGTCGGAGGAGAAGTACACGGGCAGGGTGAACACGTCCTCCAGGTCCTCTGCAGAGGAGTCCCTGTGGAGTGCGCGGCTGCAGCAGGTGCCACTCCGTACCACCCAAGAGTGCTTCACCCCAGTGGAGCTGCCCGACAGCTCTAGGGCCTGAGCCAGACCCCCTCAAATCGCTAGCCCAGAGTCTGAAGCATGGAGGACAGCTTTAAGGTGGCCTGCGACCCGGCATAACCCACCCATGGAGGTGGGGCCCTCCCCCACACCTCAGCGGTCTGGCCGCTGGCGATGCTGGGCATCACTGTGGGCATCATGCCAGTTCAACTGTGGGCTCAATGCTGCAGGACCGGGGTGAGGAGTGCCTGTACCCCCCTTTCTGGACCCCATCAACAGCCTCCCAGACAGATGAGCCCCGGGCACAACCCAACCGCCTGGATTCACAGACTCCTCACTACAGACGGCGACGGAGCAGAGCCCTCACAGCAACAAGCCACTCACAGGTCCCAGCACACCACGAAGGTCGCCTTGCCTGCTGCGCCACTCTGAGCACCCCGCGAGCTTCTATTCACCCATCAGAAACCCTGCTCAGGTGTCATGCCCTCTGTGGTCTCCACGCCTTCCTCTGCCCTTGTGTTTTTTTGGGTTGCCAGGTAAGATGCAGGACACAGTCAAAGACTGAATTTCAAATGCACAATGAGCAATTCTACAGTACAATTATCCTCCATGCAACGCTTGGGAAATACTCACGCCAAGAAACGAACAACCACACTCATCGTTCACCTAAGCGCCAAAGCACAGTGCACAATGGCATCTGGATCTGCTGGTCGCTCTGACCTGGGCCAGCTGTTGCCCAGAAAGCAGCTGTGTGTGGGACAAGCAAGGGGCGGGGGCGGCTCATGACCCCAGGGTGGCTGTGGGAATGAGGGGCCTGAGTTCTACGCCCTGCCTACGTCCTTTGTGATGGTTCACTTGTTACCCGCCCCCCGCCCACAACAACACTGTGCCACTGCTGGGCATCTGCACTCGTGAAAGGCACATGTGGCAGTGGAAGGAATCCCAGGGCTGCCTGGGAATGAGGTGGACGCACTCCCTACAGTGGACATGATGTGGGCTGGGCCTAGGGGGTGGCAAAGCTCCTGACAGAAGTACAGATGTCCCCAAGTTTAGCATGGGCTTCCGACCTGACATACACACGTTGAAAACACTTAAGTTAAAAACCATTGGAACAGGGCTGGTGAGATAGCTCAGCGGCATAAGCGCCTGCCTTATGCCATGAAGTCCTGAGTTCGACTCCTGGTACCCACATATGAAAAAAGGGCCAGTGATATTGCTTAGCGGCACAGGCGCCTGCTGGCGCACGAGATCATGAGTTCGACCCCCGGTACCCACAAAAACAAAAACAAAAACATTAGAACAGTGAGTACTTTGCACTAGCAAGGCCCAGGGTTCAAACTCTGGCACCAAAAAGAAAAAGTATCTGATTGGCTGACCACCATAATTTAGCAAGAAAGCTCGCTGCTCGTTGGCCGCTTCCCGTCGCACGTGCAGCTGACCAGGAACCATGGCTCAAGACCACTGCCCAGTATCAAGAGAATCAGACCACATATGGCTCACCCGAGAAAAGAGCAAAATTCAGAGTCTAGTTTCTACTGAATGGACAGCACCTGGGCACTGTCACAAACTCAAAAACTCCCGAGTTGGGGCCGGTGAGATGGCTCAGTGGCATAAGCGCCTGCCTTGCAAGCGCGAGGGCCCGAGTTCGACTCCCGGATCCCACATACGAAAAAGGGACCGGTGATATCACTCAGCGGCACGGGTGCCTGTTGGCGCACGAGGTCCTAAGGTCGACCCCCCGGTACCCACAAAAAAAAAAAAAAAAAAAAACTCCCGAGTTGAGCCATCCTGAGTCAGAGACTACACAGCAGGCAAAGGTGGATGAGGAGGGCATCGAGTGCCTCCTTAACTTTTCATGGTGGGCAATAACTCGGCCATGCTATACAGCCCACATGCCTGACAGCGCCCAGCAGGAGCAGGAGGACACCGGGAGAACGCGGCGCAGCCCAGGCAAGTGGGAACAGCCCAGCTCCCCAGAGGGACAGGGAAGAGCCAGGCCCAGGGCTTCAAGAGGAAGCTGGGCAATCACCACACAGAGTAGAGGCGGCCCACAGCACCTCCACACACACAGCCCAGGCCCCTTGGGCACCATGGTGAGGGGCACGCCTTCTGGAGGAGCCAGCCTGCCATACTGCAGCTCCTAGGCGTACCTGCATCCTGCTGGAGAGCCAGGCTCAAGGTTCTGGCAGGACCTCACCTGCACAGGTGCCAATCCTTGAGGTAGAGGCAGCCCCTCGGGGAGGAGCCGCCATGCTGGATGTACTCCTGCCAGTAGGCGATGTAGTCCCGCAGGGGCATGTGCTGTTTGGGGTTGGAATTGTATTCCTGCACCCCGCAGTTGGCCACTGGTACCACCACATCTCCTGCAGCAAGAGGGATGACACAGACATGGCTGAGTCCTCCATGTAGCCCACCCCCCACCAGCCACAGTGAGCTCCCCAGCAGGCTGGACATCGCTGCCTCCTGCGCTCCATGAGGCCTGTCCGCAGCCCACCCTGGTCCAGGGCTGTGGACTGCCCCTGGGGTCTCCTCCGCCCTGGCTGTCCTGGAAGTTGTATCTTGATCACAGCCCTCCCTGCCTGTCCTGAGGATATTGACCCTCTTTTTCCCAGCTCTTCCTGGAGTACTGATCCTCTGTGTTCTCTGACCCTCAGTCTCCGGCTGTCCTAGGGGTACTCACCGTTGGTGTCCCTAGCTGTCCCGGGCCACTAGTCCTCTTTATCTCCGCTGTCCCAGGGTACTGACCCTGTGTCCCTGGCTGGCTGGGACTGCCGGCCCTCCATGTCCCCGCTATCCCTGGGGTACTGATTCCGTGTTCCCACTGTCTCGGGGTACTGATCCTGTGTCCCTGCTGTCCTGGGGCTCTGGCCCTCCGTGTCCCCGCTGTCTCAGGGTACTGACTCTGTTTCTGCTGTCCTGGGCGCTGCCCTTCATGTCCCCTCAGTTCCTGGGGAACTG
Organism: Erethizon dorsatum; assembly: GCA_028451465.1. Classification (NCBI taxonomy): domain Eukaryota; kingdom Metazoa; phylum Chordata; class Mammalia; order Rodentia; family Erethizontidae; genus Erethizon; species Erethizon dorsatum. Next base: position 35,313,024 of record CM051838.1, on the reverse strand, counting down.
ACCCTCAGCATCCCTGCTGTCCCGGTGTACTGACCCTGTCCTCGCTGGACCCGGGGCCCCTCCCCTCCGGCCCTGCCGTCCTCACCGTACTTGCGCACCAGGTACTCGAAGTCCGGCTTGCCCGCGGGTGTCACCCAGCGCCGCCGGCTGCCCCAGGACTCGGTGAAGGCGCTGGAGAACACGCAGGGCAGGTTGGGCAGCAGGAAGCCCGTCACGAAGTCGGCGTAAGAGAAGGCGCAGGGATCCGGGATGAAGGCGACGCCGCGCGGCACCAGCCCGCCGCCCTGGACCCCGCCCTCCGCGCCTCGGAAGTGCTGCTCGGCCGCGGCGCGGGTCTTTCGGTCCATCGGCGGGCCCCCGGCCACTCTCTTCCGGGCGAGAAGCGGCGGCGAGAAATCGCCCTCAACTGTCCTGTGCGGAGACAGATAGGTCGCAGCCCGGAACCAAAAAAGTTAGGGCTTCGCTTTCCGGGCAGAACTCAAGCCTTGGCGTGCCGGATCCTCGCGCATGCGCCCGGTGCACTTCTGGTATCCGCTCCGGAGCGGAAGCAGGTCCTTGTGCGCGTGCGACGCGGCGGACCCGCTGGGCCTCAGGTAACCGCGGGCGTCGGGCTGTCAGGTGGCTGCGTTCCGGGCTCGCGTCCGCGCCTCCGGCCCCAGGTGAGCGGGAGCGCCGAACCCTCGCGCCCTGCCTCGGGAGAACTCGCCCGCCAGAGCTGACGCCGTGACGGGCACGAACCTTCGCCTTCCCAGAGCCCAAGAGACAGCGGTCGGAGGAGCCGATGGGGTCCCGGGGAGACGGCAGGGTCCGGGGGGACGGACGGGGTCCCGGGGATCGGTGGGGTTCCCCAGGGGAGGGTCTGGGGGATGTTGGGGCTCAGAGCCTCGGGGGGATAGTTTGAGGGAGCCCTTACCCAGGAGTGTGCTATTTATCCAGGAAGAATGTCCTGCAGTGTCGGCGCGAAAGCCCCGGGTCCAGGATCCCCACAGAGCAGGCTGAGCACCAGTCAAGGAGAGGAGCAGTGAGGAAGGGCAAGGAGGGCCCTTGTCAGTGTGGCCGCGCTGGGGAGCACAGAGACGCTCAGGATCGGCCTTCGAGAGGTTGAAAGAAACTTTGGGGTTCTACAGAAACAAAGGCAAGGGTTGGGCTTTTGTAGTTTGAAGCATAGGTCGTCCCAGTCCAGTGTGGTCGATGGTTATCTCTGGACTGGTCCTATGAGGTTCTGGGAGACCCATCATTGCACTTGAGGTAACAGTTTTGTTTCTGTCATGAGCTCAAGGCTCCTGCTTGGGGGGCAGCCTCAGTTCCTGTCATGGGGTAATTGCTTCCGATTGGGGATTGGGGGTGACCTCATCGTGGTGTGATCTCTAACACTCTGCTTTTCCTGAAGTCTCAGGTGGCTATAGGTTTAGGACTATGCAACTCGCTCCAGGGAATCTGGAATTTGTTAGGCATGGACGCTTTCCTCACACGAACTATCCGTAACGTCGACACACGTGTTTCGGCCGCTCGCCTCCTCCTCTTTAGTCTTGCAGTCCCTTCTTTCCTCTTTCATTTTAGAGCATCTTAGAGCTGGTGCTGTTCTAAGCAGTTATTTTACCAGAGGGTGAAGTGCAGAGCATGAGGTAACTTTTCTAAAGTCATAAAGTTTGTTGTGAACCCAGGGGAGCTACGGTTGGCACCACTGTGTGAGTTCACTGATCTGCAGTGCTGGGTGTGCTGATTTCTGGGGGGGATTTGTGCAGAATTTCCCTCATGCTCATGGAACACTCCCAGTCCTGTGTTCAGGAGCGGTTACTGGGGTTCAGGTAATGGTTACTAAAAACTCAGCTTCCATTACTCCTACCCATTAGTGTTGTGAAATGTGGGTTTGGTGCACACAGCTCCTAAAATCCTGGGCTCTGGGAACACACGTCTTTTGTGAGCTAATGAGCCGCCGCTGGCCAGCAGCCCTGGGTGGCTTCAGCTCCGGCTGACACAGAAAGACCAAGGCAGGGGCCCAGGGTTGGGACTCCCAGCCCCTCCTGGCCCCCAGGAGGGCAGAGGGGCTGAGGGTCCAGCGACTCTATCAGTCCTGCCCGCGTCACGAAGCCTCCATAAACCCAAGGCCAGGGCTCAGAGGGCTTCCTGGGGTCTGAGCACGGGGAGGGCGGGGCCCAGCCTCCCTGTACCTGCCCTGTGCACCGCCGCATCTGCAGCCTGGTGCCAGGCAGTGAGCAAGCGTCCCCTGCCCCAGGCCCTGTGACCGGGGGAGCAAGTCCGTCCATCCCGAGGAGGGGTCGAGGGGACCCCACTTTATAGCCAGCCGGGGTGGGGGCAGAATCCCAGGTGAGACAGCCCGGGCTATACCACCTGGCATATACACTGGGGGTACCTGTGGGGTGTTGAGTTGGATTAGAAGACCCAGCTGACATTCCCTGCAGGATTGCTTGCTGGTGTGTGAGGAAAACTCTTGTACGCCTGGTGTCAGAAGTGTGTTGTGAGTGTATGGGAGAAACTGAGTTTGCGTTTGTGTTTTCCGCACACACATGCACACACAGATCTCTCAGCGTTGTGTACCTAGGTGGAAACACATCTGCTATTCTTCGGACCATTGCTGTGTACAGACACCAGTGTCAGAGCTGAGTTGGACTTGACTCCAGCTGGTGTGCACTGCTGAACACTTGCTTGTGGAGGGAAACTTGCACTTCCCGGGCCACAGAAGTTGGCTGTGCTGCTTGTGACGTGAGCATAGAGGAGAAGTGGGCAGTTTGTCTTCCCAACACAGCGTGAAGTTCAGATAGGCACTGCTGAGGACCCCTGCAGCGCCTTGGGTGAGAGAGCCCGCGCTCCCTGGGAGCGAGGCGGTCAGGCCCAGCAGATCCATGCGCTCCCACTAGTGCTGAGGCAGCTGAGCCCCTCACTCTGACCAGGAAGCAGCTGGCCAGACATTGGGTACTGTGTCTCCCCTCGTCCACAAGGTGGCCCTCTGGTGTTAGTGTCGGCGCTGTTGGAGGAGCCAAGGGAGGGCTGGCTCACAGGTGTGTCGCCTGGCGAGTAATGGACCGGCGAGTAATGCACATCCTCCGGCCCCACCTGGCCTACAAAACCTGAGCCTCCGGGTGGGGCGCCCCAAGGAAAACAACAGGAAGGGGGTTGCAGTTAGCACAGGGTCTCTGAGGGAGTGGAAAGAGGGTCCTCGCAGGCGGAGGAGAGGTCATGGAAAAAGCCTGTGCCACCCCCACAGCACACACTGCCCCTCTGTTCTCCTTGCAGCCTGGAGTCGGAGGTAGCGGAAGGTGTGCAAAGTGTTGCTGGTTCTGTTACTTCGGAAATTAACTAAAAATAGCATGTTTACTTGCTATTGGGTCTCACTGGGGCGCACACGTGTGGTGGAAATGCTGAAAGAGACACATGATGCCATCGTGGAGCCTCAGGCGTGCTGGCCACGTGACCATGGGCTTGTTCCCCGAGGGTGTCACTTGCGCCGATAAGCTTCAGAGCCTGGGGGCCCTGCTGTGACTGCCAGGTGGCTCTGTGTGAGGAGGGTCAGCGAGGTCTCCGGGTCTGTTCCAGCTTGCAGCAGCCAGCACCAGAGACAGGCTCAGGATGCATGCATTGCCAGAGAGCTGGGCTGAGGGGGAGGGAGTTGAGGCCATGCATGGTTCACACTGGGCGACGGCCCGCTTCGCCCGTGTGCATGAGGTGTCCGTGGTGTGTGGGAGCGGTGCCCCAGGCCCTCTCCTGTGCCATTAGCTGCCATGTGCACACCGAGTGGGCAGCTATGTGAACGTGCGTACATGTGCTCTGCAGGGCGGGAGGGCTGTTGCTGTGGTGATGCTTTAGGAACGTGGGAGGAGAACCACAAGCCAGGAGCCCCAAGTGGGCAGGAGAAGAAGGGGCCGAGGAGGAGGCTCCAGAGCCCGTGGGCTGCGGTGAGGAGCCGGACTTCATCAGAGTACATGGGAAGCGTGTTTTATGTTTTTGCTGGGAATCAAGCCTGAGCATCTGCATGCTAGGCAGGGCTGAGCAGAGCTGCACCTCACCTCCGTGGAAGGGTTTTGGCAGAAGAGCAACCGTTCCTAATTTAGGACTGGCTAACTGGAGGCTGGGTAGGATATAGGTGGTCAGGGCAGGGTCCAGGGGCTTGGTGGACTGCCTGGAGAGGGGAGGACTTGCTGAGGGGCTGTTTGGGAAGATAAGGAGGAGCGAGTCCAGGGAGAGTCTGGGTCCAGTGGAGCCATACAGAGAGGAGGAGCACATGGCAGGGGCTGGCTAGGTGGAAACACCTCCCCAGGATGGAGTGGAGATCGCAGCAGACAATCAGATGTCCAAGTTGATGCCTGGAAAGTTCCTGAGCTTGGTACATTTGGGGGGACGCTGAGGACACTGAGTACCATGGTGCTCTTGAGTCATCCAGGAGAAACGGGTTTCACAATGGGACAGGGCCACGTCCAGTTGGGCAGGTACAGGTGGAAGAACCAGTGAAGGACCCTGAAACAAAGTGTGCACACACCGGTGCCTGCGGCCAGGAGAGGTGTCCTGGAAGCCTCGGTGTGAGGGGGGTTCTTAGGTGTGGGTGGGGGAGCAGCGCATCACACACACATTAGAGCAGGTAGATATCGGTCACCAAGATGCCAGGTGCATGGTGGAGACAAGCGCCGGCAGGGGTGTCAGTGGGGGAGATCAGAGGCAGATGCTGAGAGAGTTAAGGCGCCAGGGAGTTGTGTGTGTGTTTTAAGCGGGTGATCTTAGAGCAGTTTGTGAACTGCTGCAGTGACATAGGAAGGGGTTGGCAGGCTACTGTGCCTGCAGGCCACATCGGGCCACTACGTCTTAGTATGTGGTTTTTTTGGGATGTCCACACATGCCCCTTGGTGTTCTCTGTGGTGGCAGAGTGGAGTATGTGATAGATACTGCAGCCGCGAGGCCTGAGGTACTGTATTTGCCGGCCAGCCCTCAACAGGCTGTTTGCAGCGCCTGGTGCAGCAGAGCTGACGTGGGCAATGCTGGCGATGAGGGGGCCAGGATGGCGAGCTCAGGAGGCAGGTGCAGCCTCTGAAGGAGCAGGGATCCCACCAAGGACACTGTGTGGGGCCGGGTGTCAGCCGAGGTGGGGGCAGCCAGCAGGAAGGACACGAGGCGCTGAGCATGCCTGGGAATCTTTTTCTCACTTCCGCCCTACCACTTAATGGCTGTTTGCTTTGGTTTTCTGGGAAAGGAGCCCTGGAAACCTGCGGTAGGAAAGTAAAGTGGTGGCCATGTTTCTGCTTCTCCTCCTTCCCTGGAATTTGTTAGGCATGGACACTTTCCTCACACGAAGTATCCAGTATCTGTAACGTCGACACACGTGTTTCGGCCGCTCGCCTCCTCCTCTTTAGTCTTGCAGTCCCTTCTTTCCTCTTTCATTTTAGAGCATCTTAGAGCTGGTGCTGTTCTAAGCAGTTATTTTACCAGAGGGTGAAGTGCAGAGCATGAGGTAACTTTTCTAAAGTCATAAAGTTTGTTGTGAACCCAGGGGAGCTACGGTTGGCACCACTGTGTGAGTTCACTGATCTGCAGTGCTGGGTGTGCTGATTTCTGGGGGGGATTTGTGCAGAATTTCCCTCATGCTCATGGAACACTCCCAGTCCTGTGTTCAGGAGCGGTTACTGGGGTTCAGGTAATGGTTACTAAAAACTCAGCTTCCATTACTCCTACCCATTAGTGTTGTGAAATGTGGGTTTGGTGCACACAGCTCCTAAAATCCTGGGCTCTGGGAACACACGTCTTTTGTGAGCTAATGAGCCCGCCGCTGGCCAGCAGCCCTGGGTGGCTTCAGCTCCGGCTGACACAGAAAGACCAAGGCAGGGGCCTAGGGTTGGGACTCCCAGCCCCGCCCAGCCCCTAGGAGGGCAGAGGGGCTGAGGGTCCAGCGACTCTATCAGTCCTGCCCGCGTCACGAAGCCTCCATAAACCCAAGGCCAGGGCTCAGAGGGCTTCCTGGGGTCTGAGCACGGGGAGGGCGGGGCCCAGCCTCCCTGTACCTGCCCTGTGCACCGCCACATCTGCAGCCTGGTGCCAGGCAGTGAGCAAGCGTCCCCTGCCCCAGGCCCTGTGACCGGGGGAGCAAGTCCGTCCATCCCGAGGAGGGGTCGAGGGGACCCCGCTTTATAGCCAGCCGGGGTGGGGGCAGAATCCCAGGTGAGACAGCCCGGGCTGGTGGTGGCAGCTGAGGTGGGGACCGCGCTGAGACGGAGCCCCCACCTGTGGGCGGTGCTGTCCGCAGGCAGGCGGTGTCGGCTGGGTTGGATTGGAGGACGCCAGCTGGTGACCCCTGCAGCACTGAGTGCTGTCTGTGGTGAGGAACAGACCCCGGATGTGTGTTGTCATGGTGATTTGGATAGTAAGGGTATAAAGGGAGAAAGTGAATGAGTTGTTTTCCTGCATGTACCCCAGCACTAAACTAGCTGTTCCCTCCTGTTGTAGTCAGGGTTTGCAAGGGAAACAATTTAATACAGGACACATAATTTATAGGATTATTTTATAATATTCACCCAAAGAGTCAAATGCAAAAGAGTGCAGGAAATCTGTCCACACACTAGAGACCCAAAGAATCCAGCGGGGGGCCTGGATCCCACAGCAGCGTCCTGCACGAGTCCAGCTGGAGGCCTAGAGCCCATGACAATGTCTCATGCAGGTCTGTATCAAGGATATGTGCTGGAAAGGCCCAAAGGTCCGTGGTGGATGCTAGAAAGTCTGTGCCAGCGGGGTGAAGGATCTGTGCCAGCAGGCTGAGGGATCTGCACTGGAGCCAGGAAATGGCACTCCAAGTAAGGACCAGAGCTCCCCCGAAGTGAACCGCAGCCATTCTCAGCGACAGCAAAGTCCCGAGCTCCTCTGACGATAACAGCTGAGTTCATATCAGGAAAGCCAGTGCGACAAGCTTCTCCAGGAGAACCAACAGCACACCTTCTTCCCCTCCAATTCTCTTTTTATGCTGTTGGAAACAATCCTCAGGTGGGCCTTCTACTCCAGCACCACACTGATTGAGTTCAGCTGGGCATTCCAAGTTGCCCACCAGTTGTCAGTCTACCACACCACCCCAGGCCGCTGTGGGCGTGGCTGGGGTGGGAAGCCCTGTTCAGTCAGGCCAGGCCCAGGCTGCCTTTGGGGTGGCAAGTGCCAAGCCCGGTGCTCTTCACCTTCCACCATGGCTTGAGACTTCGCCGCCCTTGGCTGAGCTAACATGGGCACCATCCCCTCATTCTGAGACGCAGGTTCCAGCAGTTATTGAGCGTCACGCATGTGCCTCAGCTGCCCTCGCCTGTGTCCACTAACGTCCCCGGCCCTTGCTCCTTGGCTCGTGAGGCATCAAGGCAGAGGGTCAGATGGTTCCCAGGTCAGGGACCAGTCTCCCAGGGTTCACAGGGAGACGCTGTCACATTGGAACCTTCAGCATGACCCTGTGGAGTGTGCTGACGAGGGACTCGGGTGCAGGCTCACCTGCCAAGTCCTCTCTTGGGGAGACAAACTCCCGCTCTGTATGGAAGCATGCAGTGTCTCCCACAGCTGAGAAAATCTTTCTTGTTTTCCAGTGACATAAGGCTGTAAACTTCCTGGCTGTCTCTCAGCAAGAGAGTGTGAGGTGTTTTGTTTGTTTTTACTATGGTGCTTTCCCTTGGTCTGGGCAAGGTCAGATTCTTAGGCCTGGCTCAGGCTCCCGTGGGTCCCAGTTTTCCTCCTTGACCTGGGGTTATTCCTCCAGCCCTGACATTTTTATCACTCATAAGTCTCACATCTGGTTTTATTTTGTAACAACGACGACATTCTCATACCTGGTAAGGCAGTACCCTTTTGGGCTTGTCCTGATCTCAGGCAGAGCTGTGACCTTGTGATTCCAACAGTGACTGAAGGTAGTGGATCCGTGCACTGCATCTGGGTAGATGGGCCTGCCTTTGCTGGTTAAAAGAAGGCCTGGGCTGTGTTGGGAAGTGCTTGAACGAAGGCACCAAAGAAGTTGAGTTTTTTATTTGACAAAGAAGTGGTTGTTTTGCTTTAACCTGGCAGTCTGTTTTTACATTTAGTAAAGATAGGAGAAGAAACATGCTCTGCAGAGCGAGTTTGGGCCAAGTAAAAGTAGGAAAAGAGGTACACTGGACAGCATCAAAGTGTACTACTGTGAGAGAGAGCACGGTAGCCACAGCTCCATACTTGTACACAGCGTGCTATTCTCCACCGGCAGCAGCACCCTGTGTCTGGACGCAACCCAGAGAGGCTGCAAAGGTGAGCAGCCGGTCCTGTGACTGAGCCACACCATCCAGGCATCTGTGATGCTCGTGCACCGTGAGTTTCTCGGGACGCACTGAGTACTCAGGATGGTACTTGGATTAGGAAGCACGTTTTCATAGTTGAGATGCGTGTGGGCGTATTTACAATAATTCAGCACACGCATACAGTGTGTGATGCTGTAATGTGGCCGTAAGCACTGCCAGCGCACAGTCATCGTTTCTCTGGGCTGGGAATTTTGGTTCTCTCATAGTTATGTTGGGGTTTGTCCTGGACTGCGTTGTGGCTGTAATTACCCTAGTCTGCTATAGAGAGCCAGCGCAACTGCCTCTGTAACCACTTTTTTTTTTTTTTTTTTTTTTGTGGGTACTGGGGGTCGACCTCAGGACCTCGCGTGCCAGCAGGCGCCCGTGCCGCTGAGCGATATCACCGGCCCCTTTTTCGTATGTGGGCTCCGGGAGTCGAACTCGGGCCCTCGCGCTTGCCGGGCAGGTGCTTAAGCCGCTGAGCCATCTCACCGGCCTGTAACCACTTTTTTTTTTTTTTTTTGTGGGTACCGGGGGGTCGACCTCAGGACCTCGCGCGCCAACAGGCACCTGTGCCGCTGAGCGATATCACCGGCCCCTTTTTCGTATGTGGGATCCGGGAGTCGAACTCGGGCCCTCGCGCTTGCAAGGCAGGCGCTTATGCCGCTGAGCCATCTCACCGGCCCCCTGTAACCACTTTTTGATGCCCCTTATCTTACTTCTTTCCAAGGCCCCCAAGTCTCTAGGGACCACGGCTTGAAATAGTTTAACAATTGGAATTAGTTCTTCTCTAAGATGTTTTGTAGAATTCAGCCAAATGCCATCAGGTCCTAGATGTTTTATAGACAGATTTAATTATTGCTTCAGCCTTGTTACTCATTATTAGTCTGTTTAGATTTTCTGTTTCTTTTTAGTTCACGTTTAATATGTTGTATGTGTCCAGGATTTGTCCATTATTAGAGTTTCCAATTTGTTATATATAATTGTTTGTAATAGTTTCTTTTCTGAAATTTAAAAAAAAGTTTTAATAGTTTCTTATGATACATTTTTTTTCCTGTGGTACCAGTTGTAATGTCTTTCTCATCTCTGATTTTATTTGGCTCTTCTGTCTTTTTTCTTGATTAGTCCATCTAAAAGTTTGCTAATTTTATCTTTTTAATAAACCATTTCTTTGCTTCATCAATCATTTTTATTGGATATGGGGGGTGGTTTTAGTTTTGATTTTATGTATTTATTTTTTTTTTATTTTTATTTTAAAGAGAAGAAAAAACAAAACAAATCAAAAGAAGAACAAATTTTCAAAGCAACATAATAGGAGGGTAACAATGGTTAATACATTACATATTACTATCTTTAAGTTAGTTATTCAGGATACCAGACATTAGCATTCAATTGTCCAAACATTATTGGCACAAACCTTACTCTTCAATGAACTAAGTAAAATTGGTAGTGTATCTATCTTAACCATCTTATATATATATACAATTTTTTTCCCTTTCCCTTCTTTCTTTTCCCTATTCCAGTCTCTCTTTCCTTTTGACCAGTTTCTTTTTGATTCATCATGTCTATTGTACATTTTGGATCTTATTTACTCTTTCAGTTTCTCATACTAGAGAGACAATACGATGCTTACACATGTGCTTCTGGTTTATTTCACTTATGAGTATTTTCTCGAGTTGCATCCATTTACCTATAAAAGTCTCCAGTTTATCCTTCTTTATGGCTGAATAGTACTCCATTGTATAAAAATACCACATCTTTCTTATCCATTCCTCAGTTGATGGGCATTTGGGTTGTTTCCAAGATCTGGCTATTACAAATTGTGCTGCTATAAACATGGGTGCACATATATCGCTGTGGTACGATGTTTTTAATTCTTCTGGGAAGATGCCCAGAAGGGGAATAGCTGGGTCAAATGGGACCTCCAACCCTAGTTTTTTGAGGAATCTCCACACTGATTTCCACAGTGGCTGTACCAGTCGACACTCCCACCAACAGTGAAGAAGGGTTCCTTTTTCCCCACAGCCCCTCCAGCATTTGTTATTAGTTGATTTCTTTATAGTAGCCATTCTTTCTGGGGTGAGATGGTATCTCAGTGTTGTTTTAATTTGCATCTCTCGAATGACTACTGATGTTGCACATTTTTTGTATATTTATTTGCCATTAGTATTTCTTCATCTGAGAAATGTGTATTCATCTCAGATGCCCATTTTTGGAGTGGGTCTTTAAATTTGGGAGGTCTGATTTTTTTGAGTTCTTTATATGTTCTTGATAGTAATCCTTTGTCTGAGGAACAGCTGGCAAACATTTTTTCCCACATTGTGGGTTGTCTCTTCACTCTGTTGGTGGTTTCTCTTGCTGTGCAAAAGCTTTTTAATAAGATGAGATCCCAGTTATTGATTCTTTGGGATAGTTCCTGTGCGGTTGAGTTTTTATTCATAAAATCTTTGCCTACACCAATGTCTCCAAGGGTTTTACCTATCCTACCTTCCAGTAGATTTAATGTTTCTGTTTTAATATTTAGATCTCTGATCCATTTTGAATTTAGTTTAGTGCATGGTGAAAGATATGGGTCTAGTTTTAATGTTCGGCATGTGTAGAGCCAGTTTTTCCAGCACCATTTATTAAAGAGGCTTTCTTCCAGCGAATGTGTTTGGCACCTTTGTCAAAGATAAGGTGGCTTAGTATGTCTGGGGTTGTTTCAGCATCTTCTAATCTGTTCTATTGATCTTCAGGTCTGTTTTTTTTGCCAGTACCACACTGTTTTTATCACAGTAGCTTATAGTATAATTTCAAGTCAGGGATTGTGATGCCCCCTGCCTTGCGTTTGTTGCCCAGAATTGCCTTTGCTATTCTAGGTCTCTTCTGCTTCCAAATGAATTTTAGGATTGTTTTCTCTAATTCTGTGAGATATGCTGTTGGAATTTTGATTGGAATTGCATTAAATCTGTATAACAATTTTGGAAATATGGCCATTTTCACTATATTGGTTCTTCCTATCCAGGAGCAAGGGATATCTTTCCATTTTCTGATATCCTCTTCAGTCTCCTTTTTCAGAGTACTGTAGTTTTCAGTATAGAGGTCTTTTACATCCTTTGTGAGGTTGCTTCCTAGGTATTTCATTTTTTTGGATGTTATTGTGAAAGGTATTGTTTCCCTAATTTCTCTTTCAGTAAGTTTGTTATTTGTGTACAGGAAGGCTATTGACTTTTGAGTATTGACTTTGTATCCAGCTACACTACTGAATTTGCTTATTAAATCTAGCAGTTTTTTAGTGGAGTTTTTGGGGTCTTCTGTGTAGAGTATCATGTCATCTGCAAATAATGATAATTTAACTTCTTCCTTTCCAATCATTATTCCCTTTATTTCTTTCTCTTGTCTAATTGCTCTGGCTAAAGTTTCCAGAATTATGTTGAATAAGAGTGGGGACAGTGGACATCCTTGTCTTGTTCCTGATTTTAGAGGGAAGGCTTTCAGTTTTTGGCCATTTAGTATAATATTGGCTGTTGGTTTGTCATAGATAGCTTTTACCAGATTGAGATAAAGACCCTCTATTCCAATTTTCTGTAGGGTTTTTATCATGAAAAGGTGCTGGACTTTGTCAAAAGCTTTTTTCTGCATCTATTGAGATGATCATGTGATTTTTGTCTTTGGTTCTGTTAATATGCTGTATTACATTTATTGATTTACGTATGTTGAACCATCCCTGCATCCCTGGGATGAATCCAACTTGGTCATGGTGTATAATCTTCTTGATGATTTGTTGGATTCTGTTTGCCAGTATCTTATTAAGGATTTTTTGCATCTATGTTCATTAGGGAGATTGGCCTGTAGTTCTCTTTCTTAATTGGGTCCTTCTCTGGTTTTGGTATCAGGGTAATGCTTGCTTCCAGGAATGAATTTGGGAGTATTGCTTCCCTTTCAATTTCATTAAAAAGTTTGAGAAGTAGGGGCGTTAGGTCTTCTCTAAATTTCTTGTAGAATTCGGCAGTGAATCCATCAGGGCCTGGGCTTTTCTTTGTTGGGAGGTTTTAATTACATCTTCGATTTCATTGGTTGATATTGGTTTATTTAGGATTTTTAAATCTTCTTGATTCAGCTTTGGTAATTCATACGAATCTAGGAATCTGTCCATTTCTTCTGCATTTTCCATCTTAGTAGAATATAAATTTTCAAAATAGGTATAGATGATCTTCTGGATTTCTGCAGGGTCCGTCGTGATATCACCCTTTTCATTTTCATTGCATGGATTTGAGTCTTTTCTTTTCTTTTTTAATAAGGTTGGATAAGGGTTTGTCAATCTTATTTATTCTTTCAAAGAACCAACTTTTTGCTTCATTGATTCTTTGTATTGTTTTTTTAGTCTCCAATACGTTAATTTCTGCTCTGATCTTTATAATTTCCTCCCTTGTACGGGCTTTTGGCTTAACCTGCTCTTCTTTTCTAGAAGCTCGAGGTTCACCCTTAAGTGGTTTATTTGCGCTTGCTCTATTTTCCTGATATAAGTATTTAATGCTATAAATTTCCCTCTTAGGACTGCTTTCATTGTATCCCATAAGTTCCGGTATGTTGTACTGTCATTATCATTCAGTTGTAGAAAGTGTCTAATTTCTTCTTTAATTTCATCTGTGACCCATTGTTGTTCAGGAGGGTGCTGTTTAATTTCCATGTGTTTAGGGAGTTTTTGTGAGATCTTTTGCCATTGATTTCCATTTCATTGCACTATGGTCTGATAATATGCATGGGATAATTTCAATTCCTTTGCATTTACTTAAGCAGGTTTTATGAGCTAGTATGTGGTCTATTTTGGAGAACGTCCCATGTGCAGCTGAGAAAAATGTGTATTCTGATGTTGTAGGATGGAACACTCTGTAGACATCTACTAAGTCCATTTGTTCAAAAGTTTGGTTCAGTTCTACTATTTCATTATTGATTTTCTGTCCAGTTGATCTGTCTTTTTGTGACAGTGGAGTATTGAGATCTCCCAATATAATTGTATTAGTGCTTATTTGATTTTTCATGTCCTTTAGTACTTGTTTTATATAGCTGGGTGCATTGGTATTTGACACATATATATTTATGATCGTTATCTCTTCCTCTTGGATTGTTCCCTTTACAAGGATGTAATGACCGTCTTTATCTCTCTGAATCCTTCTTGGCTTGAAGTTCACTTTGTCTGCAAAAAGAATAGCTACCCCTGCTTTTTCTGGGTTCCTGTGGCATGGAGTATTGTCTTCCATCCTTTGACCTTCAGTCTATGAATTTCTTTCTGAATTAAATGTGTTTCTTGTATACAGCATATTGTTGGATCTTGCTTCTTGATCCATTTCGCCAGTCTGTGCCTTTTGATTGGTGAATTGAGACCGTTAACATTGATGGTTAAAACTGATATGTATTGACTTATACTTGTCATGATATTTTCCTGTTGTTGGTTCCCACTCTTTGTTTTTCCCCTTTCCTGCTATTTAATTATCTGCCCTGCCTGGTGGATTCCTTCTGTTGGGGTTCCTATCTCTTTCTAGAATGTCCTTCAGAACGTTTTGGAGTGCTGGTTTGGTGGTCATAAATTTTCTCAGATGTTCTTTGTCATGAAAGTATTTTATTTCTCCATCAATTTTGAAAGATAGTTTTGCAGGGTACATCAATCTGGGTTGAAAATTATTTTCCTTTAGAGCTTGAAATACATCATTCCAAGCTCTTCTTGAATTGAGGGTTTGTGCTGAAAAGTCAGCTGTGATTCTGATGGGTTTTCCTTTATAGGTGATTTGTCTCTTCTCCCTAACAGCTTTTAAGATTCTTCCCTTCTGTTGAATTTCTGGGATCTTGACTATAATATGTCTGGCTGAAGTTTTTTTTTGATCATGTCTAGTTGGTGTTCTAAAGCTTCACTTATAGGGGCATCAAATTCCTTTTCTCTTCCAGGAAAGTTCTCCCTCATTATGTCTTTGAACAAGGTTTTAATGTCATTGATGCTATCTCCTGCTTTTTCATTTATTCCAATTATTCTTAAGTTGTTTATCTTTGAGTCATCTAGCAGCTGCTGAATTGATTTTTCATGGTCCCTTGCTGTTTTTAAGAATTCTTCCTTTTCATGATCACTAATTGCAAGCCTGTCTTCTATATCTGAGATCCTGTCCTCGCATTGGCTTAATCTGCTACAAATACTTTCAATGGAATTTTTGTTCTCTTGGATATCTGCTTGAATCTGCCTTATGGATTCCATTTCTTTCCTATGCTGAGCATTCATGGTTTCTATAGTTTTCTTAAGCTCATCTATTTTTTTGTCTGTATCAGCTATAGTGTCCTTAAGCATGGTCTTCAATGTGGACATTATCTCTGCAGTTATCTGTGAGATTATTTGTGTTTTAATTTTTTCCAGAGCCTCATTCAGTTGCTTTGTTGTTACCACTTCAGATAGGCCAGGTGGGTGGCTTTCGGATTGTCCCACCTCGTTGCCCCTAGGTTTGCCTTTGGTGAATTGGATGTGTGGGGTTGCATCTTGTTTAAGTGTCGTCTCATTTTTTCCTTTTTTTTAATTCCTGGGGTGATGTTTGCAAATTACCTATGGTAGGTTACTTTATTGCTAGTGTTTAAGATCTTTAGAAGATGACTACTTCTCTGCAGTATCTTCCAAGTGGAGCTTGTTTTTGGGTTTTGAGCTTTCTGCCAGATCCTACCTCTTCAATTCGTTGGGTATGCGAAGTTGGTACCTGTTTGGCCCAGTCCTTGATTCTTTGGTACTGTGCCACTGTATTTTCTGTGTCCCTTAGTCAATCTCAATCATGAAATATCAGGAAGGAAAGATGTTTAGAACAATTATTTCACATTTGGCTATAATGTTAACTAAAGCATCAAACACAGCCTAGAAAATGACAGACTGAGCTAACCAGTTATTTACCACTTTTAGCTGTATAGAGTTGCGGTTATATAACAAAATCTAAAACACACCAGAAAAATTATATGCAGTATACAAGTCCTATGTATGTCAATTTTTCCCTGAGGAGTTTAAATTTAAAATGAGTTAAGGAGGAAATAGAGTGTTGGGAGAATAGGAAGGAATTAGATGTAAGGTTAGAGGACCAAGAGGGATCCCACTAAAATTGGGACACTGGTGCAGAGGACAGGTGGTAGAAAGAGAAGGAAGGGATAAGAGGAAGAACAGATCACAACCACAATCACAAAGAAGTTAGAGGCGCTGTTTACACTCATATAAAAAACCAGAGAGAATAATGAAGGAAAGAGCAAATACACATACAGAAACAAAAACGAAGATAAAAACAATAAAACAAACAAAACAAAAATAAAACCCCACAAAAAAAAACACCCTTCGCCAGAACAAAAAACAAATGAGTGAGAAAAAAATAAAAATAAAAATAAAAAAAATAAAAAATAAAAAGAATCAGTTCCAGGTGTTGACTCTGCTGTAGGCAGGCACCGTGTGGTGACAGAGTCCTGTTCCGTGCAGGTCGGTCCCAGTAAGCCAGGAGCGCCCTCTGGCGGGCGGTGAGCAGAGGCGTGGACTTTCAGGCAGAGACCAGTCCAGCTCGCCTGCCGCTCTCAGTGCCCTTTCACGATCCCTGGGCCTGAGAGGCGCAGCGCGCTGTCCGGAGCGCGGGTTCCCTGCACTGGTTTCCCGCCGCTCTGATTCTCACCACGCCCCCCACAATGGCACCGGGCCAGTCGCTCTCAGGTGCGGGACAGGTGTGGCTGAGAGACCAGTCTCGTTCGCCTGCTGACCTCAGCACACTTTCATGGGCCTGAGAGGCCCCGCGCTGCCCTGTCCGGAGCACGAGTGTCCAGTGCTGTTTTTCTTTCACACCGCTCTGCGTTTCGCCGCACCCCCCACAATGGCGCTCGGCCGGTCACTCTCTGGCGCGGGGCAGCTGTGGCTGAGAGACACTCACCGCCGGCCAGCGCAGTTCTCCGCCGCTCCCCCGCCTCGCCGCTGTCTCAGGATCCTCCGTGGGGGCTCCCTGGGCGCCAGCTGTCACCGTGTGTCCGTAGAATTGAGCTTCTGTCGCGCTGCGATTCCTGGGATGGTAGAAGGTGCACGCGCGCGGTCTGCTCCTTCTTCTTTGTTGGAAATCACCCTTCACTGATTGAGCTTCAGAACTGGGTTCTGAGGTTCCGGGGAGCCATCTCCCCCCATCCTGCGCTTTCCCGGTGGCTATATTCCCGTGTTCCAACGGTAACTTTTAGAGAGAGTTTCGCTGCCTGCTTCTTACTCATCCGCCATCTTTTTCCTCCGATTTTATGTATTTCTGCTCAGATCTTTGTTCTTTATTTTTTCCTTCTTCTAATTTTGAGTTTGGTTTGTTCTTTGCTAAATACTTGCGGTGCCTTGGCAGGTTATTTGATATCATTTTTTCTTTTTTCATTACTAGAGATCAACTCTGGGGGTATTTTGCCTCTAAGCTACGTGCTGCTCACCTCTTTATTTTTTATCATGAGGCAGGGCCTCACTAAGTTGTGCTGGCCTGTAACCTACACTCCTCTTGCCTCAAGCACCCAAGTAGCTGGGGTTCCAAGCGTGCACCACCACAGCTAGCTTCATTCTTTTGGGGGATACGCGTCTACTGCAGTAACCTTCCCTCTTAGTACTGCCTTTCCTCTCTCTCACAGATTTTAATATGTTTTGTGCTCATTTTTCTTTGTTTCAAAAACTTTTATTTGTCTTTGATTGTCTTTGAATTTCTTCAATTACCCATTGGTCATTTTAGAATATGTTGTTCAATTTCCATACAGTTTTATATTTTCCTCCATTCTTCTTGTGGATTTCTTGTTTTATTTGTGGTCTGAGAAGATATATGATATAATTTCAATTTTTAAAAATGTACTGATGCTTGGTTTATGTCATATCATATATGATCTATCCTAGAGAATGTTCTATGGGTTACTGAGAAGAGTGTGTATTCCACTGCTGTTGAATGAAATTTCTGTCAGTGTCTGTTAGGTCCATTTTCATTAGTATGGTTCAATTCAGATGTGTTTTTGTTGATTTTTCTCTCTGGATGATCTGTCCATTGATGAAAGTGGGGTGTTGAAATCCTCAACTGTTATTATACTGGAGTTTATCTCTCCCTTTAGATCTAGTAATATTTACTTTATGTCTTTGGGTGATCTAGTAGTTATATCTTCTTGCTGAATTGATCTTTTTTATCATTGTGTAATTAACTTCTCTTTATTTATTTATTTATTTATTTATTTATTTATTTATTTATTTTTTATATGTGGGTACCGGGAGTCCAACTCAGGACCTTGTGCTTGCCAGGCAGGTGCTTATGCTGCTGAGCTATATCACCGGCCCTTTTTATTTGTTTTTATTTTTAAATTGTTATTAGAATGTTTGCAGTACACAGTGATTGCATTCCTTGTGTGGAGTTGGTACATGTAACACATCTTAATTCTTTTTATGTCCTCCCCCATCTCCTGTACATTTCTCATTTAAAGTCCGCTTTATCTGAGTAACAGCTGTTCCTGCTCACTTTGGTTCATCTTTAGGGCATATTTTTTTCCAATGATTCATGTTTTAGTTCATGTATCTTTACCAATGAAGCGAGTTGGTAGTAGGCAGCATGTAGTTTTTATCTGTTCAGCCAGTTCTTTTCTTTTGATTGGTGATTTTAATCCATTCACACTCAAGATTTTTGTTGATACCTGTGAATTTACTACTATCATTTTATTATGGTTTTCTAATTATTTGGGGTTTTTTTGTTCTGTCTCACCTCTCATTATTTGTTTCTGTGGTTTGGAAGTTTTCTGTCATGCTGAGGTTTGCTTGTCCTCTCGTTTGTGTGTATATTTTGCTAATAAGCCTTGTACACTGGTGTGTTTTCATGGTGGTGTTGATTAGCGTAGGAGTAATTTATACGTTTCTTAGAGGGTGGATGTGGTGGTGGTGAATTCCCTCCATTTCTGCTTGTGTGGGAAACACTTTATTTCTCCTTCCTGTGGAAAGGGTCTGAGGGTAGCTGCTAGTCTGACCCCAGGAGCTGCCTTAAGGACATGCCCAGTGGGCAGCGGGGCAGGAGCTCTACGTTGGGGTGACAGAAGGGGTGAGTACAGGTCTGGACCAGGGGTCTTGGTTCTAATTTCAGCCCACTCCACCCTGCCCTCTCCTCCTTCGCCTACACTACAGGACCTTGGCTTCATCCTGCTGCCACTAAGAAGAGCCTTCAGAGCCACTTCGGTTTCCCAGGTAGTCTCCTTATGTCTCTAGTCCGAGCGTCATGGGTCCGGTTTCTGCCTCGACTGCCCACTAACCTGTCTCTTCTCCCTCAGAGGTGTATGTGTGGCCTCGGCGTGGCGCAGCAGACCCAGCACAGATGAGCAGCGATGTCTGTGTCCACTCCTGGTCCTGCTCCTACTACTTGGACCTTGAGAAGCGATGGGTCCCTGGGAGACTGTCCTTGACAGTTCGCTCGCTGAAGTTCACAGCGGACAGAGTTGGAGATGTTCTCGTGGGCTTGCCCCTCTCCAGCATCATGGAGATCAGGAAGGAAGCCTCGCACTTTATCTTCAGTGCCATCACCATCCTTGAGAGGGGCCGCCTCAAGCACTGGTTCAGCTCCCTGCGGCCCAGCCGCGATGCTGTCTTCCTCATCATCGAGCACTTCTGGAGGGAACTGCTGTTGTCCCAGCAGGGCAGCGCCATGGAGGTGACCTCCTCTGCCCTGACCAGAGGGCAGGACCTGATTGGGCTGGTGACCAGCTCCCAGAGGCGCCTGGAAGACACAGCCAAGGTCCTGTACCACCAGGGCGAGCAGCTGGACAGTGTCATGAAGGGCCTAGAGAAGATGGAGTCAGACCTGGATGTGGCTGACAGGTGGGCAACCCAGGGCCTGCTGTCCCCCCTCGAGGGGAGAGGGGTGCGCACCCCGAGGCTAGCCACGCCCTGCTGGGGCGGCACCAGGAGCCCTATGTGGGGACAGGCTGTGTGGCGAGGGGTCCCAGAGGCTGGGCGAGCGTCTGTGTGGTGATGAGCTATGCTGCTGAAGGCGCAGGTGGCTCCTGTTGGCGGCATGTGCCCCCTCTTGGTGACGGTCTGTTATCCTGTGTCACAGTTTTCCTGTACACGTGTCCTGATGTGTTTCATGGTGGACCTTGTGGAGCTCAGGGTTTGTCCCTCCAAATGGGAATTGTTCTGATGTTATTTCTCTACCGCATTATTTATTTATTTATTGGTACTAGGAATTGAACTCAGGACCTTGCTCTTGCCAGACAGGCGCTGTGCCACTGAGCTACTTCCTGGCTCCTCCACTGCACTTTTAAAAACAGGATCTGCACAGAGCTCCCTTTTTGTATGTCTGTGATCCTTTACTGATTTTCTTACATATTCCCTCTTCTTTTGCTTTGTGCTTTTATTTTTATTTTACTTTATATTTGTTGAATTTTTCTTTTGCCCTGTCCCATGCTCCCTGTGTGTTGGGGGCTACAATGCTGGCTGTGGACAGGACCTCAGGTCGGAGGTTGGTGCCTCCTGGTGGCGGGGGACCCTGGGGCCTATCGGGGCTTGGTGAGGAGGGTCTGCTCCTTGGAGCCCGCTACCTCCAAGGATGGTAGATGTGATGTCACTGGTGCTCAGTGGGTACCAGGCCTGGCAGGCCTCTCCAGGCAGCTGCCCCACGCTGTCCCTGAGCCACACCTGCTGACAGAGGCAGGTCACTATGGTTGGCTTTGCATCCTCTGTTGCTGGCTGCTGGTCCCAGCCAGGGTGTTTGCTCTGGGGTCGTCTCTTCTCTCTGTGCTCAGGAAGTAAAGTATTGGCTTGCCCCTTAGCGATATCCTCCAGCCACTCTTCGTAAAAGCACATCCTTTAGAATGCTCTCTTCAGCACACCAAGCTCAAACTCATTTTAAGTTTCTATGAGTATTGCTCAAACGTTAGTTTTGAAATAGATTCTCTCTGTCAGGAACAGTGGTGCATGCCTGTCATCCCAGTTACTTGGGAGGCTGAGGCAGGAGAATTGCAGGTTCAAGACCAGCTTGAACAACTCAGCAAAACCCTGTCTCAAAAATTTCACAAAGGGTTGGGGAGTTAGTTCAGTGGTAGAGTGCTTGCCTAGCATGTCTGAGTCCTTGAGTTCAATCCCCAGTGCCAAAAAAAAAAAAAAAAAAGGGAGGAAGGATGGAAGGAAAGGAACTCTTTTTTATGTTTGCGATTACAGTAGTCCCCTTCCTCACTCATGGTTTTGCTCTCCTCACTGTTAGTTAAACAACGTGAGATGTGGTCCAGAAATCCCAGTGAAAGTCCCTGAGAGAGTGTGTGGGTTGTGAGTAGCGTGGTGACGTGACGCTCCCTGCATGCTCCTGCGCAGAGCAGAGCCGCACCGCGCCTGCCCCACACAGCCGCACTGTGGACATGAGACCTGAGGTGTCGCTAGGGCATCACAATGCCTGTGTTCAGGTGGCCTTGGTTTTACTTAACCGAGGTCCCAACACACAAGAACAGGGATGCTGGCGATGCAGATGTGCCAAAGAGAAGCTACAAAGTGCCTGCGAGAGTACATCCACAACCTTCCTGCCAGTGTATTTTTGAAATGGACCTGTTAGTATTTATTGCTGCTCTTAATCTTTCATTGTACCTGATTTAGAAACCGAGTGGTCTCGGAGGTCCATGTGGTCTCTCTGGCTAGTGCAAGCCAGTAGTCAGACTATTCTGCTGCTCAATTTATTGTTTTATTTCCCACTGACAATAATTGTACATCTTTATGGGGCCTGGCCCAGGGGATGTGGGCCTGGCCTGGGCCTGCTGCCTTGCAAGACATCAGGACCCCGTCGGGACCCTCCCCCGCCCTCCGCCTCTGGCTGTGTAACCAGACTTGGGTGCAGCAGGACTGAGAGTCGCAGCACAGAGGTGCACACTCTGCCACAGCACACAGCAGAATCGGGAGAGTGCCCAGGAAAGGACGCTGAGGCCGAGGGGTCATGGTGACAGCACTGGGAAGCTGGCTCCCAACGGACTTGGTGACTGAAGTGCCCAGACTGGAGATTCTGGCCCTGGCTCAGCACTGTGCTCAGGAAAGTCTCCCAGAGCTTGGTCCAGGAGGGGCCCACGCTGGGCAAAGTTGAGTGGCAGCACCTTCTGCCTTAGGGGAGGGAAGCCAGAGGCCTTGGGGTAGGATGGCAGCATGGTTCCTCCCGAGAGACCTGTTCACACATGCTCCCCAAGGGTCCCAGGCTCCTTTGCCACAGCGCGGAAGGGGGCTCCGCAGCCTGGACAGGTGAGGCTCAGAAACAATGCAGGAGCTGGGCCTCTGCCGGCGTCCTTAGGTGCTGTGGGGGTAGCTGGCTCCCTGCACGCCCACGCTGGGTGGCAGTGTGTCGCTGCCAGAGGTGGGCCAGGGCGGCCTCTGACACTGGCGGCTGAGGCTGTGTCACATGAGTGGGTAAAGAGGAGGTATACTGCAGAGACGACGATTCAGCCAGAGGGATAAAGCTGCTGTCGTGCAGTACGGGTGGCTGGAAGGATGTCCGGCACGGAAGGTCTAGGCTGTGTGATTTCATTCAAACCTGGAATCCAGAATGGCTGAGCCCAGGGAGGAGCAGTGGCTCCCAGAGGCTGGGAGAGCAGGGCCCGCAGAGAGAGGTCAGGTAGCAGGCACCTGGGCCGGCCAGCCAGCCGGGAGGAGCGCAGGCTGCATTGGCTGCACGCAGGAGGTGACTGGGTGTTGTGCTGTGTCACCTGGCTCAGAACAGCTAAAAGAAGGGGTTCCAATTGTTCTCATCACAAAGGAACAGTAAGATGTGTGAGACGGCAGAGAACTCGAGTATCCTGAGGTGATCACTGCGGAATGCGTATGATACCAAACATCTGCACCCCGTGAAGATGCAGGATTATGGGAGATAAAACAACAGGCTGAGCAGTGGAGTCGTCTGCCTGCCAGAGGCCCGCAGTGGTAGCCGTCTGTCTGGTCGTGGGAGCCCGAGAGGCGCGCGGAGCTGCACTGCGTCCTGACACGGCGGGCTCTAGGTCACTTGTTCCGAGCCCGTTCTTCGTGGCTTAGAGAAGCCTTTTTACGCTGGCTTTTTGAAAACCCTTGGCCAGTATTTTGCCAGCCACAGCATCTTGGTTTTGGCAGATGCTGTTTTGGTGTCCTCCATCAGGTCAAGGTTTTCCTGGTGCTCGTGGCAGGTGATTTTCCGTTGTCCCCTGGACTCTTGGAATACTGATTCACAAGACTGTGTTGACCTAGGTGACCGTAGGCCCTGGCACAGGAGGGGACAGGCCATCCAGCTCTCCAGCAGGTCACACATGCCGCTCCGTGTCACTGCTGGCCACATTTGGACTCTCGGATGCCGTTGTTTCTCATGAAACGTGGGCAGTTCGCCGCTTTCTCCGGTCGCTCGTTTCTCTGCCCTCTCCTTGCTGTTCTCCTGATCGTCAAGCTATGTACTTTTGGTACCTCCGTCTTCATGTTGCGATTCCTTCTTCTGTCTCTTGTACTTTTGACTGTGAGATTTTCATTTGGTTCTTTGAATGTAATTTCTATCTCTTATGGGTAGTTTCTCTTTAACCAGTCGTTGTCACCGTGCCCACGTCATTGAAATAGGGTTGCTTTTCCTTCTTTGGGCATTCCCAGTGGTTACTCTAAAGTCTGTGAAATCCAACATCCAAGCCACATAGAAAAGCAGACTCCAATCAGCTTCTCCCGTGCTTTCCCAGCACAGCCGGCGCTGACACCAGCATGTGTGATTTATCCCATCAAACGATGCTAATCCTGCTCAGCCGACACCGCCTGCCTGCGGACAGCACCGCCCACAGGTGGGGGCTCCGTCTCAGCGCGGTCCCCACCTCAGCTGCCACCACCAGCCCGGGCTGTCTCACCTGGGATTCTGCCCCCACCCCGGCTGGCTATAAAGCGGGGTCCCCTCGACCCCTCCTCGGGATGGACGGACTTGCTCCCCCGGTCACAGGGCCTGGGGCAGGGGACGCTTGCTCACTGCCTGGCACCAGGCTGCAGATGCGGCGGTGCACAGGGCAGGTACAGGGAGGCTGGGCCCCGCCCTCCCCGTGCTCAGACCCCAGGAAGCCCTCTGAGCCCTGGCCTTGGGTTTATGGAGGCTTCGTGACGCGGGCAGGACTGATAGAGTCGCTGGACCCTCAGCCCCTCTGCCCTCCTAGGGGCTGGGCGGGGCTGGGAGTCCCAACCCTGGGCCCCTGCCTTGGTCTTTCTGTGTCAGCCGGAGCTGAAGCCACCCAGGGCTGCTGGCCAGCGGCGGCTCATTAGCTCACAAAAGACATGTGTTCCCAGAGCCCAGGATTTTAGGAGCTGAAACATACAGCCAAATATATTTCACATCATACTTGAGGAATGCATTTGAAGCTTGAATAGTTTAGAAGTCTGCCCAGTTGGTTTTTTGTTTTTGTTGTTTTTTTGTTTGGTTTGTGGTAGTAGGGATTGAACTCACTGAGCTACCTCCACAGCCCTTTTTTCTTCTGAGAGGAGGTTTTGCTAAGTCTCTAAATTGCCCAGGCCAGGGCCGGTGAGATAGCTCAGTGGCATAAGCGCCTGCCCGGCAAGCGCAAGGTCCTGAGTTCGACTCCCAGTACCCACATACAAAAAAAGGGCCAGTGATATCGCTCAGCGGCACGGGCGCCTCCTGGCGCACGAGGTCCTGAGTTCAACCCCTGGTACCCACAAAAGATAAAAAAATAAAAATAAATAAGTAAATAAAAAATTGCCTAGGCCAGACTTGAACTTGTGATTCTCCTGCCTCAGCCACCCAGAGTGCTGGGATTATAGGCATGTGCTACCACACCTGGTGCGATCTGCCCAGCTTGTACATCCTATTCTTTTATGACAGTGGGGGGTTTTGGGGCCCTCCAGCCTGCTGGAAGCTTTCACCTGGTCAGGGATGCCTCTGCCCAGCTTCTTTTCTACACCTGTTGTGTGCATCGCCCCAGGGCGTCATCAGCTGTGCGTGCTGGTGCTTCCCTGAGGCGCTAGCCCATGGTGAGCGCCATCCTGTCGGGTGTGCTGTGCCTGTGCGAGTCGCTGGTCTAGTGGCGCGCGTGGAGTGGCGTGGAGCTTTCGCTCTTGTGCTGGTCTGTGAAAGGGTTTTAGCACCTTCCTTATGGAATTTATCAGTGGATCCAGAAAACCTGGACCATAGTTTTCTCTCTGGCAAGATCTTTAGTTATAGGTTCGTTTATTTATAAAGCAATTCATGTTCTTAACTTTTTTCTTGCCTTGGGTTTTTCAAGTGATTTTTCCATTTTGTGTAAATTGTTGAGTTTATTGGTGTTGAAGATAATCTCTGTAAGACTTTCAAGCTCTGTCGTAATGTACTCCTTTCTCATTCCCAGTGTTGGTAATTTGCGTTGTCTCTTTTTTTCCTTGATCATTTCTTGTTAGTGATAGTCTAATTTTAAAAATCACTTCGAAAAACCAAATTTTGGCTTTGGTAATGCTTTATTTTTTTGTTTTCAATTTTGTTGGTTTCTGTGTTTCATTTCTTCTGAGGCTAATTTGCTCTAGGATAGGTGTGTGTGTGTGTGTGTGTAATGCTGGGGATGGAACCAGGGCCTTCTACATGCTAAGCAAAGCAAGTGCTCTACCAATGAGCTGTATTCCCAGCCCCAGCTTGGATCACTGATTTTAAACCCTTTTTTCTATGAAATTTTCATGTAAACACCCTGAAACCTATACTTTTCTCTCTAATGTCTGCCTTATTTTCTTGCCACTTTTGTATACTGTATTTTCATTCACTTTAAATTTTTCTAAATTCCTTTATTCTCTTTTTGGATCCATATATTACTTAAGTATGAGATTAATTTCCAGATTTGAGGATTTGGTAGTTATCCTATAGCTCCTGATTTCTTTTCTCATTTCTTTGTGGACAGAGCAGTGTTGGGACTGGTTACTGTCTTTCTTGGTGAGTGTTTTCCGTGCAGTTGGCGTAGTGCGCACTCTGCAGCTGTTGGCTGTTGTTTCTGCAACTGCCAGCCAGGGAGCTGCTTATACAGTCTTGTTACTTTGTCAGTCATTGAGAGAAACGTGTTCAAATCTATAGCTGTGATTATCTGTTTCTCTGTTTAGTTTTTGTTTGTTTGTTTGTTGTCTTTTTGAGACAGGGTTTCACTGTGCAGTTCAGGCTGGCCTTGAACTCAGTTTGTACGGCAGGCTGGCCTCAAACTCATGGTGATCCTCCTGCTTCAGCCTCCTGAGTGCTTTCTGTTTAGTTTTGTCAGTTTTTTGCTTGGTGAATTTTAAAGTTCTGTTATTAAGTGCTTGCATGTTTAGTATTGTTAAGTCTTTCTATTGGGTTGATTCTCTTATGACCATGCACTGCCCCTGGTAGCACTTATTAGCATTTAGCATGGTATATAGTGTATGTGCAACCCCTTGCTTTCTGTGTATTTGTGTTTTCATATTTTACAGAACGTCTTGTAAACAAGCTACAGCTGGATCTTGTTCCTTCAGGCTGACAATCTGCTTTTGACTAGAGCGTCTAGTCCATGTACATGAAGTGTGAATGTTAAAACATGGGTCACTATCTACCCTCTTGCTGTTTGCTTCCTGTCTGTTCCATTTGACCTTTGCTTTCCTGTCCTGCCTTCATTTGTCTCTTCTGTTGACTCGTCAGACATATCTCTTGGTGGTGGTAGCAGTTCCTTTGGAGTTGTGCTGTCCAGCATCGTAGCTGAAACTGAATTATCAAGAATGCGGTTCCTCGGTTGCACTGGCTGCACTTTAAGTGCGTGATGGCCACAGGCTCCTCCTGCCCTGTCAGACAGTGTAGACACAGGACATGTCCACACCCAGCTGTCCAGGGCCTGAGATCAGATTAGCGCTCAAGTAGAGTTCCTCAGGCCATGGCTGTGTGGCACGGCAAGAGCAACGTTGCCGCCAGGTGTGTGTGTGTGTTTGCCTGGCCATCCTGCTGTTCGCTGGGTTCCTCCGAGCGATGCCTGCCCTGCCCTGAGCCTCTGGTTCCGCTCCTCAGACGTGCAGGTGACAGCCCTGCTGTGTCCGCTGGATGGACCCTTCGGGAAAGATGGGCCACAAGATGGGAACGCAGTCTTCCAAAACCCAAAAAGCGTCACTCTTTAACTGGCTGGCCCGGGTTTTTCTTTGCTCTTTCAGATTACTGACAGAACTGGAGTCCCCATCCTGGTGGCCCTTTAGCTCCAAGCTTTGGAAGATGCCAGAAGAAGCGAAGCGCAGGGAAGGCACCCCCATGGCTCATGGTGAGCCGTGCGGAAAGGAAGGGGTTGTGATCCAGGTCCCCGCGGTGATCTCCGGAAGAGCAGAAGCCCACGCCCAGCCGGGAAGGCTCACTGTCCTGGTGTCTACGCTGGAAATCCACGGCACCAACGCCGTGCTCCTGCATAGGTTCCGGAGGGGAGATGTGGGCAGAATTGAGGTCCACTCACCCTATGAAGTGAGCATTCACCAGCAGTTCATTGGGAAGCCCGACGTGGCTTACCGCGTGCTGTCTGCCAGGATGCCGGAGGTCATCCCTGTTTTGGAAGTGCAATTCAACAAGAAGGTCGAGCTGCTGGGAGACGCTGCGGTGCTTGGGAGCTCAGGAGCAGCTTCCATGGCAGGACGGAGCTGCCCTGCGTGGCCCACGGGTGAGTGTCTGGGCTGTGTGTGCAGACTTCTGAGAGGAGAGGCCGGGCTGCAGGGCACAGGCCGCTGCTTCTCGCCATGTTGTACGCTGCATAGATGCGTAGAGTCGGAGTGGGTCTTGCTCCTCGCCTGTAGATGCATGCAGTCAGAATGTGTCTTCGTGTGGTTGGGTACTCAGTGTCCCCAGAGGCCCCTGTGCTGCAGGCTTGGTCCCAGGGTGGAGCTGGCGGGAGGCTGGAGGACCCTCAGGAGAGGGGCCTCATGGGAGGTCCTGAGGTCACTAGGGGCATGGCTTGCCCTGCCCTCATGGACCTCATCTTTCCACCTCGCTTTTGCTTGGCTCATGATAAGGCGAGCGGTTCGGCCCTCCACGTGACCCTGTCACCATGTGCTGACTCAGGCACAGGCCCAAGCAGTTGGCCGCATGGTCTGGAGCTGGGATCCTGCAGGGCCAGGGGAACATTAAACCTCGGCTCCTCCTTCATTGCCTCAGTTGTCTCTTTATTGTGACCAAATGCGAAGCCAATGAGAAAGGGTCTTACCAGTCTGGTTGTGCTGCTGAATACAGCAGGACTAGAAGCTGGGGACGAGGGAAAGGGGGAGGTCTCTAGCTGGCTGCTTCGGAGGTGCAAGGCCCAAAATCGGCAGCCCTGTCTGTGTGGCCTCGGGAAGAGCCACAGCAGAGAGCATGCTGTGACACGGGAAGCCAGAGCCAGGGGGACCAGGCCTGCTCTTCCCCGCCCCTCAGAACAGCATCCATCACCTGGAAGACACGCACCGTGACCTGAGGACCCCTGAGGCTCCTCTCAAGCCCCATGACCCCCCACGTCATTCCCCGGGGACAAGTGGCCAGCACCGAGCCCTGTGGACCGCTCCCAACGTGTCCAGGATGCAGCACAGGGCGTCTGTGACTCCGAAGTGGAAGGACGTGCCTAAGCCTGCCTGGCCAGTGCTCCCGCACCCTGCTGAGGAGCCACACCTCCCAGCGGCTCTGCCGTGTCCCCTGCCTGCCCAGCCACCTGCCCGGGCGCTGACTGCACCTTTCCAGCCACTGCGTTCCGTGTGGGGGTCTGCGGCTTTGAGAGTGCGGCAACGCTGAGTTGGGAGTGTTCTTTCACTCTCCAGTCCTTTGCACGGGGCCAGCGTGGAGCTCACGGCCAACGGCCTGGCACCAGGTACAGCCGGGTGAACCATGGCCCACAGCATCCTGGATTAGGGTGAGAGCAGGGGTTCAGGAAGAGATGAGGACCGAGGTGGAACAAGGGAGGTGATGCGACCTGCACTAGCACCCAGCATTCTCCGTGAGGAAAGGAGCAGCCAGGCCAAGTCAAGGGAGGTGCTTGGGCCCAGTGTGGAGGGCAAACTAAGGCCAAGGAAGTCAGGAAGCATAGTTGACCTAGAGAAGGGATGTTGAGGGCATGGGAGGACATTCAGAGGAGGAGGTGCCAGTCCCAGCGGAGTGAGGACTAGCAGGGGACAGCTATGTGTGACTGCAAGGAGGCGGCTGTGAGGACTGGGGGTACTGTGTGTCCCTGTGCAGTGCCGAGCAAACATCGGGTCCCATAATGGTCTGTCCTGCATGAGGGACGCGTTCCTCTCTTGGGAGGTGGCTTTTGTCCCGGCTCCTGTGCTCTGTGTCCAGGTGTCGTCCATTGGAGATGCCTCGGTGTGTCCAGAGCCCCTCTGATCCACAGGGTCCCTACCGGTGCAGACCCTCTACCCTCTGGCAGGTCCTTTTGTGGGCCTTGTTCTCAGTGGCGTGTTGTCATCCTGTCCTGTGTGGCACGTAGGATCTGAGCCCTAGGTCCCCCTTCTGAGGGGCAGGAGCAGGCCTCCCATTCCTATGTTTGCATGGTGGCACACCTGGGGATGACACATGGCTCTCCCTGCTTTCTTTGCCTCCTGGTGGGACACCCTGACACGCGAGTCTCTGCTTAATGAGAGGTACTACCCTTTTTTTGTTTTTTGCTTTTGCATCTTGGTCTTGAACCCAAGGTTTTCACACTGAGCTAAGTCTCCAGCCCTTGCTACGTCCCTGTATTAGGCAGGCTGGGCTCGAACCTGTGATCCTCTTGCTTCTGCTCCAAGGTGCTGGGGTAGTCATGTGCCAGCACAGTTGCCTGCTGCCCTCGTTTCCGAGGACGGGTGTGCCTGGCAATTCCCGGGCTCAGGGCCCAGCCCTGTGCAGCCGTTATGAGAGGTGGCGTGAATGGCCTTTGCTGGGTGCTCGGGAGGGCACGTTCATGGCCACAGCCTGGTGCAGGGCTGTGCCTTGCTGCCTCCGCTGGCCTTGTGCTGCCATGTGTCGTATGTCGCTGGTCCCCTGTGCCACCTGGGGTTAGAGCCGGCGCAGACCTAGGGATCCACTGCGGCCACATGGGGGTAGTGTCACCATGCCCGCAGGCCACAGAGGAGGCTTCAGGGGGAGTGGAGGACTCTGCAGCAGGGGCAGCCCTGGGAGGTCTGGGAAACTGGGTGTGGACAGAGGATTTGTGAGGCCACTGCAGGCTGCCAGGCTCTGCCCGGCACCGCAGACCTGTGAGGGGAGGGCTCAGACTCGCGGGAGAGAGGGCTGCGCTCATGGGGATGCGCGTGAGCACTGGTGTGGGGTTCCGGGTTCCAGAGTGTTTATATAGATGGTGGGATGTCCGGGGGACAGGACCCAGGTCTGAGCACAGGACTTGCTCCGCGCGCACCTCTGCTCATGGCCTGAGAGAGATTGTTCACAGCAGTGCTGATAACCTGCGTAGAAGCCAGGCTCCCCAGGCAGGGCTTTTCACTGAGCCGGTGCTCAGAATGTCCTGAGGTGCTGGGTCTTCAGGCTTGGGATGTTTGCTGCCAACCCAGCAGAGTCCTGGGTCCCCACCCATGTCCTGTGGAGTGCAGGTGCTGCACTGGGGGTGATGGGGGGCTTTCCTGGCCAGGAGACCGCTGAGAGGGAGCCACTCGGCCGCACACTCTTACCACATTGGGCATGCACCAAAGACTGCTGCATCCTGCCTCAGTCTCCTTGTGCCGCCCTTCCCATGTGGACATATGTGCAGTTACATGTCTGCAGTTTCCCGGGCTCCACAAGCACAGGGAAGGGGTATCTGTGCGCACAGACACTGCTGCGAGGCGGGGCCCCAGCACGGTATATCGGGCATGCGCAGAGGGCTGTCCTTGGAGCTGACACCTCATCTCCATGTAGGGTGGCACTCCCAGGGCCAGCTCCCGTACCCATGCCAGGGTCACTTGCTCAACACGCTCCCTGGTCTCCTTTTTGGGAGGTGAGTTCTTCCTCATCTCCTTTCCACTGGAGCCATTGTCACTGCTTTTATTGAATGGGACTGTTACTGAGGAGGAGAGGAACCATGGTTGTTCTCAGATGTCTCCAAATACCCAGGGACCAAGTCAGCAGCTGGCTGTGGAGGTGGCGGGGCCTGTGGCTTCCTGTGTCCTGGCCACTCGCAGCTGTGGAAAGCGTCCCAGCCCGGGCCTCCCTGGTGATGAGTAACATCCAGTGAGAGTCCTGCCTCAGCTCTGGCTGTGAGCAGTCCCAGCTGTGGATGTGCACAGGCAGTGGGTGTCCTGTCCTATAGCACCCCAGAGCCCACACTGGAGCCGCAGGTCCCTGTGAGGGACCACTGAGGACATGTGCAGTTGGGAGCCTTGGGCCAGCAGAGGGGCTGCTGCTGCCCACACCCAGAGCAGGCCTGCAGGGCAGGGTCCCACCCTGCTCCTCACGACCACTGCAGGATGCACCCTTCATGCCTGGCCACCGTCCTGTGTGGTCCGGCCAGGGTCCACTGTCCTGTGGAGGCCAGTGGATGGGCCCCAGCTCCATGAGGGGCTGTGCAGGGAGCACCCCAGCTTCAGCACTGGGCGGACACAGAGGCCAGTAGTCAGTCTGGCTGGCGGGAGCCAGATGCTTTTAAAGAGCAGGATAGGAGAGCAGAGGACCCAGAGATGGGTGCCGAGGTGGTTTCCTGTGAGAGCAGGCTCAGAAGCCAAGAGGCACAGGGTGGGCGTGGTGCCGAAGGGCCTCCCTGCACCAGCGCTCCTGCCTTCCTCACCCTGCCTGCCTGCAGGCGTCCTGGACAGGCACAAGAAGTGGCCTGTGAGGGTCAGCTGCAGGAGAGCAGGAGCCGGAGGGGTGGTGTGCACCCAGTCTCTTTCCTGGGCAGCCTAGTGGTCAGCATGGCTTTGTGCCAACCAGCTCGGCTTCTGCCCTCAGGCCAGCGAGAGTGCTCTCCACCCTCACTTGGGGGCAGTGCTTCCCTTCCTGGTGTGTCAGCAGGGCCTGCAAGCCACAGTGTTGAGTCCTGTGGCCCAGCAGAGAGGCTCTGGAGGCTGAGCACCTTCTGTTTCCTCACTGCCTGACCAGTACACTGGCCACTGTGCCCCTCACTTACAGAGCCCACATTACAGAAAAGAGTGAGGACTAGACCTTCATTGCAGCCATCACCTGGGCCGTGGGTGCTGGGGGTGCAGTTGGAGCTGCTGTCTAGGTATTGGAGAAGTGGCACCCTCCTGTGGCCACCAGGAGCCATGTTTCACTGCTCAGTTGCCACCCTCAGCAGCCCTGCACTGTCCTAAGTGCACTCACCCAGTGTGCAGGTGTGAAGAGGTCAAAGCCCATGGGCAGCCCTGAGCCTTGGAGATGTCTGGTCCCTTCCAGGTCTCTGCCTGCCCAGGCAGCTGCAACTCACCCCCATGGCAGGCGGGCACACACGCAGCGGAGCTTGGCCCAAGGCTGGCCATTTCCTGTGCTCTCTGAACTGCAGTGCTCTGCGGAACAGCTCAGCCAGCCCTACAGTTTCCTGGTGAGGCGTTTTATGGACCTTTCACCACATTTCAATGGTTCTGGGGTTTTATACTCCACATCTTTAGTTTTCTCTCTCCACACAGAACTGACCACTGTGGGATGCAGGGCCGTTCTTTAGAAAGACAGTTAGCCATGGGGTCTGCAGTGCTGCACACTCAGGAGGGTGTGAGACCAGGCAGACCCTGGGGTGGGGCACACAGCTCATGGCACACGCAGACACCCAGCCAGGCCAGCACCCGCGGCAGGCTTGACTGCCGCATAAGGTTCCGAACACTTGTGTGAGGTTTTCGCCTTCTGAAGGACATCCCTCCCGGCTGACCTCAGCTTTCCATTCCAGCATCCGGGCTCATGGACTGTGCCGCACCCGCAGGAGGCCAGGAGGGCAGGCAGCCACAGCTGCAGAGGGCCCCGCCACTGCTTTCTGAGGGGCGTGCCCAGGAGCTGACACAGGTAACGCCCGGCCTGCCACTCACTGGAGGGTAGGGCGCATGGTTCCCAACCCTGGAAGGGGGACAGGAAGAGCTGCCTGCCCGGAGTCCTGCGCTCCAGACATGAAACTTGTACAGCAAGCAGAACCGGCCTATGTACATGTGTGTGCACGTGC
This sequence comes from Erethizon dorsatum, assembly GCA_028451465.1. Taxonomy (NCBI): domain Eukaryota; kingdom Metazoa; phylum Chordata; class Mammalia; order Rodentia; family Erethizontidae; genus Erethizon; species Erethizon dorsatum. The sequence goes on along the minus strand of CM051838.1, from coordinate 35,280,763 downwards.
ATGTGTGTGTGCTGAATATGGGCTGTGTGCATGTGTGTGGGCTGTAGATTATGCGTATACCGAATGTGTGTGCGTCCCGTATGTGCCTGTGTGCTCTGCACTTGCACGTACACTTGAGTGTGCACCGGCTTGCTCAGAACCATGTTCTGAAGGAGGCTTACCCCTCTTCCCCAGGAAATTGAAATTTCCATGTTCAGCATGGATGTTTTTAACTAGTCTTCTTGTAGCCTTGCTGACAGTGTAATGCCTTTTTCTCTCATAGTTTTGAAGCAGTACCTGGCCATCATAACATTTCATTAGGGGATATTTTTGTATGTATCTTTAAAAGATAACAGCGGTAAAAAAAACCATAATGCTCTTCTGACCTTAAAAAGAACAGTGATCCCTCCTGTGTCTCAGGGAGTACCCCATCCTCCTGATGACACACGCCCACCTGCACTCAGCCCAGACACGCGGAGATCCCCAGCTCGGCCTTGGCCCTGCATGTGATCTGTGTCCAGGTGTCCTGAGACCCTGCTAGGAGGCGCTGCCCATGTCCAGCAGGGGGGCGGCCTGCTGAGCCTGTGTGTAGAGTCTGACGCAGTGCTCATCTTATAGTCCACACAGACCCCAGCCTTTCTGAGCTCAGCCCCTCCCACTCTGGGAAGAGCGTTCCTCTTCGTCACTTTTTCCTCCTGGTCTGACTCAGTCGTTTGCAGACATGACACATGCTTGTAGCTTAAGCAGCACACTTTGCAGGTCCAGTCACACTCGCCAGCACTCTCATGGGTCCAGGCCCGGGGGGACCTAAGCACTGTGGGGTCCGAGGCAGGGGTCCTGTGCTGCTGTCTGCATCCCACCACTTGGCTTAGGCTGAAGAAGCAGCTGTGCTTGTAGAGGAAGGTGGGCACCTTGTCCATCATTTGAATACTGGCTCAGTGGTTGGAGGGGGCCTTCCTAATCCTGGAATTCCAGTCTCTACCAGCCTGTGCCTAAACTTGCCTTCCCCACAGCCAGCAAGGGACGGGTGTCATGGCACACCTGTAATCCCAGCACTCTGCAAAGCTGGGTGGGAGGATCACAAGTTTGAGCCCAGCCCGGGCAACTTAGTGACTTAGTGAGGCCCTGTCTCAAAATAAAAAAGAAAGGGCTTGGGGGTATAGCTGAGTGCAAAGGCCCTGAGTTCAACCCCAGTACTGCAAAAAAAGAAAAAAGCTAGGGACAGGGTGAAGAGATACCAGGAGGAGCACACAGAGCCGAGGAGGGATGGGGTGCCTTGGTGACTGTGATGTGTCCCAGGGTGTTGCCATGTGTTGGGACACGGCTTAGGCCACCAGATCCTGGTGGTGGGAGAGGGCGGTGGTCCTGCAGTCTGGGCTGGGGGTAGGGAGAGGGCTGTGTCGGTCAGGAGGGCTGGCCTAATTTTATACGGGGAGACACATGTTTCGTATTTGGAGGAGAATTCGTAGAGGTACAGCTAAAGCTCAGGCCAAAGAAACAAAGAGTTAAATTTGTGGGGAAACAAAAATCCAAGAAATCCTCCTCCATCCAGCTGTGGTTTTGGTCGCAAATGCTGTTAACGCCATTCTTTGAGATGTATCCTGGTGACTTCAGTTGCAGTTGGGGCACAGGGGAGGTGGCTGGAACTGTGTGGGGATGGTAGGGGACCATGTGGGTGCCTGTGACCCCTGTGGTCTGAGGCCTCCGTCTGCCACGTCACTGCGGCTGGCCTGGGAAGAGCCAGGGAGGTGCAGGGAAGCCCACTCCTGTGGGTCTGGCAGAGCCCCAGCTTGCCACAGTGTGTACCTCCTCAGAACACGGCTGCACTCAGTTTAGGGGCGGTGTAGACACCGCATCATCGCTGTAGGTCTGGAAATGAGACTACAGAGGTGGCAACTGGCTGTCCCCAGAGTAGGCACTTCCGTCAGCAGGAGGCTCCCTCTTCTCCACTTCTCCAGTCCCAGCCTAGAAAGGGTCAGGGCCAGGGGGTGGTGGCCCCACCACAGGCTGCAGCCAGGACAGGGTCTGTGGTCACAGGATCACCCTCCACCCTGCCACGCACAACACTTGTACTAGTCAGTGCTTACTAGAGTCAGATGTAGAAAAGCGCAAATGTCTTTCTGTGCCCTGGAAACCCAAAGGATCCAGTCAAGGGCTTGCAGCCCACAGCAGTGTCGCGTGCAAGTCCGTATCAAGGGTCTGCACCAGGAAGGCCCTAGGGCCAGTGGTGGAAGCTGGAAAGTCTGTGCCAACAGAGTGAAGGATCTACCAGAAGGCTGAGATCTGTACTCAAAGCCAAGAGATGACATCCAAGATGATGAGGATTGAAGCTCTCCCGAAGGAAGACAGCGGCCAAAGCTCCTTTGAAGAAAAACTGCCGAAAAGCAGCTTCTTCAGGAAAATCAGCAGCATGCCATACCCCCCCCATTTTTCCTTGTATGCCATTCTGGCAACAATCCTCAGGTGGGTCTTCCATGCCCGGAACCATGCTGACTCAATTCAGCTGGGGGTTCCCACTTAAGTTGACCATTAATTAATCCACCACAACATTGTCACAACCAGTAAGCAAGAGGCACGAAAATTAAAAGAAAAACCAAGTCCATGAGCTGGGTCCAGTCAAAGGCAGTCACTTCAGGGGCAGCACAGATTGCCTGTGGCTGGTGTTGCAGTGGGAGAGCAGGGCCAAGGCCCACCAGGATGCCAGCACCTGTGGAAAACACTCTGTGCTCGGCCATACCAGCCCTACATACACCTGCCCTGGCAGCTAGTTGGGGTGCTCTGGAAGTACTTCCAGGTTCTCTGCTGACTGGAGAACTATCTAAGAAAGTGATGCCCTTCTCTGACTTTGCATTTGCTTGCCTTTTGAGAAATCAGGACACGTTTAGTATTGTCAGTTTTGTGTCACTGGGACAAAATACCTGATGCTCACAATATGCAGGAGGAGATGTTAATCTGGCTCATGGTTTTGGAGGGTTCAGTCCATGGTTGGCTGGCTCCAAGGCAGGAGTACCACGGTGGAAGGGAGTGTTAGAGGGCAGCACTCACCTCATAGCAGCTGAGCAGAGACAAGGAATGAACTAGGTTTGCCCTCAAAGGCCCTATGACCCATCTCCTCCATAGATCGGCAGTAAGCTTTGAAACTGGGAAGTGTATATCTTCCTACTTCTAGTTCCAAATTATTTTGGAGGCCCTGGGTCCCTTACAGTTTCATAGAAATTTGAGGATCAGCTTTTCCAATTCTTAGAAATGCTTAGGGATCACACTGGCTGTTAGAGCATGAAGTCTGTGGCCTAGAAATGCAGCCTGTCTTCCCGCTTACTGTAGTCTCTAATTTTCAGCAACATTTTGTCATTGTCAGTGTACGAACTCACCATCTTGGGTAAACTCTGCTATTCTTCGGATGCTGTCATAAGTGGAATTACTTTCCCAGCTGCCCTTTCCAGGTTTTGTTGCTGCCCTATAGAAACAGCTGATATTTGGTGCGTTGGTGTCATGTCCTGCAGCTGTACCTAATTCACCGATGGTTCTTGTTGCCTCCCTGGGAGTCTCTGGGGCCTCCTGCAGTAGTCGGATCACATCCTCTGCACAGACCTTGCTCCCTGTGGTTTCTGGCGTGGTCTTTTCGGCTCTGTCTTGCCTCGCTGCTCTGGGTGCCAGAGGATGGGCACCGTGTGGCTGTGGTGGACGTGGGCATCCTGCTGGTCCAGGGAGAGCCGTGTGCATCTCACCAGCGCCCTTGGCCGGCTGAAGAGGCTCCTTGTGCTGGCTCCGGGTGTGTTTTCAGGAGAAAGCGCACCCCTGCTTTCTCCCCTGGTGTTGCTAATGTGGTGCGTCACACCGATGTCCTCATTGGAGCCCCTGTGTCCCAGGATCAGTCCCACACGGGCTCAGTTTGCAGCCTCATCTGCAGCCTGGTACCGTCCTGATGAGAAATCAGGAAGTGAGCAAGCGTCCCCTGCCCCAGGCCCTGTGACCGGGGAGCAAGTCCATCCATCCCGAGGAGGGGTCGAGGGGACCCCGCTTTATAGCCAGCCAGGGTGGGGGCAGAATCCCAGGTGAGACAGCCCGGGCTGGTGATGGCATCTGAGGTGGGGGCTGTGCCGGGACAGAGCCCCCACCTGTGGGCGGTGCTGTCCACAGGCAGGCGGTGTCAGCTGGGTTGGATTAGAGAATGCCAGCTGGTGACACCTGCAGCACTGAGTACTGGCTGTGGAGGGACAGACCCCGGATGTGTGTCATCAGGAGTATCCCAGAGATGGTAGAGAAGCAGCCCGTTTGTGCCATGTATCCGCTGGCCGCTGTTTTGGGCAGTTTTCTACGTGTCTTGTAGGTCCCATGGGTTTCCAGTTTTCTTACTAAGCTGGGTTGATTTTCTGTCTGCTACTGGCATCTGTTTGTTAACTTTTGAAAATAGTAGCAAATAAGATGTGGGTTTGGGTTTGGGCTGGAAAGCAGGTCTTCGGTTTGGGGCACTGTTGAATGGTATTCGAAGGGTGGGAGGGGCTCAGGATGTGCGCACACCACTGACCTCTGTCTCATCTGGGGTGCTGAGTTGCTGGCTGAAACGAACGCTGCCCTCGGGCCAGGCTTGGGTCTGTCTCCCAGAGGTCTGGGTGAGAAGAGATGGCCTGTGCAGGAGAGGGCACCAGGTACCCACCCACCGAGGTGCGGGTCAGTTGTCTCCCACATTTCCTGTCCTGAGCCACCACTGGCATGCGGGTCTCCTGAGAGAGGAGGATCCCTCTGTGACACTGCATGAAAATCACCACACTTCCACGGGTGAGGATGCGGAGCTCTCACAAGCCCCCGGCTGCCTTTATGGGTGCCTCTAATGGTGGCCTGGATGCTGGGAGCAACAGGGACCGCTGGAGGGAATGGGCCTTGCTGTCCAGCACTGTCTCTGTGCTCCCAGGTGAGACTGACACTCCATGGGGGCCAGCACCACGCGAAGGTGGAGCCCGCAGACCCCCGCAGACCCAGGCTGCCTGCTGTGTCTGAGTTCCCTCTGCAAGGGCACTGCAGCGTGGGGTCCCCCTGCCTGGGGCCCCCAGGAATGCAGCCATGGGAATGGGAAGGGGTGGTCCAGGAGCACCACACTGAGGCAGCAGAATGCCCCTGCTGCCCCCCGCGTTGCTGTGGGAGAGCGACTTTCCCACCTCACCTGCCCACAGTGTAGGATGGCCCCACCTGGTAGAACCATTCAGAGCTGTAGACAGCTTTATCTATCCCAGCTCTGTTTCTAAATGTTGCTAATTTCTCACTGCAGGAGAATTCTGTTTCCGGGCGAGTCAGCATAACACTGCACAGGGCAGACAGCCTGCTGACCTCGTCACTGCGGCATGAGTGCTGCACGGGCATGCCCAGGGTCCTGGGCTGGTGGCAGGCAGATCTGTGTGGGGCAGCCGCTCACACCTGGCTGTGCGTCTGGGAGCGTGGGGCGTACCGTCCCCTGGGTCCTGTGTGGCCTCAGGCACACAGCCTAGCCCTTGACGGTGCATGCAGCTGGCTGGCTGGCTGGCTTGCGAGGACACCATGCATGATGTCTCCGTGCGTGATTTACTTCCCGTCTTCACAGAGAGGGAAGGAGGCTGAGCTCTCCTTGTCTGCTTTCAAGGTGCACCCAGCACAAGGACGTTGCTCACGCAAGGAGCCAGTCAGTGTGTCCCACGGTGGGTGTGCTTTTGTGCATCCTCAGGGACCCCAGGGGCTGGTGAGGCCATAGGACCCAGAGCCTTCCTTGAGGGTTGCAGAGGAAGAGAGTGGCCCTCGAGCCACCCTGGGGGCCAGGGCGGCTTATGCCCTTTGTGGGCATCCTTCTTGGAGTTTGTTTGCTCGACTTGTGTCTCCACTTCTGCCTGAGTCACCCAGGCCATCCCCTCTTCCCTGCCACAGACACTGAGGGAACCCAGTTCCTGTTGTTCACAGAGAGCAGTGCTTGCTACCTGCCGTGTGCGGCACCATGAGCCGAAGTGCCCTCCGTGCCCGCCGTTTCCTCCCAGCTCCCCCAACACTCATGCCACATGTGTCTCTGTCCTGCCTGTTCTGTGTGCATTGTCAGTGTCTTTCTCCTGCAGCCCAAAGTACTTGTAGCCAGGTAGTTTCCACATAGGTACAGCTTCCTGGTTACCGTGTTTGTTTATCAGTGTGCCGGGGACTTGGGCAGCTTCCGTTCTGAAGCTGGCCTTTGACTCACAGCTAGCGAGGGTTTCTGGGGAGGCCCCTGGGTATTGCAGAGGCTGGCAGCATCAGTGCTGACGACTAGACAGCTTGTCATCCTGGGCCACAGAGCAACAACTGTTTCCAGGGTTTGGCCAGACTTCATGAGCTCCATTCTTTCCATCCCCTGCTACATGGAATGTGCACGACGCTATTTAATTACTTCAGCCCTCTCTTAAAGAAAAAAGGCTACCAGTATTCCAGAGGTACTGGTGCTCTGTAGGTTCTCAGTCATTTTCTTTGTCTGCTGACCTAATAACTGTAAAGATCTCTTTTCAATTTTTTCAGTATTAATTAATTTCAATTGCATTTTGGCAGCCAGGCCAAAGTTCTTAACAGGCTGTTTGAAATGAGTTCTATTTTTAAGGCTTAAAATCAGTGGACTTTTTCCAAATCAAAAGATGAATAGCAACCGGCCTTTACTTCTAGTATTCATATGATGAAAGGCCCAAACTTCCATGAGCAGTCAGTTGGTTTAGGCCACAAATTAATGAATGTGCGTGTCATTACTCTGCTTATTAGGCAGAGACCAAGGAATGTGCAAATTCTTACTTTTGCTCTAGTTTCACTGTGCACGGGGAAAGGGCAGTTCATTTAGCATTTTAGGAGGTCAGAGATGGAAGTGTAGGACACACAGGACATCTCTGTCAAGATGATCCTTGTAGATTGGTGGCCTTGTGGCCCTGTAGCCCAACTTCACACGTGGCTGGCACTGACCTGTATGTCCTTATTAAAATGAGGACATACATTAAATCAAGCCAGCCATTCTGGCATACCCAGGACTCTATAAATACTGTATGGGTCAGCTGTCCATCACTGTGACAAAATAGCCACAGTTACAGGAGGAAGAGGGCTCGGGCACGGTCAGCCAGCTGCACGGCTCCATGGCCAAAGTGTCATTCCTGGAGGGCATGGCAGCCAGGAAGCAGGACAGGAAAGTGGCCTAAGAGGGTAGGGCCAGGGGCCGGAACGAGTCCCTGAGCTCGCACACCCTGGCCCAGCCAGACACACCCAAAAGTGTGCTTTACTGATCTCCAGTCAAGTTGACAAGCAAGAGGGTAGTGATGACGAGACTGCATGTCATTGTTCCTATGACTCTTTTGAGTATCAGATCTTGGGTGCATTCTCTTCTTAGTCCTGGTATGTGGGTGCTGATGGTGCTGTCCTTTCCGCAGATGCTCTGCAGATGCTCTGAGTGGAGAGAGCCTGGTGTCCCTGGATGTATCCGGCCTCCTCCAGACCTGGGAGGCCCTTGTCCCGGTTCCAGGGGTGTGTGATTTCTCACAGGGTCCTCCTTGCAGCAAGTCAGCAGGCCTCAGCATCCGCTGTCAGGAGATGGTTCTGCCTCTGCTGTGACCTGATTGGGCCTGAGCCCAGTGGACCTGAGTTCAGGGCCAGTGTCCAGCCACTCTCATTTGTAAAACAGTTTATGAGGATGGTCTGAGGTAGAATGTGTGTAGTTTGTGGAAACAGTGTTCAGGTGCATCGCACAGCTCCCATAACTCTTAGCCTTTGTTTCGGAAGGCTGGAGAATGAAAGACCAGAAAAAAATGTGTACTGTAATCTCATATTTCTATTTTCTGAGAGAGCAGTGGGTATAGTGATAGGAAAAACAGGACTGATGGAGGCCAAGTGCCCTGCTCTGGAATGCTCAGGACCAGGTGTCACTCAAAGCTGCACATTTGGGGTTTTTGGAGCAGTGTTCTCAGCCCATCGTGCCATCGTGACGCACACTGCTTCCTCCCTGCCATCTTCTCGTTAGAAGAGAAGTGAGGCCGATGGTGCCCAGGGTCCTGGCAGGGCCCAGCCCTCCCACAGGCTGCGTGGCTGGAAGCCCAGTTTTTGCGTGTGCAGGGACCACAGTGAGCAGGCTGGAGCCTCACGGCCCAGAAGGATATCTCAGTTTCAACAGTCACGTGTTGCTTAAGCACGGCGGGCAGGAGACGTGCGTCGTCGTGGGAACATCACAGCGAGTACACAGACTGAGCTGGCCACAGCGCCTCTGGGCCTGTGGACTCATGGGCACCACGCATGGCCTTTCGCTGGCTGAAATGTGACACAGCGCATGGCTGTGAACTCAATCACGTCTCAGCACTAGAGACGGCAGAGGAGCACCGCCAGGGCTGTGTGTGGCCCGGCCGGCCGAGGCTGGGGGGCCTTGTCAGGGGACATCAGGTGACACTGCTGGGTGGCAAGGGCCATCTCTTCCTGCCAGTTCCTGGCAAGACAGCCTTCCTACCTCACCAAGAGTAGAGTGAATGAGAAAACGGTCTTTAACCAGAGAAAGTGGCAGGGAGGGCCTGGTCTCCCATGGCCGTGGGCTGGGCTTTATTTTTCTTTTTGATGGTGCTGTCTGGGCAGCTGCCATGTGAGGTCATCGGCACAGGAGATGGAAAAGACCTACTGTATGAGGTCACCCGCCACCCCCGGGGCCGCTGACCCTGCTGTATACTTTCCAGAGCCTTGGCCAGGTTCTCAGTGATGACTCAACGTAGGCGTTTCCGTGGTGGGGGAGTCTGCGAGCCCTGCCCGCAGGCGGTGCTCCCGCCCTGGCCCAGGTCCGCGGGGGCTGTGTGCCGCCGTGGGCTCTGCGCTCGCAGGCTGCTCCGCCTGCTCTCAGGACGGAGGTCGGGCCTGTGGCCTGTGCTCTCTGCCTCTGTTTTGTTGATTGTTGGTCAGACCCAGACTGGGGCCAAGGTCTCCCCATCAGGGTGAGGCTGGCTGGGATTGAGGTGCTCCTGTGATTCCGGGGTCACCCGCCGCTGTGCCGTGGTGAATGGAGCCCCTGCGGGTAGAGCCCAGAAGCCATGGGCGTCGTGCAGAGCGCCCCCCCCACCCCCGCACTCGGCGGTAGGTGTGGCCAAGGCTGCTCTGATGAGTCAGGGTCTGTGAGCCCTCTCCCACCCCCTCAGCTGGGGTCCAGAACTGTCCCTAGAGCAGTGGTGGCGAACCCACCCCCGCAGCGGGCTGCTCCTGTCCTTGAAAGCGCTGAAAGGTTCACCAGCACTGCCCTCTAGGGTGTTCACGCCTGTCACAGTGGTTGTCATTACTGCTGTTCCACAGTGATTTCTCTTTTGTCGTCAGCTTGAGTCTTTAAACCCCTGCAGAGCTGCGGCAGAGCTCCAGGAAATGCGCATGAGCCCCGCACAGGCGGAGGGCTGGGACCCCTGTCCCAGGTCTCTGGCCCCTGCTGTGGTACGCGTTGTGTGGCCCCCTCCCGGGGCTGCAGTGAGCTCTGTACAGCGGAAGGGCGGCTCTGACATCAGGACCGTGTGTATGGTGCAGCCAGCTGCATGTCACCATTACTCGGGCCACCTGCTGCTCACGGCGTCAGTGCTGTGCTTCCTACAGCTGGCGGCCAGGGCCTCTTCACCGTGTCACTGCAGGCATAAGGCTGTGTCGTGCTGTGACACGTGATGCACTGATGTCACTAGGTCCCGCCGCTGTCTTACAGGACCACTGTCGCTGGTCAGGACGTCGCTGTGCAGTGTGTGAGGTATGCTTTTGTGGTGCTGGGCACACACATGGGGAAAGGACCCTGCTCATCCTGTTCAGTCTTATTTTTCTCACCTTGCAGGGGCAGGAGTGGGAACACCCTATGCCACACCCGGGACAGTCCCGATGAAGTGGTGGCCCAGGTGGAATGGCACCATGGGCTGGCAGCTAGCGGCTGGCAGGCACCTGGGACCACAGGGCTGGGCCCTGGGCACTGAGGCCTCGCCCTGGCGCTGCTCTGTGGGCTCCTGGAGGGAAGGGTGCATGTTTGCCAGTGTGGATGGGAAGCTGCCTCTGGTGTCCTTTTGCTTCTCCCAAGGTCCTGAGCAAGCTGAAAGGGCTGGCGCTGGACACCGAGGCGGAGCTGGAGCGACAGCACGCGGCCTTGGAGGGCATCAGCACCGCTGTGGATTACGCCACCCTGAGCACAGACAAGCACAACCAGCGCATGAAGCGTCTGACCTAGGAGGGCCCAGCCGCAGGGCAGCCGCCGCTGGCACCGTGTGTCCCTTGCCAGGGCCAGAGCGTTCTGCGGGCTGCCCTGGGGGCCACCGCACACACCCGGGACCCCACCCCTCCGGCCAAGGGCAGCCCCCAAGCCCTCACACCTGTGGCCGGCTCCACTGTCAGAGTCCGCCTTTGCATCTCTTTCCCGTTACCCAGACACTAGAGAAAGACCGAAGCCCAGGGAGTCTGTCCTGGGCGCCCTTCAGCAACATGGCCCTGCCTGGGACCCCGCCCCTTCCTCTGGTCGCCCTGTCTCTCACCACATCCAGGGCGCCAGTGGCACCACCCAGCCCTACCCAGGAGCAAAGATGCACAACGCCTTCACAGAAGCACTGAGCGTCTGCTGCCCAGTCCCCAGCAGGGGAGGAGAGCGCAGGCAGAGCAGGCTCCGAAGCCGCCCCGTCCTGCCGTGTCCTTGCTCTGCGCTTTGAGGAGGCGAGGAGGCGGAGGCCCTCAAGGGCCTTCCTCCAGCCCATCCCAGCAGGCCTGTGGCCACTCAGATTTAGTGGACACACGGTGACAGGGCACGTGTGCGGGCCACATGTGACGGTTCCACACCCGTGTGCATGTGCGCTGATCCAAGCAGGGCAAGCAGTGTTTCACCCCAAACGCTGACTGTGCCTTGGTGTTGGGGCCCTTGCAGCTTGTCTCCCAGTTCCTCCGGGAACCCTAATAAACCTGTGAACACCACCACCGTCCTGCGCTGTGGGCCTCCAGGCCTTGCTCTTCCTCCACAGCAGCCTCCTGCCTGCCCGCCCCGCCTGCACTCTGCGCCTGGGCCAGCAGCTCGGGCACCTGAACCGGAGTGAGAGCTGGGCTCCTGCGGCTGGTGCAGTCGTTCAGCGGACGTGCTCCAGGCATCTCCACGTTGTTGGAAACGGCAGGACTTTGTCCTCACTGGGACTGAGTGACATTCCAAGGAGTGCTCATGCCACACCATCATCACGCGTCCCCGTGACCCCGCCCGGGTGGGAGGGAGGAGTAGGGTGGGGAAAGGGCCCCGAAGCTAGAGTTGGAAGGAATGGTTTACAGGGCGACTACAGCAAACCACACAGCGCGTGTTTCCGAGTAGCTCCAAGAGGGGGCCTGAGTGTTTTCTTTGTGGGAAACCATCACACTTGAGAGGGAAACGCCGGTTACCCTGGCTGACCGTCATGCACAGTGGACATATGCTGAAACATCACCCTGCCCTCTGTGCAGTTCCTGTGCCGGTGAGAAAGGCAGAGCTCTGAGAAGGACAGCGGGGGGAGCTGTGGCCTCCACAGCGACGTCCTCTCCACCCACATCGGCACACGCAGACCTCTCAGGACAGGAAGGAGCCCACGTCAGCTCCAGAGGCCCCTCAAGCACTGGGAACCTGCGGGTGTGGGGCCACCACTTCCTCTGCAAGGAGCCCCTGGGCTTCTCGCTGCCGGATGAGGGAGGCAGGAGGTCTGGGGAAAGCTGCGCCAAGCTGGGCAGGTTGTGGCCTTGGAGTGTCCTTCCACGTGCGGCTGCAGGCGCGTAGGAGGTGGTGTCTGCTGTCCTGGAGGTGGCCCCAGAGGGGCTTCCCAGCAGGGGGGCAGGGTAAGATGTGGCCGTCCACCCAAGAGGCCCGAGGAGGGGACTGGCAGCGGGTCACAGGGCCAGACCAGGGTCTGCAGGCCACGTGAGGCCCCAGGACCCTGCAGTTGTGGACAGGCGAGTCCGGAGGCTGGGGCTGTGGGCACTGCTATTTTCAGCCGTTCGGGGTGTCTGTCTCAGACCCCCGTCTCACAGCTGAGGTTGGACCGTGTTTACCAAAAGTGGGTAGGGTGTGAACCTCACCCCTGATTCGTGTGTTGGTGGTGTTAGTACATATGGACAGGGCCCTGGGGAGGTGACAGGGCGGGTCCACCATGGCATCAGGGGCTCCATCAGGAGAGAAAGGCTGGAGTTGGCAGCCTGTTGTGTGGCCTGCGGGGCCTGCGACATGCAGCAGTGCGACCAGGAGGCCTTCACCAGGTGTCAGCGCCATGTTCTTGGACTCCCTGGCCTCCAGAACTGAGCCCAATAAAACTTACAAATGACCCAGTGCTGTGGTTTGAACGTCGTCTGGCCCTTTTGAGACTCACGCTGAATTTAACGCCATTGCATATTAGATGACAAGGTCTCTGCCCACGTGAACGATAAATCCACTCCTGCCGTTGCGTTGGTGGGATCACCGGTGGGTCTGGCTGGGTCTCACGCCATCTCTCCCCAGGTGATGGCCTGGGCTGCCAGCGGCTCTGCTAGTGGGAAGGCATCGCCACACCCAGCCCTTTCACCTCACCCCAGCGTGTGGGGCACAGTGAGCCCCATTTGCAGTTCGCCCAGCCTGGTATGGCATCAGCTGTGGAAAATAGTCGAAGCCTTCTGGCTCCAGCACTGTCTCCCACCTTCCTCCCTCACACAGGGTTGCAGAGAGGCAGGTGCAGCCCTTGAAAGAGCGCCTGCTTGGGGGCTCGGGGAGGGAACATGTTGTAGGACCATCCACCGTGGTCCTGAAGCTGGGCCATGGACAAGGCCCCGCTCTGGCCACCTGGTTGCTGGTTGCTGCTGAGGCTCGGGCACGTGGGTGGCAGGGGTCACCTTGGCAGAATGTGGTTGGTGCCTGGAGCATGGGCTGCAGGGCAAGGCAGCTGCCCCACCCCCAACAGCATAGGGTGCAGCACTCCCCCTGTGGGGCCCTGAGACAGCAAGGGGTGGAGCCCAGGTTTCCTTGCAAGAAGTGTTTGAGCTGTGGGCCACTTCCTGCGTGGGACACTGTTGTGGGCCACTGGGTATGGCTGTGATGGTGAGAGGCTGCACGTTCAGACATCAGGACCCCAGGCTTGAAGGGCCTGCTTGGGAGCTTGTAGGATGAGGTCGGGCAGGTGTCCTGTAGGAAGCAGATTTGAGCTGCCCTTCATGTGGGCCTCAGAGGTGCAGAATGGGTGAGAATGGCCATTGGGGACTCTAGGGACACCCTGTGGGGGAGGGGATGGTATCCCAAGTGGGCCTTGGTCATTGCTTGTCAGAGGGCGCTTACCCTGTGCTGGGGTACAGTGGGGTGCCTGCATGGCAGGCCCTGTCCTGGGAGAGGGGCTCTGCACCTTCACAGAAGAGGAACAGCAGTGCCAGCCCCAGCGCACTGCCCAGGCATCCTGGGAGCCCCTGTCCCTGCAGGCCCAGGAAGAGCCCCTCCGCAGAGCTGGGCCGGGGACCACGGCAGGTGGAGATGGCACAAACAGGGCTGTGACACTGGATGTCACTTGGCTTAGGAGGCCAGTCACACACCGCCTGTCTTCCCAGTGTCCTGTCCCTCAGACCATGGCAGGGGAGCAGGCTGGGAGGTCCTGGTGGACACGGGAGAAGCTGCTTCCCAGCCAGGACTGAGAGGGAAGGCACAGAGCAAGGCAGGCACAGGGACCAGCATGGGGACAGAGCAAAGGGCCGGGTCCCAGGGTCCTGGGGTACTACCAAGTATAGCAAACGGGAACACTGTCAAGGAGACTCACTTGACATGATGCCCCTGCTGGGCGTGGTGGCACATGCTTATAATCCCAGCACTCAGGAGGCTGAGGCAAGAGGATTGCTGCAAGTTCAAGGCCAGCCTGGGCTATGTAGTGAGACCCTGTCTCAAAAAAGACATGATGCCCCTGTGCCCAGACCAACCTTGTGTCAGCCGTGAAGAGCACACAGCCAGCAGAGGGAGCTGCTGGGCATAGGAGACTGCCTACTGCCTGGATACCAGGGACAGAGCCAGCCCAGCAGCATGGTGTGGATACATAAGGGACAGGTCAGTGTCACAGGGCAGTGCTGGGAGATGGGACCCCAGGTTCCCTCACTGTGACAGGACTCACACCATGGGCATCCCCTCGTTTCGTCACTGTCATGGGACTCACACTGTTGAAGTTGGTGCTTCCTGTTTCCTCTCACTCCCTAAGCTGTCATACTGGTGACAGGCTTCCTTCTGTCCCTGACCTCTCATTATTTCATTACGTGTTTCTTCTAGTCTGGTATTCAAGAGGGTTTACCAGGCCGCTTTTTGGGGGCAAAATTCTCCTTTCCACAATCTGTGAACCAGACATGTTTGCTACCAAAATCCTGTGATGGCATCAGCATGTGATCATAGTAATAATCATTTTTATCAAAAAAGAAAAAAAAATGGAGTTTAGAAAGGAGTTACGACCTGCCCTGTCCAGTGAAGCTTTGAGGACATTGGCATCACCCTTCTGTGCTGGCAATAAAGAGCTGAACATAGTAGAACACCAGCTCTCCTCGGTCTGCCTGGAAAGTCATGCCACTGGTTCCCCACAACTGGGAGAGCGGCGACAGAGAGATTTCCTCTCATTGGAGCAGAAGCCCAGGATAGAGTCCCTCCAGGGCCAGAGTTCAGTAACGGAACCTGAGCCATGTTTGATAAATTGCTGGAGGCTGACTGCACCCATCTGAGAGAGGAAGGAGAACCCTGGCCTCTTGCAAGCTTGCCTCCCAGCACTCAGCCAGGTTCTCATGACAAAGGTGGTCAGAGACCCCTTTGACTCCTGATGGGGAGGTTTCAGTGGCCACTTCAAAGTATCCCAGTAGGTCCTTGACAAGATCTGGCCCAAAAGAAGCTGTTTTAGCAGGGCCTGACTCCCCTGGAGGAAGGGAGATGCCCACTTCCATGCACTTCTAGCAATCCATTCCTACCCAGGGGGCTGGAGGCCTGAGAAGCACTTGTGAGGCCCATAGGCCAGGGACACTGGCTCATCAGAGTGTCATAGCCCTAAAAAAGAGTACCCTCCCCAACATGTTACCACTGCATTACCAACGTCTTACAGCAGTTCTTTCTACCCAGCATGTCACTTCCTCTCTTCAACACAAAACTGTAAGGCATGCTAAAACGTAAAAAGCGCAGACTGAAGAGACTGAGCCAGCATCAGAACCAGAGTCAGATATGGTGGAAATGTGGGAATTATCAGGCTAATGTTTTTCTTTATTTTATTTTATTTTATTTTATTTTATTTTATTTATTTATTTATTTTTAGAGAGTGCATACTTAATTTATTATCTAATATAAGCTGGGTACAGGCAGTTCATTTCAGGTATGATGATAATCACACTGAAAGTAAAATGATTAGAAAATATCAAGTAAACAATGACTTTTTAAAAAGCAGGAATTGTTATATTAATGGCAGACAAAGTAGATATAAGAGCAAAGAAGACTACCAGGAACAAAGAAGGACATTACATAGTGATAAAAGTGTTACCCACAAAGAAGATATAGGCATACTAAATGTATGTGTACCAAACAACACAGCTTCAATGTACATAAACAAAACTGATAGAATTGAATGGAGAAATGGAAAAATTCACAATTATAGTTGGGAACTTTAACAACTAATTCTCAGCAATTCATAGAACTACTAGTCAGGAAACCAGTAAATATACAGAAGAATACCATCAGGCAAAAGACTCTAATGGATGTTTATAGAATGCTCTACCAAACAACAGCAGAATATATATTCTTTTCAAATGCTGGAGGAACATTTACCAAGAAACACACACCATGTCCTGTGTCATAAAACAAACCTTAACACATTTAAAAAATTTTATTCTGACTACAATGGGATCAAACTATAGATCACTAAAAGAAAGGTAACAAGAAGCCTTCCAAACACTTGGAAATTAAACAGCACACTTTCAAGTAATCCATGGGTTGAAGAAGAAATATCAAGGACATTAGAAAAAAACACTGAATGAAAGTGAAAATAATACAAATAAAAATCTGTGGGATGTAGCTAAAGCAGTGCCACAAGGGAAATTTATAGCACTAAATATTTAGTGCTATAGGAAAGAACAAAGTTTCAAGTTAATAATCTTAGGTATTACATCACAACACTAGAAAAAGAGAAAAATAAACCTATAGCAAATAGAATGATGACAATAATAATGGTAGAAATTAGTGAAATTGAAAACAGAAGAAAAAACAATAGAAAATATTAATGAAATCAAACTTTCCTCAGGGGAGAATCAATAAAATTGACAAATCTTTAAAAAGATTGACAAAAAGGAGAAATTAGCAATATCAGGATCAAATAAGGGATATTACAACAGATTATAACTAGTAGAAGACTAATGAAGAATACTACAAGCAACTTTATACTATTGCTCTTAGAAGAAATGGGCCAGTTCCTTGAAAACTATAGATTACCCAAACCCAGCTGAAATAATACAGATAATATTAATAATTCTATAACTATTGAAAAAATTGAATTTGTATTTTTGAAACTTTCACCAAAAAGAAAATGAAAAAGAAAGTAAAGAAAAAGTTATTCTACCAAATTTCAGGTCCTTGGTTTCACCAGAGAATTTTACGTAACATTTTTTTTTTTTAAACATTCTCATGTATTAACAAACTCAAGAATTACAGAATGTACAAATACCTTTTGGAGAAAAACATTACTCAGTATAAGATTAAGCCATGTAAAAGCTAAGTAAAAATAAAAGACTAAGGAATGGAATAGTCACAGTGAAATCGCATTTTTACACTGGGGAGACAATACGATGTTTACAAATGTGCGTCCAGTTTATTTTGCTTGTGAGTATTTTCTCGAGTTGCACCCATTTACCTATAAAAGTTTCCAGTTTATCCTTCTTTATGGCTGAATAGTACTCCATTGTATAAAAATACCACATCTTTTTTATCCATTCCTCGGTTGATGGGCATTTGGGTTGTTTCCATGATCTAGCTATTACAAATTGTGCTGCTATAAACATGGGTGCACATATATCACTGTGGTATGATGTTTTTAATGCTTCTGAGAAGATACCCAGAAGGGGAATAGAGGCTAATATTTTTCAAAAACTACAGTGAATATGCTGATGGCTTTTATGCTAAAGTCCACAACACACAAGAACACGTGTTCTCTAAGCAGGAAAGTGAACATTCTAAGAAAGACTAAAAACACTGTTAACAGAAATGAAGAGAAGCTGCGATAGGCTCATCAGTAGACTGGAAAGCATCTGTGAGCTTGAGGATATGCCAATAGAAATTTCCAGAATAAGAAGCAAATAGAAAAATGCAAAAGTAGAATGAAACACTCAACTGTGGGATAACTACAAAATTATAACATAATGAGAGGACCAAAAGGAGAAGAAACAGAGAAGAAAAGAAGTATTTGAGGTGATAATGACTGAGAATTTCCCCAAGTTAATGTCAAACACAAAACCACAGATCCAAAACTCTTAAAACAGTAAGCAGGATAAATGCCAAAACTCCTGTGCATAGCGTATTCAAAAACAAACTATAGGAGAAATCAAATGTAAAAAAGCCTTGAAGCCAGAATAAAAGACCACTTTACTTATAGAGCAGAAAATATAGGAACATCTGGTGTCCGAGAAACCATGTAAGCAAGGACAATGGAGTAGGATTTTCAGGAGAGATAAACACATCAACCTAGAATACTGAGTCTTGTGAAATTATCCTTCAAACAAGTGGGAGAAATAAAGCTTTCCAAAGACAAACAGACATTGAGCATTGTCAGATTTGCCTTGCTAGAAATCTTAGAAACTGTTCAGAGAGAAGACACAGGATTTCCATAATGAAAGAGAGCGTTTCAGGAATGGAAAAAGGGGAGGTGAGATAAAAACTCCTATTTTTTAATATTTTAATTGATCTATCATATAATAGGTTATTAAAATGAAACAAATAGGGCCTGTGAAATAGCTCAGCAGTGTAAGCACCTGCCTGGCAAGTGCGAGGTCCTGAGGTCGACTCCCCATACCCACATAAAAAAAAATAAATAAATTAATTAATTAAATTAAATAAAATGAAATGAAACAAATAATGTA
The DNA here is from genome assembly GCA_028451465.1 of Erethizon dorsatum. Lineage (NCBI taxonomy): Eukaryota > Metazoa > Chordata > Mammalia > Rodentia > Erethizontidae > Erethizon > Erethizon dorsatum. Next base: position 35,262,748 of record CM051838.1, on the reverse strand, counting down.
ATATATTCTGTGTGTCTGTATGTATGTAAGTGAAACAAATGACAGTAATAAGCCAGACACAGAAGGGTGGGATTTGGATTAGTTTGTAATTATAAAGTGCTTGCATTACCCATAAAGTAAGACAGTGTTACTTGAAAGTCGACTAGGATTAGTTATAAAAGTCTGCTGCAAATTCTGGAGCAAGCACTAGAAAATTAAAATAAGTATAACTGATGTACTAAGGGGGAGAAATGGAATCTTAAATTGCTCAGTTAAAATCACAAAAAGCTAAGAGTGAAAGATTAAAAACAGGGAAACAAATATAAAACAGTGACAAATATGGTGATATCGACCCAACTTTACCAATAATCATTTTAACTCTCCATGATCTAAATGCATCAGTTAAAAGATTGTCAGAGTGGATAAAAAACAAAAAACAAACAAACAAAAAACACCCACCTACATGTTGCCTACAAGACACCCACTTTAAGTGTAAGGTATAATTGAAATATATAATGAATGCTTAAATTTTTAAAATATATATTTTAACCACACACAGCCAGGTGTGGTGGTGCACGCCTATAATCCCAGCACCTGGGAGGCTGAGGCAGCGAGATCACGGAGTGCAAGGCCAGCCTGGGCTGCAAAGTGAGTTGAAGACCAGCCTGAACTGCACAGGGAAACCCTGTCTCAAAAAAGACCAGAAAAAAAAAAAGATGTATATTACAGTAAAAGATACATTGTTACTAATCTCCCTCAAAAAAAAATTTTTTTTTGTGGGTACCAGGGGTCGACCTCAGGACCTTGTGCGCCAGCAGCCACCCGTGCTGCTGAGCGATATCACCGGCCCTTTTTTTCGTATGTGGGTACCGGGAGTCGAACTCAGGACCTTGTGCTTGCCAGGCAGGTGCTTATGCCGCTGAGCCATCTCACTGGCCCTCACTTTGTTTTTTTAATTAACTAAGTTTATTGGTACATTTTAGGTATACACAATGATCACATTCATCATAGGGAATTTGTACCTGTACATGATATATCTTGATTCTTTTTTTCCCAATTCCCCTACCCTCCCTTTAACCCTGCTTCCTCTCCCTAATTACAAAAGCTTTGTTTCCATTTTTTCCTTCTTTTCTCATTTTTTCTCTTTTCCCTTCCTTCCTTTCCCCCTCCCCCTCCCTTGTTCTCCTTCCCATTTAAACATTTTCTTCCCATTTCACATATCTATTATACATTTTGGTCCTTATTTACACTTTTGGTTTCTCACAACAGAGAAACTATGTGGTATTTACACATGTGTGTCCAATTTATTTCACTTAAGAGTATGGCCTCAAGGTGCATCCATTTACCTAGAAATGTTTCAAGCTTATCCTTCTTTATGTCTTGAGTAGTACTCCATTGTATAAAAGAACCACATCTTCTTCATCCATTCATCAATTGATGGACATTTGGGCTGTTTCCAAGATTTAGCTATTACAAACTGCCACTATAAATATGGGTGTGCATATATTGCTGTGGTATGATGCTTTAAATTCTTTTGGGAAGATACCCAGAAGGAGAATAGCTGGGTCAAATGGGACCTCCAATCCTAGTTTTTTGGGGAATCTCCATGCTGATTTACACAGTGGTTGTACCAGTCTACACCCCCACCAACAGCGGAGAAGGGTTCCTTTTTCCCCACAGCCCTGCCAGCATTTGCTATTGGTTGACTTCTTGATAACAGCCATTCTTTCTGGGGTGAGATGGAATCTCAGAGTTGTTTTAATTTGCATCTCTGAAATGATCAGGGATGTTGAACATTTTTTCATATATTTATTTGCTGTTTCCACTTCTTCATCTGAGAAGTGTCTATTCATTTTAGATGCCAACTTTTGGATCGAGTCTTTAAATTTGGGGGGTCTGCCTTTTTTGAATTCTTTATATATTCTAGATATTAGTCCTTTGTCTGAGAAACAACTGGCAAAAATTTTTTCCCACACTGTGTGTTGTCTCTTCACTCTGTTGGTGGTTTCTCTTGCTGTGCAGAAGCTTTTCAGTAAGATGAGATCCCAGTTGTTTATTCTTTGTGATAGTTTCTGTGTGACTGGGGTTTTGTAATCTTTCCCTACACCAAATATCAAGAATTCTACCTGTTCTATCTTCCAGATTTACTGTTTCCATTTTAATATTTATATCTTTGATTCACTTCAATTTTAATTTAGTGCATGGTGAAAGATATGGGTCTAGTTTTAATCTTCGGCATGTGTAGAGCCAGTTTTTCCAGCACCATTTATTAAAGAGGCTCTCTTTCTTCCAGTGAAGGTGTTTGGCTCCTTTGTCAAAGATAAGGTGGCTGAGTGTGTCTGGAGTTGTTTCTGTGTCTTCTAGTCTGTTCCATTGGTCTTCAGGTCTGTTTTTGTTGTTGTTGTTTTCCAGTACTGTGCTGTTTTTATCACAGTAGCTTTGTAGTACAGTTTCAAGTCAGGGATTGTGATGCCCCCTGCTTTGCCTTTGTTGCCCAGAATTGCCTTAGCTATTCCAGGTCTCTTCTGGTCCCCAATGAATTTTAGGAAATTTCGATCAGGATTGCATTAAGTCTGTATAACAAATTTGGGAGTATAGCCATTTTCACTATATCAGTTCTTCCCACCTAAGAACAAGGGATATTTTCCATTTTCTGACATCCTCTTCAATCTCCCTTTTCAGAGTACTGTGGTTTTCAATGTAAAGATTTTTTACTCTCCACGTTAGACTGATTCCTAGGTACTTCATATTTTTTGGAGGCTATTGTGAAAGGTATTGTTTCCCTAATTTCTCTCTTAGTAAGTTTGTTATTTGTGTGCAGAAGGACTATTGATTTTCTTTTCTTTTTCTTTTTTTATTTAATGTGGGTACCGGGAGTCGACCTCAGGACCTCGCGCTTGCCAGCAAGCGCTTGTCCCGCTGAGTGATATCACCGGCCCTTTTTTTCCTTTATGTGGGTTCCGGCAGTTGAACTCAGGACCTCACACTTGCCAGGCAGGCGCTTATGCTGCTGAACTGTCTCACCGGCCCAAGGCTATTGATTTTTGAGTGTTGACTTCGTATCCAACTATGCTACTGAATTTGGTTATTAAATCTAGAAGTCTTTTGGTGGAGTTTTTGGTATTCTCCATGTCTCGGTTACTTTTCTCTCATTGCTGAGACAAAATATCCAACACCCAAAATTAAGAAAGGAAAGGTTTATTTGGCTCACGGTTTGTGGAGGTTTCAGTCCATACTCGGCTGGCTCCAAGGCAGAGTGGCACATGGCGGAGGGCAACAGTTCATGGCGGCAGAAGACAGCAAAAACAGGAAGAGCAAAAGGGAGGAGTGCGAGCACAAGACAGAGAGCAGCCTCTTTCCCTCCCTTATATTACATGCAGGCTGCCCACCCCAGGGTCGGTGCAGCACTCACGCCCATAATCCCAGCATTAGACCACGAATCAGTTATAAACTCTAGAATCCCACCTCCATGACTGCATGAGGCTTTGGGGGGACATCTAGACACAAACCATAACACTCCATGTGGAGTATCATGCCATCTGCAAATAATGATAATTTATCTTCTTCCTTTCCTATCCTTATTCCTTTTATTTCTTTCTCTTGTCTAATTGCTCTGGCTAAAGTTTCCAGGACTATATTGAGTAAGAGTGGTGACAGTGGACATTCTTGTCTTGTTCCTGATTTTAGAATGAAAGCTTTCAGTTTTTGACCATTTAGTGTGATGTTAGCTGTTGGTTTGTCATAGATGGCTTTTATTAGATTGAAGTAAAGACCATCTATTCCAATTTTCTGTAGGGGTTTTATCATGAATGAATGTTGGACTTTGTCAAAAGCTTTTTCTGCATCTGTTGAGATGACCATATGGTTTTTGTCCTTGGCTCTGGTAATATGGTGTATTACATTTATTTATTTGCATATGTTGAACCATCCCTGCATCCCTAGGATGAATCCTACTTGGTTATGGTGCATAATCTTAATGTTTTGCTGCAGTCTGTCAGTATCTTATTGAGGATTTTTGCATCTATGTTCATTAGGGGGATTGGCCTGTAGTTCTCTTTTTTTGGTTCCATCCTTTGGTTCGATATGTTTTTCATATCAGGGTAATGCTTACTTTCAGGAATGAATTTGGGAGTATTGCTTCCCTTTCAATTTCATTAAAGAGTTTGAGAAGTAGGGGCATTAAGTCTTGTCTAAATTTCTTGTAGAATTCAGCATTGAATCCATCAGGACCTGGGCTTTTATTGTTGGTAAGGTTTTAATTACATCTTCAATTTCATTGACTGATATTTGGCTTATTTAGGATTTTTGTATCTTCTCAATTCAGCTTTGGTAATTCATATGTGTGTAGGAACCTGCCCATTTCTGTGTTTTCCATTTCCAAATCCTCCTTGACTTGAGTGTTTGTGTTGAGAAGCCTGCTGTGATTCTGATGGGCTTTCCTTTTATTAGAACACAGGTTCTCAAAGTAGGTATTGATGACCTTTTGCATTTCTGCAGGATCTGTTGTAATTTCACCCTTTGATTCCTAATTGCATGGATTGCAGTCTTTTCTTTCCTCTTTTTGATAAGGTTGGCTAAGGATTTGTCAGTTTTATTTAATCTTTCAAAGAATCAACTCTTCAATTCATTGATTCTTTGTGTTGTTTTTAGTCTCCATTGCATTAATTTCTGCTCTGATTGTTATAATTTCCTCCCTCATACAAGCTTTGAGCTTGACTTGCTCTTCTTTTTCTAGAAGCTTGAGGTTCAACATTAAGTTGTTTATTTGAGCTCACCCTGTTTTCCTGATATGGGAATTCACCACTATAAATTTCTCTCATAGGACTGCTTTCACTGTGTCTCATTAACATTCTTTTCTGGATGTTCAAAAACTGAGGTTTAGAGACCAAAAACTAGAAAGGTAGATGGGCTGCAAGGACAGCCAATATTTTGGCCCCCAGCCCTTTGAGGTCAATTAGGACCCAGGACATAAGAGAACCTCTGCTGCAACATCCCATGACCTGGTGAGTCCCTGGTCTTCTGACCAAGGAGATTGTGGGACCACAGAGGAAAGTGATGTACAATGTATAGTGTGCCTGAGGAGAGTCACCAGGACAGAAAAATCTCCCAAGCTTTCTCAGAAAGCAAGTTGGTCAAACAATGGCCATGACTCATCCAGACGGCTGACACTGAGAGAAGTACAAAGAGGTGCTGTGCACGGTTCCAAGGTAATTCCTGAAGAGACTTAACTGACCTTGATAGCAAAAATTTTAATTAATACAGGTATCACTTTAGCTAGGTGTTGAACATCCAGAAGACAAGTATAACCACAAGAAAGAAAGCTGTCTGCAGAGTCCTCCAAACATGGCTCCTCCAACTTCAACTGACCACCCATTGCTTACAGAAAAGGGGGATATATGGGGAGCGGCTGAAGCTGGAAATTGATCACACATGCTGGAGCAAGGCAAGGCCAGCCAGGAAAGAAAGAGCAACAAAGAACAGCCCAGGTGGGCTACATAAACAAGCTGCTCCAGGCCAAGGTTGCTAGGCAAAGGGGTGTCACATGACACCAACCTGCAAAAATGTATATTTTCGACCAAAATGAATTATAATAACTCTTACAATTTTTGAAGTTTGTAATTATAAATAGACTAGTCAGAATTATTTGTCAGTCGATTAGCAGAGATCTCTCATAAGAAGAATTTGGAGGGGGCTGGTGAGATGGCTTAGCGGCGTAAGCGCCTGCCCGGCAAGCGCGAGGGCCCGAGTTCGACTCCCGGAACCCACATACGAAAAAGGGGCTGGTGATATCGCTCAGCGGCACGGGCACCTGCTGGTGCGCGAGGTCCTGAGGTCGACCCCCAGTACCCACAAAAAAAAAAAAAAAGAATACTGGTAACTTTTGTGTCCCCTTCTTTCATATAACTTTCAGCTCCATTATCTCCAAGCACTCTACCACCTACTTAGACCTTTGATTCCCACTTTTTCTTACCATCTCCTGGATATTCTGGGTCAATTCCTTCAATTGGCTCCAGGTCAGGTCTGCCCCATCCTTGTCTATTGGCTGTGGCACAGTCTCCAAGACATCATTGTCATAGGACTGAGCATCAGCTTCTTGCAAGGTGGAGTCAACTCCTTCTCCAGGCCTGGGTCCATGACACAGCTGGACAGCACGCTCTGGTACCCAGATAGGCCATTCAACATTCTCTGGAAAAACAGAAGCATAGCCTCGACCCCAAATTAGCACTGGTTTGGGTCCCTTCCATTGTCCAGTGAGAAGATCTTTCCAAAGGACCCTTCCTAGCTTTTTCCCTTTACCTGATTGAATTGTCTTTCTGCTACTGTAGTTCCATCCCTAGTAGGATTTAAAAAGTTAATAGTATATACTGCCAAGTGAAGTCTATTATGAGGTATAAATTTTGTAGGGAAGGATTCCCCTTTTTGTTTTTGTAATTGAATTTTGAGTGTACGGTGAGCACATTCAACAATTCCTTAACCTTGAGGGTTATAAAGAACTTCCATGGTAAGAGAAATATGAAAAGTTTTACAAACCATTCTGAGGGCAGCACTCATATAGGCTGGGCTGTTGTCAGTCTTAAGTGCCTGAGGGCAGCCAAGAATACTAAAGGCATCCAATGAGCAATGACATGTTTAGTTGCTTCACCAGTGTGGGCAGAAGCAAAAATAAATCCTGAGGAAGCGTCTACTGAAACGTGGGCCCAGCATAAAGAGCCAAACTCAGGAATGTGAGTGGCATCCATTTGCCAGAGATGGTTGTGTAACCCTCTGGGATTAACCCCCATACAGAGTGAGGGAAGATGTATTACACGTGAGGAACGTTGTTCAACAATTTGTCGAGCCTGTTCCCAAGTTACATGAAACTGTGCAAGGCAGAAGCATTTTGATGGAAGGTGGCATAGGAGACAGAAGCCTGTTGAATAGTATCTGAGGGAGTAACAGTGACAGTAGCCAGCAATCTATCCATTGCAGCATTTCCCTCAGTGAGAGGCCCCAGCAATTGGGAACGAGAACATAAATGGCTGATAAAACAGGGGACATGACATGACCAAATGGCAAATTGGAGAGTGTGAAATAAATGAAAAAGACCTTCCTGGTCATGTGAATGGTGGCGGTTTCAATGTGGTGCATCACACTGCAAACATAAGCGCTGTCTGAAAAAAGGTTAATTGGAGTGGGTGAATGATCTTGTGAGGCCCATATGACAGCCTGCAACTCCATCTTTGTGCAGAAGAAAAATCTATATCCTGTATTCAGGAAGAGGAGGCTGTAACATAACCTCTCCTGCCCGAGGAGGAGCCATCTGGGAAAACAGACACCTCCGCCTATGGGAACAGAGCTTATTTTTGAAGGGAAGATAAAGGGTTTGAGAGAAGCAAATTGAATTAATTTATCTGGAGGATAATGACAATCAGTAACACCAGGGCAGTTAGCTAATGTGGTTTGCCAAGAGAATGAGCATTGCCGTAACCACTCTTGCTGAACCAAAAAAAAGGGCACAATATTTTGCACCTCACGTCAAAAAGCTGAATAGCACACATCCACCCACGTGCGATCAGTCCTGCCACAGCATCATAAAAGGGTGTAATGGTTTTATGTGGAGTATGTGGCATATGTAGCCATTGTAGAGGATCCTGAGACTGCTAAAGGACCCCAGTGGGCGTATGTTGAGTTGGGAAAATAATTAAAAACATTGGCAAAGATGGGTTGATTCTAGAGAGTTGAGCATTAGACAGAGGCAGATTAACTTTATCCAAGGCGGTTTTAGCCTCTGACATGAGCACTCTTGGGGAGGTGGGGGCCGGGTTCCCCCTGAGAATGTCAAAGACAGGAGCTAAATCATGAGTCATTATCTTAAGAGCTGGGCGGGGCCAATTTACATTACCAAGTAGAGTCTGAAAATCAGTTAAGGTTGCAAGATGATTAGCCTGGATCTGAACAATCTGAGGCGCAATGTGTCTCTGTTGGATAAGGTGACCCAAACATGAAAAAGGTCCTGCAGTTTTCACTTTTTGCATTATCTAATTGGGTAAATACTTGGTGCAAGGTGGATGAGGACTCGTGTGCTAGCAGAATATCACCCATGTACTGAGATAAGCAGATGGATGAGCTGACGACTGACAAAATGGCCACCGCCACAAACTCTTGACATAGGGTCAGACTATTTGCCATTCCTTGTGGCAGACAACACCATTGGAAGCAGCACATAGGGGCCTGATGATTAACAGAGGGTAAACTAAAGGCAAAACATTTAAATCAGTCATTTAAATCAATCACCATGAGGGAAAAATGTAAAGGGATAGCTATGGGACTGGGCAATCCTGGTTGAAGTGCTACCATAGGTTCCATGATGCAATTAACAGCCCACAAATCCTGTAGGAATCTCCACCTTCCTGACTTCTTTTTTATTAAAAAAAAAAATGGTGTATTCCAAGGGCTATTGGAGGATTCTAGGTGTCCTGCCATCATCTGTTCACTAACCAGTGTATGAGCTGCTTTAAGCTTCTCCTTAGTGAGGGGCCATTGATCAACCCAAACAGGGTCATTGGCCATCCAAATTATCTTGGACACTGTCTGTGGTGTTGGAGAAGAGATCAAGGCCCTCCTGAAAATGTGAAGGTGAGTAGCCTATACCAAAATGGTCCTTTTTAGGAATAACTGGAAGAGGTTCTTTCCTTCCTTGATTGTTTTTATGAAAACCTTGAGTGGAAAGGAAACCTTGTTGCAACATCTGATGAGTCACCAAAGTGTTAGGACTAAGCAAAAATGCCCCCATATCCTGTAATACATCATGGCTCCATAGACTGACTGCTATATAAGGTGAAAAATGTCCAGAATGGCCTTCTGCATCCCTCCAAGTTAACAATTTAGCACTTCTACTAGGGTGAGAAACACTGCCCACCCCCTGAAGGTCTGTAGTTGCCACATCCAGAGGCCATGGCATAGGCCAATGGCATTGGGCAATAACTGAAACATCCACACCTGTGTCTAAAAGCCCTTGAAATGTTTTTCCTTCAATAATCAATTCCATCTCGGAGTAATCTTGTTTAATCTGTTGAACCCAATACATATCAGAGGACCCAAAACCCTTGGATCTCCAATTTTTGTCAAGGAAAGAATGACTGATTGAGCGATACGAGAGTCTGGTGTGACTTGAACAGTGTTTCAAATAGATTGAACCATAACCTTGATTTCCCCTGCATACTCAGCCTCAATGACACCAGGCAACATCTGGAGAACTTTTAAAGTGAGACTGCTGCAGCCTAGCAGGAGAACCAATGTTCCATGAGGTAAAGGTCCATAGACTCCAGTAGGAATAACTTGGGGTCCCATTTCAGGAATTAGTATGAATCCAGAGGAGGGGCTGAGGTCCGAGTCTCCACTGTCTTTTGTCGCTCACCAGAGGTCAGAAACTTGCTTGGCATTGGAGGGTAGGGCTGGGGAGGAATTAGGGAAAGTGCCCCCACTGTTTGGTGGGGCCAGAGCAGGCCCTACTGGAAGTTTCCCAAAATGGGTTGGCCTTCCACATTAGTTTTGCATCTACGCTCATTTGCCCAATGATACCCTCATCTACGCTTTGGACAGATAGTAGGTTTTGTTGAAGGGACAGATAGTGGCTGTGCTGCCCCTACAGAAGCAGCAGAGCAATTTTTGGCAAATGCCCTTCACCCCCGCACCTGAAACAAGTAACCCTGTTTTTTCCCTTTCCTCTAAGCTGTGGATGAATAACCTGAGTGATAGCTGCTGCCAAAGTAGCCCCTGCACATATAAGGGGCCAATGTCTGCACAAATTTGAATCATCTCAGCTAGTGTGGCCCATTTTTTGTGGGCCCTTAAAGCCTCTTTACACCATTTATTTGCATTTTCTAAGGCCAACTGTTGAACTATTAACTTGCTAGTTATTATAGGCTCTGTATTGCTTATAATCCTCCCACTAGCCTACAATAAATGTGCCACAAAATCTTGAAAAGGTTCATCAGGACCCTGATGAAGGGAAGTCAAATCAAGGGATGTCTCACCCTTTAAAGGAAGTTCCCTCCAAGCCCTTGTGGTGTTGCAGAAATCTGATATCAAACTGAATGGAAACTCTTTGCACCTGAAGAGTTGGAAAGCAACTTTAATTACACTAGTGGGCTGGTGAGAACTAGACCTCAAATCACCAGGCCAGAGTCAGCTTAGAGTTCAGCTTAAATACATTTTTGCAAGCCAGATATAGGAAGCTGATTGCAGGTTATTGTACGATTGGTTACATAGGCTAAGGCATACGTTGTCAGGCAGATTTGTTCTGGGCCCGCTTTGCTAGGGAAGGGGCTGTCCGAGTGGGTGGGTGAAATTAGGCAAGCATGTCCTTGACTGGGTCATTCAGTCCCAGGTGGAAAGTTCCTGGAATAGGCAAGCAAAACAGAACATGTTTATAGGCTGGAAAGTACGGGCAGTGTAGCTGGATGCAGTCAGATAAGGCTGAGTCAAACTGTCTCTGAGTTATAGCTGGCATGGTGGTCAGGGCTAGCTGAGTCTAACTACGTGACAGGCAGTAGGAGCCTCTGGGCTACTAATTGATTTCTAATTTCTGCTATGAAATTTCTATAAGTTTGCTATTCTATAACTTTGCTCTTACAGTGGCAGCTATTTTAATTTTTTCACATACTTGTAATTCAGAAATAAGTTGATTATTTGTGGCAGCAAAGGCACCTTTTCCAGTTAACATGTTTTTTGTAATGGCTATGTTGTGAGCAGTATTGCAAGGGGCCTGATCCAGGCACAGTTCAAAGAAATTTCCTTTCCACAATGAATAATCCTCCGGACTTAAACAAGCTTTAGTTATTCCTTTCCAATCATTTGGGGCCATAACCTGTTGTCCCATAAATTCTATTAAACATAAAGTAAAAAGGGTCTTAGGGTCATAGGTAGCAATACCTTGTTTTAATTCTTTTAAGGTCTTAAAGGGTATAGCTTCATGAAGACATGTAACGTGTCCTGGATTATTGGGATCTTGAAGTTCAGTACGGGGTAGACATGCTGAAAAACTTCCATGGATTCCCCCACCTGTCTGGCTTCTTTTAGTGCCAATTGCAGGGGAGAGAGAGAAAGTGGTTCCACTCCCCAAGAGGCAGAAGTTCCAACCTGTGACGCAGCGATGTTTCTCTGAGCTGAAAAGGTGGAATTGCCACTTGTGGCTTAGTTAAATTATTGGGGTGGCTGTTGTTCCACTACCTTTTTCCTGCTCAGGATTTGATTTTAAAATAGTGCCTTGAACCAAATCTTTGTGGTCATCCCAACAAACTTCCAACCATTAAAGCACTCTCTAATGCAAATCCACAAAAGTAAATACAGGAGTCAGGAATACAACGAACAGTTCCATATACATTTGTAGTTCTTGAGAATCTGCCCCATGTTTAACACCTGATGAAATTAATACACCTCCCTTCCTTTTGTTTCTCATGAGCCCATTTTTATTTTGTTTTGTTTTGTTCTGTTTTCCTTTTTGGCCCTAGTGAGCCCGTTTTTCTCTTTGGCCCTAATGAGCCTGTTTCTCTCTTGCCCCAAGTTTTACACATGATGATATCAACATCAGTACACCTCTGTGATTAATATTGATGCTATTGATGCACTTGTCCCCCTTTTGTGTGCACAATGAGAAGTGTCCCCTCACCCACTATTTCTTCTTACCCCAGTCCCTGTTCGGGCAACAATATGCCACATCCAGTGCAGCTCTGGAAGTTCCCAGAGGGAAGGATGGTGAAAGGATGGAGAAATAAAGATAAGAGACAGTATACAGAAAGCTGAGGTCAAGTGGAACCCTCTCTCCAGCTGAGAGGCACAGGAACAGCTCAACCACCCCAGCGCGTTTATTTATACATTTTTGCAGGTTGGTGTCACATGACACCCTTTGCCTAGCAACCTTGGCCTACAGCAGCTTGTTTATGTAGCCCACCTCAGGCACTCTTTGTTTTTGGACCAGCCTTGCCTCACCCCTGCATATATCATCAATTTCCAGCTTTAGCAGCTCCCCACACAGCACAACAACCATGAGCCATGCAAACCATCTGCCCTGCACATCCACACAGACGCAGAGCAGTGCCCTTCTGCCCTGACTGCTTTTCTAAGAGCAGATCTACTCTCAGCATCTTCTGCCAATCACCAAGTGCTGTTTTTGGTGACTTTTCTTAACAGTTTCATTCTCCTATATCTCTTTCCTTTTGCATTTTAAGTACCAAGAAAAGGCTAGACCACTCCTCAGCACTGCATAGAAATCTCTCTGGGTATAATTTCTGCACATCTGCTTTACACCCAAGAACGGCACAATGTCATGGCCACTTTACACCAATTTTCCTGCAGCATCCAGTGAGATGTCCCTCACCTCTGTCTGGGTCCTCACCAAATTGTCCCCAGTGTCCATGCCCCACCAACAGCCTAGCCAAGGCAGCCTTGGCTCCCTCCATCAGGCTCCTTGAGATTGTCCGTCTCCTGACTCCACAGCCACAGGCACGTGTTTAGTCTGTCACAGCAGTGCCCATGGCCTGCTCACAGAACCTGAGTTCACTTCCCAGGCTGCCAGGCAAAGCCCCACAACTGCATGGCTTGAAACAGCAGAAATTTCTTCTCTCCCAACCCCCAGCTGGAAGTCAAGGTGTGGCAGGCCACATCCCAGCTCAGCCAGGCAGTTGGCAGGACTCTGGTGCTCCGCAGGGGGACTGTCCCTGCTTCCCGCGTGCTGCCCTCAGGCTGCCCTGAGCCTGCAGGTCTCGGTGCTCCTGGCCCTGGGCCTCCCCATCTTTGCAATAGCAGCAGCAGTGCCCAGAGCCACCTCCTGCTGCAGGTCCCGTGGTGCCGTCTCAGGGCAGCTCATCCAGCCATGGTTGCACCTGCAGAATCCTGTCACACCTGTGTCTTACAGACACCCAAGAAAAGCCATGTGGACCCCAGGGCCCAGGGCCTAGAGCCACTGAGGAGCGGCTCTCTGACTCCTGCACCGGTAGCTGTGTTCTGGCCCTCGTGTCACTTGCCCGGGGGAACTGCGGGATCCAGCGACTCCGTCTCATTCTGCCCACTATGCCTTTCCATCCCGGTGGCAGCGCTCTGCTCCTGTGACCTGCCATGTGTGTCCCACCTCGTCCTTCCTCCTTCACAGGGTTTCTGGGCCCTGACTGTTCTGCCTCTGAATGTCAGTTTCTGCACCTGTCACACGAGCTGTTCCTGCTGCCAGGCACAGTTCTGAAGACCCGGTGTCCCAGGCACGCAGTACCCTGACCCAGACACAGCCACATGGCCCCGGCTCTGCCGTGCCCCACACCCCAGTGTCTCTCGCAGGACACCCGCTCCTGCCTTCCACAGAGGCCCAGGCTCCCTTGGGAAAGCTCCTGGGCTCCAGGGCCTCAGAGCAGGCGGCTCAAGACCTCCCTGTCCCTTAGTCCCTTGGTGTCCTCAGCCCTCAGGGGACAGCGCCTGGAGCACCTGGGCAGGGGGACTGCACCAGCCCCTCTCCGAGGGCTCACAGGGAGGAACCGGGGTGCACAGCCACACTGAGACACATTCCACATGTGAGGCGTGTTTTTGATTTAATGGTTTGCATGTGGCGGGTGGTGCAGTGGAGCTGGGCGGGACGGCAGTGCTGTGGGCCCAGGAATTGCTGCCAGTGCGTGGCTGGCTTGAGGGAGGCCTCAGCCGGGCTCCCAGGTCACGGGTGCCAGAGGTCACCCAGTGGGCATCAGTCCTATGGAGAGGCCACAGCTGGGTGCCCGCCATCGGCCCCAGCCGGCCCATGGAGCCAAGGCCAGGGGTTGCAGCCATCAGTGCGCCTCTAATCTGGCCTCTACGTTGCAAGGAGGAGGACACACAGTTTCTTGGGCCCCATCCTCCTCGCTGCGTCTCACAGAGATCTGGAAGTCATTCAGCACGCCCTGCGCCTGGTGGAAAAGGGAGGCAATCACGGGTGGGGGGCTGGAGACCGGGCGCTGCAGCTGTGGGACAGGGCAGGCCAGGCTGGAGGAGGATCCAGGCCCTGGCACTGGCAGGGAAAGCGCAAGCTGCATGGGGCGCAGGTGTGGGTGCTGGGCACAGGCTGGCTGCCTGAGACTGTGACAACCCCACAGGCAGGCCCCCCTTCTCCTCAGGGTGCACCTCGATGGCACCCAACCCTCCTGTCCATTCTTCAGGCACACAACTCCAGAGGTCTAGTTATAAACCACTCACCTGACATCACAGCAGCTCCACACCTGGGCTTTTTCTTCACTCATTTTGTTTTGAGGGGGTGGGTTTTTGGAGATAGGGTCTTGCTATGTAGTCCAAGCTAGCCTTGAACTATGTAGGCCAGCCTGGCCTTGAACTGGCAACAATCCTCCTGCCTCAGCCTCCTGAGTGCTGGGATTACAGGCATGCGCTACCACGCCTGGCTGCATTCTTTGCTTATTAAATCAAAACTTGCACCTTTCCACTCAAAGGAGGCGCCAACCCGGTCAGTAAGACAGCTGCCTCCCTCCCGCAGGAGGGGGGGGGAGCTGTGCTGTGTCACAGGGTTCCCCTGGGCTGGGGCATGGGCACTATGGGGTCTCACTAGGCCCCTGGTCCCCAGAGAGCGTGGCTGACACAGAAGCAGGGTGGCAGCAGCTCCGGAGTGGAGCCAGCCAAGCCCCCTTCCCAGCCTCCGAGCAGCCACACCCAAACCAGAGCCGAGCATTTCTTCCTTATGTCGGGGCCTGAAGCAAACAGGTCAGGAGGGATGGCCCTGCTCCGCGGACGCCCTGGGACCAGGGGACCAGGGGACCTGTGGTGCGGGTAGGGACCCCGAGTGCTGCTGTGGTGGGAAGGACTCCCCAGGGGAGCCCAGCCCCGCGGGCAGCAGTGGCGACGCTTGAGTCTGCAGGGGTGGCGGGGTCCCATGCCACAGAGGTGGGCACTGTATGCGGGAGGAGTGCGGGTGTGCACGCACGTGCGGGGCGTGTGCAGCCCTGGTGTGTGTGGGCTCCCGCGAGTGACGCGGGGCTACCTGCCGTGGGCACTGGAACCTGTGCTGCTTCCGCCCGACTTGCAAGGTCAGGATATCGCATTGCGTCACGGCCTTGGGCACCAGAGAGTCCCGGAGGGGAGCTGGTGCTGCGCAGCGCAGCCCGGGCAGCCCTGCCGGGCTGTCCACCAGGGAGGGTCTCATCCGGCCTGAGGGGCGGGCGGGGCGTCAAGGCGTCAGTCACGCGTCGTGGAGCCCCCTGCCCAGCGCAGGTCCCTGCCCCTTCCCGCAGCAGGGCCCTAAGCCAGCCCTTGTCCTCCTCCCTTCCCCACATAGGGGACTGGGAAGTCGCCTTTGGCCTCACAGGAGACCCCGCACCCCAGGCCCTATTCCTCTTCCGCTTAACCCCCCGCAGGCTCCGCGCTGGCACCTCCCCTGCCACTGCTGGCTTGGACAGAGGGCCACTGCCAGCTCCTGACCCAGGGGCCCGTGGGACGCTGCGTGGACGCCGGCGTGGCTGGAGGGCGTCAGGGACTCCCTGCACAGGGTGAGCCCTGTGGACTGGGGTGGGCAGGAACCTGGCCAGCGCCGGTGTCCGACGGGGCCTCAGGGAGGAGAGGCCCCTCGTCCGTCACTCCGTGTGCCACCCTGCGTCCCTCAGGACCCAGCGCGAGAGGGCGTCGTCGGACAAGGCCTGACCTTGCACCAGTGGATGCGAGCAGCGCAAAGCTCCTTCTCTGGCGCCCACGCGCCCGTGGAACTGTGCTGCCGGCTGCAGAACACGGACCGGGATGGGCCCTGGTCTCCATGCACCGTGGGCTCCACCCTGTGCTGCCCCGCAGCTGGAGGGTGGAGGCCCAGGATGGTAGGTCACAGAGGATGTGGGGATGCAGGATCATAATCTTTCAGGAGTATGACTTTTGGGATTCAGACCTCTGGGGATTTCAACACTTGGGCGTGTCTTTCAGGGTCACAGCTGGAGCCATTTTGGGCCATGTGGGCGCTGCAGGCGCATCGCATCCCTGTGTCTGGGTCACTGAGTGATGTTCATCACCTCTTGCACTCCTTCCCAGGCGGGGAAGGGGAGATCGTGTCTGTGCTCTCTGGGCACCCACTTCATGGTACCCACCTCCGCACTGGTCTGTGGGGGCCACGTGGGGCCGGCCCTCTTCCTCCCCGCCGGAGGTAGAGGATCTCAGCACTGGGCACTCTGTGCGAGCTCACGTGGGCCTTGCAAACCAACAGGTTTGGAACAGTGAGGGTTGGCAGCGCACAGGCCTAGCACATTCGGGCCCTGGGCTCCATCCCCAGCACCCAGAAAATAGGGACGTGGTGTGATCGGTGCCCAGCGGTGATCGCTGGCCTGGGGGCCGTGAAGGCAGGATCACACAGGATGCCCAGATGGCGCCCCCACGGCGTCGCCCAGCGAGGACAGTCCTTCCTGTCCTCACCAGCGAGGAACGTCCTCGCTGTTGACTGGGTGGGGCCAGGGATCACTGCATGGGACCAGCTTAGACCTCCTCCCCATTCGCCTTGAAAACTGCCCTCGCCTCCGCATCTTGGAATTTTTGCTGTGGCACACGTGCCTCCCGGGGCAAGGCTGTCGGGATGAATGCAGCTCTGTGGAAAACCTCCCCGTTTGCTGGGTGGGTTTTGACTCGCAGGCAGGCAGGCAAAGGCCGACTGCCACTGCAGGTGTCAGGAGCGGGTCATGACCCGGCCTACAGGCTCGTAAGCAGGACGGCTGCCGCCCTCCCTCCCGCTGCTCAGCCGGGCCCTGCACGTGCCCCTCCCGCCCCCAGCAGGCTGTGGCCTGGGGTCTCTGGGGCTGTCGCACTGGAGAGGTTGCCACTGAAAGGAGCGGCGTGTGTGTTCACCCTCTGTGGCAAAGGGCTGGTGGCCAGGAGACCCCCACAGTGCCCACTTGGTCCTGGGCAGCCCCCTCCCTCCTTCTGTACCTTAGTTTCCCCAAGGGGTTGGTGTGTACCGCCTGGGCATCCTCACATGGTGCTGCCACGACCCCCTTTCCCTGGACCTGTGGGGTGCTTGCACCCCTAATCCATCTGTCAGCCTCTAAATACATGGCAGGGGGGCCCCACAAAGGCACCCAACTCTCCAGTCCTTGGAGCCTGAGGGCGGCAGCTCCCACCAGTGCTGGTGAGGGAGGAGCACAGGGCTGGGGACTCACTATGGGACAAATGTGGCCTTCGCTGGCTCAGGAGTGCGGAGGCCTGGTCCTGCAGGCTGTGGGTGGAGAGGGGCCACCCTCCCTGTGATGCCAGGAGAAAAAGTTCTGCTCCTTTTCAAAAACTCATACCCCACCCTTTTCCTGAACTTAAGAATTTCAAAGACGATGGCCCAGCACACAGACAGTGGGCATCTCTGTCTCCATGGTGTGGGGACCCTCACAGCATGGGCACCGCACACGTCCAGGGAGCAGAGAGGAGCTGGGGAGGAGAGCAGGCCGCACCATCCCAGTCACAGCCCACGGGGCTGCTGTCACAGGACAGTGCTGCTGACCGCAGGATGGGTGTGACCGGGGAGGGCCGCCCCGCCCCCAGGAGGAGATGAGTAAATGGGCAGCTCTGGTGCACGTGGGTGGGGCAGGCGGGGAGAGGGGAGCTGCCAGCCTGATGACTCCCAGGGGGCTGTGAGCCCTGGCTGTGCCGAGCAGCTGCTGACAAGCAGCGAAGCCTCAGGGCTGTGGTGACCCCCAAGGTCCCTGATCAAGTCAGGGCCAGTGCTGAGAACACAGGCTCCAGGGCTGGCTCCCGCTGCAGTGCCACAGGAGAGGGGGACGGGATGGCCATCCACACGTGGGGTGGTCCTCACAGTCAGACACAGCCCAAGCTTGGTCTCCAGTGTCCACTAGGGGTCACCTACAGGGTATCAAGGCCCTGAAGGACAGGAGGACGAGGCAGACAGAGAGCACAGTGCAGGACAGGAGGACGAGGAGGACGGAGAGCGCAGTGCGGGACAAGAGTCGTTTCCATTAGGCAATTCTAGATGTCAGTGTGGTGCAGTAAATACCATTAAACATATTCAATTATTTGAAAGTCCTGGGCCGGTGAGATGGCTCAGCGGCGTAAGCGCCTGCCTGTCAAGCGCAAGGGCCCGAGTTCAACTCCCGGAACCCACATACGAAAAAAGGGGCCGGTGATATCGCTCAGCGGTATGGGCACCTGCTGGCGCGCGAGGTCCTGAGGTCGACCACCCCGGTACCCACAAAAAAAAAAAAAAAAGAAAGTCCTGCAAATGTGTCCCATTCGCACTTGGCTTGTTAGGGGATGACAGCTCGGTTTTCTGTCCCTTCTCACATGTGGCAGTGCATGCCGTGTCTGCGGCTGCTGGGTGCTGTCCCCATCTCCACTTGTCCTCCACACGGAGCGCAGCTGCACGGTCTGTGGGCCAAGTGTGTGTGGTTACGCAGCGTGTGCATATCTGTCCCTTTGACCTCCAGGTCAGGGCCCCGGGTGTCCCTCACACTACAGGGCGCGGGCACACACCGCTACGGAAATGAGATTCAGATCAAGCACCAAAATCCTTGGGACCTGGAGTGTTTCATTTTTTGTTTGCTTTATTTGCTTTGTTTCACATACATGTTTGATCTTGTGCTAGGACACACATTCAGCACATGACCTGTGCGTGTCACCTACGTCTCACACACATCGTCTGACGGTCGCCTCACACAGTATCTTTGGGCTCAAGTTTGGGCACAGCGTGTCTCTGAGGACATCGTCAGTACCACACCAAGCTTCCTGTCCACCCAGGAACGTTCTGAGTTCCGAGAGTTTAGTGTTCCAGATTGTCCGACGGGGACGCTGCACGTGCCAGCTGGCAAGATGGTGACCATGCCAGAGGGTCAGGCCATGGGGTTATGACCAGCGGGCTCAGGTGCCTGTGAAGGCTGCCCTGAGGGCCCCCTATGTCTGGGCACCCAGGAACAGCATGGGACGCAGGGCATCTCCTGTGTACGCTGCACACCCCACCTGACCCTCATGTCCTGACAGGCTGAGCCCCGCAGAGATGCAGCAGGCTCCCTGTCAGGTGTCCCCTTGGGCTGACGGGCACGAGGGGCTGGGCTTGGGTGGTCCCAGCATAAGGCGCAGCGAGGCTGGAGCATTCCTCGCACGCCTACTGGCACCTCTCCATGGCCCCTGGCTGACCCAGGCTGGGTGTGGCTTGTCCTGGGGCTGCGGCTGCTGGCTCAGCCATCCAGGCCACCAGCCCTTCCCACAGACATTGCTGCAAGCCCATGGGGCGGGGACAGTTCTTCCTGCTGGCTCCCTGAGCAGCCCCCAGACCAGGCAGGGTGGGGTCTGCCACTGCCACAGCTTTGGGACCTCGGGCTGCTGCAAAGTTGCTCTGCAGGTCCCACCCGCCTCCCGAGGTGGCCAGAGGCTCTGCCAAGCTGCTGGCAAGGACAGGAAGAGAGGCAGGTGGCACGTCAGGCCCTCGAGGAGAATGAGCCCCGCCTGCCGGCACCTCCCCTTCCCATCAAAGGCAGGCCACTGGTGGGGCCTGAAGCATCCCCTCTCTGGCCCTGCAGCCCACGGGGAAGCTCCGGCCCAGCACAGCCTGGCTATGACAGAAGCCCGTGCAGGGCAGGACAGTTGGGCTGTGGACCCAGGAGAGCAGAGGGAACCCTGGGGCAGGGATTGTCCGTGGATCCTCACAGGTTGGGCATAAGCCTGTGGCCAAAGCAGCCCGTGGCTCAGCTGCAGGTCAGGACAGAGCTCTGGCCCGGGGCTGGGATGTGGCTCTCAGAGCTCCTGACCACCCTGGCAGGCCAGGACCTTTGGAAAGGGCAGTGGCTCCTCCAACCCCAACCTCCTATGAATGGCTCCACAGTACTGCCCCCCATGCAGGACGTTTACCAAGGGGCCACATGAGGGGCACAAGGTCCTGCAGGGCTATGGGATCGTCCGGTGCAACGGGGGGGACAGTGAAGCCCACATGTGCCCAACCTTCCCAGGCAGGGCAGACATGGCTCCTGCTTTCCAGGCCATGATGGGCCAGGACCCGAGCTGGGCACATAGCTGCAGGGCCTCTCCTGCCCCACGTGACCCAGGATGAGCCATCAGGGCCCCCAGGCTCAGCCCTGCCGCCTTGTGGCAAAGCCTCCTGGACTCGGGCCTGCCCCGCTCGCTCCCACCTGCTTGTCCACCTTCCTCAGGTAGCAGCACCCAAGCATGGACTGCACCCCCACTCTGCGGCTGCACCCCGGCTCCACACTTCCTCCTGGCATAGACGGTCCCGTTTCCTGCCCAGCCTGAGCCCCCACCAGCTGCGGGTCGAGGGTCCAGGGCGCTGTGTGGGGTGTTCACAGGAGGCAGGGGGATCGCTGTGCCCAGGTGGGGGTCACACCCTGCCTGTGTGAGGTCACACGATGCACACTGTGTTACATCTGTCACAGTGCAGCGCACACAGGACGCGTAGCTCAGTGGCGAGGACCTGCAGCACACGGGAGGCCCTGGTTCACCCGCAGCACTGCAGGAAAGGGAACCCGGAACTCCTCCTCTGCCTCGTCAAGGGGCTGGGCCGCACTGCTCGCGGCTTCCCGTCCTCCGCGGGTCTGTGGACTGGGCAGGGGCCCCTCCCCGGCAACTTTCTCCAAGATTCTGGGCAGAATCAGTGTAACTTTCCCCCACGTATTTGGTAGAATTCACCTCTGAAGCCCTCTGGACCTGGACTATGCATTAGAAAAGTGCTTTTAATAAACGTTCAAAGCTTTTCATTGACACAGACTACTCAGGTACCCTATTTGCTTCCTTCAGTGCACCGCGAGGTTTCTGTCCTTCAGTGCTTTGTCCACATCACCCAGGTTGTCAAATTTATTGGCAAAAGTGTTGTTCAGAATCCTTATTATCCTTTTATTATCCGTAGGGCCTGCAGCAGGCCACCTCTGTCACTCGTGGTATCCACAGGCAGGCCACTCTCTCATCCTTGACACTGTTTGTTTGTACCTTCTCTCAGCTTTTCCTCCTCAGTCTGACAAGAGGCTTGTTGAATTCACTGATTTCTCAAAGAGCTGGCTTTGGGTTTTGCAGATCGTGACGGTTAATCGGGATGGTGCATCGCTCCGATCGAGAAGCGCCTAGGAAATGACACACTGCTGGCTCTGGGTGTGTCTCTGGAGATGACGGATCAGGAGGGCTCTGACGTCACCAGGAGGCTAACCTACTAATGAGATCATCACTGCTGGCGCTATGGGGAGGTGACGGAATAGGAGAACAGGAGGTGGAGCCCGACTGGAGCAATCGGGCCCAGGCTGTGGCCTCGGGGGCCATGTCTGCCCCAAGGCCGCTTCCTGGCTTCTCCCTTCTCTCTGATTCCTCCTCTTGGACCAAAACCCTGGAACTGAGTGGAGCCCCCTCTCCTTTGGGCTGTAGACAGGTGATTTATACATAGATTGTATTGCTTTTCTCATTTTTATTTTCTTCTCTGGCTTTTATTATTTCTTTTCTTTTTATTTTTAAACTTTACTTTTAATTTTTTCTCTTCTTTACTATATTTTATTGATTTTCTACTTATTCTACCAGATTTTAATTTTTTTCTTTTTGTCTCCTTTTAGACAGTTTCTATGTTAAGTTCACTGATATTTAAATTCACTAATCTTATCTATAATATTAACCCACCATGAAGCTTATCCAGCGTGTATTCACTTTGGGCATCGTGGCCGTGTTTCTACGCACTCCTTTTCTTTTGTGCCTGGGCCCCCTCTGCGAGCACAGGAGGCTGCCTCGACATCCACCTTTGTGGTGGGCCGCACTCCCACACCTCTGACAGTGAGAGCTGTGCTGGCTGCCCATTTGCCACCCCACTGCAGGCTGTGTCTCTCTGCTTCTCTGCACGTCTGGTATTCTCTGAGTAGATGCCAGGCACTGTGAATTTTACATTGTTGGTTGCTGAAATTGATCTCAGTTGCCCAAGTCTAGTTACTGCTGGGACTCGTGACTGGGGTGGACGGCGCTGCCCTCACCCTGTGCACTGCATGTCCTCCCCGCTGGGGAACAGGGCCTCCTCGGACCTGTGCTGAGAGCACTGGCAGCTCTCATGTCCAGCCTGTGGTGGCTTTCCTGCGTGCCGGGAGGCACCCTTCCTTCCCCAGGACGCCTCCGTCCCTCGAGCTGCCGCAGCTCTGGTTTCCTCCTGGGGACCTTGCACAGTGCCTGGCTCAGGCTGGCGCTGGCCCCAATCTGCGTCCCGGAAACTGCAGCCATCACCAGGCCTTGGCCACCTCCTCCCTCTCTCTGGATCACCGCCATTCACCACCTAATGTTTGGGTTCTGAAAACCAGCGTCCTACATTTATTCTTTTTTACTTTTTGGTTGTTTCAGGTGGGAGAGCAATCTGGCTCCTTCTTCATATGTCTTAGATTTATTATTGTATTTTTAAAAATCAAAATAAAAGCAGCAGTTTTCTTTTTAAAAGGGCATACTGATAGCAGCACTAAGTCCACCCCCAGTTCTTTGCTAAGCACCCCTTTCCCCCTCCCACGCGGGCAGCATCTCCTGACCTACATTCTAGTTCAGATTCTCTCTTCATCCGGGTCTAAACTGTGGTTAAAACCATTCAAAGGAATTTTGTGTTTTTCATTTCTAGAAGTTCCATGATGGCTCTTTTAAAATCACTCTTGTCAAATTTATAGTTTCCAGTTGTTGCAAGGAATTTACGAGTCTAGTTTGATACCCTTGAGCATAATAAGCACATTCATTTTATGGTTTCTGGCTGATAATCCAGTCTCTGGATTTCTTCGCATCTCTTTTTCCATGGTGTGTCACTTGTGTTTCTGATATGTTTTGCTTACATGCGAGAAAGGGATTTGAATTTTATTGAAGACACCATCGCAGGCTAAGGTTGGTACTGTCATTGTGCCCAGAGGACTCTTGCTTTTGCCAGGCACACAGTATCTGAGCCGTCGGGATCACGCTATGCTGAGTTCGGGGCTGAGAACTCGAGCCTCGAGCGTTTCCAAGTTCAAGGTCGGAGCTACCCGATGACTCAAGGCTGGGCCACAGTCCACAGAGGGCTGCCTCACCTCTGCCTCACCCGTCCTCCCGGCGCATTCCTCTTGTGTCCAGCCAAAAGCAGGTGTGGCTGACTACGGGCCACACCCTTGGTGGGTCCTGGAATCCTGCTTTGTTTCCCTAGCCCCAGAGGCCACCAGAAATGACAGAGCCCCTGTGCTGCCTTTCCTGACAGGGCAGAACCCGCCCTCTCCTGCCCCCCACCTGTCTTCTCGGGGTCATCACCACCTTTGGGGAGCCCTGCTTCTGCCCTGTGTCTCTGCCCCACCATGCTGTGCACCATGGCTGGGACTGCGCACTTCATGCCCCTGGTTCATTTCCATTGATTTCTGTGGAAAGGCGAAAGTGGGGCTCCCCCTTCTCTTCCCCCATGCAGATTGCCCCTTCCCAGCTGGGGATGGGAGCTCCCGTGTACCACCATCGAATTCCGGGTTTTAGTCCCACAACAGCCCCAGTGTTTCCCCAAACCCACAGGTTGAAATCCCAACTGCCAGTGTGAGGGTGTTAGAGACAGGCCTGGGGGTGAGGTCCAAGAGCTCTTGCATCTTCTTCCTGCCTGCACTCTAGGAGGGGCCTCCTGAGGACCAGCCATGCCGACCCCTCTATCCCAGGCACGGGCCTCCAGACCGGAGGAATAAGACTGCGGTTTTCGGTACCTCAGCCCAGGCTGACGAAGACAGCTCTGTCTCAGGCTGGGTCCTGCCCCGCTGCTGTTTAATAACTATAGCATCATTGTAAAGTTCTTTCCAGGGATATACCTCCCTAATTCCTCCTGGGTCTTACTTTTCTATGTGAATTATAATCTTTAAGCAAGCTTTTTGAGGTGAATTTCAGAAGTGTGTTGGGACCCTGGTGGAGTCTCTCTGGCTCTGCATGCGCATGGGCATCTCCCCATTCTTCTTCTTTTTTTTTTTTTTTTTTTTTTTTTTGTAGACAGGGCCTCGCTATGCAGTTCAGGCTGACCTTGAACTATGTACCCCAGGCTGGCCTCAAACTCATAGCGATCCTCCTGTCTTGGCCTCCCAAGTGCTGGGATTACAGGTGTGCGCCATCACACCCGGCATCTCCTGGTCCTTCTGACGCCACCATCTAGGTTTTATAATTTTCTCATCTTTTATGGGGAGCAGCTGAAGCTGGAAATTGATCACCTGTGCAGGAGGCATGCAAGGCCAGCCAGAGCACAAAGAGCAACAAAGAGCGGCGGAGGTGGGCTACGTAAACAAGCTGCTCCAGCCCAGAGAACACCTAGCCCCAAGGCAATCCAAGCAATGGGTTGCTGGGAAAAGGGGTGTCATGTGACACCAACTTGCTAAATGTATAAATAAATGCGCTGCTTTGGTTGAGCAATTCCTTTCCTCCCATCAGGAGAGAGGTCCCCACCTGACCTCACTTTTTTGTCTTTTATCTTTATTTCTCCATCCTCTCGCCATCCTTCCCCCCAGGAACTTTGAGAGCTGTGCAGGACATGGCATATGGTGCCTGAACACAGATCGGGGTAAGAAGAAATAGTGGGTGAGGGGACACTTCTCATTTTGCACACAAAAGGGGGAGAAATACATTGTTATCATCAGGTGTTAAGTTTAGGGCAAGAGAGAAACGGGCTCACTAGGGCCAGAGAGAGAAAAGTGGGTCCACTAGGGCCAGAGGGAAAAATAAATAAAAAACAAAAAACAGGCTCATGAGAAACAAAAAGGAAAGAGGTGTATTGATTTTATCAGTTGTTAAACATGGGGCAAATTCTCAAGAGCCACAAATGTATATGGAACAGTTTGTTGTATTCTTGATTCCTGCACTTACTTTACTTTTGTGGATTTTGATTAAAGAGGGTCTTAACGCTTGTAAGTTGGTTGGGATGACCACAAAGGATTTGGCTCAGGGCACTATTTTACAATCAAGTCCTGAGTGGGAAAAGGATGGTGGAATAACAGCCACCCCATAACCTTAACTGAGCCACAAGCGGCGATTCCCGCCTTTTTAGCTCAGAGAAACATTGCTGCATCACAGGTTGGAACTTCTGCCTCTCAGAGAGTAGAGCCATTTTCTCTCCCTCTCTTGCAATTGGCACTAAAAGAAGCCAGACAGGCGGGGAAGTCCATGGAGAGTTTTCAGCATGTCCACCCTGTTACTGAACTTCAAGATCCCAATAATCCGGGACACGTTACACGTCTTCATGAAGCTGTGCCCTTTAAGACCTTAAAAGAATTAAAACAAACTATTGCAACCTATGGCCCTGAGGCCCCTTTTACCTTAGGTTTAATAGAACTTATGGGACAACATGTTATGGCCCCAAATGATTGGAAAGGAATAGCTAAAGCGTTTTTAAATCCCAGGGATTATTTTTTGTTGAAAGGAAACTTTTTCGAATTGTGCGCAGATTAGGCCCCCTGCCCAGCCAAGGGCCCCGCACTCCGGCCCTAGGCAGACTCAGCCGGGACGCCCCAGCCACACGTGCACGCCCGCCAGCCACACTCATGGCCCCCAGCACCCTGCGCTGGGCTTGGCGCCACGGGAGCCACAACAGCCCAAATCAGAGGAGGGAAAAGCCAGAAAAAAATGGTGGTCATGGGGCCGGTGAGATGGCTCAGCGGCGTAAGCGCCTGCCTTGCAAGCGCGAGGGCCCGAGTTCGACTCCCGGATCCCACATACGAAAAAGGGGCCGGTGATATCGCTCAGTGGCACGGGTGCCTGTTGGCGCGCGAGGTCCTGAGGTCGACCCCCCGGTACCCACAAAAAAAAAAAAAAATGGTGGTCATGGCTGCAGAGGCAATGACTGTGGCGTCATCCAGGGAGGAGGGCGCCGATAAAGCCAAACTGGGGATGGAGACCATCCCTGACAGGGAGGTGGGCACTGACCCCCTCCTGGTCACTGCCACCAAAGCATCGGTGTTGAATGGTGAGGCCGAGGGGAAATGGTCTCCCCTCAGGCCCATGAGCTGCTGCCAGCAGGGGTGCTCGCCCTTAGCCCTGAGGTGATGGGGCAGAGCCACAGCCAGAGGGAGCAGAGAGTGGGAGCCCTGGGCACCCAAATACAGGACATGGGTTTTCCTTATACACAAGGACTGACAGGGGCCCGGCCTATACAAGTGCTGCCTTCCAAACGTTTTGTAAAACTTTTCATATTTCCCTTACCACGGCAATTCCTTATAACCCTCAAGGTCAAGGGATTGTGGAACGTGCTCACCGTACACTCAAAATTCAGCTACAAAAATGAAAAGGGGGAATCCTTCCCTACAAAATTTACACCTCCTAGACTTCACTTGGCAGTGTATACTGCTATCTTTTAAAATCCTACTAAGGATGAAAATAACAGCAGCAGAGAGACAAATTCAATCAGGTAAAGGAACAGAAGCTAGGAAGGGTCCTTTGGAAAGATCTTCATGCTGGACAATGGAAGGGACCCAGCCCAGTGCTAATTTGGGGTCAAGGGTATGTGTGTATCTTTCCTGAGAATGCTGAACGGACTATCTGGGTACCAGAGCGTGCTGTCCGGCTGTGTCATGGACCCAGAACCGGAGAAGGAGTTGATTCCACCTTTCAAGAAGCTGATGCTAGGTCCTATGACAGTGATGCCTCGGAGACTGCTTTACAGCCGATAGACAAGAATGGGGCAGACCTGACCTGGGGCCAATTGAAGGAATTGACCCAGAATGCCCAGGAGATGGTAACCAGAAATGGGAATCAAAGGTCTGAGTAGGTGGTAGAGTGCTTAGAGATAACCGAGCTGAAAGAAGGGGACACAAAAGTTACCAGCATTCTTAAGACAAAATAAAGCAGAAAAATTATATATTAATTATAGATAAAAGATTTTATTCCTTCTAAATTCTTAAGAGATCTCTGCTAATAATAGACCTACGAAAAAATCTGACTAGTCTACTTATAGTTATAAACTTCTACAATTGCAAGAGTTATTATAACTCAATTTGGTCAAAAATATACTTGAGTGCACTCTGATTTTGTAAGATGTTTGTCTGTTTGTCCAATCTGTTAAGCTCTGAACTTGTTTATTTGTCTGCTGGTCCATTCTGTGAACAGCTGTTTTTTATTTGAGCACAACAATTTTTTTCTCTTTTTCCTTTTTCTTTTGCATTTTTGGATTATTTGTTCATAATTTAATTTGGTTTACAGATTTAAAAAGCATGCTTCCACCTGGGTTGCCAGCTGGTCAAAATGATATCAAATTTGGTATTCTCATAGGTCATCAAAACTTGTTAAGATAGGGCCGGTGAGATGGCTCAGCGGCGTAAGCGCCTGCCTTGCAAGCGCGAGGGCCCGAGTTCGACTCCTGGATCCCACATACGAAAAAGGGGCCGGTGATATCACTCAGCGGCCTGGGCGCCTGCTGGCGCGCGAGGTCCTGAGGTCGAACCCCTGGTACCCACAAAAAAAAAAAAAAAAAAAAAAACTTGTTAAGATAATTAAACAAAAATCCCTTGGGGTGGGGAGAAATTATTGGACACAACTCCAGTTGATGAATAAGAAAGCAGCTGCCTGGAAACATTATCCAGTTCTTGTTCATTGATGGGAGGCCCCAATGATCTCCATAGCCTTGCAGGAGACACCCCAATAAATGTTATTAAAATACATTATTGTAATATGTTTACACTGCTCATTGTCAAAAGATTTAAGTTTTCTAGACAATAGGGTTTTTGAATTAAGATGTTCTTGTACAAAGGTTTTCATATGGCTACGATGATTGTCATTGTTTTTGTAGTAGAGTGAATGTATTCCTGCCTTTGGATATACGGGGCTTCCACAGTGTGGAATGAGCACTGTTTATGGTGATAGACTTTTCTTTCAGACCCAGACCTCTACCTTTCTATGATGTACACCTCATTAAAGGACAAGTGAGGTAAAAGTTGCTTATGTATTAGGTAGAGATGACTGATTAAAAGGGTTATGCTATGTCAAAATGGAAATTCAGGTGTGTTATAAAATGTGATCATGATTGTCATGCTGCAATATTATGTATGGTTTTTGATTTCTAATTTTTTGTGTAAAATATGTAATAGTTAACGTTCTATAGGGATTCAAATATTAGAATATCCATGGTTATTAGAAAATAATGGTTTTATTTCATGTTCTAAGGTGCTTGATATTTAGATAAGAAAGTAATATTAAGCTCACTGCCTTCATTACAATGTAATGTCATCAACCTTCTCTCCTGGATGTTCAACAACTGAGGTTTGGAGACCAAAAACTAGAAATATAGACGGGCTAAGAGGACAGCCAGTATTCTGGCCCCAGCCCTTCAAGGTCAGTGAGGACCCGGGACATAAGAGAACCTCTGCTGTGACAGCCCATAGCTCGGTGAGTCCCTGGTCTTCTGACCGAGGAGATTATAGGACCACAGAGGACAGTGATCTGTGATGTATTCTGTGCCTAAGGAGCCACTAGGAGAGAAAAATCTCCCAAGTTTCACGGAAAGCAACCTGGTCAAGCAATGGCCGTGACTCATCCAGACAGCTGACACTGAGAGAAGTACTAAGAGGTGCTGTACACGGTTGCATGGTAATTCTTCAGGAGACTTAACTGACCTAGATAGATAGCAAAAGTTAATTAATACAGGTCTTGCTTTGACTTGGTTTTGAACATCCAGCAGAAAAGTATAACCACAAGAAAGAAAACTGTCTGCAGAGTCCTCCAAACATAGCTCCCCCAACTTCAACTGGCCGCCCATCACTTACAACTACAAAACAGAAAAGGGATATATGTGGGGAGTGGCTGAGGCAGGAAATCGATTACACAAGTAGGGGCGAGGCAAGGCCAGCCAGAACACAAAGAGCAACAAAGAGCGGCGGAGGTGGGCGACCTAAACAAGCTGCTCCAGCCCAGAGAACACCAAGCCCCAAGGCAATCCAAGCAATGGGTTGCTAGGCAAAGGTGTCACATGACACCAACTTGCTAAAAGTATGAGTAAATGCACTGCTTTGGTTGAGCAGTTCCTTTCCTCCCATCAGGAGAGGGGTCCACGTGACCTCAGCTTTTTTTTTTAAAGAGAAAAAAATAGAATAAAATTTCAAAACAACATAATAGGAGGGTAACAATGGTTAATACATTACGTATTGTTATCTTTAAGTTAGTTACTCAGGGTATGAGATATCAGCATTCAGTTGTCCAAGCAATATTAGCACAAACCTTTCTTTTCAATGAACTAAGCAAAATTAGTAGTGTATCTATCTTAACCATCATATATATATATATATATATATATAATTTTTTTCTTTTCCCTTCTTTGTTTTCTCCATTCCCCCATCCCAGTTTCTCTTTCCTTTTGACCAGTTTCTTCCTGTTTTACCATATCTATTGTACATTTTGGATCTTATTTACTCTTTCAGTTTCTCACACTAGGGAGACAATACGATGTTACACATGTGTGTCTGGTTTATTTCACTTATGAGTATTTTCTCGAGTTGCATCCATTTACCTATAAAAGTCTCCAGTTTATCCTTCTTTATGGCTGAGTAGTACTCCATTGCATAAAAAGACCACATCTTTTTTATCCATTCCTTGGTTGATGGGCATTTGAGTTGTTTACAAGATCTGGCTATTACAAATTGTGCTGCTATAAACATGGGTGCACATGTATCGCTGTGGTACGATGTTTTTAATTCTTCTGGGAAGATGCCCAGAAGGGGAATAGCTGGGTCAAATGGGACCTCCAACCCTAGTTTTTTGAGGAATCTCCACACTGACTTCCACAGTGGCTGTACCAGTCGACACTCCCACCAACAGTGAAGAAGGGTTCCTTTTTCCCCACAGCCCCTCCAGCATTTGTTGTTAGTTGATTTCTTAATAGTAGCCATTCTTTCTGGGGTGAGATGGTATCTCAGTGTTGTTTTAATTTGCATCTCTCAAATGACTAGTGATGTTGCACATTTTTTCATATATTTATTTGCCATTTGGATTTCTTCGTCTGAGAAGTGTGTATTCATCTCAGATGCCCATTTTTTGGATTGGGTCTTTAAATTTGGGAGGTCTGATTTTTTTGAGTTCTTTGTATGTTCTCAATAGTAACCCTTTATCTGAGGAACAGCTAGCAAACATTTTTTCCCAAGTTGTGGGTTGTCTCTTCACTCTGTTGGTGGTTTCTCTTGCTGTGCAAAAGCTTTTTAATAAGATGAGATCTCAGTTGTTGATTCTTTGTGATACTTCCTGTGCAGTTGGGGTTTTATTCATAAAGTCTTTACCTACACCAATGTCTTCAAGAGTTTTACCTATTCTATCTTCCAGCAGATTTAATGTTTCTGTTTTAATATTTAGATCTTTGATCCATTTTGAATTTAGTTTAGTGCACGGTGAAAGATATGGATCTAATTTTAATCTTTAACATGTGCAAAGTCAGTTTTTCCAGCACCATTTATTAAAGAGGCTATCTTTCTTCCAGTGAATGTGTTTGGCACCTTTGTCAAAGATAAGGTGGCTGAGTAAGTCTGGAGTTGTTTCAGCATCTTCTACTCTGTTCCATTGATCTTCGGGTCTGTTTTTTTGCCAATACCACACTGTTCTTATCACAGTAGCTTTATAGTATAATTTCAAATCAGGGATTGTGATGTCCCCTGCCTTGCCTTTGTTGCCCAGGATTGCCTTTGCTATTCTAGGTCTCTTCTGATTCCAAATGAATTTTAGGATTGTTTTCTCTAATTCTGTGAGATATGCTGTTGGAATTTTGATTGGAATTGCATTAAATTTGTATAACAATTTTGGAAGTATGGCCATTTTCACTATATTGGTTCTTCCTATCCAGGAGCAAGGGATATTTTTCCATTTTCTGATATCCTCTTCAATCTCCTTTTTCAGAGTACTGTAGTTTTCAGTGTAGAGATCTTTTACATCCTTTGTGAGATTGATTCCTAGGTATTTCATTTTTTTGGATGTTATTGTGAAAGGTGTTGTTTCCCTAATTTCTCTTTCAGTGAGTTTGTTATTTGTGTACAAGAAGGCTATTGATTTTTGAGTGTTGACTTTGTATCCAGCTACACTACTGAATTTGATTATTAAATCTAGCAATTTTTTTGTGTGGGTACCGGGGGTCGAACTCAGGACCTCGCGTGCCAGCAGGCGCCAGTGCTGCTGAGCGATGTCACCGGCCCTTTTTTTGTATGTGGGTACCGGGAGTTGAACTCAGGACCTCACGCTTGCCAGGCAGGCACTTATACCACTGAGCTATCTCACCGGCCCAAATCTAGCAATTTTTTAGTGGAGTTTTTGGGGTCTTCTACGTAGAGTATCATGTCATCTGCAAATAATAATTTAACTTCTTCCTTTCCAATTATTATTCCTTTTATTTCTTGCTCTTGTCTAATTGCTCTGGCTAATGTTTCCAGGACTACCTTGAATAAGAGTGGGGACTGTGGACATCCTTGTCTTGTTCCTGATTTTAGAGAGGAGGCTTTCAGTTTTTGTCCATTTAGTATGATATTGGCTGTTGGTTTGTCATAGATGGCTTTTATCAGATTGAGATAAAGACCATCTATTCCAATTTTCTGCAGGGTTTTTATCCTGAATGGGTGCTGGACTTTGACACCAGCTTTTTGTCTCTTATCTTTATTTCTCCATCCTCTCGCCATCCTTCCCTGTGCGGCAGGCAGCAATCTTTTATTACCTAGTCCCCTGGAGTCCTAGGTCTTGGTCACGGTAATATGCACGTGTCAAAACCCACATGGAGGGGTGCATTTTTCTGAGTCAATGAAGCCTGCACAAGCATGTTTCTTAGGGGGGGATGGCACCTGCCTGCGTGGAAACGAGGGGACAGCACCGGTGGCCTCCGCCAGCACGCCTGGGAACTGAACCGCCCTGCGCCCCCGGCGGCCCCGCCCACCGTGCGCAGAGCCCGCGACCTGCGGGGGGCGCAGTCTGGGCGAGGGGCGCGCCTGGCCTGTCGTGGTCTCATGGCTGCGCCCGCGAGCGCACGGGGCGTCCTCCCGCTCCTGCTGCTCCTGCTGCCCTCTCTCGCGCCCTCGCCTGGGCGCCCGGCTGTCCGCGTGCACCCCGCGGCCCCCGCGCCCGCCTGTGGCCGTCGCGCTCCCGAGGGCCGGGTGCTGGGCGGCGCGCCCGCGGCCGCGCATAGGTGGCCGTGGCAGGTGAGCGTGCACTACGCGGGTGCGCACGTGTGCGGGGGCTCGGTGCTCGACGCCTACTGGGTGCTGTCGGCTGCACACTGCTTCGGCAGGTGAGCGAGGGTGCGGCCCCCGGCGGGTCCCCTCCCCTCCCCTCCCTTCCCCATCCCTCCCTCCCCACCCCTCCCCTTCCCCCACACCCCACCTGCACCCGCGCACGACCTGGGACACCGCCGGAGCAGGGAGAGAGTGGCTGGGCGGCAGCAGTGGTTCTCCCGTCCCCACGCAGGGACAAGAGCATCGCCACCTTCGACCTGTACGTGGGCCTCACCGACCTGCGGGCCGCCGGCGCGCACACACAGTGGTTCTCCGTGAGCCGCGTGATCCTGCACCCCACCTACCAGATGTGGCACCCTGTGGGCGGGGACGTGGCGCTCGTTCAGCTGCAGTCGCGCATCGAGTTCTCGGAGGCTGTGGGGCCCGTGTGCCTGCCACCGCCCACCCTACAACTGGACGGCAGTGCGGTCTGCTGGGCCACGGGGTGGGGGCTCGTGTCCCCGCAGGGTGAGGACGGGGTGGGGATGGGGCGGGTGGGGGAGGGGCGCGCGTGGTGCCTGGAGTGCAGCGGAGCGGGTCGAGGATATCACGCGGGCGAGAAGGTGCAGCCTGGGAAAGGCTGGGAGTAACCACGTGTCAGAGACAGGGCCCCTAACGCGGGTTGGCGGCAAGTGGGAATCTTCAGGCTGACCGGAAGTGAGAGCGGGGAGCAGCAGTTCCGCGTGGGTCAGGCCTACACTGGGGGTCGGCTGGCTTGGGGACTGTCTCCTGGAGCCGCGGGCTTCTCCCTCCTTGAGGTTGCCCGCGGCAGACCCTTGCCTCCTGCCCACCTGCCATCTGGCTACCCTCTCCTGCAGGCCTCTCCTCCAGCCAGCTGCAGGAGGCCCAGGTGCCCCTGGTCCCGCTGACCCTGTGCAGGATCCTCTATTCGCCCTCGGCCATCCAGCCCGACATGCTGTGCGCGGGGAACCTGAAGACTGTGTGCGAGGTGTGTCCCGCTGGCGTGGGGTGGGGACGATGGGCCTGAGTGCCTCCAACAGGAAGGAGCCTCGCCTGCCCCATGGGGCTGTGTGAAGGGGGCCCTGCACCCCACGACCTCAGCAGACCCCTTCCTTTGCAGGGTGACTCTGGGGGCCCACTGGTGTGTGAGTTCAACCACACGTGGGTGCAGATTGGAATCGTGAGCTGGGGTTATGGGTGCACCCAGCAACTGTACCCAGCAGTGTTTGCCCGAGTCTCCTATTTCTCCAGTTGGATCCGCTATCACATGGAGAGAACACCCCTTCCATCCCAGCCAACCCCTGCCCTGTCCCCTCCTCGGGAGGCCACCCTCAGTGTGCTTGTGACCGCGCTGGCTAGCCTGGCAGTCTCCTGAGGGGCACCAGAGCATGCCCAGCCCCCACGCAGCTCCTGTCCATGGCCAGGCAGGGTCAAGGCTAGGCCCAGCTGTGGCCTGCAAGGGGCTGAGCGAGGGGGAGGTGGGTAGCAGGAGGCCCCGGAGCGGCAGATATTAAACGTTTGTAAAGCAGCATCTCAGCTACTGCCCTGGTCTTTCACCCAGACTCACTGCGGCTCCTCGCGCTGGCACAGCAAGGCCCAGGTCTGCCAGGACTAGGTACCCATCCTCCCAGCTCACTGAGGAGCCTCACGCGGGACACCTGTGCGAATTTGGGGGTGCGGCCAGAGCCGAGGCAAGAGCACAGGTCACTGGGAAGGTCTTTAACCTGTAAATGGAAAAGAGCTTGAAAACATCAGACCTGCAGCTTGAGAAAACGGAAAACTCAGCTGAGTGAGAGCAGGCGCAAGGCAGGGACAGAGGCCCCACACAGAGGCAAATGAGCCGAGACAGAACGAGGGGCGCGGGGCCCAGTACCCAAGGTTCCTCACCCCAGTGCAGCCACCTTGACCAAAAATACCCGAAAGGACTGCGTGTGCTGAACAGTATCGGCAAGCTTGGTTTCCTCGTTGCCCTCCCTCAGCAGTGCCCTGTGACGAGCGTTTCCACAGCACTAGTGTGGCGTTCGGCGTCACGGTCCCTCGGAAGGTGCGCTGGGCTCCACGCAAATGCAGCACCGGTCACACGAGGGGCTTGGATCTGCAGGCGTGGTGCTGGGGTCCTGGAACCCAACTGTAATGGGACAAGGGACACCTGTATTTCAGAGTGCTGCTTTAAATAAAGGTAAAAAGGTAGAAAAATAGGTAACCTCACCAAGAGAGATAAGAACAGAAATACGCAAAACAAGAAATGACCAGGAGGAAAAACCACTGAAATAGAAAATGTAAGAAATCATAAGGGACATACAATTCTATGCAAGTAAGTTTTAATGAAAGGAAGTAATGTTATTAAAACTACCCCCAGGGACTGGTGAGATAGTTCAGTGGCATACGAGCCTGCCTGGCAAGCGCGAGGGCCCGAGTTCAACTCCTAGTACCCACATACGAAAAAAAGGGCCGGTGATATCGCTCAGCGGCACGGGTGCCTGCTGGTGCGCGAGGTCCTGAATTCGACCCCCAGTACCCACAAAAAATATATATAAATAAATAAAAATAAAAAATAAAACTACCCCCAGCCGAGACAGAATGTTTAAACAAACCAAATTCCATAAATGCAACTGGGAAGTGTAACAGGACGTTTCTTCCCTGTAAAAGCCTCTCTGGGCTGGTGCCTTGGGAACCGCACTGACCCAGCTGCAGACCTGGCTGGGCCCAGCGCAGGGACAGAGAGGGAGCCTTCCTTGTCTTCCTGGGCAGGCGTGTGTGGACACAGCAATGTGACCTCACCCAGCACAAGCTTGGACGGCCCAGCTTATGGGCATAAGTTCAGAAATCCAATGAAAATTAATGAGTGGAGTCCCACGTTTTCTAAAACAGTGCTTTGTAATCAAGTAGGGTCTATTCCAATCTTTTTTTGTTTTGTTTTGTTTTGTTTTGTTTTTTGTGGGTACCGGGGGTCGACCTCAGGACCTCACGTGCCAGCAGGCACCCGTGCTGCTGAGCGATATCACCAGCCCTTTTTTCGTATGTGGGTTCCAGGAGTCGAACTCAGGACGTCGCACTTGGCAGGCAGGCACTTATGCCGCTGAGCTATCTCACTGGCCCCTCCAGTCATTTGAGGTTGATCAAATATTAGGAAACCCATGGGTATAGTCCATCATTTTAATTGCTCTGCTAAAGAAAAGAGTATTAACAAAAAAGCATTTGATAAATCCAAAACCCATTTCCAATTTCAAAATAAGACAGAAATCAATACTTCAAAACCAGGCTTGATGGTGCACACTTGTAATCCCAGCACTCAAAAGGCTGAGGCAGGAGGATTGCCCAGAGTTTGAGGCAAGCCTGGGCTACATGGTGAGTTTAAGTCCAGCTTGAACTACATAGTGAGACTCTGCCTCCAAAAACCAAACAACAAACAAAACAAAACAAACAAGTGGCCTCCCGAGATTGGCCCCTTGACTTTGCACCTCCAGAACTGGGTGCCTACCTGAGACTTAAAATCAAATTCATAAAGAATATACTGGGTGCTAGAAGCCCAGGAAAATAACACTGGTAACTTTGACCCTAAGCCCTACCTACATGTATTTTTTAGTCATTTTCTTAGTAGTGAATGAGAAAGGGAACAAGGCAGGAAGATCACAAGTCCAAACCCAGCTTGGACAACTTGTGAAACCCTGTCTCAAAATTTTACAGGCACTGGGGTTGTGGGACCGAGGACATAGTTCAGCGCAGAGGCCCTGGGCTCAGTCCCCCATGCAGAGAGAAGGGCAGGGCGGGGTAGAAAGACGTGAGGGTGGGAAAGAAGGGGAGAAGGAGGGGAGGCAGTGAGATAGTTCTCTTGTCAGTAATTATTTTTCCATGTGAATTGATTAAACACTCCATTTGAAAAGCAGAGGTTGCAGAATAGACACAAATAACCGAGAAAGCAAACAACCAAAAATAAATCAATGAAACCCCATCGAATCTGTGATCGATCCCTCTACTATCTAGAAGAGATTCCTTTTATTTTATTTTATTTTATTTTTTTTGTGGGTACCGGGGGGTCGACCTCAGGACCTCGCCCGCCAGCAGGCGCCCGTGCCGCTGAGCGATATCACCGGCCCCTTTTTCGTATGTGGGATCCGGGAGTCGAACTCGGGCCCTCGCGCTTGCCGGGCAGGCGCTTAAGCCACTGAGCCATCTCACCGGCCTAGAAGAGATTCCTTTTAGATTCAAAGGCACAGATGGGTAGAAAATGAAAGAATGAAAAGATATTTCATGCAAATAATACAAAAGAGGGGCCGGTGAGATGGCTCAGCACCTTAAGCGCCTGCCTTGCAAGCGCGAGGGCCCGAGTTCGACTCCCAGATCCCACATACGGAAAAGGGGCCGGTGATATCGCTCAGCGGCACAGGTGCCTGTTGGTGCATGAGGTCCTGAGGTCGACCCCCCGGTACCCACAAAAAAATAATAATAATACAAAAAAAAACCACGGGGTCTATACAGAAAAACAAAGTGGGGTTCTAAGTAGAAAACCATTGCAGGAGACAAGGAAATTATGTACTGAAGGAAGGGTCGATCCATGAAGAAAATGTAGCAATCACAAAGATGCACCTAACCACAGAGCCCTGAAATACATTAAGCAAACTTTGACAGAAAGGAAGAGAGAATTCTGCAGAAATGGTTGAAGAAGCCTGCAACACTCTGCTCTTGATGATGGGTAGAACCACCAGACGCCACAGGAAAGGAGTACTGTGGAGAAATATTTCCCATGAGTATGCAAGTGAAAAATTCCAGCAAGTACTGGCACAAAGAACTCAACAGAGTATTAAGACATCCTATGCACCGTGACCAAGCAGGGTTTATTACAGAAATCCAAGGGTGGCTCAAGGTACAGAACAATCAAAGGGACACACCACATTAATAGGGTAATAGGGAAAAGACAACCATCCAAAATGATAAAAAAAAAAAAAAAAAAAAGGCATTTGACAAGAGCCAAGATCTTTCATGACAAAAGCACAATAAACCAGGAATGACTGGATGAGTCTGGGAGGCTGAGGCAGGAGGATCAAAGTAGATAATTAATAGGGCTGGAGATGTAGCTTAGTACAAAGGCTCTGGGTTCAACCCCCAGTGCCTGAAGAAAAAGAAAGAATGCAAGGGAACATCCTGAACACCACAGGGGCACATATGACATCCCAAAGGCCCCAGGAGAGCCCCATGCCCCCCGCTCCCCACAACCCTGGCTGAGCTGGTCTGGCCCTCGGGCAGGAGGACAGGCATCCACGTGAGAGGAGGGAGTAATGCGAGTCCTGTGCTCATGCAGTGCGGTTCCACATTGAGAGCATCTGTAAAGAGTTCACACACACACACACACACACACACACACACACACACACTGTGAGCTCAGGTGCAACTCCAAAGAGTTGCAGGATCAAAACCACACACAAAAATCAGTTGTACAGTGTACCGTGGTGCCTCGGCTGAAGAACGAACTTAATTCATTCCCTGATTCTGGAAAAGATGGCCATGTTCGTGTTCATCACCTGATGCAGAGTTTGAACACAAAAACAAATTGTGCCGAACGCTTGTTTGTGAACCACATTGCCTGCAAACAAAAGCATTTGTGAACCGAGGCACTGGTGCTGTACAGCACCAGCGAGCACTGGAGGGAAACGGGCCCCATGGGGGGCATCAGGCCCACTGCATATACTTAGAGCTGGCCGGGCCTGGGCCGCAGCGCGGGGACTGCAGGGTCAGGGCCCCTGCGGCAGGGCCCAGCACAGGGCACACAGTTCCTGGACCCCATCTGCTGAGCCACAGGGCCAAGGCCTGGGGGCGACCTGGTGTGGGCAGGAACCACACCAGTGTCCACGGACAGGAAGCGAGGAATGGGCAGGAGTGTCCCTTGCACCACCACAGCGCCTTCTCCACCCCAGGCCCAGCCTGCCAAGGGCCCCCGGAGGCCCAGGTGTCCCGGGACACCAGCCATGGGCACCAGCCAATTCCATGGACCGCACCATGTGAGGCCAAAGACCCTTCCAACACACAGCCCGGGCTGGCCCTGGAGGACGCCAGGGTCGGCCACACAAAGAGGATGTCCTCTGGGTTGCCAGCAAGGACCCACGGCCAAGGTCACACAGCTGCAGTCCCTGACTGGCCACCAGATACAGGAGGACCAGAACCCACATCCTCAGAGGGAACCCAGGAGAGGCCTGTAGAGGCAAGAGCAGGACTCAGCCCGCAGGACATCTAGGACGAGGGGCCCGGAGAAGCC
Source organism: Erethizon dorsatum (assembly GCA_028451465.1). Taxonomy (NCBI): domain Eukaryota; kingdom Metazoa; phylum Chordata; class Mammalia; order Rodentia; family Erethizontidae; genus Erethizon; species Erethizon dorsatum. Next base: position 35,224,435 of record CM051838.1, on the reverse strand, counting down.
CTGGATGGCCAATGGGGCAGGGGCATGGGCCAGAGATTAGGGCCTGGTCCCTGCAGAGCCCATATAATCACATGCTGACACACTAGGCTTTCCCTGCCCTGTGGCCAGAACACCAGCCAGACTGGAACGACGGCCCCTTCCTTGTCCGCCATGCTGTGCTCTGCTGCACCCCACCCCCACCTGAATGTGCTCTCTAGTCCCTTCTCATGCACACTGGACACCTAGTGGGTGGGGAGAGTGAGTGGGTCGTGTTCCTGCTCTCTATGGACATGATGCACATCCACTTGTAAGCGCCGCCCCTGCCCCTGTGCCCGGCTCCCACTGCACCACCCCCATTGGGGCCTCCTGCCCCCTGCGGTGTCCCCTGAGCCCACAGAGCTGGTGGCATGACTGTCTCCAGCTTGGCCACACTCCTCCTCTCCGGTGCTGCCCCAGGCTGTGTGTCCTGCTCAGCCCTGTGACCTCAGAAGGGCCAGTGCCCTCTCTGGCATGAGAGTGGTGAGAGACGAGCGGGAGGCAGCCTGGACACCTCGTGCCCTCACAGCTCCTGCAGGAGGGCCCTGTCCCCTGCAGAAAGGATCCTCACTGGCCCACTGCTGAAGAAACTGCTGTGGCGTGGTGGCCAGGACCTGCTCCCAGAGCGGCCACTCAGTGTCCTTCCTGTGGCCTGAGTCAGCGAGGGCAGCCTACGGCCCTGGACACCTGGATAAAGATGACTGAGGACAGGGTGGTGGTGTGCAGGGTGGACGTGCCTGGCCTTCTACAGTGTCCAGGCTGGCGGTCACTGACCAGGATGCGGGGCCCAGGCTCAAGAGGCCGTGGTGGGGTCAGGATGGGGCAGACACCCCTTTCCATGGACTAGAAGGAGAGCAGGATGTGCCCCACCACTTGGGGTGGGGTCTGAGCTGCAGAGGAAATGGGTCCTCTGTCCCTCCAGAGCCCTGCAAAGCCAGTCCAGTCTCAGGGCCACAGGCTCCCTCCCCACCTGTCCAGTGGCTCCCACTTCTGCTGGGATGCAGCCCCAGGGGCATGTGGGGTCCTACAGAGGGAGGGGAAGGGGTACAGGGCTGGGTGCACCACTACTCAGCCCACCCGGGGTGCTCAGATGCTGAGGAGTCCTCCCTCCTCTCCCCTTCCCCAACGCTCCTCCCGCCCTGCCCCTCCCTGGGCTTCAGAGCCGCCAAGCCAGCTGCTCCCTCCTAAGTGGGGCTCTTGGTTCTTTACGAGTCTTCCACCCCATAAAGTGGTCCCTGAAGATCAGAGCTGTCCAGAGCCTCAGGGCTGCCCAGCACAGCCCTCAAGGCAGTGGGGAGGGCTTTGGGGGGTGGGAAGGAGCTTGGCCACTGGGGGCACCTCAGGGAGGGGGCTCCCCCAGGACACCCAGAGGGATGGGGATCCTGGGCAGGCAGACAAAAAACACCTCCGATGAATAAGTCTGATGGAAACACCGCAGATTGCCTGGGATCCTAAACACTTCCAGGACATCTGGCAGCGGTCACCGCCTGTTCCTGTTCACAGTGAGAAATTTTTTTCCAGTGAGGGCCACGCAATTGTCTCCTTCTGAGGCCTGAAGACGGAGCTTGGGTGCTCCCAGCCCACCCTCCCTCGCCTCCCTGTGGAGCTCCCAGGTCTCAGTCCCCAGCCTCACTGTCCCCCCTAGGGGCCCCCTGGAGGGCTAGGCCATGGGCTGCACAGCCCCGGCAGGGTTAGCACTGCCCAGGGCTGGGGGGGCGCCTGGCGGGTGGCTGGGCCCTTTGGGGTTGCTGGGGGTGTAGGGAGGGGGCAGGCTACCCTGGAAAGCCCTGAGAGGATGGGGTGTGGCCAGGCCAGGCTCTGTGTAGGCCCCGGTCAACCTCGCAGCCAGTACCAGGGTGGCTAGGCCAGGCGCATGGCCCAAGGCACACCCTGGAGCTGGGTTCCTAACAGCCCCCAGGCCCCTGCAGAATCAGATGGACCCCAGGGCAGCACCCCTCCCCCACCCGGCCACAGTGCCAGGGCTGGAGGCACGGCGCCCAGCCAGGACTCGGTCTGCTCTGTGGCTGCCCGCCGGCCACGCTGTGTGGTCCTTGTGGGAGGCTTCATTTATTTTTCTTTCTTTTTCCCTCCTCTTCCTTTTTCATAAAATGCATCAGAGCGGAAGGCAGACATGACGGCCATCCGTGGCCTCGTGAAATGTATGTGAGTGGCTGGGCGGCGGCTCTGTCACTTCCCCTGCTGGGCCACCAGCCTTCAGGGCCCCTCCTGTTGCACCTTGTCCTCCCCACGGCACCCACCTGACTGACTGCTCCCCGTGACAGCAGCTTCTCCAGACCCCAGGGGACCCGCCACCCCAAGCCCGGGCAGCCTACTGACCAGTGCCACACGGTGGTCCCAGACCTGCGGTCCAGAGAGGAGCCTGGCAGTGCTGGTCCCAGGCTGCTGTCCCAGAGCCCACCGCAGCTGCGCTGTCAGGCACAGCCTCCACAGCCACCACCTGGCCACATCCTTCAGGACCGTCCTGCCTGTGCTGCAGGGCCTCCTGTCCTCTCTGGGCCACAGAGTGCCACCAGTCGGCCATGCCCCTCATCTGCCACCGGGACAGGGCCAGGCTCCCTGGAGCTCCTGGGCAGCTGGGGCTGGCCCTGCTCAGAGCCCCCACACACCCCTGTCCTGGCGCAGAACCCTGGGGAGCCCCCTCCCCACTGCTCCCCTCTGTCCAGCCCAATGCTCGCCCTGCACTCCTGAGACCTCCTAGAAGGCCACCCAATGGTCCCTGCTACCTCGAGTGGCCCCACCTGTCCTCCTGTGGATCTGCCTCCAGGGAGGACCCCTGCCCCTCAGCCCTTTCTCAGGCCATACCCTCTAGGGGTGCAGCCAACGTCTAGGGAGGTGCCTTTGGGGACAGCAGTGGCCCTGGAGGGCATTCAGGAGCCAGCAGAGGCAGGAGAGGGCGCAGTGGACCCCATGGCACAAGGCCCCGGCAGGAACCCGAACGACCTGCCCCTGCCCCTGCCCAGCTGCCTGTCCTGCCGCCTCACTCAGCCTGGGGTCAGGACAGCAAGCAGGAGGGTTGTTCTCGAGCACACCGCCTGCCTGGAGTGGGAGGGGGCCTGTGGGACCTACAGGATGTGTCAGAGGTGATGCCTCTGTGTTGTCTGCAGCACTGTGGAGAGACGTGGAGACACTGAGGCCCGCAGCCATGGCCACCCCACTCAACAGTCACACAAACCCAGAAGACTTTGAGGACCGTGCCCCTGGCCACTACGGAGAGGCCTCGCCAGATGGCTAGCCAGCCCCGAACACTGAGCCTGAGGGCTGCCAAGGCAGCAGCTGGCTTGTTGATTGACTGTGGGTTGCCGTGGGGTTCTTATGCCCAGCAAGGAGCACCTACCTTAGAGCCCAGGGAAACTCTGGGCACCGTGCATCCCAGAGTGAGCCCCATGGGCATGAGTGTCACACATGGGGGTGCGCCTCAGGAAATGTCCCCTGCAGGCCAAGCATCTCAGGACGGTCCCTGTCCCTGAGCAGGCATGGTCCTTGCTCCTACCACAAAGGGGAAGGGGACACAGTGGGCTCATACCAGAGGCTCTGCATCCTGCAGTGGCCACACTGCCCTGACCGGGGGCCTCAGGCAGATGGGGCCCAGGCCCACGGCTCTGCAGGAGGGGGTGGGCCAGGGAGGCCGCATGTTCAGAGGCTGCTGAGCTGTCCCTGCCACTACCCAGAGACAGATGCTTGCCAGCCTGCCCCCTGCCCAGCCCCACAACCCAGGACAGGACTGGGTGCAGATGAGGACACTGAGGCCAGACAGACCAAGATGAGAGCCTCACAGCACAGGGCTGGAGAAGGGACACATGGGGCCGTGGGGCAATGCCTGGGCCCTGGCCAGGCCCCTGGGAGGGCAAGCCTTGAGGCCACACAACAGGCCTGCAGGACCCTGCACTCACACACATGCACAAGGGAGCACACATGTGCACGTACCAGCACACAGTGCAGCCACGCATGCACACTCACACATATGGGAACACATGGGCACACATGCAAATGCACAATGTACGCTCACGCTAGATCACAGCCGTGCACACACAGGAACACACCTATGCACAAACAAGCACACAATACTCATGGACAACACATGGGAGCACACTTGTGCACAGTGCACACATGCATGTGCAATGCTTGCACAAGTGCGTGCACTTAAGCACACATTTGCACACAGCACATCAGCATGCGCTTGTACCCAGGGGCACACTTGTGCACATCCATGCACACAGTGCACTCATGCACACACACAAGAGCACACGTGTACATACAAGCACTCATGCACACAGGAGCACATGCACATATAAGCACACACTCATGTATACATACACCTGCACACATGGGTGCACATACAACAGGAGCATGCACACGTGTGCAGATGCCCTGTATCAGCACCTCTGGCCGGGCCTTCCCAGCCGCCCCCCACCCTGCCGTGTCTTGGGGAGCTTGGTGGGAGCAGGGGGCAACTGGCAGCTGGACCCCAGACTCGCCCTTGAGTGCAGGCCCTGGAGTGGAGTGCAGCTGGTGCTGCGTGGCATCTGGGGTCCCACAGGCCTGACTCACAGTCCCCGCTCACACGTCAAATATGCCGTGTTAGCACCGGTGTTAGAATAACACATAGGTCACCGCAACGTTTTTATGACCTCCCAGCCCTGCCCTGGAATGTGGACACAGCAGGTGAAATGACACGTGCACACCGCCAGCTGCTGTCCAGGCAGGTAGGGAGCTGGGCGGCTGGGACACTTACATCTGGGCCCTCACCCTGGCAGGAGCCCATGG